>CM066037.1:133413160-134613160 GCA_033557465.1 Ichthyophis bannanicus
GGCTTAGTAGTTGTATCGACGAACTCCCACATGGCTCTGACCGTGACGTATGTTCTTAATACAGTGCAGACAGCATCCGTCTCACGATCCGCCTGTAACCACTTGACACTTTGCGCTTCTGCGCTTCGCGTCACGGCCTACTTCTGTATATAGCCCCCCCCCCTTGGACGTGGTTCTGGCCCCCTAGGTATCCAGGTAGAAGCAAGGGCCACAGGGGCGCACAAAGCCCTAGGGTGTGCCCCAGCGCATAGCTACAGCATACCAGTAGCCCAGTGGCAACACGGTGGTGCAGTGCACACATCCAATGTGTTCAGGAGCAGAAGGTCTCAGGTCCTAGTCCCAGCTGTGGTTCCTGCCAACCCAGCCCCATATTTTCAGCGCCTCATATACACCCGACCTCTACCTGGCCCTAAAGAAAGGTTTATGGCCTCTCGCCCCGCCGCATGCTGGATCTCCCTCACTTGTCTAAGTGGACTGTAGCCTCAACTAACTCAGGGGGCAGTACCCTACATCGTACACACTTTGGTTCAGAGCCTGCGTTACAAAAATAAAATAAAATAAATAAATATATAAATAAATAAATAAAGGAACGAAGGGCGCGAGACTTCACACCTGTAGCAAAAATGCACAGGTCACTCGGTCCAAGGTAGCACGGCGGTACCTACCCGTCGGTTACTCCAAGAACCAAAGGGTCAACTCCCTGCCAAGAGGCGTGGGTGAGCCGCTCCCCTGGTAGCCTCTAAAGAACTGCCTACAAGGGAAGACTTGGCAGTCCACCTGATGTGGATGAGATGCTCCTCTCATTGCCAAGTGACGATCCACCACTGTGTGCTGTGCGACAACAGTGTGATGCAGCATGAATAGTCAATGTGCCCTCTCCACCACCGGTTGCAGCGGCATCAGTGGGGTGCAGTATGAACAGTCTATCGTCCTCGAGCAGATCGCGGACTCAAATCCCAGCCGAGGATCCTGCAGCAAGCCCCTACTTCCAGCCTGGGAGACTAATAACTGTGCATTACCTGCTGGTATTACAATTCATGACTTCTACACCTGTGCACTCCTGAAAAACCATATTCAAGCAGAGGGGTCCATGCTGTACGCAGCCCTTTGATGGAAGAGGTTTGGGTCTTCTCACCCCTCTACACTCCTTCCGGTGCACCTTCTCAATCCCCGGGCCATTCCCCGTAATTGTCATGACGTGGGTCTTCTCCTCGCCCTGAAGAGAGCACCCGGCTCCAGCAAGCTCTGCGACACTAATCCTAACATCTCAGGGTACATGGGGGCTGAGTGTATGCCCATGGCCAGCCTGGGACCTCCAGTCTGGACAATGGACCGTCCTTACCATCGACTCGAACGGAACACCCATCCGTCCTGCGGGCCGCATGGTTCAAAACTTGACGGAAAGCCATATCAGGGAATCATGGATGCTCAAGACATCCAAGCCTTAGGGACCGCAACTCAACCCGCTCGCCACGAGGAGATCAAGAAGTGTGCTTATTAAAATGGACAATGCCCCTTGCAACGCTCAATGTCCAGTAACCTCACCAGTGCCTCCGTCCCAAGAGCCTGGCCCCTTTCGACAGGTTGTAATCCATACATTGCAACCGAACGGCGACTGTGGTTCCCGATGGCAACGGTTTGGTGAAAGACACACGCACTCAGTGTATTCAGGGGCAGAAGATCACAGGATCATGTCCCAGTTGTGTGGCTCCTGTAGACCGCGTTAATGATCTGAAACAGATCTCCAGGAAAGTTTTCCTATCATATGCTCTGGGAACCCCCAGCGACCATGCACTATCATGCACGCCTTGAACATATACTGCACGAGCCTGCTGCCCAGTACCAGCGGATACGCCCTGGGGACTCTGTCAACATCTGCCCAGATACAGGCTGAGACACCCTGCCCATGTAGCACACGCCTGCAAGGCCACAAGGACCTTGCAACAGGGACTATCACATCACCTGGGCTCCGGTACACAATGTCCATGCACAACAGTGTCCATGAACACCAGTGATAGTCGTGCACCTCAGGCTGTTAGCCTAGTGGTTATATCAATGGCTTGGTAACCAAGCAACCAAGGTTGATTCCCGCTAGCACTCCTTGTAGCCTTGGACCTTGGACAAGGCGCCTAACCTCCATTGCCTCGGAGGAAAAGGCCGGGCAATCTACGCCCGTGTCACGGCCAATGAAACCCAGAAGCTTCTCGATCAAGCAGACCATGCCCGGAACTTTAAGCAGACAATCTTCTTCCGCACCGCTTAGTTGTTTGGAGACGTTAACTTCAAACAATACCACAGACTCACAACGGAAGCCATGGTGGACTTCAAGCCTTCCCCTAATGCCTTATCAAAACAGGCTATGACTCAAAGTCTTCTCCTTATGCCTTAACAAACAGGCTACCCCAGCAGCCCGGACTGCCACCTCCGCAGGCCGCCGGCCCGGGACTCATGTATGGACTCGGCGGCCCTGACAATCGACCTCATACCATTCTTGTAGCACAGCCGAGTCTACCTCACTATCCCTGCGTGGAGCAATCACCTCGTCGTTACCACACGCCGTGAAATATGCAAACTGGGTCAGAACCCTTCTGCCCCCAGCAATGGCTAACCTCCAAGACACCGGTTCGCTTCGGGCCAAGTTTGCATCCTCATCCGGTAATAAGTCCCACAGCTGTCTACATTTAAAAAAATAAATAAATAAAAATTTTTGATAAGCCACTCTCGTGTTCAAGAAGAGCCTCTCTTACTGGTGATGTAATACTTGCAACACTCTCGTGTTCAACATCCTGGCTACCGTCACTCCTTCAGTACTGTGACTCACGCACCACTCGATGTACCTGCATCCCTTACCACACCAGTGTGCCCTACAATACACTCTAGCCGCGTGCGTGCCCTTACCACACCAGTGTGCCCTACAATACACTCTAGATGCGTGCGTGCTTGGCAAATCCTTCCACCTTACGGTGCCAGATAGATGCATCCCCCGCAGCACTGCTTCTCACCTACGTGCATCATACAGGTGCATGCCTACAGGCTCCGGCTTGCCTACAGGCTCCGGCTATAACATGCGGTACGCATACTAGCCCTAACGAACTGTCTCGGCCTCCCCCCTTCCACCACAGCGCATGGCAGCTTGGGAGGCACCAATTGTGGCTGACTCATCCTGCTTGTCCTAGGAGAAAACGGAGTTACTTACCTGTAACAGGAGTTCTCCATGGACAGCAGGATAAGTCAGCCACACATCCCGCCTACCTCCCCTGGAAGGGGTCGGCCTCCGTCCTGGTGCCCGCCTCCTAGCGGCAAAAGGCTCAGCTAGGGACGTACTGGCTAGCTAGGGGCGGGCAGGAGGGTGGGGCCAGTTAGCCCATGCTCAGAAGGGCAGAAAGCCCTTCTGAGCTATGGAGAGTACTTCCGTCTCGGCGCCGTCGGATGACGTCACCAATTGTGGCTGACTTATCCTGCTGTCCACGGAGAACTCCTGTTACAGGTAAGTAACTCCGTTCTACTACCTATCTCCCTAGCTGTGCATGCAATAACTAGAGTGTTCCTATCCTTTTTTTCTTTATTCTATTTCTGTTACTTGTGAGGCTTGCTGTTATCCAAAAAATTAAAGATAATTATGTTCCCTTTCATTCCCTTCCACATAACTCTGTGAAAAAAAAAAAGTTTTGTTTTTAGGTGCAAGACCCAATCTTTCAAAATTGCCAATCAGTTCTGGAAAACTATACCAATTGCCAATTAACTTTAGCTCTTCAGTTTTTTAATTTTTTGTCAAATTTATCAACACATTTGGTCCTCTCACACATGCACTTTTCACTGAAACAGGCTGTATCAGGATTAAACAATTCCTGTGAGCAGTACTCTTGTTTTAAAACGGCACATTTTCTGGATTTTTCTTCTCACTGCATTGGGAGTTTTATATCTTCAGCCTTAAATTTCCTTCACTGCTTGAAGGACTCCAGTGCTTTTCTAAGCAAGTCTCGTACACTGTTGAACTTTTCTTAAAACCAGTGCTCAAATTAAACTCACTCTTCAAGAAAACAATTCAAGTTCTCACTCCTGTTAAATCAATTCAATTCTTCATTCAGCTTGGTTTTAAAACGGCATGAATGAGTTTCAGAGCTCCATCAGCCTTAGTCCAGTCATCAAGAAAAAATGTTTTCTCTTCAGCTTTAATTCAAGCTTCATCTATAATAAATTCTCAATTTCTTCTAAATCTGGCATCAAATAAGCTCTTTCATACAGACACTCACTCTGGCATGTCGTACCCCATCAGAGTGTTCTTCTACCACAGGCACTGAAGTTCATGCACAAGGATTCTGTTCTCTCTGTAAAAGTGTTCTTACACCCAGCTCCATCTGGAAATAGTTCCTTAATAACTTCATTCCAACTCGCACAGTACTCTTTCATAGCTCTAAGGTCCCTAGCAGATCCTTGCACATCTTTAAAATAATTTTATAAGCCCTTGTCTTTAAAGTTTGCTTGTTGTGGTTAAGTGCTGTCAAGTCGGTGTCTACTCATGGTGACACTCTGGATAGTTGTCCTAAACTGTGTTCGATCTGCAGTCAGGCGGTTCATTGTTGACACAGTAGCATCCATAGCTGCTGTTATTTTATCAATCCATCTCATTGCTGGCCTTTCTCTTTTGCATTGACTTTCTACGTTGCCAAGCATAATGTCTTTTTCTCTAATGATTTCTTTCTTTGCATGATGTGTCCAAAGTATGAAAGTTGAAGTCTTGTCATCTGAGCTTTTAAAGAAAGCTTGGGTTTGATCTCCTCTAGTACTGATTGGTTTGTTCTTCAGGCAGTCCATGGTATATACAGTATTTGTCACCAGCACCATAATTCAAAGGCATCAATTTTCTTCCTATCTTTTTCACTGTCCAACTTTCGCATCTATATAACATTATTGAAAATACCATGGCTTGAACATGTCAAATCTTTGTATGGAGAGAGACATCTCTGCTCTTGAGAATCTTGTCTAGGTCCTTCATAGCCATTCTGGCAAGAGCAATGCATCGTCTGATTTCTTGACTGCTTGTTGCTTCTTTATTGATAGTTGATCCAAATAAGTTAAAGTTGTCCATTATTTCAATTTCTTCTCCATCAATGATGAACTTATTGATTTTTGCCATTTGTCAGGATCTTTGTCTTCTTTACATTATGGTGCAGGCCTATTTTAAGACTGTTCCATGATCGTGAGAAGCAAATGTTTGATCATCTTCACTTTCAGCCAGTAGTAATGTGGTATCATCAGCACAGTGAAGTTTGTTGATGAGTCTCCCACCAGTCATCACACCTCTGTTGTGTTCATACAGTCCTGCTTCTCTGGTGGTTTGTTCTGCATATAAATTAAACAGTAGGGGGAAAGTATGTAGCCTTGTCGTATACCTTTTGCTGATTTTAAACCATTCTGTTTCTCCTTGTTCCGTTCGAAATGTTGGGTTCTTGATCAATGTAAAGGTTGTGCAAGAGAACGATCAGGTGTTCTGGTAAGCTCATGCTTCTTAATGTGGCCCAGAGTTTCTCATGCTTTACACAGTTAAAAGCCTTTTCCAACCAGATAGCCATGATGTCGTCTTCCAAATTTCCCATCAGAGCCTTGTAAGTATGGTAACAACTGCATCAGATTGCTGTAATACTTCTATGGGAATGCCATCAATGCCTGGTGCTTTGTTCTTTGATAAGGCTTTCAATGTTGCTTCAACTTCTTCTTTCATCACCAGTGGTTCCAGATCATATGTTACAGGTTCAAACGGCTGTTGGTCCACTTGATCTTTATCATATAATAACTTTGTATATTCTTTCTACCTTTTCTTGATCTTCTCAACATCAGTCAACATGGATCCTTGAGCATCTTGTAACATTCCAATGCGAGGCTAGAATTTTTTTCTTTAACTCTTGTAGCTTTAGGAAAGTCAATATTGTTCATCCTCTAATTGTTTCTGCTTCCATTTCCTTGCATGCATCATTGTAGTACTTCTCCTTGTCTTGTCTTGCTGCACGTTGGAAATCTCTTGAGTTCTACGATTGCCTCTGTCTCCTCTGGTTCTAGCTTCTCTGCATTTCTGGGCAATTTTTCAGGGTTGGTTCGGTCATCCATTTTGGCCGTTTTTGCTTTTTCACCTTTTGTAGGGATTTCTCACTTTCTTCCAACACAGTCTTCTTGATGTCATCCTATAACTCTTCTGGAACTCTGTCATTTATATCTAAAGCAGCAAATTGATTTTGCAGGCAGTCTTTAAATTCCAGTGGTATATTCTCAAGGTCATATTTGCCCTCTTTAACACAGAGCGCAACCCCTCCACCAATTCGATCAGCTCTATCATTACGATATAGTTTGTATCCAGGTATCACAGTGTCCCACTGGTTGTCCTCCCTCCTTCCACCATGTCTCTGAGATACCAATCATATCTAACCTCTCATTTAGTGCTATATATTCTAACTCTCTTGTTCCCATAGGGGGAAAGTATGCAGCCTTGCCATACACCTTTGCTGATTTTAAACCATTCTGTTTCTCCTTGTTCCATTCGAACTGTTGCTTCTTGATCAATGTAAGGTTGTGCAAGAGAACAGCCAGGTGCTCTGGTATATTGAGGGAGGAGTGGCCTAGTGGTTGGGGCAAGGTACCTCAGGCCAGAAGGTTGGGGGTTCAAATCCCACTAGAGGACAGCAATCTTGGGCCAGAAGGACTGGGATTTCTAGTCTCACATCTGCTCCTTGTGGTCTTGGGCAAGCCGCTTAACCCTCCATTGCCCATGTTCCCTGTAAAATAGTTATCTCCAAGTTATAATGCCCTGTTCAATGTAATTTCAGTTTGTTCAATGTAAACCACCTTGATATCATGAAAGGTGGTATATAATAAATAAATAAAATACCCATGCTGCTTAATGTGGCCCAGAGTTTCTCATGGTTTTCCCAGTCAAAAGCCTTCCTGTAGTCATTAAAACACATATGGATATTCTTTTATATTTTCAAGGATCCATCTCACATCCGTAATAATGTCTCTTGTTCCTCGCCCTTTCCTGAACCCTGCTTGCACTTCAGGCAGGTCTCGTTCCAGGTATGGTTGTAGTCTCAGCTGAATGATCTTGAGTAGAATCTTGCTGGCATGTGGGATCAGCACAATTGTGCGATAATTTCCAGAGTCAGTCAGGTCACTTTTCTTCAGTATTGGTATAAATACAGATCTTTTCCAGTCATTTGGCCATGAATTTGTCTTCCAAATTTTCTGGCAGAGCCTTGTGAGTATGATAACAGATTCATTCGATTGCTGTAATGCTTTAATGGGAATACCATCTATGCCCTGTGCATTGTTCTTTGATAAGGCTTTCAATGCTGCTTCCACTTCTTCTTTCTTCACCAATGGTTCCTGATCATAAGGTACTGGTTGAAACGGCTGTTGTCCACTTGATCTTTATGGTATAATTACTCTGTATATTCTTTCCACCGTTTTCTTGATCTTCTCAGCATCATTCAACATGGATTCTTGAGCATCTTGTAGCATTCCAATTTGAGACTGGAATTTTTTCTGTAACTCTAGTAGCTTTAGAAAAGCCAATCTTGTTCTTCCTCTAATAGCTTCTGATTCTATTTTCTTGCATGTATTATTGTAGCACTTCTACTTGTCTTGTCTTGCTGCACGTTGGAAATCTTTGAGTTCTGCGATTACTCCTCTCTCTCCTCTGGCTTTAGCTTCTCTGTGTTTCTGGACAATTTTCAGAGTTTCCTCAGTCATCCATTTTGGCCATTTTTGTTTTTTTCACCTTATATAGAGACTTATCTCTTTCTTCCAACACAACCTTCTTGATGTCATCCCATAAGTCTTCTGGAACTCTGTCATTTCTATCTAAAGCAGCAAATCGATTTTGCAGGTATTCTCAAGGTCATATTTTGCTACATTCATGAGTGGCTTGCTCTTTATCAACTTTTAGCTTGAGTTTCCATACTAGTAGTTGGTGATCTGTACCACATTCAGCTCCAGGTTTTGTCTTTGATGTTATTGAGCTTTTCCATCATTGACTTCCAATTGATTTTTTGTACAATCCATTGGGTGAAGTCCTTTATGTACAGTCATCGCTTGTGTTGCTGGAAGAAGGTGTTCAATTGTTTGAGATGTATAGATCATTGGTCTTGCAGAATTCTATCAGTCTTTCTCCAGCTTCATTTTTGTTGCCAAGTCCATATTTTCCAACTATTTTGCCACCACCTTTCTGGCTAAATTTTGCATTCCGGTCACCCATGACTATCAGGATATCCTGTTTGCATGTTCTGTCAATTTCAGCTTGTACTTGTTCATAGAACTTATCAATTCCATCCTTTTCTGCAGCTTTTGCTGGAGCATATACTTGAATTATAGTTGTGTTGACAGGCATTCATCATAGATTAATATAAATTCAGCATTCACTGATTGCATTGTATTTCATTACAGTTCTTACAAGTTTCTTCTTAAATATAAATGCAACACCATTTCTTCTTTGTCTTTCATTAGATGCAAAGTGCCCGATGCCAGTCCATTTCAGTTCGCTGACATCCAACAAATCGAGTTGTACACATTCCATTTCATTCTTGACCACCTCCAACTTCCCTTGGTTCATGCTTTGTACGTTCCATGTCCCATTATGTAAGACATCTATACAGCTTCTCTCTATCATTTCATGTGCAGCTACATCAGCAGTCAGATGTCCTGAGGGCTTTGATCCAACCACAATGCTGGCCTTACTCTGAAAAGTCTTCAGCTCCTCCCCAGTAGCCAGTTGAGTGCCTTCTGACCTGGGGATCTCATTTTCCAGCACTATAGTGCAATATGTTTTGCTATGACTATCCATTGGGTTTTCGTGGCAAGATAGGGAAGTAGATTGCCAGGCCTAGGATCTGTATTATTTATTTAACTATGTCATGCTTTTTGTTATCTCCAGTGAGCTCTCCCCTGATTGCCACAGGCTCAACTACTTCCTGCATCAGCTCTGCTGTGTTCACTAACTCCTTCAACACTATATTGAAACTGCAGTCTGATTTCCCCTTACATTCATATACACACATGCCCACACATTTCTTTAGAATTAGTAAAGATGTATTTTATTTGGCATGTTTCCTTATTTGACACTTCATTTGAATTAGCCAGCCTTAAATGTTTATTTCCTTATTTGAGACTTTACTGATCCTTTTCATTTACTTTTAATGTCTGGGTTTTTTTATTTTTATTTTCCACCTCTTCTTTTATTTGGCACCCCCAGCCAGGGGCGGCCCAAGGGGGGTGCGGGGCCATGTGCGGAGACTCGGTGCGGGGCCTCATTTGCATAAGGGGCCTCATTTGCATAAATATTTGCATAATGTTACCATATACTAACTTTTAGTAAACATGCCTCTTAATGAGTGTATGGATAAAGAAAGACTAAAAGATTTCTACATTACTATAATCCAGTGCCAACCGCCAGACACATTAGGAACTACTACAAACACTGCCCATTTAGAACCCATAGCAAACCCACCGTATCCTAACAGCACTACCAGGACTCACAAAGCACCATACCCTACCTATCAAAAGGAAACATGCAAATATTAAACCAATACATTTCAGAGAATAACAATATATGACCTACTGGGGAAAGAGAACAAGTGGCAATGTCAAATAGGAATTATATAAACAGAATACCTCAGCCCAGTTACACATGCAGAACATAGACCATCACCAAACAAGGAATCACTATTTAGAAACAGGACGACAATAATTAAACTGGGAATCCCAAAAGCCAAACTTGGAATGTACAACACTGTAGAAATAAAATTATACATTAATCTGCTCTTGTACTAAACAAAGCGCAGACGTTAATGATGCACATTTACCAGAGCTGACATATTCCAATTAATAAATTCAAAATAAAGAGATATTTTTCTACCTTTTGTGCATTTTTTTGCAGCTGCAATTGCTCCAGCCACTTTCTTCTGGTTTCTTCGTGTCTTCTGCTAGCTCTCCATCGTCTGCTGTCCATTTGTCCTGTCTTCTCTCTTCTAGTTTTTTTCCATTCTCTCTCAACATCTGCTTTAACATACTAATCGTTCTCCTTTTGCTCTTTCCTCATTCCTGTTTCATCCACTCAAATTTTACCCCTCCATCCTCAATCCCCACTTACTCTCCCAATACCCGGCCAATTGTAGATTTTTCATCCCTCCCACACAAAATATTTTTCCCCTCTCCATTTTACTCTCCCAGCCCCATCCCATTCTAATCCTCCTCCAACATCAGCTCCCTTCTAGTTCCAGCACCACCCAGCATCTGCTCCCTTCTGGTCCCTGCATCAGCCCATTTCCAGTCCTAGCCCCCCATCAGCCCATTTCCAGTCCTAGCAACCCCCCAACCCAATACCAGTCCTAGCCCCCCCATCAACCCACTTCCAGTCCTAACTCCCCATCACCCCATTTTCAGTTTAAGCCCCCCCCTATAACCCATTACCAGTCCTAACCCTCCATCAGCCCACTTCCAGTCCTAACCCCATCAGCCCATTTCCAGTCAGCCCTCCATAGCCCATTGCCAGTCCTAACCCCCCCATCAGCCCACATCCCATTACCAGTCCTAACCCCATCAGCCCACCTCAAGTCCTAACCCCTCCCCATCAGCCCATTTCCTGTCCTAGCCCCCCCATAGCCCATTATCAGTCCTAACCCCCCATAGCCCATTACCAGACAGCCCCCATCAGCACACAGCCCATTACCAGTCTTAACTCCCCCCATAGCCCATTACCAGTTCTAACCCCCCCAACAGCCCACAGCCCATTACCAGTCCTAACCCCATCAGCCCACCTCGTCCTAACCCCTCCCCATCAGCCAGTTCTTGTCCTAGCCCCCCCATAGCCCATTATCAGTCCTAACCCCCCCCATAGCCCATTGCCAGTCCTAACCCCCCATCAGCCCACAGCCCATTACCAGTCCTAACCCCATCAGCCCACCTCCAGTGTTAACCCCCCCATCAGCCCATTTCCAGTCCTAGCCCCCCCATAGCCCATTACCAGTCCTAACCCCCCCCCCCCAACAGCTCACAGCCCATTACCAGTCCTAACCCCATCAGCTCACCTCAAGTCCTAACCCCTCCCCATCAGCCCATTTCCTGTCCTAGCCCCCCCATAGGCCATTATCAGTCCTAACCCCCCAAAGCCCATTACCAGTCCTAACCCCCCCATAGCCCATTACCAGACAGCCCCCATCAGCCCACAGCCCATTACCAGTTCTAACCCCCCCAACAGCCCACAGCCCATTACCAGTCCTACCCCCCATCAAACCACAGCCCACCTCAAGTCAAGTCATAACCCCCCCATAGCCCATTACCAGTCCTAACCCCCCCCCATCGGCTCAAGGAAAATTTAAAAAAAAAAAAAAAGCTGGCTGCTACCGCTGCCGCCGCAGCAGCAGCAGAATGGAGTGTCCCGCGGGGCCCCCTCTGCCCGGCTGAGTCCCTCCCTCTGCGACGCCTGAGCCCCTCTGTGCCGGATTTCAGATTCGCGAAGGGAGAGTGTCTCCCTCGCGTCTCTGTTAAGCCCGCCTCTTTTGGTTTTGAGGACCTTGCCTGGTCCCAGTTCTCTTCTTATCTCTCCCATCACTCTTTCATTGTTTG
Organism: Ichthyophis bannanicus; assembly: GCA_033557465.1. Classification (NCBI taxonomy): domain Eukaryota; kingdom Metazoa; phylum Chordata; class Amphibia; order Gymnophiona; family Ichthyophiidae; genus Ichthyophis; species Ichthyophis bannanicus. The sequence continues at coordinate 133,424,771 of CM066037.1, forward strand.
GTGGTTCCTCCTCTATTGCTATCCCACTCTCAATTGGTGTACCCCAGGGATCATTTCTCAGTCCTCTTCTTTTCTTTCTCTACATCCAGTTCCTTGGTGCTTTTATCTTTTACCATGGATTTCAGTATCATTTTTTTTTTATTTTATATTTATGCATTTTAACAATGAATCAAGCATAACACTTGTACAGTAATAGACATTGTAGGAAAAGGATTAATAAGTACATAACATCAAGAAAAATCAAACAATGTTATTAATAGTCCCCAAAATGAGGGAGAAAGTCAACGACTTTTACAGAGGCCAGGAAATCCCCTGTAAAAGAAATAAAAGTAAATTTTTAAAGAAATACCAGAGGGTACACAGGGAACCAAGCAAAATCACTAATAGTGGGGTACTGCTAGAGAGGAGAAGAAGTTACAATGCGAGCACTGATGAAAGAAGACAAGTCCTCGGGCTGAAAAAAGACATACTTATGCAACTGAAAAACAACAACACATTTACAAGGATAACGAAGGACAAATGTAGCGCCCATACGAGTGACCCCAGGACGCAAAATTAGGAAAGATTTGCGCCTACGCTGCGTTTCTCTGGAGACATCCGGGAACATTCCTATTTTTTTCCCCCAAAAACAAATTATTACGAAATTTAAAATAAAGCCGGAGAAGCCAGTCTCTATCAGATGGTAATGCCAAAGAAACAATTAGTGTAGAAACTACAAGTTCTTCATCCTTAGGCGTCTGAAGAAGCGCTGATACATCTAATAAGCTCATCTCTGGTAGACCAACCGCTTTCTCCCCAGTTTTCCGACCAGAAGGTAGAAAATACGCTTTAGTAATAGGAGGAATTAAATCTGATGCAACCTTCAAAGATTCTTGTAGATACCTTTTAAAAAGGTCAACCGGAGAAACCAAATGCACCATAGGAAAATTAAGAAGACGAATATTCGAGGATCTAGCGGCATTCTCCAATACTTCCAACTTCAGCTTCATCGCCATATTATCTTTAATTAAGGAGTCAGTCACATCTGAAAATTGTGAAACCGACTGGGTATTCGTAGTAACTTGTGTTTTGAGCTCTGTAACCTCAGCAGAAAAATTAGAAGAGAAAACTTCCAAATTAGAGACCTGAGTCCCGGTCAAAATCAATTGTTGACTCACCATAGTAGCTAGTCCAGAAATAGCCTCCCAAATGCTATCCAGAGATACAACTGCAGGACGAGTCAGAACAAACATCCGTGGTGTCTCTGGGTCTAATATCAAAGTCCGAGGGCTGCTTTCTTCAACAAACTCACCAACTCCTGATCCAACAGCAACGCCTTCCGAGCTTTGAACAACCGCCAAGAGATTCACTGCTGCAGGTATAACCAGCTGCTCTCCGGAATCCACTATGTCAGAGCCCCGCTCACTCACCGTTCCACCAACTCCAGGAACTGAGGGGGGAACGGCCGCACTCGTTAGAGAGGATCCCGGCAGCCTCGGCGGTGAAGGCGGAGACCGACCACCGGGGGAGAGAGTCACATACAGGGGAAGAAGAAGCCGAAGAATCCTGAGCCGGCGACCCCATGCCCCCTCTAATCTCCCCTATTTGCTGCTCGGTAAGCTGGACATATCGGTCCATCGGCCCGGTTTTCACAGCAGGAGAGGGTTTTGCGGAAGGCTCAGCGGGAAGAGCCCGATACTTGCCCTTTCTCTTAGGCATCCCAGCTCAACAGATCCCTGTCGCCATCTTGGAATTCAGACCACTCCCCTTCAGTATCATTTTTATGCTGATGATTCTCAGATCTATCTTTCTACACCTGCTATCTCTTTGACACTCCAGTCTCACATCTCTGCCTGCCTGTTAGACATCGCCACCTGGATATCTCATTGCTGTTTAAAATTTAAACACGGCCAAAACTGAACTTCATTATTTTTCCCCCTAAACTTTCCTCCCCCTCCCTCCTTTCTCTGTCTCTGTGGATAACACTCTTCTACTTCCTATTTCTTCAGTCCGCAACCTTGGGGTCATCTTTGACTCCTCCCTTTCCTTCTCCTTAGATATCCAACAGATACCTAGAATCTGTTGTTTCTTTATAACATTAACAGAATTTGCCCCTTCCTTTCTGAACACACTACTAAAACACTTGTCCAGTCTCTAATTACTTCCCGTCTTGACTATTGCAACCTCCTTCTTGCTAGTCTCCCTCTTAGCCACTTTTCTCCCCTTCAATCTGTTCAGAACTCTACTGCGCGACTAATTTTTCTCCAGACTCGATATTCTCATATAACCCCTCTTCTCAAATTACTTAATTGACTTCTCTTCCATTTCCATATCCAATTAAAGCTTCTCCTTCTGACCTTTAAGTTCATTCACTCTTCTGCTGCTTTCTACCTTTCGTCTCTTCTCTCCTTCTACATCCCTCCTCGTACACTTTGCTCTCCTGGCTTGCTTCTCCCTTTGCCCTTTTCTTCCACTGCCAACTTCAGACTTCGGTCCTTTCACCTTGCTGCTCCTTATGCCTCGAACAAACTCTTATCCTTTGTCTTGTCTGTCTTAATTTAGATTATAAACTCTCATGAGCAGGGACTGTCTCTATCTATGTACAGCTCTTGTATGCCTTGTAGCACTTTATAAATGATTAGTAGCAGTAGTAGTAGTGTCCTATACATCAGGTCATTACTTATCATGAAAATGGGCAGAGATAGTCTCTGGGTTCCTAGATTAGGGGCTGGTTCCCCATCTTTCTAATGAACTTGTTTCTGTGTTAACCTAAGAAACTCGTCCTCACTCTGGACACTTCTAAATTCCTAGGGTTACCCTCTCCAACCCATTCAGGCATAACAGCTAAGGGTTCATGGGGAAATTCAGGTGTCCTTGTCCAACCCTGAGCTTCTATTGACTGCGGCCCCTAGATTCTTAGCATACTGGGAATTCTCCAGCCAGCATTGCCAGTGTGGTTAATTATTTCGGGGTCCTTAATGTGCAAGTCTGGATCCTCCAGGGGGAAGATCTCTAGGAATGATTCTACTTCAGAGCCCAGTGATCTGGTGGTCAACCTGGCTCACAAGAGTTTCAAAATCTTTAGGTAATCCCATTTTAAAATGATGGTTAATGGAAAATTACATTGTCACTTTAAACTTCATATGCTTTTCCATAGATAGTCAATGAAGTGCATACATTACTGAGGAAATATGTTTCTGCAACTTCATCCCTATTACCAAATTTGCTGCAACATTTTGTGAAGGTTATGCATCTGTTTGATTCTGGGCTAGCACAGTAGCCCAGCAGTAGTACCGTGCAATTCCTGGTTATGACTTCTGTTCAAATGCTCCTCAGGCTGGCCAGACATTGTACTGGGGAAGCAGCACTCACAGGCCCTACAGGCAGGAAGTCCCAACAGTCGGAGCCACTGAAAGGATATGAGGTGCCCCTAGATGAGCCCTCATTCTTGCCATCCTCGTACTCCTGCCCCCCCCCCCCCACACACTGTTACCTCCGCTGCACCTCTCTGCGACCTGCAGCAGTGGCAATAACAATAGAGCAGGGAAGAAACGCTTTCCAGAGCCTGAACCGTGGCGTGCTGGTGCTGTGCTCTGAAAGTCCAGCCGGTTCCACCCTCAGCAAACAGGAAGCCTGCATCAAGGGGGCGGGACCACTGGACTTTCAGAGCGCAGCACCAGCATGGAGTGGTTCAGGTTCTGGAGAGCACTTCTTTACTGTTTTTATCATCATTGCCTCTGCTGCAGGTCCCAGTGGAGGTAATGATAGGAAAGGGCCGCCCTCCAAAGTTTGGCATTCTAGGCAACTGCCTAGTTCACGTAATGGTAGCACCGGCCTTGCTAAAGTTTATGCTATAGCCACATAGCATGTTTGGCTGAAGGCCACACTTTTGATGGGCACAGTTCCTGCCTCCCAACTACAGGACTATCGCTGTGATAGGAGGGCCATATGGAAAAACTGTGCTAAACCAAAACCCCGTGGCTGACTGTGAATGAAGGAGTTCGAGGCTGAAATTTAAGTTGCTCTTGACGTTCCAGTTTCAGCATTGCCAGCCTAGTCTCTACTCTGTAAAGGAATATTTTTCTTTTTCTTTTTTTTTTCTGTCCTTAATCAACTGATCCTCTCTCTTTTACCTGCCTGTTTTTTAATTTAAATTATTAGATAAATATTCTTAAATTATTTCTAGCAATAGACACAGGCTTTACATGATTTTTCAAAGTGAATATTTTCAATAGAAATACTATGAGTAACCTCTTGAACGTTTTCTTTCAAAATCTACCCTATAAAATTCTGTAATAATTTGTCGTTTTAATGCTTAGCTACAATATAAACATTTGCATGCTGCAAGTTAGTAAGCCACACAGGCCTGGCAATTTAACAGTGTGCTACATATTACATACCACTAGAACAGTAGGCCGGATATTGATTTGGGATGGCTATGCGCCTCAAAGGCACATAGTTGCTGTTGCTGAACTTTAACCCTGGCTATTCAATCCAGGGCCCTATCTAGCCACCAGCATGGAATATCTGGGTTTGCCACACATGGCGCAGAAGCTAACCATGCAGTGGCGATATTCAACTGGTGCACGGTTACCTTCGGCGGCGAAAGTTAGGACGGCTATGCTGTGCCTAGCTTTCACCACTGAGGGATAACAGGGCGGTGGCTAAACATTGCCGCTCTGTGGTTGTCCCCGGGTACCACCTCCGACACGCCCTGATGCTAAGCGATTAGCATCAGGGCATATAGTGGCATTACTCAGGGATATTCAGTGACACTAACCCCCACTTAGGGGCATTTACACGGTTTACAGCTCTGTAAACCGGGTAAATGCCTTTGAATATCAGGCCTGTCATGTTTAATACCGTGCATTATATTTCTTTTTTCTTACAGCTTTTAATTCCAGTCATATTTAATTCCTGGGAATAGGGGCCGTTGGAAATAGAAACCATGCCAAGATAACCACAGGAGGAAAGTTTAGCTCTTGCTTTTCATAGCTTACTTGAAATATGTGCTTTTTATTAGAGCCCATAAAGGCTTTATTCAGCAAAAATGCTACAGCATGTCAGCCTGCATATGCTGCAGGCCATGGAAATAGTTTCCTTATTCCTTTAGCCAACTCAGCAGGAATCTGGCTGTCCCGCTGAACCTTCTTTTCAGGACGGCTGTAGTTCTTCTCTTGGAAACTAACTCAAAACCAGCTATCAGCTGGGAGAATATCATGCAAAGTTAGTGTCCTAAGTTCAGATGCAGGGCCCTAAAGAGGGGGGGAACTTCCTTCTTACTCCCTTAAAGCCTAAAGTTAACCGGGGCAGAGGGCAGCAACACTGTACTTACCTTATACTGTGTCGCTGTGCCCCCTCCCGACATCCTCCTTTAATTATGACTTGTTCCCACTCAGCAGCTGGAGAAGTGCTTAAACTGCTGGCTCCAAGTCTTACAGTAAGAGCCATGTGATTTTGCAGCTCTTATCGTGATACTTGGGCCCAGCAGCTGGAGATGACATGCTTAAGCACTTTTGGCTGTTGGGTAGGAACAAATAATAAAATTAAGGAAAGATGCTGGAAGACGGTATGGCTTAACTGTTGAAACTAAGCACAGGATTGTCATGCTTCAGTGTCACTTTTAAAAGGTTTAGTGGTGATTTGGACGCCTGAAGACATGCACGTGGACATCAAAATTACAGACCCATCTCTGCAGTCATTCCACAAATGATGTTTGCAAATCACTGGTGCAGGGACATCCAAGTAGGCACAGGAGTGTCTGGGGAGGAGCAATGGGCATACACGTCCCCATTCACGCACGTCCACCTTTATGCCAGCTTCAGGCATGAATAGGCATCAGGAAGTGCTCATTTTCACCTTATAACATCCAGAGAGTGTAGAGAAGATGGAGAATTAAATAATTAGCCTTAGATCATAAAGGCCCACACTGGGATTTGACCCCTGGCTGCATTCCTCTTAAGGCCCTACTCTAACTATTATGCTATTAAACATCTAGGTTCTGAACTGCCCTCCTGGGGACGTCTATATACAGTGGTGTGCAAAAGTCTGGAATCACTTGTGAGTTTTGCGTTTTTTGTACTTTGTAATGTTTTTTTTTTAAAATTTTGCGTTAGCCCAGCATATTCATCTTTCTACCATGTTAAAAGGGATACATTTGGCTATTAGAGTTGACTTTTTTGCATTCCTTGCTTCCAATTTAAATACTTTACAGACACTGGGAGATAGCTACTGTGATTTTTGTGGATCCTGCGTCAAAACTGGATCGAGATTATCCAATATGCACACGTTATTTCTGATCAATCAAGAGGCTGGTTCACTAACCAATCACAATATAGATATCTAGCCAACAGTGCAGCTATAAAAACGTGTGGAATTTTTGAATTTCATACGCTTTCTGGATTGACCATGAAGATGACTCGGACCCTGATGTTGGAGGAGCGTGTTTGTGTGTCCTTTATGACCGAGGAAGGATTTTCAAGCCGTCAGCCAGGAAAGTTGGCTGCAGTCAGAGCACTGTTGTTAAGATTGTACACAAGAAGAAAGAAATGGGTTCAGTGGTGGACAAGCCTCGTTCAAGTCATCCACGTGCATCAACATTACGCCAGGACCGCGCACTACGATGCATTTCACTGACTAATCGCAAGTTGACCTCTCCTCAGCTACTTTGAGAGTGGTCAGACAAGAGAGGTCAGTGTCAGCTCATCAACAGTTAGTCGCCGGCGCCTGCAGTTTGGTCTCCAGGGCTGCAAAGCACGGAATAAGCCACTGATGACTGACATACAAAGGCACAACCAGATCATGTGGGCGAGAAAGCACTCAACCTGGTCGACTGAAATGTGGGAAAAGCTGCTATTCAGCGATGAAAGCACCTTCTGCCTGTTTGGTAACCAGGCCCACACTTATGTGAGGAGATTTCCTGGAGAGGAATTCAAGCCTGAGTATCTCAACCTGTGATAAGGAACCTTATCAGAGCCCAGAGAATAGTGACAAAGGAAGGGAATTTACCCTAATCAAGGGACCTGTTTTGTCAGGTCACAGGAATAAAACTGCATGTTTTCCTAAAAGACAGGTTATTCCAGGCTGCAATGGCCTGCAGAAAGCCCCTAGTGGAGATGAGGTGAAGGACTATAAGCCCAGATTGAGAAACCCTTACGTCACTCCTAATTACTCAGCTGCCAGGAGAGAGTTTGACCACCAACACCTGAGGAGTGAAAGGGAGGGGTTGGAAACTGGGAACTTTAAAACTAGAACAGAATATTCAGAAAGAAGGAAAGGAGGAAGGAGAAGGGGAAGAAGAAGGGGAGAGGAGCTCAGAGAGATTCGTGTTCTTGGAGAGATTCCTGTGAGAAGCCAGCTTCAAGGAATTGGAGAAATCCAGAGGTTTGGAGTGGAGGAGTGGCCTAGTGGTTGGGGCAAGGTACTTCAGGCCGGAAGGTCGGGGGTTCAAATCCCACTAGAGGACAGCAACCTTGGGCCGGAAGGACTGGGGTTTCTAGTCCCACAGGTGCTCCTTGTGGTCTTGGGCAAGCCACTTAACCCTCCATAGCCCATGTTCACTGTAAAATAGTTGTTTCCAAGTTATAATGCCCTGTTCAATGTAATTTCAGTTTGTTCAATGTAAACCGCACTGATGCAGAATAGCGCGGTATATAAGAGAATGTAAATAAATAAATAAAATAACTTCAGATAGGAACCCTAAAGCAGCAGCTGGTAAGAGGACCGAAGCAGCTGAAGGGAGAAGGAACACGAATACCTTTTGGAAGAGGTATGGAGCAGATGCCCTGAGGTCCAGGAATACAGACTGGAGGACAGGTCATAAAAGCTCAAGTGCATACTGGCCAGAGTATCTAAGAGGACAGCCTAATGCCAGCTTTAACGCAGGTATGAACTTTGGACGTTTGTCTAACCTAGAGCAAGGCAAAGTGCTTAGAAACAGTTCCTGTCCTAATGGAGGCCAGTTAGTAAAGCCCTCTGATCCAGACCCTGATATAGAACCTATGCAAATAGAAGAACAAGATATAATTACAGAGGAAGACGATACTTTCATGGACTGTTCTTTATGCAAAGTTGCTAGCACAGAGAAATCCTGAAAGTGGAAACAAACATAAAAAGGAAACATTCTAGTAAATGACACACCAGAACATTTGTGTGGAAAGAAAGAAGGTTTTTGGGGGAAGTGAAATACTTGTGAAGAGAAGGAGAAAAGCTGTTGATTGAAGCTTGCTAGCCAGCTGATAACAAAGCAGAGCACAGCTCAGGCCGTGCACACGTTGGATATAAAAAGTTATTTGAATGTGAAAAGAAAAGCTGTTTTGTGAAGAAGCTTTTATTTTTGATTTGCTCTACACCAGCACTGCTGAGCAGGTTTGTCAGCAGTGGCTGAGAGAAAGACTTTCCGTTGTTTAATGGACTTTACAAGCTACTTGCATAAGCTTTCAGTTGTATTGTTATTTTGAATATAAATCCTGGAGAAGACATCCTAAGGTGTTACCAAGTGAATCTGTGTGCATTTTGATTTACCTCATAAACAAATTCTGTCATTGCCTTAATACTCGAGCCAACTACCATAGTCTTCATTTACCTCAAAGGCAAGCACCGCATGACTGGACTACCATTACCATAATCCTTTGCAAGATAGTCAGTCTGGAACATTGCCAAAATTGTGAATCCTATATAACAAGCACGCTCCTCCATACATATGTAAGGGGCTATGGGCGTGACAAACTTCACTGTGAAGCATCCTTTGAAGGTCATGGTCTGGGGTTGCATGGCTGCCAGTGGAGTTGGACATCTTCACATCGTCGATGGAATGGTCAACGGGGCCAAGTACATCACCAAACTGCGAAAGTGCATGGTGCCATCAGCACACCAGCGGTTTCCTGGCCAGTTCCTGTTCCAAGATGACAATGCACCCTGCCATCGCTCCAGACAGGTGATTAGCTGGAAGCAGCGGAACAATATCAAGTCAATGGACTGGCCTGCCCAGTCTCCAGATCTGAATCCAGTTGAGAACCTGTGGCACAAGATGGCCTTGGAAATATCCAAGAGGCATCCGACATCAAAGCGTGAGCTGATTGAGTCACTCATTGCAGCTTGGAACCGCGTTGTCACCAATGATCACCTTGTCAGACTGGTTCATTCAATGCTGACAAGGTGCAGTCAGGTGATCAAGAACAAAGGGTGGTCCATCAAATACTGAACCATCACTGACACATAAAAACGGCCTTTTTCAAGGCCACATACATTAATTTGAAGGAAACCTGGCATCCGTCCATAATATTTTAAAGCATACTTACAATAATATATCATTGGCCAACGATGTACATTACGCTATTTTCACAGAGATCACAGAAAATCGATTGAGTCATTTCTATTTTTCAAAGATTTTTGTCCATCCTATGCTGATGGCAAACAAGAAAAAATGTATTATTGAGAAATTTTTGCTTATAAGATATGCATAATTCTAGTGTGAATTGGAGGAGTGGCCTAACAGTTAGTTAGGGCAGAAGTCTAAAGCCAGAATGACCAGGGTTCAAATCCCACTGACACTCCTGTGGCCTTGGGCAAGCCACTTAACCCCCCATTGCCTCAGTTACAAAATTATTGTAGATTGTGAGGCCTTTGGGGACAGGGAAATACATACAGTGCCTGAATGTAACTCACCTTGATCTTCTCCTAGAACGATGTGAGATAAATATGTGTATTTTGATATATTCCATCTTGGAATGACTACCATCTAGTGATGGCTTCCCTCATCTTGACCTGTGAATATTGCTGTCAATCTAGGGAGCCCTGAGGTCGGGGCCAGGAAACTAGATGGCCACCTAGGGCAGCAGAGAGCAGGGAATTCAAAGCTGGACAATAGATTTTGACAGCAGTGGGGCAGATGTCTTAAGGTTTGCCTAGGGGCCAACACATGGAACCAATTCTGGGGCCGGTCCTCTCTTGAGGACTAACTGAGAAGTTCTTGACTGTAGAAGGGTGCTTGGATTGCTGTATCCAAACAAGTTTTGACAAACATGATGGTCAGGTCATGATTTATCTGCTGTTTTTTGTTTTCACAAGATCAGATCCCGGCATGGCCAACTTAGCATCTTTATCATACAGAGATCAATAAAATCATTCCAATCGTTGTGTGTATGATGTCTATAAAATGATTTTAATAGAGCTTAAGTGGGGCAATTTTTAAAGAGCCCATGGTGCTTGCAGGTGCATTATCCACTCCCTCTGGGCCTACAGTGTGGACTTGACTGGCCCCATGGGGCGCCTAAGTGCAAATCTGAAGTCATGAGTCACATGAGAGGATTTCAGAACTCAATCCATATGCATTGTCTGTCATCTCTGTCCTTCCCTAGCCCTGGGTTTGCTTCTTTATGGGTAAAAGCACTGCGGGAAGGAGGGGAGGTGGGAAAGGGGTGCGGAATTTCAGCCGTTAATTTTACCCAGGCAACAGCTTAGCTACCTTGCAAAAAGTCTTTTGAAAACTGCCTTCCCCATCTGTATCTTATGATTGTTGTTGTTTTTCTTTTTATGTATCTATGGAAAGTGATTATTTTGCAGACCGCTTATGAAAGGAAAATATTTCAAGTGATACAGACGTAATTGTAAAACCATCTGTTTTACCAACAGGCAGTTTTGTATTGTCTGCAAATGTGGTGTCGGTCCCGTGGAGCGAAAGCTGGGAAATGTTTCACCAGCTCACTTTCACTGCTGCCAGCTCCCTGCCTCCCACAGCCTTGCTCTGAGCAGTGACAAAAGAATTTGTATGAAATATACTTTAAAAAGCTCAGTGATGAGAGAAATACCCCAATATCAATAAAAGAACATTCTTCAGGAAAATCAATCTCATGGACTTCCCCTATGAGGAAACAAAAATATCCAACCCATTCGCTGCTGTCCTTGATGCCTTGTGACTTACTCCCACCATGAGACCCCCTTCCTCAGATGCTGCAGCTCAGAACTCCCTGTGCATGGAGAAGAGAGACCATAAATTATTACTTCACTTAGGAACGCACAACCACCTGTGGAATTTTTTAAATTGTTCAGTCTTAGATTAAGGACCAGAAAATGTATGCACATTATATAGGATAACAACTCTGTCTGCTGTGGACAACTTTGTGTGGCCGTTGCACTAGAAACACTATGAAAACATTACCTTTTTACTGGAAGTGTAAACTGAATAAACTCCCAGAAGAACAATAAAAATGCCGTATGCAGCAGATTGAACAGGGGAAGGCTCAATGCACAGGGTAATCTTATTATATGCTCAGTGCTCTGTGGTATTTACAGGAATTTCATTTGGCTACATTACATAAGGTTACCAGATTTTTTGCAGGCAAATTTGGGACATTTATCCAAAGCATGTGTGTGCGGGGAGGGGAAGCGGTGAGGGGGAAAGCACTCCTTAGTTGCATGTTTGAACAATGAGGCATGGAAGAGGGGAAAAGCTATTGTTGTTACCCTGTGCTGCCCTCCCCTCCCCCCCCCCCCCCCATCCATCCCATGAAAGGAGCAATATCACTTCCAAGCAGTCAGATTGACGGAGAAATAGAAACTGCAGTGCATTTCTCATGTACAGTGTGTGTACGCCTTTGTAGTGCTATACAAATGTGCGTTAAATATGAAGATGATAGGAGTACATTCTAAAAACTGGCATTATTCAAATCACTACATTGAAAATATAATAATTTTTTTTTACCCTTCTCTCTCCATTGCTGGAATTGGGGACAGGAGGCTGCCAAGCAGGTGGGATATGAGGATCCAGGTCTAAAATAAAAAACATCTGGTAACTTTAACATTGCTTCAGATCCCATTTATACAAAATTCACCGACTGAATGAATTAAAAATGTTATCTTGAATAATTTGTACATTTTAGTGATATTGTCTATATTTTTTTAAATAATACATTGAAGGAGAGTGGCACTGTAATAAAGATTCTTCTTTTGAAATAAAGAAGAATCTTTATTATAGTACCGCTCTCCTTCAATGTTTAGAGCAAAGTTTAAAGCAAAGTGTATTTCTGTGAGGAAAATCCTGTCAATAGGGAGATCTTTTAGTGGGAAGTCACAAGGACCGTTGACTACCTTGTGTGAGTTAGGCTGCCTCATAGTGAGTCAAAAATGGCAATGTAAGGAAGTGGAGATTTATTTGCAGGCTAAAACCATAGAAGAATTTGGCAGATAGGGACCACATGGTTGAATCAGAATATTTATTTGTGTCTACCTATTGTGCTGCCATAGGTCCTACCAAATTTGTGTCCTTTTTTTATGCTTTTCTCCCTCCCCACACAAAGGCGCGGTGCCAAAACAGCATCTCCAACCACTACTTAAATCCCCCCCCCACACACATCGGTCCCTTTAAAATAGGGTGCCCATGTCAAAGCCTCCGTCACCTGACCCAACTCAAGGCTCTTTTTTGGTATCCCATGTATTTCGGAATTCTGCCTCTACCACTTCCATGGAAAGTCTGCGCCAGGTGTCTACTATATTCTCAGTGAAAGATGTTTTCCTATATTCTTTTGTGATCTTATTTCCCTTCATACATAGTAACATAGTGGATGATAAACCAACATGGTCCATGCAGTCTACCCAGTAGGGTTGCTTGAGCAGAACCTACAACACAGTACATGTTAATTTCCCCATGCCTTGTTTTCATGGGAGTGGGATTGTATCTACTGTGCCATACATGCATGCATTTGATGTTCAATAATCTTCAAACATATTGCACTTTAAGTCCTCAGTGTGACTAGCAAGGCTGTCATTCTTTCCTCAACCAGTTTCATACGATAGCCTCTTGCTCGTGAGCTTCTCATAAATGGAAGAAGGTGAGAAACTCTACATTAGTGAAGTCTTTTAGAGATTTCATTGTTTCATATCTCCAATATCTTCTAGAGTACATCTTTAGCTTTTTAAGTATGCCTTACCATGAGCATCATGCACCATATAAGGCAATGACTTATTCTGATTGGTGATGATTTATTTATTTATTTTACAGTTTTTATATACCGCGCTCTTTGGTATCAGCGCGGTTTACAGATAACAAATTTTCGCATTAGAACAATCCTTTGCTTACATTATAACAGGGTCAGTAACTTGGAGATAACATGGGATACTATGTACAAACTATATACAGAAAGATATATTACCTCTGGAAATTTACAGTTCAAGTTGGGATCATAAATTTGGGTGTGCAGGGAGTCTAGTTCGTGTTCTGTTATGACTATGTTGTTGGAATGTCAGAGGCTGTGTGAGTGATTTGCGAGATGGGGGGAGGAGGTGTAGAGTTAGGGCCTAGAAGGTGATGACAGAATAGGTAGTGTTTAAGGACCTTTCTAAATTGAGAGAGGTCTTTTATTGATCGGATATGAGGAGGGAGATTGTTCCAGCAAGTTGGAGCGAATAAGGTAAAGGCCCTGTCTCTGGTTGCTTGGTTACATTTAGTGTACTCCTTTGGTACTACAAGGGTATTCGCGGCTGCGGATCTTCTCAATCTGTTCGTGGGGGTGTTGATAATAAGTGAGGAGAGGGAAGGTGGGGCTATTTGATTAATTGCTTTAAAGGACAGCAGAAGTGCTTTGTAAGTTATCCTGGCTTGTAGGGGTAGCCAGTGAAGCTCTGTTAGTATGGGGGTGATGTGGTCTCTACTGGAGGTACCGCAGAGGATGCAGGCTGCTGCGTTCATCGCCAATTGGAGTGGGTTGAGGGTGCTCTTGGGTAGACCATGCAGGATGACGTTAGCGTAGTCAAAATGTGGTGTTACAAGGGCTTGGAAGATTGTTCTGAAGTCATTAGGGGCGAGTAGAGGTCTTAAGGGTTTCAGCGTTCTTAATTTGTAGTAAATGGATTTGACGGTCTGCTTTATGTGATCTTTTTAATTGATAAGAAGCAAAAATAGTACCAAATGGTCAGATTTCCGAATCAAGTGAAATTAATAGTGGAGCATCCAGAGAATCTGTGCTCAGACCAATATTATGTAGAGACCTCTGGCGAGAGTAGACGTTCCCACCAAAAAGGGATTGAATTATGAACTTATAAATAGTGCAGCAGAGAACAGAATCTCGTTTTTGGAAGGCTGTCTCTATATGAACAGCGTATGTCTTTGGCTAAGGGTCTGATTCAGAGAGGCACAAGCCATCCTGCCCCTATTCCCCCTCAGATCCTCCCCGCACGCCTAGAGCAGCAGTACGGGGGGAGGGAGCTGAGGCAGCAGGATGTAGCGGGCCAAATCATGTCACGGCCTTGTATGTCCTGCTGGGTCAGGGGGAACGAGCTTTTATTCCACCTCAAAGGTGGAATAAGCAGCATGAATCTGGTGATTGGGGCCAGAACCCCCCCAGAGGCCAAGGGCAGGTAGGTCCCCACCACCCGATCCAGGCCCCAACTGCCCAGCCATGGGTCGGGAGGCGGGGAGGAAGAAGAGGGTCAGTGCCGCAGGTGACAGGGGAGTCTGCAGGAAAGACATCCCCGCAGGCATGCAGGGGCACACTGAGCTGTCCTCTGACCTGATTCTGTATGCTCTGGGAACATTTTGCTCCCGCATTATAGAATTGGGTCCTAATGGGCCCGTCCTGCTAGGGGCCATCCAGACAGCCTGGACGTGCCCCTGATAGAATCAGGCTCTAAGCCTATCCACCACTGTGGTTGAAGTAAGGAATCTGGGGCTGTAGGAAGCCATCTGAGGAGGAGCAGTGTAGCTCAAGCACAGCTCTTCTGATCCTTGAAGGGAAGTTGAGGAGTTGGAGGAAACTACTAGAAGCTCAGTCCAGGGGGGCAAAGATCCTGGACACCAAGAGATAAACGTATTAATTCTGAGATTTTTCTCACCAAGAGGTAATTGAAGTTATCTGTCTCTGGAAGAAGAAGGGAGACAGATTTTTATTTTAGAATTCCTCTTAGGAAGCCCAATGTTCAGGTGGTAGAGCCACTGGAACTTGGGATGGATTTGGACTTATGACTGACTTCAGCAGTGGAAAGCTGTGAAAGGTGTTTCTTTTTTTTTTTTTTTGTCCCATTGCTTTATATTGTGCAATGATTCTACATTTTATTGCCTGTTCTATTAAATCTAATGAACTTTCACTAATATTTTATGGTTCAAAACTAACATCTGGACTGGACTGTGGAGAGTAAGAGGAGCAAGTAATCCACGGGCCAACAGCCTCTCAGTGATAGTTGGTCCCATTCAAAGAACCTTGATACCAGCATCTATGTGCTCAAATGTGGAGCCCACAGCCCCTGAAGTGTTTGACCACAGTCTTCCATCAAGGTAAAAGCTTCAATTAGGATGGAGCGACTCTGGCGGTTACAGTTCTTTAACATATTCATTAATGATCTGGAAAAAAGGAGCAATGAGTAAAGTGATCATATCTGCAGAAGACACAATGTTATTCAAAGCAGGCAAAACACAAGTATTGTGTGAGGACTAGAGAACAAGATTGCCTCTGTGTAGGAGTCCTTCACCTTCATTTCTACTGTACCAGTGTGGGATGATGCTTCACTATGGCAGCTCCAATCGCGATGAGCAGGCAGGTTCTGCAGGCCTTTTACGCATATGTAATTTTATAAAAGGCCTTTTATGCACGTATTTTCATGAAAAGCCTTTATAAAATTATATATTATAGCTATCAGGGCAATTGGTACCCCTGCTGCACTCCATCACACATTGCCAGCAAATATTGAATAAATAGCTAAAGCACACATTATCACATCACTAAGGCACTTCAGTAATCTGGGTCACACTACCTTTGACATGTCATCTGTTCTCCAGCTGTGGTGGTGTCTTCTGAGAAATATTTAAATCAAATGACATGCACATTTTGTTCAAAACGTTATGTAGGAACCTCCCCGAACATTTTAATTTCCCTGTACACCTGGGACTAATATTGAATGCGTGGAGAGTAATTTTATAACAGGTCACCTATGTGTGAAGATCATGCAGGTGCCTATTTAGTCTATTTTATAAAGACCATAGACACCTAATCCAGCCGAAATAATGGCTAGTTCGAAGCCATGGCCATTTACAAGTGGGGTCCATTTACAAGTGGCCTTTACGTGCATGTACTGACACATACATATGTAAAATGGCCCCACATGTCGAAGTACGTGCGATGACAAACAGTTGTATACTTTTATGCAACCCGGGTGTAGGCATTTTCAGAGGCATAATTTGGACAGAACGCAGGTAGAGTCATGAATTATACGCTTGTTTATAACATATGAGCGTATGCGTCTATTTCACACGGACGCAGTTACACCTAATTGGGAGAAGGTATAAATGTACATGAGTTCATCTGACCCACAATTTCTGCAGGTTTTGTGCTGCTGGCATATAAAGACTCGTAGGCACTTATAGGTGCAGGATGGAGACGTCATCGACTCTTGAAGGAAAGCAGCAGTAGCAGGCCAGAAATGGCATGGTGAGAAACTGGAGCAATTAGAAAAGGTTTTCTTATTTTTCCAAATGAACGTATTTAAAAACGTAAGGATTATCAGCAAAAACTGACCTTTTTGTGCAGAATGAGAAATACAGATTACATGCAAATGTGCCTCAGAATTGCAACAGAATCTCGAATTCTGCTGCAGAATTTCCTAACGCTCATGTAAATGAGCCATTGCAGGAGACTGAGGGCCTTGTACGTATGACCTGGCTCCTTTAACCAGTTTATCAAACTGACTGAAGGCTTTTTATGCTCTACTTTGTATAAATTAAAAATGTTATTAATGTTTGACAGAGATGCATTAAATATCTCACGGCCCAGCAACCAAGATCTATTGTATAGCCTCATTCCTTATTTAGATCCATTGCGTTATTCTTTAGTTGAAGAATATATTGATGTGATTTTTTGGTGCACTGAAAGTATATTATATTGGCAGTGTACAGAACTGTGGAATTTTAAGTACATAGATAGAAAATATAGTTCCTTAGAATATTCTTGATTCATTTTGGTAGTCTACTAAATGGGTTAAAAATTGATTGGATTGCTTTTGTTTGTAATTATATACTGTGCTATACAAAAATTAAATGCTATACAGTTTTTAAAATTTCATAAAGACCCTTTCTAGATAGTTCGTGCAAGTTAGGACACATTCAGTTCTCCCTGTGTTTTACAAAAGGCTCTGGCAATCATGGAGCCTTTTGTAAAATATGAATAAGGATGTGTAGGAGTGCAAGTGGATTTGCATATACAGTGAGAGTAGTTTCCATGTCTAAATTCAGGCACTTACATATAGAAGCAGCAGTAATGCAACTTCCACATTGAAGTGCCAGCACTTATACATGTGGAGGCTAAACCTGAAGTCTGCATGTCCGGGCCATCCGGACATCCAGAAAATGGATGGGGCACATTTGTACCTGATTCTGCAGCTGTGGGAGCTGTATGTTCCTGCAGTTGTAGAATCAGGGCAGTTGGACGGCCTAGCATACAGTCTATTGCAATAGGGGAGACGTCCGGAGATTTGCCTGGCCAGATCTCTGGCTAGTGTGCTGGTGTTGTGGCATTGTGTCGCCAGGCACCTGCCCGTCCAGCTGGAGGCAAATAATTGTAAGGCCCCAAGTGGCCCCATCTCCCGCTATGGGCCCCCATGGCCAGGATCAGGTGGCTGATGCTTTTCCATGGCCATGCGATGGTGCTGGGGGTGGGGGGGGGGGGCTGCAGGCCAGAATTGCCAGGATACCCGGCACTTATTCCACCTTCGAAATAGAATAAACCGGGCATCCAAGTAGGTGCCGCCGGATGTACAGACCTGAATGGCCTCTGTACATCCAGGTGCTTCAGCCTGCCCCCTCTCCATCTCCATCCTGCCGCCATTCTGCCGCCTCTCACCCCCATCCAGCACTCCCCCACAAACCATCTATACATGCAGCGAATGCTGAGACTGGAATTGCGTTCTGGCTCTGTTTGCGGATTGTACAACCAAGCCGGATGTACAACCTCGCTATTCGGGCTTCAGAATCTACCCCATAGGGACTGCATGCTGTTTATATGTGCAAGTCCCTATTTTCAAGGACTTGCTTGTGCTTACAGAATAGCACCTGCGGTAAGCATGCATGTATGTATCACAGGGGTGGTACTATGCCAGAGCATAGATGTGGCTTTCGCTGATGCATTTAAGTTATAAAATATGTTATGCATGTCAGGTCGCCAATTTAGGCATACAAGTTACACCTGCTCTCAGGCAGGCATAACTGCCATGTGTAGGTTCCAGCATGTCTGTATGTGCCCATGTTTATTTTGTAAAGCAAAGCACAGATGTGCTTTACTATATATAATAGGTGCGAACTGTGTACCTGGTACTGTGCTTTGCCTGCATGGGAGTATACGAAACTACCCTCATAGCGGGGCCATTTTACAAACCTGGACATGTAAGTGCCGTCAATTAGATAATGAAACTATAATTTTTTTTCTAAAACTTTGAGGGGAGAACAATAATGGGGCATTAAAGAGAATTTCTTCCTTAAATCCCATGCGTAAAGCCCTGGCCGAAATGAGCATTTTTTTTTTGGCCCACCCAATCCACACTCCCTTGAAATCTCTGCGTAGTGGGGATCTCCACATGTGGATATCCGCTTTCTGCAATCACTAATTTACATGTTTCCAAAATGACCTCCTATATGTTAATAGATTTTGTATGTTAAATTATTGAGGTATTGACAAGGAATTTCATATACTATGTTCAGAAGGACTATGAAGGATTCAGAGGAATTAATGAAACATCAGCCTTTCATCACCTCCCGCTTGGATTACTGCAACCTCCTTCCGTCCATCTCCCACTGAACTATCTCCCCCCCCCCCATCTCTTCAGAATTCTGCTGCTCTTTTTCCATGTAGTTTTCAGCTGTCTAAACTCTGCCAATCACATGCTCTTTAAGTATTATTTCAGTTTATTCAATAGGAGTTTGATATTCAAAAGGCATTTGCATAGTTTATATTCCAGTAAACCGTGTAAATGTCTTAAGATGGGGATATTCAACGGCATCTACATGATTAGTGCTGTTGAATATCCCCATCTAAGCCTCCTACGTGCCCCGATGCTATCCGGTTAGCATCAGTGTGTTTGGGGTATTCTGGGGCGGAGCAGAGGTGTGGAATGGTGCTAACTGGGCAGCAGCCAATATCGCTGCTGCAGTTACCTTCGGCAGCTTCTGGTTTTGACAGTGATGACCAGATATTCCATGCCATCGCCTCGACATTGAATATCCAGTTTGGAGGTCGGCGGGGAGACTATGCGCCCATCGATGCTTAACTCTTTGAAGATCTGGGAAAAGGAATATTGGGCTCTAGATTTATTTATTTATTTGTGTTTATGTACTGCCTTTCGTGAATCAAAGCGGTTTACAGAGACCTCAACAGTTTGAACATTACATTAAACGATAGGCAATAAACTGTAAACAACATTACAAGTAAACTTTTAACGGGAGAGTCAAGGGGGATAAGGAAGGAATTAACTTAAATCAGGCGTTTTCCTTTATTATAGTATTTTTCTTTCTGCTACTCATAACAACCTTATGCATTTAGAGCCATGTTGCTAGTCTCTGCTAAAGTTTATCTGCTGCAGCACCCATGTTCTTCCTATGGACATGATGGCAGATAGCACTACCAGCATTTAATAAATATGGCCCTTAATGGATTGTTCTAAAATTTCAATAAAATATGTGAACAAAATTTGCTGCTCGACTTATCTTCCATAAGTGTTGCGACACTCATATAACTACTTTTCTCAAGTCCCTTCATTGGCTCCCTTATCCATTTCAGCATACATTGCAAACTTCTCTTAGGGACATGTTTACTAAACCATGAGAATGGTTAGTAGGGGGATTAGCACACCAAGTGCTTGGCAGGAACCATTATGGTGTGATCCCGCTAAGAATCTAGTACTAGCCGCTTAGCATGGGTTGTGGCAGAGACTGGGTAGTCCAGGCTGCAGCGTGTGCATTGTGGTTAGTACAGACATATTTAATGCATGCTGTCAATATTGTACTTAGCGTAGATGCACATACCATTATCTCAAGGGGTAGTGTCACGTTAACCCATAGTAACTGCAACAAATGCGCGGGAGTGGTGTGGAACCTGTTCTAAGAACAAGGGGACTGACCGGGCATGCCTCCATTTCTTAGCACAGGTTTGCTGCCACCTGCACACTATGTTTTGGAGCTGAATGCATGGTAAGCTATTGCGTTTTAGTGAACATGCCCCTTAGTGACCTACAACTGCATTTCTTATGCAGTTCCTGATAACGTCTCTCTTAGGACTGTACATGGCCAAATAAGTTCAGTTTGTTAAGTGCCATCGAGTTGGTGTCGACTCCTGGTGACCATCTGGATAGTTGACCTAAACTTTGTTCAGTCTTCAGCCAAGCTGCTCATTGTCGATAGAGTGGTATCCATAACTGCTGTTATTGTATCGCTCCATCTCATTGCCGGCCTTCCTTTTTTACGGTGACCTTCTTACCTTGCCAATCATTATGTCTTTCTCTAATGATCTCTCTCTTCGCATGATATGTCCAAAGTATGAAAGCCAAAGTCTTTTCATCTGAGCTTCTAAGGAAAGTTTAAGTTTGATCTCCTCTAGTATTGACTGGTTTGTTCTTCGGGCAGTCCACGGTATACACAGTATTCATTGCCAGAATCATAATTCAAAGGCGTCAGTTTTCTTTCTGTCTATCTTTTTCACTGTTCAACTTTCACATCCATATAATGTTATTGAAAATACCATAGCCTGGGCAAGTCAAATCTTTGTAGGGAGAGAGACATCTCTGCTCTTGAGGATGAATTCTTGACTGCTAGTCCTTTCGTTATTGATTGTTTCCAGTAAATTAAAGCTATCAACTATTTCAATTTCTTCTCCATCAATGATGAACTTATTGATTTTTGCCAGTTGTCAGGATCTTTGTCTTCTTAATGTTAAGGTGCAGACCCATTTTAAGACTATATTCCTTGATCTTGAGAAGCAAATGTTTCAAATCATCTTCACTTTCAGCCAGTAATGTGGTATCGTCAGCATAGTGAAGGTTGTTGATGAGTCTCCCACCAATCGTCACACTTCGGTTGTCTTCAAATAGTGCTGCTTCTCTGATGATTTGTTTTGCATATAAATTAAAGAGGTAGGGGGAAAGTATGCAGCCTTGCCATACACCTTTGCTGATTCTAAACCATTCTGTTTCTCCTAGTTCCATTCAAACTGTTGCTTCTTGATCAATATAAGGCTGTGCAAGAGAACAATCAGGTGTTCTGGTATGCCCATGCTTCTTAATGTAGCCCAGAGTTTCTCATGGTTTTCACAGTCAAAAGCCTTGCTGTAGTCAATAGAACACATATGGATATCCTTTTGGTATTCTTTTGTCTTTTCAAGGATCCATCTCACATTTGTAATAATGTCTCTCTTTCCTCATCCTTTCTTGAACCCTGCTTGCACTTCAGGCAGGTCTTGTTCCAGGTATGCTTGTAGAATCTTGCTGGTATGTGGGATCACAGTGATTGTGCGATAATTTCCAGTCAGTTTACTTTTCTTCAGTATTGGTATAAACACAGGTCTTTTCCAGTCAGTTGGCCATGAATTTGTCTTCCAAAGTTCCTGACAGAGCCTTGTAAGTATGGTAACAGCTTCATTCGATTCTTGTAATACTTCAGTGGGAATGCCATCAGTGCCCGGTGCTTTGTTCTTTGATAAGGCTTTCAATGCTGCTTTGACTTCTTCTTTTGTCACCAATGGTTCCTGATCATAAGGTATAGGTTGAAACGGCTGTTGGTCCACTTGATCTTTATGGTATAATGACTCTGTATATTCTTTCCACCTTTTCTTGATCTTCTCAGCATCATTCAACATGGATCCTTGAGAATCTTGTAGCATTCCAATTGGAGGCTGGAAATTTTTCTTTAACTCGTAGCTTTAGAAAAGCCGATCTTGTTCTTCCTCTAATAGCTTCTGATTCTATTTCCTTTCATGTGTTATTGTATTTTATTTTTTATTTATTTACGCACAAATTTGTATCCCGCTGCTTCCAGTGATCAGCAGCGAGATACAATTGTAGTACTTCTTGTCTTGTCTTGCTGCATGTTGGAAATCTGAGTTCTGCAATTGCCCCTCTCTCTCCTCTGGCTTCAGCTTCTCTGCGTTTCTGGACAATTTTCATAGTTTCCTCAATCATCCATTTTGGCCATTTTTGCTTTTTCACCTTATGTAGAGACTTATTGCTTTCTTCCAACACAAACTTCTTGATGTCATCCTATAACTGTTCTGGAACTGTCATTTGTATCTAAAGCAGCAAATCGATTTTGCAGGGAGTCTTTAAATTCCAGTGGTATATTCTGAAGGTCATATTTTGCTACTTTCATGAGTGGCTTGCTCTTTTTCAACTTTAGCTTGACTTTGCATACTAGTAGTTGGTGATCTGTACCACAGTCGGCTCCAGGTTTTGTCTTTGTTATTTATTTATTTATTTGCAAATCTTTTATATACCGCCAATTCCGAAGATCAGTGGCGGTTTACATCCAAACAACATTGCATTACATGGAACAATTGTAGCGATATATAAACAGGTACATTGAACTGTAATTAAACTATATGCAAGTGGTATAACAATGTTTTGAAACTATTTACAAGTTATTACATAGTTTTTACATATATACATATTGGTGGTTCATCTTGAGTTCAGCTATAGGATTTGTAGAGAGAGTATTGTAGCTAGTATATTCATTAGTGAGTTACGGTGGATAGGAGGTCTTGATGTTATCAAGCTTTTCCATTGTTGTCTTCCATAGATATAGTCAATTTGATTTCTGTATAATCCATTGGGTGAAGTCCACATGTACAGTAGGTGCTTGTGTTACTGGAAGAAGGTGTTTGAGATGAATAGATCATTGATCTTGCAGAATTCTATCTGTCTTTCTCTAACTTCATTTCTGTTGCCAAGTACATATTTTCCAACCACTTTGCCGCCTTCTTTGTTACCAACTTTTGCGTTCCAGTTACCCATGACTATCTGGATATCCTGTTTGCATGTTCTGTCAATTTCAGCTTGTACTTGTTCGTAGAACTCTTCAACGTCTTCCTCTTCTGCAGCTGTTGTTGGGGCATATACCTGAATTATAGTTGTGTTGATGGGCTTTCCTTGTAGACGAATAGAGATTAAGCATTTGCTGACTGCATTGTATTTCATTACAGTTCTTGCAAGTTTCTTCTTAATTATAAATGCAACACTAGTTTTTCTTTGTCTTTCATTTCCAGAATAGTAGACCATGGGATCGTCAGATGCAGTGTCCAAAGCCAGTCCCTTTCAGTTCACTGACACCCAACAGATTGAGTTGTACACATTCCATTTCATTCTTGACCACCTCCAACTTCCCTTGGTTCATGCTTGATATGTTCCATGTCCCAATATGTAAGACATCTTTGCAACATCTGACTTTCTTTTCATGTGTAGCTACATCAGCAGATCCAACCATATCATAAATGCTGGCTTTACTCTGAGAAGTCTTTAGCTCATCCCCAGTAGCCATTTGAGTGCCTCCCAACCTGGGAGTCTCATCTTCTATAGTGCAGTTTATTTTGTGACTATCCATTGACTTTTCATGGCCAGATACAGAAGTAGATTTGCCAAGCCTTTCTTCCGTGCAGTTAATTCCAGTGTTATTTTTTATTTTATTTATTTAACAGGTTTTATATACCGCTTTATCATTTCAATCAAAGCGATTTACATTGAAACTTAGGGGTATGTTTACTAAACTGCGTTAGTGTGATTCGCGTTAGGAGCCGCGTTAGAGACAGAAATCCCAAATAAGGACATGGGCGGTACATCGTTGCCGAGAACGCGCTGAGAACGCGCGTTACAAGGCGCCATAAATTAACGGGCACTACAGGGCACATTACCGCGTGTTAATCTTAAGAAGGCGCGCAGGCATACAATCACAGCAACAGAGCTGTAGCACAATGGTTACAACACTGATGGATGGTACAGGGGTCATGGGTTCGATTCCCCAGTGGGCCTAATGTATAAGGCTGGCTGAGGCAGCACCCTTTACATTTAAGTTGTGATTGGTGAGGCATTTGACATGTATTTTAATTTGTGCTGCCAGAAAACACACTCTCACGGTGACATAACCTAAGGTGCCACATAAGGCACCCCATAACGCACTCCATAGGGCACATTAGAAAGTGTACTGTCCGCCAAGGCACCCTATAATGTCCCCTATAGGACACCTTATAAGGCTGTGAACAAAGCCCTGGCTGGCTGCAGGACTGCACGTCACCACACAAACTGTATGCTGTGGTTACCAGGATAGGGTTAACCCACCCGTACCCATTGTCCCCCGCAGCCCCCCTGGTGGCGGCGTAGTTTTCCACGGAAGGGCTGGGGAGCGCACAAGATTATGGTGATTGGTGTTGAACAGGTGCGAGGGTCAAGGGTAGCAGTCCCTTGTGCCGACCTCGTTACCAACTTCCCAAAAAGAACAAGTTCACATGAATATGGAGGGAAAAATGAAAAAGGCTTTATTTCCCCTTTGCACAAAAATGGTTCAAAAACAGGATAAACGGCTTTGGAAAGTAACAGAACTGAACAAATCCTTGCATCAGGTTTAAAGCACAAATGAAAAGGTCAAAGTAATGACTTTTGGCTTTACAGTAATTTAAGGTAACATGAAATACTGCATTCACTTATGCATTCATAGAGGTAGGAATGAACTACAGCTTTTCTGCTGTACAATATGTACAATCCATCTGCTGGTCTGACTCTTCGCCTGCAGATTCCACTTGCATATATTCTATATCTGATAGCTCTGAGTCTGAGGCTTCTGCACAACTGAACTCTGGCTTTTTAAAAGCGTGCCGTACAGTTTCCCAGTGTTTGGTAGTTAGGTTAGGGCGTCGGCTTCTGCCCACTGGGTAAAACCAAGGCTCCTCTTCAGCTATAGTTTTAAAAGCTCTCTCAGCACAATGCTTAGTATTTACAGTTCTCCTCTTAGAGAAATTGTCTGTTAGCTTTTGCTTATAAATGTCATTGCTACAAGGAGAAACTTCCTTCCCCTGTCTTTCTCTTATATTAGGCTTGAGCAAACAATTGCAAGAAATAGAAGCTTTACCTTTAGGCTTTCTTCTTTCTTTCTCAGGGAAGGCTTGAGGCCTAGTCCGGTTGTCCTCCAGCTCAGAATGGCCCAAGTTTTCCAATGATATCCCTCTTGCCTTAGTATAGGGACGAACCTCTCTGGGCCAAGGCTGCAGCTGTTGCCATCTGCCCTTGCCTTCACTCCTGAGGCCTTCCAGGCCAGCACTCCCGTTGCTCCTCAGGCCTGCTTTCTCTCTCTCATTCAAGACTGCCCTTTCTCTGGCTCTTGAGTCTCTGTCCTTCTCTCTCAGGATACCTCTCCGGATACTTCTCTGGATATCTCCCTGGATATCTTTCTCTCCTTCCTCCTGGATATATCTCCGGATACCTCTCTGGACATCTCCCTGGATCTCTCTTTGGATCTCTCCACTTGATTCAGACCTGCCTCTGCTTAAATCCAAACTGATTGGGCCCAAGTCCTGCCCATAGAGGCGTGGTTCTTCAGACTCTGTACTGACTCTCCTGCTCCCTCTATGTGGATCTTCAGGATATTGCAGCTTATACCTGTTTTTTTCTGGATTTAAAACTTTTCTTCTATCTGCAAGAGGGTCTGCTGCATCACACCATGATGCACTGCACATGAAAATCAGCAGTCGACAGATGGGCACAAGATTGGGTATGCACCCCCACAGCACCTCGGCCAGGTAGGGGGAACAGACCGTGTGTGGTACTGCCACAGAATAGCCACAGACAGTCACATTGTGCGGGTACTGTGCCCACCCTAAGGTTGAGGTGGGGCGCCCAGCACCAGGTCCACAGCACCATTCATGGCTGAACTACGCCATGCTGCAGGTCCCCATCAGTGTGTGATAGATAGTTCCGTTAGACACACCTAGGATACATCTGTGCCCTGCTGTATGTCCCGGTCATGTCTAGTCCCTATGGGTGATGATGCCCCCAGAATAGTGCATATCCTGTGTTGGTGCCATGGTTACCTGCTGTAGGTGAAGGGGGGGGGTGTATGGACCCATGGGCAGATCATGTACCACCACACAACCCACCCTCTGGGGCACAGGGTGGGAAACAGGATCACCCACCAATAGATCCACAGTCTACCTCCCTGCAATGGCAGCAGTAGAGGGGACCAGCAACCCCTGTACTGCTGGGGAACAGACAGAGCGGTACACATCCATAACGCAATAGCAGACAGATGGCAGGCCTGGAAATGCTCAGCTGCTCCCCACCATTATCTGATATTCTCCAGCAGCAAGCCTCCAGCTGCTGCACCCTGCAAGGTGTTCCAGGAAGACACATACTAGCTGCAGACAGTCCGCCAGCTAGTCCATAGTGCATGGTCCTGGAGGAGATGCATGTACCCAGAACGGGGATATCAGCATACACACCAAGCAGATAGGTCAGTGATTGGGCCCCAAAAGAAAACCCATAAATATCACATGAGAGAAATGCTATATAGCACTATGGGGGAACCTAGCCATGCCATGGTCACTGCTCAGTCAGGGTGAGAGTGACCTCCCAGCAGGACATGCTATGGCCACCCTGTCCGTGCAGGTGGTACCGGGCACTACAATGTCCGAGCCATTGCCCTGTGCAGATGCGGCCAGGCCAGGCCACCCTATCCAGGCTATTCCCACGGTACCTTGCTCCTCATTATGCACATTGGCAGGCCAATACTGGCAACAGTGCTAGCAGTGTGGGCTGTGGAGGGTGTTGGCAGCCACCACACACTGGATAGACAGACACACACTCCCCACACCTATGCCAGCATTGTGCAACTATAGAGGTGTTGGGCAGCCCAGGCCACCACACCAGTCCTGGGCACAGTGCAGGCATGGCTATGGTACGCAATACTGTAGGAGTCACTCCCCAGATTGGTAAACACTGTCAGACACAAGACCTGTAGCACACTCCACAGACATCAGAAAGGTTGCTATGATGCAGCTCACTCCGAAAATTGTACTTAACCTAGGAATTGCTATCTGCCAGTAATCATAGCAACCTTTTGCTAGATGTGTACCATATTCCCAGGTTTAGGGTGGCATTACTAAGGTATGCAAGTGCTAGTATTGGGAGATGCACGCAGAGCCCAAAGTCCTGCCTCTTCAGGAGGCTTTGGATAATGGGGCCTGTGGGTGCGGGTGTGTCTGCCCCTGTTGGCTCCTGCTTTACGGCAGAGGTTCCCAACTCCAGTCCTGCGGTGCAAAACACTGTTCGGGTTTTCATGCTGTCCCTCATGAATATGCATGAGATGCATCTGCATACCATGCGGGTGGCGCATAGAAATGCAGCACAGGCATCTTTATCAGAGGCATTTGGGAGGCTCTGCTCTAGGTAATGTGCATGTTTATGGTGTCTGTGCTCTGTAGGGTAAAATGTAGGTGTTTTGGGCATGTTTACGTCATCTGCAAGAAAGATTCTGTCTGTATTAGCACGTTATAGTAGTGGGTAAAATATGAGGACTGGGTTGGCGGAAACCACAGCTGGGACTTGAACCTGTGACCTTCTGCTTCTGAATACACTGGTTTTGTGCACTGCATCACCATGTTATCACGGTGCATTCCCTGGTGATACCATGACTGTTGGTCAGACAGGGCCTGTCTGTTGCAGTGCATGGCACCCACCTACACAGGGCTAGGCCACGGTCTGCTCTGGCCAGCGGCCCGGCCCCCTCCACCACCAGTATCCCTCAGCCACCATGCTGACATGCCCTTCTGCTGGTGGAGCTGGTGGTGCGCAGTCTCATGCCATCCAGTGTGCAGGTAGGCGGCTGCCTATGGTGCGGGTTCTGGGGTAGGGGTGCCTGCATCGATGTCCACGCTCCCCCCCAGCCCCGCCTGCCAATGTTCCGTGCCCTTGGGGGTAGCTGTTGGGTACTATCCCATGTGACACTTTGGGAAACACACTCGTGCCCATGTTGGGCCTTCAGCAGTTGCTGTCTGGCTGCTCCGCTGTTTCAGCATTCGTATGGGCCACCTAGGCATCACCCTAGTCCGCACTGTGGCCCAGCTCCACAACAGCATGTGCCGCCTGCGGCCCTCTGTATCCCCTTTTCCGGCATCTGTCCAGTTGCCGTTCCGACATGCCCGCCCTGATGTTGCGGGACATATGCACGCCATAGGAACCCTGTCTGATGGTGGGTAAAACCCTGAGCAGCGCTATTTCACTGTGGGCCCATTCACCTTGTATGGGGACGGAGTATAGACCCTTCCACGATTTATATCTGTTCTATGGAGCTTACTCGGGGGGGGGGAGGGGTTGATGTTTCTCAATGATACCACTATTGGCCAGCTTGGTTATTGTTTTTTTCCAGTTTGTTGGGGTCATTTTCAGTGTTTCTGTGCCCTTTTGTTCTGTGCACATGTATCACACGTATCACTTTTGTTTGGTTTCCCTGCCTGGGCTGTACATTGCTGACACTGAAATGGTTTCTCTCCCCTGTAATGTGCCTTTAACGGCAGGTTTTCATTCGCGTTGGAATTCAGCCCTGAAATTCAGCGCGTTAGTGTGAGGGGAGCCTCTCCCCGCCCACTCTCTGCCCACTGACCCCTTCTCTCCGCCCTCTCTCCACCTTCTGCGTTGTTTTACCGCGCCACGGGGCTTTACGATCGTTAGCGCATCATAACGCGCATTATATAACGTTAACGATCGTAAGCGCAGCATAACGCATGTTATGCTGCGCTTACAATCGTTAACATTACATAACACGCGTTATTCATGATTACCGCAGTTTAGTAAACATACCCCTTAAACTTAATAATGTACATTAAACAGGGACATTGATAACTTGGATTTTTCTGAGGCAATGGGGTGTTAAGTGACTTGCCCGGTGTTGTTACATTTGTCACTGAATATGATCCTCTACTTACAACAACGTCCCATTCTGCTGCTGCACAGATGGGTGGTTTGTCTTAGGTCTCAGCTGAGGTGCCAGCCTGTCTATCTTGGCAGACCCTACCAATAGCTAAGCTACTGATAGCTTAGGTCTCGGCATCACTGATACACACAAGCCCTCACCGCATGACAAGCTGCAAACCAAGTGAGGGAAGTTCAAGTTTGTGCTCATTTAAAACAAATTTTCCCAATGTTCGTTATTTAGGTGCACTAGAATTTTTTAAAGTATGCCAATCGTATGCATGTTAATTTGTAAGTATACATGCATACAAGTGATTTGTGTACTTTAAAGGGGTTATTTTGGAAGCTCTGTCCATGCTTTGGATGTCCAAAATGGGCATCGAGATGTCTAAAGCAGAGAGACATTTTAGAAGCTGGGTCTGTGGATGTCTCCAGCGCAAGGATGTTCAAGTCTGAACAGAGGCATGGCAGAGGTGTGGCTGGGGCGTTCCCAAGAACCTGGATGCCCCTGACTGATCTCAGAAATGTCCTGGACAGCTGGAGTCATGCCTAAGATTATACCTGCTCCAGTCACAAACAGGCATCTGAAAAGTGCTTGTTTTGTCAGGCAAACATCTGGATGGTTTGGAGAAGGCACTACATTAACAGCCCCTTTATTTTACAATTTGTTAACCAACACTGATGGCTATGGGGGCTCATGTTTTAGTTTTTCTATACCGCTGGATGTCTCCTTAAGCTAGCCTGCATGAGATGCATGTCCCTGCCCCACATTTTCCTAAGGGGGGTGTCTGTGTGGTCATCCACATCGGGGATATCTATGTTCCTAAAATCAGCCGAAGACATAGACATCCCTGCTTTATCTGTATATTCCATCCTGGATTCCTTCCTAAAATGACACTTCACATGTTTAGGTACTCAAATGAACTGCATGCATGCAAATGAGCGCATAGCCCTGTTATCTCTCCCCATGCCCCTCCTCAGGAACTGCACTCATTAGGTAAGTCATTCCTCTCTAGACCCTTCTCCTCCACCACCAACTTCACGTTCCATTCCTTCTACCTTACTGTGCTGTATGCCTGGAATCAGCTGTGTACTGTCCCAACGCCGCCCTAGTGGCGAAGAAGCGTCACGGTAGAGAGGGTGGACACAAAAATATTTGTAATTGAGTTTGGCTTAAAAGACAGGGCCCAGGTTTTCTTTGTAGTCCTAGTAGCCTTCTGGTAACCAAAAGCTCAAAGGAACATAATAGTCCGAGTGAAGGGAGAATAAAGGCTTTTATTTCCCCTATTGCACAAAAGGTTCAAAAGCTCAGATCTTTACAGCAACAGAAATTGTCCTTATCTCAGGTTGAAAGAAAACAAACAAAAACTGTATTAAACCTGTTAACTTCACAATAATAATATGAAAAAACAAAGATTCACACATTCCCCAGGCTACAGCTCTATTCCTTGTCTAAAAGGTCAAAGCCTTCCGCCTGGCAGTAGCTGCAATCCATTTCAGGGTCCGAAAGGTCGTCAGCTATGTCCACCTGCATTGGTTCAAGGTCATCAATATCTGGTAGCTTGCATTCAGGCTTTTTATACAACGTTTGCACGATGTCCCAATGCTCTGTGTTCAAAGGTAAGCCCTGGTTTTGTGTACCTCTAGACTGAGAACAGTCTCTCTTGCACACGGCTCTTTTACTAGAGAGTCTCTTATTTGATATAGGTTTGTATCCTCAGGCATAAACAGTTCTAGTAGGACAGCGTTCCTCTATTCCCTGTTCCTCCTGTGTCACAGCATTCAGGAAATTATAATCAGAAAAACAGTGATTACCTTTCTTTCTTGGCTTCTCACGGCAAGGTAAGGATTGAGGCCAGTTCCTGCTGGGGTTTGGCCTTACTTGCACAAGGGTAGGCTTTTGGTTCTCCTGTAGGCCTTCTGCTGGGGTTAAACCACATTCACAGCACAGCTTCCCTCTCTCTGGGCCAAGAATGTTACCTTTTAAAGAAGGTCTTTCCTCTTTTTCTTGGTTACTCCATGTTATATCCTTCAATGGCTGCTGGCCTCTGCCAGATTCAGGTCCAGGACTTTCCAGCACAGTCCTCCTCCTTCCAGGGGTAGCTTCCTTTCTGGATCTCTCCCTCTTGGAAGCGTGTCCTCTCCACTCTTGGGATACTTGAGGCGAACTCCTTCACCTGGCTCTGCTGAGTCTGCTGGGCCTGTTCCTTCCACCAGGACTCCTATTTCCTGATCCTTCTCTCCCTCTTGGAAAGCTTCTCTTCTCCAGTCATCTGGGCTTTTTTTAAGAGGAACTCTTCCCTCCTCTGATTGGGTGCAGGCCGGTATTGCATCACTGGCTCTGGGGCGTGGCTCCTCAGTCCTCCGGAGGTCCCACTTGCTCCTCCTATATGGCTCCTTGTAATGCTGCAGCCGGTGTCTGCCTCTTTTTTCTAAGCTTAAAGCATTTTCTCCTGTCTGCAGAGGGTCTGCAGTACCACAGTACCTAGCCCTCCCCCTACCCTCCGCTGTGTTGCTAGCACGCCCCAAATGCATCCCTCCACTCCTGGCCAGGCTCATGTAGGCAGCGTGGCAAACTAGCGATTAAGCTGGCTTGCCTCAGTGCCTCATGCTCCCGGTGAAGTCTTGTGATTCATGAGACTTTGGCTGGGAGAGAAGACCAGCCAGCCCCTGGAGTACAAGGCACCGCAGCAAGTTAGCTTAATCGTAAGTTTGCCATGCTGCCTCTGTGTGCCCAGCTGCGGTATCCCTCCTGCCTGGCACCCGGGGTGGGCCACACCCATTGCCCTATCCTTGGTCTGCCACTGCCTGGGATAGACTTTCTAAGTCGGTCTGTCAAACTCCCTCTCTGGTCCCATTCAAATCCAGGCTAAAAGCTTACCTTGTTGTGGCAGCTTTTACATCTTATTCTACTGGTTATACCCCTGCTCGTTTAATCAGCTTCCATAATAAATGAAGCAGTCTTACTTGCCCTGTCTGTCTGCCTTGAATAGACGGTAAGCTTTGTAGAGCAAGAACTCTTTCTTATGAGTATGTCTACAGCGCTGTGTGTCTAGTAATAGCACTCTAGAAATGAAAAGAAGTTGCTGCAGTGACATGAATGTGCACCAAATTTAAAATTTATCACTAATAATACAGACAGTAGCAAGAATATCAATAGCCACACAAGTAAAAGAAAACACATATAAAGTGCTATATAGATGGTATTGGACACCAGTCCGTTAAAGGTGAGCTGGAATGGGACACACTGATCAGTGCTGGAGAGGATGCCAGGAGAGAGGCGATTGGTTACACATGTGGTGGAGGTGTGGACAGATTCAAGCGTACTGGGGAAAGGTATTGGATATGATTGCAGACATGACAGGATATCGATTGCAAAGGAAACCGGTGGTATGCTTATTGCACCAAACTGGGGAGGAGATTTCAAAAAGGGATAGGAGGGTGCTGCATTATTGTATAGTGGCTGCAAGATGTGAGAGAGCACGACATTGGATGGGATCGGGTACACCACAATGTGCAGGTTTTGTCAGAAGAGTGGCTGATGTGAGCTTGATGCAACGGTTGACGGGGTTGCGACAAGGGAAAGGAGTGAAGAGTGCGGAACAATGGAAGGGTGTGTGGAAGTGGCTGGAAGCATGGAAGGATGGTGAGAGGAGAGGAAGGCAAGGAGAAGCATCCTAGTTAAGAATGCGAAGGGCATGCAACATAGGTAAAGAGCCAAATGGTGAAGGTGGGTAAGGATCGGTGATACATAAGCGTGGAAGGATGAGAGGTCGATGAATGAATAAATGCGGGGGGAGAGGGGAGGGATGGGGGGAAGGAGGGGGTGATAGTAGGTTAGATATTATGTAAGGTTGTATAAGCAAGGGGGGGATAAAGTAAGTTGGCATGTATAACTGGTGTGAAAAATGTACTTAGTTGTGTAAAACGATGTTTGTGCTTTGAAAGCGTTAATAAAAAGTTAAAATGGGGGAAAAAAAGTATCACTAAGTAATGAGACCTACAGCAACCTTTATACATAGGGAATGGAAGTGAGGTGTGTATGTAGTAGAGGGAAACTGCGTTTTAAGGGAGGCTTGCATAAAGAAAGAAGAAAAATGAGCAAGAATGAACAGGCAGGAAAGCCATTAGGGGCCTAGTGGTTTGCTTAGAGGACGGAGCGCAGAGCAGTGAAACTTGAAACCCACATCTGAATGCTGCATCCACTGTTTGGCTGCCACCTGGAACCAGTCAGCTCGACTCAGACTTAAACTGTAAGATCACTAAGAGAAGGAACACATTAGCCATACCATTTGTCTTAGTGTAGCGTCTGCATACAGTACTGGCTATTATAAATAACCAATACCGAACAACACGTTTGAATATCCAGATTGTCCCTTCAACGGAGAACTATAAAAATTCAGTGGCTAAGCAAAATGAAATGCTTATCCGCCACCACTTTAATTAAAACCAAATATTCAGCGGCGGAATATAGCCGGCTTCTGCTGCTGAATATCAGAGCTCCTCAGCTATGGATGCTGCTATCTGGTTAGTGGGGCAAAGTGCTTAACGTTAGCACAGATGAATGGCTGTACTATCTTAAACCACTTAAACTACCTGGTTTGCGGCTGAATATTGCTGCTAACTAGAAAGAAGCCATCACCACTCCCGCTCTGCCTAAAGATCATGTCTGCTTTAATTGGGCCACTAAATATCACAGTGACTGAGTTTATCCAGTTGGTAAATCTGCTAACCAGCTAAAATACTGAGAATATCCTCTCCCTCTCCCCCCCCCCCTGTAATTTACAGGATTATGTCCTTAGAGCAGGGAAATGGAGAGCAAGAGCAAGAAATCATAAGACGCTGATGTCTCATCCCATTAACAATGGCAGTCATTTAAGAAGTTGTAGTCATGATTTAGACGTCTGAAGACATGCACGTGCTGTTTTCAAATGCCTTTAAAGACGTCTCCGGCGTGGGGATGTCCAAGTAGGCAAAGGGTGTGGTGGAGATATAATGGACTTAGACATTCCCCTTTGATTTCAGAAAGGCTAGGGACACGTCTGCAGGGATCTTCATGTCTAGACCTGCTCCAAGTATGAATAGGCATCAGGAAAGTGCTTGCTTTGGCAAGCTTAGAGAGTGTAGAGAGGTGGAGTGTGTAGAGACCTAAGATCACAAAAAGTCTACACGGGAATTTGAACCCTGGCCCCTTGCTCTCAAGCCACTACCTTAACCATTATGCTATTAGACATCCCTGCTCTGAGATGTTATTCTGGGGACATCTCCATAGTCGTCCATATCGGGCACATCCACATTTGTGAAGATGTGCCTGAACTTGCGTGCGCCTGCATTTTTTGTTTTGTTTTGTTTTCTCCAGGCATTCTGGCTTGGTTGTCCCTGACTGCACTTGGACATCCTTTGTAAAACATGCCTTAATGTGCACATGTGGAGCATTTAATGGCAGGAAATGCATATGGTACCTGAATGTAACTCGCCTGGATTGCCCCCCTGGAAAAACGTGAGCTAAATGCTACAAATAAATTCTCACACCCTGCACGGGTGACTTTTGCATTTGTTCTTCACTTCGTTTATAATAAATTGCGACCACTGATGAAAAGACCAGAAGAAAATAATTCATGACATTGGATATAGAGGGATTTCTTAGAGGCCTTTTTCTTGCAATATTTCTGCGCAGTGGAAATGACCCCTTATATGAGAGTTTTGACATGCATTTTTCCTAATGCTGCAAAAAAATAAAACCCTAAAAAAATTTTTAAATTTTTAAACACTTCAAAATGGCATATGGCATATAAAGGGACCCAGATTGAAAGAAACATAGTAATATAGTACATGACGGTAGATAAAGACCAGCAAGGATCATCTAGTGTACTCAGCAAGGTGGCAAGAGTACGTGTACCTGCTGCTCTGTGCAGGTCACCACCATGCCTTTGTTTAGGGGTGCACCCACCACTTCGTGTGGGTCACTCCTATTTGCTGAGATATAAGAGGTTATTAAGTGTATTTTGATTTTATCCTGTTGCTATAAAGTACAGCTGATAGCAGAGAATACCATGTTAGCACATAGTGCAAGAAATTCTGCTGATGTTGCAGTTTTCTTAGCTTTATGGATTCAGCATTTTTTCACCAAATAAATAGACATTTTCACAAAGAATGGAGGAATTAATAAAACATCTGTCTTTCTAGACTGGAGGTGTGTGCTCTAAATCTGATGAACATGAAAACCACAGGCTCATTCTGTAGAGAAAAAGCATATGCAGGGATTATGTTACAGACATAATGGTGGAAATTAAAATTACATTTTTAAGTCTTGGCTGCATGCCTCTCTTCCAACTTCACTGGGAGTAGGAGCTCCAAGTCTATGCAATATTGCAAAGGTGGCTTCCTGCCCTTTCTTAAAGATGACCCAGAAAATGCCAAACTACAATGAAACCCACTGGGACTAAGGAAATGCCAGACAAATTAGGTTTTGCCTGCCTCTTTATCCAGTTCTATTTAAACTAAGGGTGGAAACTATAAAGAGAGAAAAAAGTATTGAATGCTGTCTGCCTGTATTGTGTTTATATTTAGTTAATAATTCTAGGAACCCTATTTTCCAAAGTCTACCAATATCATTGGTTAAATTGTGTGCATTGCTTGCCCAATTAAATTTGTTAAAAAAACAGATCAAAAACCCTCTGTCAGGAATAAACTAAACAATCAAATACCAAAAAACCTGACCAAACATAGAATGGAAGAAGTTTTCTTTTTGTTGGAGCTACCGTGTCAAAAGCTTTTGGTGATTATTGGAATTCTTTAACCTGAGGCAGGGTCGTTATTTTGGAGACCCGAAACGTGACACATTGTTGTTGTGGATTCCTTTTGCTTCACAAGCTCAGATAAAGAAAAGTTAAGTATTAAGGTTTTTGTTCACTCTATATAAAAAAATAGAATTAAAAGGAGCAACCGCAGTGAGAGGACGGTTTTTCTTCCGCCTACTTTTGACACGGTAGCTCCGACAAAAAGAAATTTCTTCCATTCTATGTTTGGTCAGGTTTTTTGGTATTTGATCAATTAAATTTGTTGACAATAAGCATGCCAAATGGATCTAAAACCAGACTAGTTTGTGTCAAGGAATCAGCTTGATGAATCAGGCGCTATCAAGGCCAGCCCAACCACAAGGCAAATGAGGCAGTCACCTAGAGCAGTAACTTCAGGGGGTGGGGGGGGGGGGGGGGAGAGCAGCAAACAATAGTTAGTCAAAGCAAAACAATAGATCATAACAGCCACGCAAACTCGGACTCATCGCCCCTCACCTTTACCCGCAGGAAGAATGAACAGTTTGCAAGTAGTCCATTTATCCTGGCTTATGGAAATTTCTCTTATGTATATATTTACAAAACAAAGTTTTTAATATTTAAAAGTATGATGTCCAAATATGCATTTTTATAGGATTTTCTGGGAGAGATATTGTAGCAGCAAAGCGCAGACAAACCAATGATACCAGGAGTCTGTTCAGAAGGTCCAAATCATTTATTTGTGCACAAGTCTCGAACCAGTCAATATCAAAATGGCTGAGCAAAGTTTTCAAGCATTACAACAACTTTTATAGACTTCTGTCCCATTCTAGGTATAGAAAAACATTTCATTGGTCCCGGTAACCTCCCGTACCTCCCATACCCCTTCCATTGGTACCGGTACTGATAAGTTTATCCAATTATGTCCCTTCAGTGGGCATGGCACCTGCATACCCCCCTTCTAGTCCCAATTACAATGGTCAGTTCATCAACTTGTTACTTTCACACTCTCAAGGCCATATAGCCAATTTGTGCATGCAGAGGAGCAGGGCTCTGCAACTCATCTGTCAGCACTCCCAATTATATTCCTTGCAGATGTACTTTTTCTTATCAGTAACTTTTAAACATGTTTTTCTGTATTTTTCCATCTTTCAGTTCTGCAGTTCTGCTTATCTCAGCTAATTCAATACTTCTACTGAGTTCTATCTTACAATAGCAGCATATTGGGGGATGTGCAATTCCTATGTGCCTCTCCACAGGCTTCATTTACAGGTCAAGCTAGTTAGGCCTGCCTGTCTACGTCAGACACCGTGGATCACAGGCCTTCACCTGCCACATTCCCCCCTTTGATTAATCTCACCCTATTACTTAATAAGGTGTGAGAGTTAAATCACCTTTAGAGGAATCACATCATGATTGAAGGATTTCGACTAGGACTGGCTTTATATAAAGCCATGATTTTAGTTGCGGTCTTCCGCTCTACTGTACTATCAATAGCATTGTGAATAGAACGCATACAACATGGGATTAAACATGGTAATAAGAGAATAACAGCAACAAGAATTAGTACTAAGACAATGAAAGTCTTAAATCCTCCCAGCCAAGAGAAAAGGTTAGCAAACCAGTTAGGAAATTTCAATGAGTGCCAAGTCTGTACTGGCATATAAGCATGTCTTTGCATATCTTTAGCAATTTCTTCAACTACTTGACCTTTATCATCTATTTTCAAACAGCAATTAGTTAAATTCAGCTTACCACATACTCCTCCTTCAGCTGCTAACAAATAATCAAGTGCTAAGCGGTTCTGATATATAGCAGTGCGCATCTGAGTACTTTGTCTAGCTAAGAGCGTAAGAGCATGACTAGTTTCATTGGTTATTATTTCAACTACTGCTTGTAAGCGAATAATACGATTAATCATATAGATTGGAGTACGGTAACCATACATACCATCATCATTCCAAGTGGCAGGTCCATAATACTCAATGATTCTTTCCGGTGGCCAATCATCACCCTGCCACTTCTCCCACTTGCCTATCTGTAAGGCTTCTCTTTTCTGTCTTAGTGCTCGTTTGTGTCGGTGGGTAGTGTATACAGGGTATCCTAATTGTTCTCCATGTTCAGTGTTTAACAGAAAGAAAGAAGGTCTGATGGTTCCTAAGACACATGCTCCTCCCCAGTGTGGCGGGAGTTGTGCATATGCTCGGTTTCCACAGATCCAATATAGGCCAGGTGGGGCTTGCCAGGCTTGGACTTTGGCAAGGTTAGTCCATAAACCAGCAAGTTCAGGAAATCTGGCTAATGGGTTAGGAGGTTCAGGGTGTCTGATTCCTGACCACCATGCTGTCTTTTTGGTCGTGGCATTATAGTACTTCTGGCTAAGACAGACCAGCTGTCCTACCTTCTGGGTGAACTGGGGTCCAGTTCTGGCATAGCAAAGACGTCCAACGATTGAGTGCGCTAACACCCATTCACTGGTAGTCTTGTGTAATTCAGTCTGATTGTAAATCATAGAATAATTCAATTCTTGGGCTTCCCATGGCCACTGGTCTCCCATTTGGGTCCCACCACAAAAATAGCAATCTGAGATCTTAAGACTAGATACTACTGCTCCGGCTAATTCTAGAAATAAATTCTGTGAGGGATGAGGGATCTCAAACTTATTTACATGCATAGCTTCATAAAAGGTATTATGAATATGATATTTAGATGACTTGTGGGCTTGGGTATTCAATCTGATATACACAATGGTTCCTGGATCTATTGCCCCTCCAGCAATACGTAAACCAAACTTGTATCCTTGTTTCCATGCATGGGGATTGTGTATACGTAAGTGTAAGGGGTTACAAGCATCTTTCTGACATTTATCATTTGTGGTTGGCTTGGTTAAAGTAGCCATTCGTTTATCTATTTTCTCATCAGTTATACCAGTATTCCAGGTAGCATAAAAAACACATCCCCAATACGGGCAATAGTAGTCTGCCGCTGGTGCAGTACCATAGCCTGATCCCGTTTTACCTGTACACTTCCACCAATTTGTGGCACCTTCTGGACACATGTACTTATGGTCATTCCGATACGCTTTCTCCCATGTACCACAGGTGGAATAACTATCTCTATTGATGGCATTACATGCATCAAAATTCAAAACAGCAGGTTTAGTAATGTCCTTAAGTGGTGGTGTAGCAGCTAGTATAGGTCCATCTGCATCCTTCCATCTTATTTCCAACGTGTAATAGGATGGATTTTGATGCGGATTATAGCATGCTCTAATTTTGCCATGAGTGCAAACATTTAGTACAGTGGTGTTATAGATACACCGAGTCACTGTTCCCTTGCAAGTATAGTAAGAATGATAAATCAAAGTCTGAGTTACTTTCAGTCCAGTTCTGGTAGAAGTAATGCAGGCAGTGCATGGAGGTAGAGCATAAGTCTGTTCAAAACCTCCAAATAAGGCAACCAAGGCAAAGCAAAAGTAAAGATGCATGTTGATGTTGATTGGAGTTCTTCTGAATCCTCAGCTTGCTGATCTTGATCACGACGGTCTTTTATTCTTCGTCCCGTTTGCTAATGAAGCAATTTAACGGGTGCTGAGTGTTGATTGAAGATCCTCAAGTTGTCCAGTACACATTAACCAACTTATTAGCAATTTCAGTTGGCTTGTGAAGTCTGGCTTAGTCAATGTAGTCTCAGAGTAGTGTGTCAAATCACACGCAAATTGGGTTCGTTGAAACAAAACTGTTGCTGCATGGAAAACAGCAATCCTCTTCGAAAGACTTGGCTACTGCAAAGCACTTGTGATGAAGTGTCTAGGCTGCTGGTTGCCGTCTCAGAGTAACTCGCAAGGGTGCATCAAGATGCTGTTCTGCTGTCCACTGCTCTGGTTCAGGATCAGCGGCAGGCTTGACTCTGCTGTGGTGGATCCAGGCGTCGATCTCGGCTACCTTTACTGCAGTTGGGGTAGACAGGATGACGGTGTACGGTCCCTTCCAATGGGGTTCCAACGGTGTCTTCTTCCAATCTTTGATCCACACCGAAGTACCAGGCTGATAGGGATGCAAGGGTTCCGTCAAGTTGATAGGCAACTGTTCTTGGATCCACGCATGGAGAGTCTGCAGAACAAAACTAAGAGCTAGGAGTTCTTGTCTGGTTACTTCTGAACCAATCTGGGCTAAACTTCCTTTGACTCCCTGCACTATTGGTGGGGGTTTACCATACAAAACTTCAAAAGGGGAAAATCCTGTTGACTTTACAGGAGCTGAGCGTATTCTGAGTAAAGCTATGGGGAGCACTTGGGGCCACTTCAAGTGTGTCTCCTGACAAAGCTTGGACATTTGGGCTTTTAGGGTACGATTCATTCGCTCAACTTTCCCTGAACTCTGGGGTCTGTATGCAGTGTGGAGTTTCCATTGTATCTGCAAAGCTTTTGCTAACTGTTGAGTAACCTGGGAGACAAATGAGGGTCCATTGTCTGACCCTATTACTGCTGGAATTCCGAACCTAGGGACAATCTCTCTCATTAAGACTTTGGTAACTTCTCAGGCTTTCTCAGTTCTGGTTGGGAAGGCTTCTACCCACCCAGAGAAAGTACAAACTAATACTAATAGGTAATGGTATCCATTGGCTCTTGGCATTTCGGTAAAATCAACTTGGAGGTTGTGCATGGGGGTGACACCTCCTGACTGAACTCGGGGTGCCGTTATAAGGCCTTGCTTGGCATTATTTTTGGCACAGGTTAGACATTGACGTGCTACTGAGGCTGATATGGTTGTCATCAGAGGGATGTAGAAATGTGGTCTGAGTGCTTTTTCCATAGCACTCTTCCCATAGTGGGTGGCTTCGTGGAAAGCTTTGACAAAGGATGGTCCTAACAGTTCAGGAATTACTATTCATCCAGGGGGTTGACTGCCCTCTTCTGGTGGCAGCTCAATCCATCCATCTTTCAGTACTCCATCTTCTTTGTTACAATAGTAATCCAATTCTTTGGTGGTATATCGTGGTGTCCATAAATTCAAAGGTACTGGAAACAATGCTGCTTGCATTGGCATAGCTTGTGGGGCAATCTGTCCTGTCATAGCTGCTTGTCGTGCTGAGGCATCTGCAAATCTATTCCCTCGGGCAACTTCTCCTTTTCCCGCTTGATGTCCTCTACAATGCATAACAGCTACACGTGTTGGGGCCCAAACTGCATCAAGTAACATCAATATCTCGGGACCATACTTGACTGATTTTCCTCCGGACGTGATGAGCCCTCGTTCTTTATAGAGAGCTCCATGGGCATGCAGAGTGGTGAAGGCATATTTGGAATCTGTATATACATTTAGCACAAGTTTTTCTCCTAACAATAATGCTCTGGTGAGTGCTATCAATTCGGCTTTTTGGGCTGATGTGCCTGAGGCTAGAGCTGATGATTCAACTACTTCGTGTTGAGTGACTACTGCATATCCGGCACAGCGTCGTCCATCAAGGATGAGACTGCTCCCATCAACATAATAGATTTGGTCAGGATTGTCTATGGGCACATCTGTCAAGTCGGGTCGACTGGAGAACACAGTTTCCATGACTTCGATACAGTCATGTTCTGGGAGTTCTTCACTGATAGGTATCAAGGTAGCTGGGTTCAAGGCGTGGCTCACTTCGAGTTGTATCTGTGGGTTTTCACATAACATGCTCTGGTACTTCAACATTCGGGAATTGGTGAGCCAATAATTTGCTTTCTGTTCCATAAGGGCAAGGACTGCATGTGGCACAGTGACTCGTATGTTCTGTCCTAGTGTGAGTTTGTCTGCTTCACTCACTAGTAGCGCTGTAGCTGCAACTGCTCTCAGGCATGGTGGCCATCCTTTGGCCACTGGGTCCAATTGTTTCGATAGGTATGCTACAGGTCGCTCCCAATTTCCCAATTTCTGAGTCAACATGCCTAAGGCATTTCCCTGTGCTTCATGTACAAACAAGTGGAAAGGCTTGTGGACATCTGGTAGTCCAAGTGCTGGTGATGACATCAATTCTTCCTTTAACTTCTGGAAGGCCGTATCCTGCTCAAGTCCCCACTCCAGTGGTGACTTCTCTTCTCCTTTTGTGGCTTCATACAATGGTTTGGCAATTTGGGCAAAGTTAGGTATCCAGATTCGGCAGTATCCTGCCGCTCCCAGAAAGGCTCTGACTTGCTTTCTGGTTGTTGGAGTTGGAATTCTGCATACTGCTTCTTTTCTTTCTCTGCCTAATCTTCTGCTTCCTTGGGTAATACGAAAACCCAAGTATTTCACTTCTTTTTGACATAGCTGTGCTTTTGCTCTGGAAACTTTGTATCCAGCTTCATCTAGTAACTGCAAGAGGTCTTTGGTGGCTAGTATGCATTCACTTTCTGATATGGCAGCTATCAACAGATCATCCAAGTATTGGAGAAGCACTCTCTTCCCCGGGGCTACTGGATAGCTTGAAAGGTCTTGATTCAGTGCAGCACTAAAGATGGTAGGCGAATTCTTGAATCCTTGGGGTAATCTTGTCCAGGTGAGTTGGCCCCCTCTTCCAGAGATGGGGTCCTGCCATTCAAAGGCAAACAATATCTGACTTACAGGGGCTAATCTTATGCAAAAGAATGCGTCTTTTAAATCCAGTACAGTGAAATGGGTAGCTTCAGCAGGTATCAGTCCTAGAAGAGTGTAAGGATTGGGTACAACTGGATGTATAGTTTCAACGGCATCATTTACTCTTCTTAAGTCTTGTACTGGGCGGTAGTCATCCGTCCCAGGTTTCTTTACTGGCAAAAGTGGAGTGTTCCATGGGGATTGACATACTTTTAGTAGGCCATACTCGAGCAATCTTTGTAGGTGGCGATGAATGCCTTCAATTGCAGCTCTTGGGAGAGGGTACTGTTTGACGTGCACTGGTGTAGCA
The DNA here is from genome assembly GCA_033557465.1 of Ichthyophis bannanicus. Taxonomy (NCBI): domain Eukaryota; kingdom Metazoa; phylum Chordata; class Amphibia; order Gymnophiona; family Ichthyophiidae; genus Ichthyophis; species Ichthyophis bannanicus. The sequence continues at coordinate 133,467,331 of CM066037.1, forward strand.
CTAGGCTTGAGGGTTACAATCACTGGAGCTATATGCTTGGCTAGGCCTGGGGGACTGCCTTCTGCCCATACTCCAGGTGGTGCGTGAATGTTCTTTAAGGTTTGTTCAAAATAAGTGTCTTGGATAGAATCATCGATGTAATACCTGCATTCTTCTTCTCGGGGAACTGTCAGCAGCATTATTCCTGCTGGTTTGGCTTGGGGATTTACTGTCATTTGCATTTCTCCTTGTTCAGAGAAAGATATCTGTGCTTGAAGCTTGGCTAACATATCTCGTCCCAGTAGTGGCACTGGACATTCGGGCATTTAAAGGAATTGATGAGTGATTTGCTGTCCTCCTAGACTGCATATACGATTTTGAAGAAAAGACTTTGTAGCTTTGGCACCAGTTGCTCCTATAATGGTGACTGCTTTTGTAGAAAATGGGGCTATCTTTTTGTCTATTACTGAATGTTGTGCTCCAGTATCAACCATAAAGTCCATAATTTGGTCTCCTATCTGTATTCCGACCATAGGCTCCTGGAGACCTAAAGCAAACTTGGAGCCCGGTCTGTCCTAATCCACGTCATTTTCATCATGGGTCGTTGTGGCCAATGCTTGAATGGCTCCTCCTCCTCTTTCTCGCTGGAATTGTTCTCGATTGGCTCCTCCGCGATTTCGGGGATAGCCTCGTCTTTCTTCTCGCCACTGATGACTGCTGTCGTCATCTTGCTGGGCGTCTTCGAGTTGCGGGCACGTATCTCTCCAATGTCCTTCTTCTCTGCAGTAGGCGCATTGGTTCACGCCTAGCTTCTGGGTCCGGCCTCCGCCTTGACCCCGCCCTCTTCCTCTGCTCCGTCAACTAGGGACACCTCCCCTTTTCTGTTCAACTATGGCCGCAGCCAAAAAATCAGCTTTCTTCTTCATCTTTCTATCACATTCTCTCTGTCTTTCATTATCACGATTCACATACACTTTATGAGCGACTTCCAGTAACTGTGTTGCATTCATGCCCGCAAACCCTTCTAACTTCTGTAATTTACGTCTAATGTCTGGTTGAGACTGGTTTACAAAAGCAGAATTCACCATACATAAACTTCCTGGTGCCTCGGGATCATAGGGGGTATACATCCTGTATGCTTCAGTTAATCTTTCATAAAAATCTGCTGGGCTCTCATCTATACCTTGGATAACTCCTGCAACTTTGGAAAGGTTCATAGCTTTTTGGCCCCCCCTTTTCAGGCCTTGTAAAAAGCCTTGGCGAAAACGTGCTAGGGCTGTGGTTCCTTCTTCGGTATTTGGGTCCCAATGGGGGTCTTCATTCGGGAATTCTTTCTGAGCCGCTTCCCGATAGTCTATTCTGCTCAGTCCCTGCCCCGGAGCTACAGGGTTATCTGACATCCACTCAATAGCTGTTTTTCTAATTCATGCTCGCTCTTCTGTCGTGAATAGGGTGGTCAGGAGCTGACGGCAATCTGGCCAAGTGGGTTGGTGGGTTTCCATAATAGTAGTTACTAATTCGGTCAGCTCCTGGGGCTTACTAGTATAGGAGGCATAATGCGACCTCCAATTTAACAGATCAGTTGTTGAGAAAGGGATATACACGTAAGTTAAGGGTCCCGCCACCACCTCTTCATTATCGTTCTTTATGGGCATTCCAGGGACTTGCCGTAAAGGCAGCATCTTGGCGGGAGCTGTCTTTTGGGATCTAAGGACTGTTTTCTTGACTATCTTCCCGGGGACTACTTTTGCTTTCTCAACAGGTTTCACTTTGGGTGTCTCTTTTGCCGGCCCGCTGACACTAGCAACTACTTGTACGCTATCATCTTCACTTTGGACATTTTCTTTTTCTTCCTCTTCTCCCTCTGCTTCTGACTCGCTTTTTATGGCATCCTCTTCTTCAACTAATTCCTCTCTCTGCCCTCCAGGAGGGGGTTCAGGGGTTGGGTCCCGCTCCGGCCGTCTCTGGGGTTCTGGGGCAGGACGCCGGGCTACTCTTATCGGACCTGGGGTTCGGGGCTGTCTTGGAATTATCTCTGGGGAATCAGGATCTACCAGGATGGGCTTCTTTCTGGCTTTCTTATCCTGCTCTTTCATTTTGGGCTGTTCCGTTTTCTGTCTAGAATCTGTTTTAGCTAACATTATTCTGCACTGTTCCTCATAACAGCGCTGCGCCCAGGGGGGCGGATCTTCACAAATACTTAACCAGGAATCTATATAGGGGTACTGATCGGGGTGCGCTATCCGCACTCTACGATGTATTGACTGAATAATCTCTACATTGAACGTTCCCTCTCGGGGCCAGATGGGGTCTAGATCGGGCCACTCCCTAGTACACAAAATCTGCAAACGGGCTGCTGTCATTTTAATACCATAATCTCCTGAATATCCCTCTTTAAAATGTGCGATCATACATTCTAATGGAGTGTTTCTAGTAGACCCCGCCCCTCCCATTTCGATGTGTGCGCGCAACAACAGACAAAAGGGAAAAGGAGGGCGGACCGTGGGTAAGGGGTCCTCACGGCCCTGGAAACGTATAAGGAATACAAATAACAAGACAAGACGACAATCGCTTCCCCCTTTTCGCGACCTGAACGCGGTCGCCCGGTCAGGAAATGCGCTACTCAGGGGTCCGCCTTCACTTGGTCCGTGCTGCCAGACCTCTCATTCACACTTCGTTCACCCAATCATGCTAGCAACGTATCCCAGAATGCATTCGTTTCTATCTATTCTGACTAGTCTTTTTCCCAATTACAATAAGGATGAGGGTTTCACCCGGCGAATTCCCATGCGGGGTTACTCGGCCCTTCCTTGAGAGGTGATCATGCTCTCTTACCAATTCCCAATATCTCGAGATTACAAATTCCAAATTCCAAGTTCCAATGGCAGTACTGCTCTTTCTATTTCTGTCTAGACACCAAATCAAAACTATACTCACCGGATCCGGTCCTCAAACTTCCCAAGCAGGCGCATGAGTTGGACCTCGGACTCCCCTCACTCGGGTTCGAGGCGTTGGCTCCAACCGGGCCCGGCACCCGCCGAGGTCCGACCAGCTCCCTCCGATACAAGGGACCGGTGGCGCCAGGGAGCAGCCCTCGTCGGAAGGGCGCGATCCCGGCAGGACCAAGCCTATAGAGGCGGAAAGTCGTGGTATATTGCCCTATATACACTTTGATTCCACAACTTCCCGGCCAACGCACCAAAAATATGTAGCAGCAAAGCGCAGACAAACCAATGATACCAGGAGTCTGTTCAGAAGGTCCAAATCATTTATTTGTGCACAAGTCTCGAACCAGTCAATATCAAAATGGCTGAGCAAAGTTTTCAAGCATTACAACAACTTTTATAGACTTCTGTCCCATTCTAGGTATAGAAAAACATTTCATTGGTCCCGGTAACCTCCCGTACCTCCCGTACCCCTTCCATTGGTCCCGGTACTGATAAGTTTATCCAATTATGTCCCTTCAGTGGGCATGGCACCTGCATACCCCCCTTCTAGTCCCAATTACAATGGTCAGTTCATCAACTTGTTACTTTCACACTCTCAAGACCATATAGCCAATTTGTGCATGCAGAGGAGCAGGGCTCTGCAACTCATCTGTCAGCACTCCCAATTATATTCCTTGCAGATGTACTTTTTCTTATCAGTAACTTTTAAACATGTTTTTCTGTATTTTTCCATCTTTCAGTTCTGCAGTTCTGCTTATCTCAGCTAATTCAATACTTCTACTGAGTTCTATCTTACAATAGCAGCATATTGGGGGATGTGCAATTCCTATGTGCCTCTCCACAGGCTTCATTTACAGGTCAAGCTAGTTAGGCCTGCCTGTCTACGTCAGACACCGTGGATCACAGGCCTTCACCTGCCACAATATTATTGAACTAATTTGATTGAGTTTAATTATCATAAACTTGGAGGAGGAGATAGCTTTTAGACCCCCGAGCAAATTGTGCAGGGCTGCAAGGCTGAAGGTTTGCCTAGGTCATCTAATAACTTTACACTATGCGGTTTGTTTTATAGAAAGTTGTCTACACGTGGATCTCTCATTATGCATAAAAAGGCCTCTTTTTTTTTTTACTGATATTCCTTACATTTCTAAATACTCTGTTCCTTTTTAAAAATAAGAAATCTCTTTCCAGTCCCTCCAGTTTCTCACCACACTAATTCTGGCTTGCTACTCATGCCTTCCTTCCAGTGCCAATGACCTCTGTGTCCTGCAAGCCAGGTGATGCCCAGCATGGAAGGGAGCACAGTGGCAGTAGTGAAAAGATGATGCAACAATGGCCTACGCATCATGAATGGCAAAGGCAGAGCAGCCTGTAAACAATGGCACTGGCAGCTTCCACCAGCACCTTCAGGAAGGGGAGACACTGAAAGCTCATCTATGACCACTGGTGTCTGCAGTGAAGGTGGGTAGTGGAAAACGTCTTGTAAAACGACAAGGGAAGGAAAGAGGAAGGAGGGGTGCCAGCATAAGGAAAGGGGCAGTATGCCACAATTAAAGGCCCATTAGTAGGTTGTTGAGAGAGACATTGGAACGTCCAGGTTGGGACGTTCACAGTTCTGCTGGTATTTTAGACAATACTCTGCCAAATATGGCGTCTTTTGTACGTGTAGGACACCTGCAAGTACAGATGCGTTTGCCAGCATGTAGAAGAATATAAATCAAAGAAGCCACTAAAGGTGAATAATCAATACTATAACCTTAAACACAACCTTTAAATCCTACCCCCTATTTTCATTTCACTATATTTTTGTTGGAAATATCACCATGAGGTAATCTCTCTGGAGGTGAACTTTTCCTTTTTATTCGTTTTATACGAGCCACAAGCAATAACTCAACATGCTTAAAAATATTGTTGCAGCGAAGTGCACGCAATGAATAAAACCAGGAGTCAGTTCGAAGATCCAAGCCAATTTATTGTGCACAAGTCTCAGGCAAATGTCACAATCAAAATGGTCTGAGCAATGGAGTCCAGTAAACAACACCTTTTATACCTTTCTTCTTCAGTTTAATACAGGCAAACTTTCTATTGGTCCTACTGACCCTTGCACCCGTCCAATTGGGATCTCTCTGTGGGCCTAGTACTCTGTTCCCCCTGCTCAGAACTCTCTAACAAAGGCACAGTTCTTAGACTTTGATACTTTTCTCCTACAAGGTCACTGCTAGCTTAGAAAATGTGTGAATATAGAGTACTGGAACATGTCTGTCAACAGCATAGGAGAATTCAACAAAGGATTTATACAACCTTATCAAAAAGCAGTTTAGAGCAGTTTCTCTAATTCTTACTGACTTTGTTTTTTCTTAGCATTCTTATTCTCAGGTGGGGGCTGGGACTCAGGCCTAGCTTACAGGCCTCTCATACATTTAGGCCATAGCCTGCTACATTCCCCCCTTTGATTATTCTCACCCGCAAGTGAGAAGGGTGAGAATCAAATCACACATTACACGTGGTCATCAGCATCATGTTGGGGTACAAGGGAATATTGCCACATAGCTAAGACTTTTGTAGCTGCTTTACGTTCGACAATACTATCAATGGTTGAGTTCAGCATACGCAAGCATAAGGGTAGGAAACATGGGAGAAACAAGCAGATAGCCAATATAAATAGGACAATGAACACAAGTGTTTTCAGGCCGCCCATTCCTGAAAACAGAGAACCAAACCATCCATCGAGTTGCAAGCCATGCCAGGTTTGGACTGGTACATAGGTTTGTTTTCTGATATGATTGGCTATATCTTCTACAACTTGTCCTTCATTATCAATTTGCAAACAACAGTTAGTTAAATTCAGCTTTCCACATACTCCTCCTTCAGCAGCAAGTAAATAATCTAATGCTAAGTGATTCTGATAAATGGCTGTACGCATTTGCGTGGCTTGTTTAGCTAACAAGGTTAGTGCTCTACTAGTTTCATTAGTTATTATTTCTACAACAGCTTGCAAACGTATAATACGATTTAACATATACACAGGGGTGCGGTAACCCTAAGAGCCATCTTGTGCCCAGGTAGCAGGTCCATAGTAGGAAACAATTCTCTCCGGTGGCCATTCTTCAGATGTCACATCCCATTTGTCCCATTGGCCTATCTTCAAGGCCTCTCGCTTCTGTCGACTCTTATATACGGGAAATCCCAGTTGTTCCCCGTGGGAAATGGGCAAGAGAAAGAAAGAAGGTCTTATGGTCCCCAAAACACACGCACCTCCCCAGTTGGTAGGGAGTCTAGCATATGCTCGAGTTCCACAGATCCAATATAGTCCAGGTGGAGCTTGCCAGTTATTGTGAGAAGCCAGATTTGTCCATAACCTGGCAAGGTTAGAAAGATAATCAGAGGATTGGAGGGTTCTGGGGCATTGGTTCCTGACCACCAGGATTTCTTTTTGGTAGTAGCATTATAGTACTTCTGGTTCAAGCAGACCAATTGCCCCACTAACATAGTCAATTGTGGTCCAGTTCGAGCAAAACACAGGTTTCCAATAATGGGGTTAGCTAGGACCCATTCGCTGGTGGCTGCATGAAGATCAGTTTGGTTATAGGGTACAGAATAGTTCAATTCTTGCGCCTCCCAAGGCCACTGGTCTCCCATCTGAGTTCCTCCACAGAAAAGACAGTCAGAGACATGGAGACTGGACGCTACAGCTCCAGCCAGTTTAATGAACAAATTTCGAGAAGCGTGGGGAATTACAAATTCTGCCTTCATGGCTTCATAAAAAGTATGATGTATTCGGTAGGGTGAAGAAACATGAGTTTTTGTGTTAAGCTGGATATATACAAAAGTTCCAGGATCAGTTCCACCTCCTTCTATTCGTAGGCCGAATCGGAATCCTTGCTTCCACTGGCTTGGGTCAAGGATGAGAAGCCGTAGAGGATTACAGGCACCTTTCTTGCACTTCTTAGGTTCCAGTAGGGGCAATCTCTCCAAATTGGCCTTGCGATTATCTCCGTCTTGTCCAGTAGGGCTACCAGACCAGGTGGCATAGTACACACAACCCCATTTTGGGCAGAAATAGTCATCTTTTGATGGCTTACCATAAGTGGATGGGGAATGTACCCCAGTGCATCTGTATGCACCTTTGGGACACATATACTTGTCATCATAGTAGTAAGCTTGTTCCCATGACCCACACCTATAATAGTCATTTCTGTTTATCAGATCACAAGCATCAAAGTACAGGGGTACAGGTCGGGTGGGATCAGAGAGTTGACTTGAAGCATTTATGAGGACTCCATCTTCATCATTCCATCGTATTTCCAGGACATAGTAAGAAGGATTCTGTCGGGATTTAAAACAAGTACGAGTCTTTCCATTCGTGCAGACATTTAGTTCTGTACCATTATACACGCACTGACTGACTTTTCCAGTGCAAGTGTAGTAAGAGTGATAAAGTAAAGTCTGGGTAATTTTCATCCCAGTTCGGGTAGTGGTTATACAAACTGCACAAGGGGGCAGGGCAAAAGTTGTCCCAAGGGGTCCCAGGGTTACCGCAAAAATGAAACAGTAGTAGGTAATCATCATGATCATAGTCTCTGATGATGGATAAACTGAAATGTTGATAATTCAGAGCTTGAAAACTTCACGAGGAAGATTGTTTTCTTCGCAATGGTGATGCAGGATCTGCGGTCGAGGTCCAAGGACGACCTTCAGGAACTGCTGCTGGCTTTACTCGACTGTGGTGAATCCAGGAGTCGATTTCTGCTACTTTAACTGCTGTTGGCGTTGACAGCAAAACGACATATGGTCCCTTCCAATGAGGTGCCAACGGTGTCTTCTTCCACTCTTTAACCCACACCAAGGCTCCAGGCTTGAAAGGATGCAGTGGCTCTGTCAGACTGATAGGCAACTGATCTTGCACCCAGGTATGGAGGTCCTGCAAGACAGAACTTAGAGCCAACAATTCTTGTCTAGTGATTTCCGATCCAATCTGATTCATATCCCCTCTTATTCCCTGAACTATGGGCGGGGGTCTCCCATACAAAACTTCAAATGGGGAAACTCCTAATGACTTAGTGGGGGCTGAACGTATCCTGAGAAGGGCTATGTGACTCATGGACATAAAGACGAAATGGTTTCTGTACATCTGGTAGGCCTAAGGCTGGTGATGACATTAATGCTGCTTTTAGTGATTTGAATGCTTTATCCTGTTCTGGGCCCCATCCCATGGGTGATCGTTCCACTCCCTTCGTGGCTTGGTACAAGGGTTTGGCCAAGAGTACAAAATTGGGTATCCATATCCGGCAATAGCCCGCAGCTCCCAAGAAGGCCCGCACCTGCTTTCTGGTGGTGGGGGTTGGGATGCGGCATACTGCTTCCTTTCGCTCAAGTCCCAATTTCCGGATTCCTCTGGACAGATGGAACCCTAGGTATTTCACTTCTGTTTGGCGCAACTGCGCTTTGGCTCTTGAGACCTTGTATCCGGCTTTATTCAGGAGGTGCAAGAGATCACTGGTAGCTTGCACACATTTGGTCTTGGAGTTGGTGGCTATAAGCAGATCATCTACATACTGAAGTAAGATTCTTTTTCCTGGAGTCACAGAATAGTTTGAAAGATCTTGGTTGAGGGCTGCACTGAAGATGGTGGGTGAATTCTTGAATCCTTGAGGTAATCGAGTCCAAGTGAGTTGACCTCGTCTTCCTGTAGTGGGGTTCTCCCATTCAAATGCAAACAAGAGTTGGCTGGCAGATGCCAGGCGGATACAGAAAAAGGCATCTTTTAAATCCAGAATGGTGAAATGAGTAGCTTCTGATGGAATCAGTCCCAGGAGGGTATAGGGATTTGGTACTACTGGATGTATAGTCTCAACTGCATTGTTCACGCGTCGCAAATCCTGCACTGGGCGGTAGTCACCTGTCCCAGGCTTCTTGACTGGGAGGAGGGGGGTGTTCCAGGGCGATTGGCATTCTTTGAGGAGTCCATACTGTAATAATTTCTTTAGGTGACCATGGATGCCTTTGATTGCTGGTCGTGGGAGAGGATATTGTCGCACATGCACTGGTTCTGCTCCTGGTTTAAGGGTGACAAGCACAGGAGCTATATTCTTTGCTAGGCCAGGAGAATTATCCTCCGCCCACACTCCGGGCGGAGCTAAGATGCTGGTGGGTATACGGGGGCTAGCTGCCTTGGATGAAGGTGGACTATAGAACCGCCATTCTTCTTCTCGGGGGACAGTCAGCACCATCAAGCCAGCAGATTCTGAGTTCACAGTCATTTCCATTTTTCCTCCTTCAACAAAGGATATCTGCGCCTGGAGATTAGCAAGCATGTCTCGGCCCAAAAGGGGAACTGGGCATTCAGGTATGTACAGAAACTGATGCGTTATTTTCCGTCCCCCCAATTCGCAGGCATGGTTCTGCAGGAAAGGTCTTGTGGTTCTAGTTCCAGTGGCACCAACAATGGTGACAGATCGGGAGGACAAAGGAGCCACTGGCTTAGCCACTACTGAATGTTCGGCCCCCGTATCCACCATAAAGTCCATGTACTGGTTCCCAATCTTTAAGTTGACCATAGGCTCCTGGGGACCCAGGGAAAACTTGGAGCCTGGTCTGGCCTAGTCCTCATCCACATAGTCATCTTCAGTGGTCACCATTCCTTCCATGGCAGCGGCTTCTTCCTGCTGAAACTGAAACTGTGCACGCTGCATTCCCCCTCGCTGCTGGAATCGCCCCCCCCCCCGCTCTTCTGGTGCTCCCTCCTCCCCTCCAGGGGGTGGAGCTACTATTCAGGCATTCATTCTTCCAATGTCCTTCTTCCTTACAATAGGTGCACTGATTTGCACCTAAGGGGGACCGAGCGCTCCCTCGGCCCCTTCCCCATCCTCGAGTCCTTCTGTTTGAGTATCCTCCACGTCCTTCAACTAGAGCTGCAGCAAGCAGATCGGCTTTCTTCTTCATCTTTCTTTCACTTTCCCTTTTACATTCTTGATCACAATTCACAAATACCTTCTGGGCAACTTCCATTAGCTGTGCTGTATTCATGCCCGCAAATCCTTCCAACTTTTGCAGTTTCCGATTTATGTCTCCCTGGGACTGACTCACAAAAGCAGAGTTCACCATACGCAAATTCTCCTGGGCTGCTGGATCAAACGGGGTATAAAGTCTATAAGCTTCAGTTAATCGTTCATAGAAGGCAGCTGGACTTTCATCTGGGCGCTGAAGAACGTCTGCTACCTTCCCAACATTCATGGCTTTCTGGCCTCCCCTCCTCAGGCCTTGCAGTAGGGCCTGGCAGAAATGGGCGAGGGCTTTCTCTCCATCTGCACTATTTGGATCCCATTTTGGATCTTCATTCAGGAAATGTACGGCCGCTGCCTGTCGGGGATCTAGGTCTCTCCTGTCTACAGGGTTCTCTTCCAGCCATCGGGTAGTTGCTTGCACTATTCATGCCCGCTCTTCGGTAGTAAAGAGGGTAGACAAGAGCTGGCGGCAATCAGACCAGGTAGGCTGGTGGGTCTGCATGATACTAGACATTAATTCTGTCAGATCTTGGGGTTTTTCAGTATAAGAGGTATAGTGCGTTTTCCAGTTTAATAAATCTGTGGTAGAAAAGGGCACATAAACGAGACTAGTTGGCCCTGCCACAACCTGACCTTCATCATTGAGAATGGGTAATCCAGGGACCTGGCGTAATGGCATCTGGCGAACTTCCTTCGTCTCCCTGCTTCGGAGGGTGTAATGTATATTTGCGCGCCCAGCGGTGGCTCTTCCGCTGGGGCCTGGACTAATGGGTGACCCTGGATTGGCAGTTGATCCCCCGCTGGCAGTTCTTTCAGGAGATGATGGCTCTGCCGGGGAACTTTGTTCGGGACTGGGACTCCTACTTCGGGAAGGGGGCTGCTCTCCTCCGGGCAATGGAAGTGGCTGATGGGGTGAAGGCACATCAGCGGGGGGAACTCTCTCTTCTCCTGGTTCTACTCGGGGTAACGGTGGGGCTGATGGGACTGGCTTGTACAGGAATTGGGGCGGATAGTTCGGGATTTCTGGAGGTTCTGGGGCTGAATAAATGGGCTTTCCTTCCTTAATCCCAGGGACTCCCTTCGTAGTTGCTAACATTATCCTGCACTGCTCCTCACGGCAACTCTTCATCCAAGAGGGCTGCCTTTCACAAATATCTAACCAGGAGTCTATATAGGGAAACTGGTCAGGGTAATTCCTACGTACTATCCTATGCACTCGGGACACAATTTTAACATCAAAAGTACCATCTGGTGGCCACATGGCGTCCAGCACCGGCCACTCCCTACCACATAATTTTTCTAATTGGGATGGCGACATTTTCGTCCCGTAATCACCGCTAAATCCCTTCTTAAAATTTGTGATCATACAGTCCAACGGAGTTTGCACAGACCCTGCCCTCCCATAATGACGTACAAGACAACAGACAAAGAGGGCGGGTAGTATGGCTGTAGGTAAGGGGTCCGTACAGCCCACAGAACAACAAGGGAGACAAACACCAAACGCTTCCTTCTTTTCGCAACCTGGGCGCGGTCGCCCAGCCAGGAACTGCGCTACTCAGGAGTCTGCTCTCACTTGGTCTGTATTGCAAGACCTCTCATTCACTCAAACAGACAGGCATGCCACCGAGTTCCCAAAATTCCATAAAGGCCTACCTTACTTATCCATGAGGGGTGGGGTTTCGTCCTCGCGCACACTCATGCAAGGAGTACTCGGCCACACCCTGAGAGGTGATCAAGCTCTCATTACCTTAAACCGTATTAGTCCCGTGCATGCGGGACTTTCGCATAGCTAGCTGACAAAAAACCAGACAAATTGCTACTCACCGGATCCAGCCACTAATGTGCTGCGCAACCAGTCCCTCCTTGGGTTGAATCCTGGACTCCCCTCGGGTTCAGAGGTGTTGGCCGGTCGGACCCGGCAGGCCGCCGAGGCAGGGCAGAACCCTCTCCGATACAATGGGACCGGCGGCGCCTGGGGTCCTCTCCGCTGTCGGTCGGCCGCGGTCCTGACCGGACCAAACCTGGAGGCGGTAATACGTGGTATATTCACTTGCGCACCATTCACGTACCCCACCTTCCCGGCCAACACACCAGGAATATGTTGCAGCGAAGTGCACGCAATGAATAAAACCAGGAGTCAGTTCAAAGATCCAAGCCAATTTATTGTGCACAAGTCTCAGGCAAATGTCACAATCAAAATGGTCTGAGCAATGGAGTCCAGTAAACAACACCTTTTATACCTTTCTTCTTCAGTTTAATACAGGCAAACTTTCTATTGGTCCTACTGACCCTTGCACCCATCCAATTGGGGTCTCTCTGTGGGCCTAGTACTCTGTTCCCCCTGCTCAGAACTCTCTAACAAAGGCACAGTTCTTAGACTTTGATACTTTTCTCCTACAAGGTCACTGCTAGCTTAGAAAATGTGTGAATATAGAGTACTGGAACATGTCTGTCATCAGCATAGGAGAATTCAACAAAGGATTTATACAACCTTATCAAAAAGCAGTTTAAAGCAGTTTAGAGCAGTTTCTCTAATTCTTACTGACTTTGGTTTTTCTCAGCATTCTTATTCTCAGGTGGGGGCTGGGACTCAGGCCTAGCTTACAGGCCTCTCATACATTTACAGGCTATTCTAGGCCATAGCCTGCCACAATATAGCAGTCACATCAACGGAAGTGCTATAGGCAAACCCCTCAAGGTGTGGCAGGCTATGGCCTATAATAGTCTGCAAATGTGAAAGGCCTGTAAGTTAGGCCCTGATTCCATCCCCCATCTCAGTAAAGAATTAAAGTCTGCAAAAGTTTGAGAAAACTGTTTAAACTGCTTAATAAGACGTTTTCATGAATGCATGAACCTTTCATTATTCTCTTGTGCTTTGAAAATAGAAATGTTTCAATACTTGCATTCCTAGAGCCAAGGACGACCTTGCAGTAGAGAAGTAACCAAACCTAGAGACTGCACCATTGTTAGAACAGTCCAAGAGGAGGGAGCTGGGTGCTAGGCCCAGGAGGGATCTCTGATTGGACAGGTGCAGGGGGCGTTGGAACCAATAGAAAGTTTGCATGTATCAAACTGGAAAGAAAGGTATAAATGAATATGTCTCTGTAAGAACTTTGCTCAGTCCTTTTTGAAGCTGTGACTAACTGGGCCTTGTGCACAATAAATTGGCTTGGACCCTGTAAATTGACTCCTAGAATTATTCATTGTCTGCACTTCGCTGCTTCATATTCTTGGTGCGTTGGCTGGGAATGTGCGGATAGTGAATGGTGGTCAAGCGAATACTCCACGCAATTCGTCTCCAGGTTTGGCCCGGTCGGAACCGTGTCTGTCCGACCGCAGGGGAAACCTCAGGCGCCGCCGATCCCTTTGTATCGGAGAAGGTTCCGCCTTGCCTCGGTGGGCCACTGGGTCCGGCCGGCCAACACCTCCGAACCCGAGGGGTGTCCAGGATCCAACCCAAGAGCTGGTTTGGTATCGGGATCCGGATCCGGTGAGTAGACATTTTCTTGTTTAAAAGTCAGTGAAGCCTGGGGAACAGAGTCTTGCATGAGTGCGCGAGACTGATTTGGTATAGACTAACTGGGAAAATCTCGCATGAGTGCGCGAGACGTCTTGCATGAGGTACACGAGACAAGAGAGCTTGATCACCTCTCAAGGGAGATCCTAGTACGCTCTGCATGAGTGCGCAGAAGCAGAAGCCACCGACCCTTTGGTTGGGAATAGTCAGTTAGTCAGAAAACCTTGGGCATTTTGAAAAATGATTTATTGTGATGATATGATTCTTTGTGTGATTGAGAGGTCTTGAAATACAGACCGAGCGAAAGCGGACTCCTGAGTAGCGCAGTTCCTGGCCAGGCGACCGCGCCCAGGTCACGAAAAGGAGGAAGCGTGTGGTGTTTGTTCCCCTCAGTGTTTCGTGGGCTGTACGGACCCCTTACCTACAGCCATACTACCTACCCTTACTGTTTGTCGTCTTGTATGTCATTACGTGTACGTCATTACGATTATGGGAGGGACGGAGTCCACGCAAACTCCGCTGGAATGTATGATCATGAATTTCCGTAAAGGATTTTCAGGAGACTACGGCATAAAATTGTCTCAGTCTAGATTAAGAGTATTATTTGATAGGGAATGGCCTGTGTTAGCTACTTCATGGCCCCGTGGGGTCACCTTTGATGTAGAAATAGTTTCTCATATTCATCAGCTTGTACAAAAAGCGCACCCTGATCAGTTCCCCTACATAGATTCCTGGTTAAGTGCTTGTGATAGACAGCCCTCATGGATGAAGCGCTGCTATGAGAACCAGTGTAGAATATTGGTAGCAACCACTAGGGGGACCCAAAAGGTGCAGAAGCAGAAACCACCTGTGTATTCTGCCCCAGAGTCCCCAGAAATCCTGGCCCGTTTACCCCGGCACCCACATAGGTTAGTTCCCCCAGCTCCGCTACCTGAGGCGGAACCTGATGAGGTACCCCAGCAATTACCGCTGCAGCAGCAAAAGAAGCCCAGTTCCCCGAGTGATAGCCCCGAGTCTGGCCCAAGTATGTCAGGGGAACCAGGATCCTCCGACAAGATAGAAAGCGGAGGCACTCCTGCCAGTTCAGGGTCACCAACCAAGGAAGCTTATACCCGGGAGCTGTATGATTTAAGAAGTATAACCCCGAAGAAGAAGGAGAAAGCAGGGCGCCTAATGCCGTTGCGTCAAGTGCCTGGTGTACCTATCCTAAATGAACAGGGCCAGAGGGCACCAGGACCAGCCAGTCTAGTCTATGTACCTTTTTCCACTACTGATTTATTAAACTGGAAAACGCATTATGCATCCTATACAGCAAAACCCCAGGAGTTGACAGAATTAATGTCTAGTATAATGCAAACTCATCAGCCTACCTTGGCTGATTGTCGCCAGCTCCTGTCCACTCTCTTTACTACTGAGGAGCGAGCGCGGATTGTGCAAGCAGCCGTCCGCTGGTTAGAAGAAAATCCCGTAGAAGGAGGGGGGCGATCTGAATCTCCCACAAGCAGCCGCCGCAGCTTTCCCGAATTAAGATCCTAGATGGGATCCGAATGATGACAGGGGGGCAGCGGCCCTAACGCGATTTCACCAGGCCTTGCTGCAAGGCCTGAAGAAGGGGGGCCAGAGGGCCATGAATATCGGGAAAGTATCTGAAGTTATCCAGAGTCCAGATGAGAGCCCAGCGGCCTTTTATGAGCGGTTGTCTGAAGCTTATAGACTATATACCCCATATGATCCCGCCGCTCAGGAGAATTTGCGCATGGTAAATGCAGCCTTTGTCAGTAAGTCCCAGAGAGACATAAAACGAAAATTGCAGAAACTGGATGGATTTGCGGGTATGAATACAGCACAGTTAATGGAAGTCGCTCAGAAAGTATTTGTGAATCGTGAAAATGAACATGACAGAGAAAGTGAACGAAAGATGAAGAAGAAAGCAGATCTTCTTGCTGCCGCTTTAGTTGAACGACGTGGAGGAGGTTTTCCTAACCAAAGGACCAGAGAACGTGGAAGAGGCCGTGGAAGTAATAGGCCTCCTTTGGGTGCGAATCAGTGCGCCCATTGCAGAGAAGAAGGACAATGGAGAAATGAATGCCCACATCGTGACTCCACTCCCAGGAGGGGAGGAGGGAGCCCCTGGAGAGCAGGAGGCCGATTTCAAAATCGTGGAGGAATGAATCGAGCACAGTTCCAGCACGAGAGAGAAGAAGCCATTGAGTGGCAGTAGCAACGGGCTATGACATGGATGAAGACTAGGCCAGACCGGGCTCCAAGTTCACCCTGGGTCCCCAGGAGCCTATGGTCAGTTTAAAAGTAGCGGACCAATATATGGACTTTATGGTAGACACAGGAGCAGAACGTTCCGTGGTGGCAAAGCCAGTGGCTCCTCTCTCCTCTCGATCTGTCACTATTGTTGGGGCCACTGGGAACAGGGCCACCAAGCCATTTCTGCAGAACCGTATGTGTGAACTAGGGGGACAGACTATAACGCACCAGTTCTTGTATATGCCTGAGTGCCCTATTCCACTTCGGGGCCGAGATATGCTTGCAAAGCTTCAGGCACAAATATCCTTTGCTGAAGGGGGAGAAATGAAAATGACTGTGAACCCAAAGCCTGCTGGATTAATGGTGCTAACTGTTCCCCGAGAAGAGGAGTGGCGGTTCTATAGCGCACCTCCAATTAAGTGAAACAGTTCCTGTATACCTTCCAACCTCATAGCCCCGCCTGAAGTATGAGCAGAAGATAATCCACCTGGCCTAGCGAAGAATATAGCCCCTGTCATTGTCACCCTCAAGCCAGGAGCAGATCCAGTGCATGTGAAGCAGTATCCTCTTCCCCGACCAGCCATTGAAGGAATCCACTGCCATCTGATGAAACTGCTGAAGTATGGACTTCTCAAGGAGTGCCAGTCACCTTGGAACACCCCTCTTCTCCCAGTCAAGAAACCCGGGACAGGGGATTACCCCCCAGTACAAGATCTGAGGCGGGTAAATGATGCAGTTTAAACTATACACCCAGTAGTACCAAATCCTTACACTCTCTTGGGACTGATCCCCGCTGAAGCTACTCATTTCACCGTCCTGGACCTCAAAGATGCCTTTTTCTGTGTACGCCTGGCCCCCACAAGCCAACTTTTATTCGCTTTCGAATGGCAAGATCCCATAACAGGAAGGCGGGGTCAACTCACCTGGACCCGACTACCTCAAGGATTCAAGAATTCATCTACTCTCTTCAGTGCTGCCCTAAATCAAGATCTTTCAAGTTACTCAGTGAACTCAGGACAAAGGGTTCTCCTTCAGTATGTGGATGACTTGCTCATAGCCACCAACTCAGAAAGTGAATGTCTACAAGCCATCAGTGAACTTCTGTACCTTCTGAATGAGGCTGGATACAAAGTCTCACGAGATAAAGCGCAACTATGTCAAACTGAAGTTAAATACCTAGGGTTCCAGTTGTCCAGCGGAATTCGACGCTTGGGACCTGAACGCAAAGAAGCTGTATGCAGTATTCCCACTACAGCCACTAGGAGGCAAGTGAGAGCCTTCCTGGGGGCCGCAGGATACTGTCGCATATGGATCCCCAATTTTGCACTGCTAGCAAAACCATTGTACCAAGTTACTAAAGGAATGGAAAAGTCTCCACTGGAGTGGGGACCGGAACAGGATGCAGCATTCCGATCTCTGAAAAGTGCTCTGATGTCGTCACCAGCTTTGGGTCTACCGGATGTCCAGAAACCTTTCCATCTCTATGTCCATGAGTCACAAGGAAATGCTCTAGGGGTGCTGACCCAATCTCTTGGATCTTGGCAACGGCCAGTAGCCTACTTGTCAAAACAGCTGGATGTGGTAGCAAGCGGTTGGCCCCCTTGTTTGAGAGCTGTCGCAGCAACAGCCCTTCTGGTGAACGAAGCAGATAAGCTCACACTAGGACAAAATCTTCAAGTGACTGTACCTCATTCTGTTCTCACCCTTATGGAGCACAAAGGAAGTTTCTGGCTAACGAATTCACGAATGTTGAAATATCAGAGCATGTTGTGTGAAAATCCCCAGATACAGTTAAAAGTTAGTCAAGCTCTGAATCCTGCAACATTGTTTCCAATTGGTCCTGGGCCCCCTGATCATGACTGTATAGAAACTATGGACACTGTATTTTCAAGTCGCCCAGATTTAACTGATGTTCCATTGAAGGATCCTGAACAGACTTTCTTTGTGGATAGAAGCAGTCTCGTCATCAATGGACATCGTTGTGCTGGATACGCAGTGGTGACCCTTGATCTGGTAGTTGAGTCCTCAGCTTTGGCCCCAGGAACTTCAGCACAAAAGGCTGAATTGATAGCTCTTACTAGAGCACTGATATTAGGAGAAGGACTCAGTTTAAATGTGTACACAGATTCCAAGTATGCCTTTACCACTTTACACGCACATGGAGCCTTGTATAAAGAGTGAGGGTTGATCACCTCAGGAGGCAAGTCCATTAGGTATGGGCCCGAGATATTGATACTATTAGATGCTGTATGGGCCCCTAAGCAAGTTGCAGTCATGCATTGTCGAGGTTTATCAGACAGGAGTAGGAGAAGTTACCCGAGGTAATAGGTTTGCTGATACCACCACCCGAAAAGCGGCCACAACTGGACGAGTTGTGACCCAAGACATTCCAGTGCAAGCAGCCATGTTCCCTGTGCCCCTTAGTTCATGGGCTCCCCAATACACTACCAAAGAGTTGGATTATTTCTGTGGAAAGGAGGGAGGAGTCCTAACAGAAAAAGGTTGCATAGTGCTGCCACCTCCAAAGGGCAGCACACCCCCAGGTCCTACAGTCATTCCTGAAGCATTAGGGCCGGCTTTTGTTCATGCTTTCCATCAGGCCACACACTATGGGAAGATGGCCATGGAGAGAGCCCTAAAACCCCATTTTTGCATTTCACTACTAGGACCCCTGTCCACTTCAGTGGCACAGCAGTGTTTGACATGTGCCAAGAATAATCCTAGGCAAGGTCCTGTTCCACCCCCAAGAGTTCAGTCAGTAAGGGTGGCCCCCATGAGTGATATTCAAGTAGATTTTACTGAGATGCCACGAGCAAACGGATATCACTACCTGTTGGTTCTAGTTTGCACATTTTCTGGGTGGGTAGAACAGAGAAGGCTCGAGAGGTCACAAAGATACTGCTCCATGAGATTATTCCTCAATTTGGAATACCATTAACTATAGGGTCAGACAATGGACCCTCATTTGTGTCCCAAGTAACTCAACAGTTAGCTCGAGCTCTACAGATACAATGGAAGTTGCACACTGCCTATAGACCCCAGAGTTCAGGGAAGGTAGAACGCATGAATAAAATCCTGAAATCTCTGTTGTCCAAGCTTTGTCAAGAAACACACCTAAAGTGGCTCCAGGTTCTCCCTATAGCCCTTCTTAGGATATGTTCTGCCCCGACCAAGTCTTTGGGAGTTTCCCCTTTCGAGATTTTGTATGGGTGACCTCCGCCCATTGTACAGGGAATTAAAGGAGATATGAAACAAATAGGATCTGAAATAACTAGACAAGAACTATTGGCTTTAGATTCTGTTTTGCAGAGTCTTCATACCTGGGTAGAAGATCGGTTATCCATCAATCTGACCGAACCTCTGCATCCCTTCAAGCCAGGAGTGTCAGTGTGGATCAAAGAGTGGAGAAAGACCCCACTGGCGCCGCATTGGAAGGGACCTTATGTTGTCATCTTGTCAACTCCAACTGCAGTAAAAGTCGCAGAACTTGAACCCTGGATCTATCACAGTCGAGTGAAACCAGCAGCTGCTCCTGAACCTGGTCAATGGACTTCAGTAAATGATCCGGAGACTCCATTGCGACTCACATTGCGGAAACAACCAACATTGTAAGAATCTTCAGAATCTACAATCCCACCTCTGACACGTAAGAGTGGCAGTTGGAGCAGACAAGAAGAAGAAACTCTACAAGTTCATCGTACCCAATATTCCAGTTGACCTCAAAGACTGTAATCATAATGAGCTTCCACTATTATCTTGTGGGAATGGTGGTCCTGGGATTCCTGGAAAAGACTTTTGCCTTACCTCCTTGTGCAGCTTGCATAACTACCACCCGAACTGGACCGAAGGTCACTCAGACTTTACTTTACCATTTCTTTTATACTTGTACTGGTATAGTCAGCCGTTGTATTTATAATGGCACAGAATTAAATATCTGTACGAAGGGGAAAAGTAAGACTTTTTACAACCCCCGGCAGAACCCCTCCTATTATGTACTTGAGATACGCTGGAATGATGAGGATGGAACCCTCATAAATGCTACGCGCCCACTCACAGACTCCACAAAATATGTTGTCTTTGGACTTTGATGCCTGTGCTGTGATAAACAGAAATGCTTACCACAGGTGTGGGTCATGGGAGCAAGACTACTATCATGATGATAAATATATGTGTCCAGAAGGAGCCTACGGATGGGGACGATGTACTGGAAAGAATTCCCCAACCACCGTCTACAGCAGGGGTCTCAAACTCAAATTGCTTTGAGGGCCAAATGAGGACTTGTAAAGTAACCCGGGGGCCGCACAAGACGCAGGCCTAATTTGCATAAGGGACCTCATTTGCATAAATATTTGCATAATGTTACCATAAACTAACTTTTAGTAAACATGCCTCTTAATGAGCGTATGGATAAAGAAAGACTAAAAGATTTCTACATTACTATAATCCAGTGCCAACCGCCAGGCACATTAGGAACTACTACAAACACTACCCATTTAGAACCCATAGCAAACCCACCGTATCGTAACAGCACTACCAGGACTCACAAAGCACCATACCCTAACTATCAAAAGGCAACACTGCAAATATTAAACCAATACATTTCAGAGAATACAATACATGACCTACTGGGGAAAGAGAACAAGTGGCAATGTCAAATAGGAATTACATAAACAGAATACCTCAGCTCAGTTACACATGCAGAACATACACCATCACCAAACAAGGAATCAAAATTTAGAAACAGGAAGACAATAATTAAACTGGGAACCCCAAAAGCCAAACTTGGAATGTACAACAACACTGTAGAAATAAAACTATAAATTAATTTCCTCTTGTATTAAATAAAGCACAGACGTTAATGATGCACATTTCCCAGAGCTGACATATTCCAGTTAATTCAAAATAAAGAGATATTTTTCTACCTTTTGTGCATTTTTTTTTTCAGTTGCAATTGTGCCAGCCACTTTCTTCTGGTTTCTTGGTGTCTTCTGCTAACTCTCCATGGTCTGCTGTCCATTTGTACTTTCTTCTCTCTTCTAGTTTTTTTTCCTTTCTCTCTCTGCATCTGCTTTAACATACTAATCTTTTTCCTTTTGCTCTTTCCTCATTCCTATTTCATCCACTCAAATTTTACCCCTCCATTCTCAATCCACACTTACTCACCCAGTACCTGGCCAATTGTAGATTTTTCTTCCCTCCCACACAAAATATTTTTTCCCCTCTCCATTTTACTCTCCCAGCCCTATCCCATTCTAATCCTCCCCCAACATCAGCTCCCTTGTAGTTTCAGCCCCACCCAGCATCTGCTCCCTTCTAGTCCCCGCATCATCAGCCCATTCCAGTCCTATTCTAGCCCCACCATCAGCCCATTTCCTGTCCTTGCTCCCCCCAACTAAGCCCATTTCCAGTCCTAGCTCCCTCCCCTCACAGCCCATTTCCTTTCTAAGCCCCCTCCCCATCAGCCCATTTCCATTCCAAGCCCCCTTCCACTCAGCCCATTTCCATTCCAAGCCCCCTTCCACTCAGCCCATTTCCATTCCAAAACCCCGTCCCCATCAGTTATTTGCAGTTCAAGCCCCCCCTTCTACTCAGCCCATTTCCAGTCCTAGCAACCCCCCCAGTCCATTACCAGTTATAGCCCCCCCATAGCCCATTACCAGTCCTAAGCCCCCCAACAGCCCACTTCCAGTCCTAACCCTCCCATCACCCCATTTTCATTCTTAGCCCCCCATAACCCCATTTTCAGTCTTAGCCCCCCCCAATCAGACCACCTCCAGTCCTAACCCCATCTGCCCATTTCCAGTCCTCGCCCCCCCATAGCCCATTACCATTCCTAAGCCCCCCAACAGCCCACTTCCAGTCCTAACCCTCCCATCACCCCATTTTCATTCTTAGCCCCCCATCACCCCATTTTTAGTCTTAGCCCCCCCCAATCAGACCACCTCCAGTCCTAACCCCATCTGCCCATTTCCAGTCCTCGCCCCCCCATAGCCCATTACCATTCCTAAGCCCCCCAACAGCCCACTTCCAGTCCTAACCCTCCCATCACCCCATTTTCATTCTTAGCCCCCCCCCATAACCCCATTTTTAGTCTTAGCCCCCCCCAATCAGACCACCTCCAGTCCTAACCCCATCTGCCCATTTCCAGTCCTAACCCCCCCCCCCCCAATCAGGCCAAGTAAATAAACTAAAAACAAAACCCTGTCTGCTGCTGCTGCTGCCGCCGCCGCCGCCGTGGTAGCAGCACAATCAGCTGTTCGCGGTCCCTTCTCCTATGCCCGGAAGAGCCCCGAGTCTGCTCCTTTAGCGGTGAGCTTTTCAAGCCGCGAAGAGAGTATTTTCCTCTCGCGCGGCTTGACAAGCCGCGCGAGAGGGAAATATTCTCTTTGCATCTTGAAAAGCCCGCCGCTAAAGGAGCAGACTCGGGGCTCTTCCGGGCTGAGGAGAAGGGACCGCGAACAGCTGATTGTGCTGCTACCACGGCGGCAGCAGCAGCAGAAGACAGGGTTTGTGTTTTTTTTTTTCCTCCGTCGCGGGCCGCACAAAGTTCGGTTGCGGGCCGCATGCGGCCCGCGGGCCGCGTGTTTGAGACCCCGGGTCTACAGCATGGCAGTTAAAGATACCTACTTCTGTCCAAAATGGGAATGCATATATTTTGCTACTTGGACTAATGCACCTATGGGACGGGATGAAGATAATCGCAGAGGTACCCTAACAAGGGTCCGATTACCCGAGCCCAAGAAATGCAAGCAGGGTGCCTGCAATCCTCTACAACTCCTCATATTTGACCCTAGCCAGTGGAAGCAAGGATACAGATTTGGATTGCGTATAGCAGGAGGAGACATAGATCCTGGAACTATCATACATATACAGTTGAATACTAAGGCTCATATATCTGCACCTTATCAAATACACCACTCTTTTTATGAGGCCATGAAAGTAGAGTTTGAGGTTCCTCATACCTCCCAAAATTTGTTTCTTGAACTTGCCAGAGCAGTAGCATCTAGTCTCCACATTTCAGACTGTCTCTTCTGTGGAGGAACTAAGATGGGAGACCAGTGGCCCTGGGAGGCGCAAGAAGTGAACTATTCTATTCCTTACAACCAGACTGACTTACATAACACTACTAGTGAGTGGGTACTGGCCCACCCCATTGTTGGTAATTTGTGTTTTGCTCGCTCAGGACCACAGTTTAACATGGAGGTTGGACAGCTGGTCTGTCTCAACCAAACGTTCTACAACCGTACCACTAAGAAGACGTCTTGGTGGTCAGGAGTCAACGCTTCAGAGCCCTCCAACCCTCTAGTCCATTTCCCTAATCTTGCCAGCATCTGGACTAATCTAGCAGCTTATAATTCCTGGCAAGCACCACCTGGACTGTACTGGATTTGTGGAACCAGAGCATATGCTAGGCTTCCTCGCCATTGGGGAGGAGCATGTGCATTGGGAACCATACGACCTTCCTTTTTCTTTTTGCCTACATCCCATGGAGAACAACTGGGTTATCCTGTGTACAGAAGTCGGCAGAAACGAGAGGCCTTGAAAATAGGCCAATGGGACAAATGGGGGGAGGAGGAATGGCCACCTGAGAGAATTATCTCATATTATGGACCTGCTACATGGGAGGAAGATGGTACATGGGGATATCGTACTCCTGTGTATATCATAAATCGTATTATACGTCTACAAGCTGTTGTTGAAATAATAACCAATGAAACCAGTAAAGCACTAACTCTTTTAGCTAAGCAAAGTACACAGATGCGTACAGCTATTTATCAGAATCGTTTAGCTCTAGATTATTTGTTAGCAGCTGAAGGTGGAGTATGTGGAAAATTGAATTTAAGCAATTGTTTGCAGATTGATAATAATGGGCATGTTGTTGAAGATATAGCTATCCAAATGAGAAAGCAAGCATTTGTGCCTGTTCAGACCTGGCATGGCCTAAAGCTTGATGGGTGGTTTGGTTCAGCATTTTCATGGTTAGGCCGTATGAAGACCCTTGTGCTTATTGTATTACTCATATTGGCTGTTTGCTTGTTTCTCCCATGTCTCCTACCCCTTTGCTTACGCATGATAACCTCAGTTATTGATAGCACTGTAGAACGGAAGGCAGCTAAGAAAATATTGGCTATGTGGCAATACTCCCCAATACCCCAAGATGAGGCAGTTACACAAGTTTAATATGTGATTTAATTCTCACCCTTTCTTACTAGCGGGTGAGAATAATCAAAGGGGGGAATGTGGCAGGCTATTGCCTATAATAGTCTGCAAATGTGAAAGGCCTGTAAGTTAGGCCCTGATTCCATCCCCCATCTCAGTAAAGAATTAAAGTCTGCAAAAGTTTGAGAAAACTGTTTAAACTGCTTAATAAGAAGTTTTCATGAATGCATGAACCTTTCATTATTCTCTTGTGCTGTGAAAATAGAAATGTTTCAATACTTGCATTCCTAGAGCCAAGGACGACCTTGCAGTAGAGAAGTAACCAAACCTAGAGACTGCACCATTGTTAGAACAGTCCAAGAGGAGGGAGCTGGGTGCTAGGCCCAGGAGGGATCTCTGATTGGACAGGTGCAGGGGGCGTTGGAACCAATAGAAAGTTTGCATGTATCAAACTGGAAAGAAAGGTATAAATGAATATGTCTCTGTAAGAACTTTGCTCAGTCCTTTTTGAAGCTGTGACTAACTGGGCCTTGTGCACAATAAATTGGCTTGGACCCTGTAAATTGACTCCTGGAATTATTCATTGTCTGCACTTCGCTGCTTCAAAGGTAAATACTTTCAATTCCAAAGATCATAAATATCCTCAAGGGACAAAATATTTTTCTTATCTGTTTGTTCCCTTTCTTCTCTTCTTCACTGTTTTGCCGCTGCGAGAAGAAACTTCAAATAACACTCCAAATTATAGAGGTGCTCAAAGCACTGCCGTGAATCAAGCCGATCTTTCATTCATGAATAATGTGCTACATAGCGCCATGTTTCAGGCTTAGGTATTCATCCCGCCCTTCATCAGGCCTTTCCCGAACTGAATGTCATGCTCGATCTTTGCCTGCTTTTTATATGTATTAGGGAATCACTTAATGATGTCACTCCAGTTACCCCTCCTTCCTAATTTAAACCACACTCCACCAATCAAGTTCCAAATTAAGTCCCTTAGGGGTAACCGACTGCAGATTGAAAATCCAATGCTGTTCTAATTGTTGCAAATAAACTACCTTATCTCCTCCTTGGAAGGTCAAAGGAACTTGATCAATTATGCGCCATTTGTATTGATCAAAAGTATGATTATGTGAAACACTGTGGGCCACAATAGGAGCTGTCAATACTTGTTTATTCAAACGGGACCTTTGTTCTTGTAATCTTACCTTCATCGATCTTGTAATTCTTGTTGTTGTTAAGTGCCGTCGAGTCGGAGTCGACTCATGGCGACCCTCTGGATAGCTATTCTAAATTGTGTTCGGTCTTCAGTCAGGCAGCTCATTGTTGACAGACTGGTACCCTTAGCTGCTGTTTATTGTATCGATCCATCTCATTGCTGGCCTTCCTCCTTTTGCGTTGACCTATCTTGCCAAGCATGATGTCTTTCTCTAATGATCTCTCTCTTCTCATGATGTGTCCAAAGTATGAAAGTCGAAGTCTTGTCATCTGAGCTTCTAAAGAAAGCTTAGGTTTGATCTCCTCTAGTACCGACTGGTTTCTTCTTCGGGCAGTCCATGGTATACACCATATTCGCCGCCAGCACCATAATTCAAAGGCATCAATTTTCTTCCTGTCTGTCTTTTTCACTGTCCAGCTTTCACATCCATATGATGTTATTGAAAATACCATGGCTTGAACAAGTCGAATCTTTGTATGGAGAGAGACATCTCTGCTCTTGAGAATCTTATCTAGGTCTTTCATAGCCATTCTGCCAAAAGCAATGTGTCGTCTGATTTCTTGACTGCTTGTTGCTTCTTTATTGATAGTTGATCCAAGTAGGTTAAAGTTGTTCACAATTTCAATTTCTTCTCCTTCAACGATGAACCTGTTGATTATGCCAGTTGTCATGATCTTTGTCTTCTTTACATTAAGGTGCAGGCCCATTTTGAGACTATGTTCTTGGATTGTGAGAAGCAAATGTTTCAGATCATCTTCACTTTCAGCCAATAATGTAGTATCATCAGCATAGCAAAGGTTGTTGATGAGTCTTCCACCAATCTTCACACCTCTGTTGTCTTCATACAATCCTGCTTCTCTGATGATTTGTTCTGCATATAAATTAAACAGGTAGGGGGAAAGTATGCAGCCTTGTCTTACACCTTTGCTTATTTTAAACCATTCTGTTTCTCCTTGTTCCATTCGAACTGTTGCTTCTTGATCAATGTACAGATTGCGCAAGAGAACGATCAGGTGTTCTGATATACCCATGCTTCTTAATGTGGCCCAGAGTTTCTCATGGTTTACACAGTCAAAAGTCTTGCTATAGTCGATAAAGCACAAATAGATATCCTTTTGGTTTTCTTTTGTCTTTTCTCAGGATCCATCTCACATCCGCAATGATGTCTCTCGTTCCTTGCCCTTTCCTGAACCCTGCTTGCACTTCAGGTAGTTCTTGTTCCAGGTACGGTTGTAGTCTCTTTTGAATAATCTTCAGTAGAATCTTGCTGGCATGTGAGATCAGAGCGATTGTTTGATAATTTCCACAATCAGTTGGATCACCTTTCTTTAGTATTGGTATAAACACAGATCTTTTCCAGTCAGTTGGCCATGCTGTTGTCTTCCATATTTCTTGGCAGAGCCTTGTAAGTATGGTAACAGCTGCATCAGATTGCTGTAATACTTCTATGGGAATGCTATCAATGCCTGGTGCTTTGTTCTTTGATAAGGCTTTCAATGCTGCTTCAACTTCTTTCATCACCAATGGTTCCCGATCATAAGGTACAGGTTGAAACGGCTGTTGGTCCACTTGATCTTTATCATATAAAAACTCTGTATATTCCTTCCACCTTTTCTTGATCTTCTCAGCATCATTCAACATAGAACCTTGAGCATCTTGTAACATTCCAATTTGAGGCTGGAACTTTTTCTTTAACTCCCTTAGCTTTAGGAAAGCCGATCTTGTTCTTCCTCTAATAGTTTCTGCTTCTATTTCCTTGCAAGTGTCATTGTAGTACTTTTCCTTGTCCTGTCTTGCTGCACGTTGGAAATCTCTGTTGAGTTCTGCAATTGTCTTTCTTTCTCCTCTGGCTTTAGCTTCTCTGCGTTTCTGGGCAATTTTCAGAGTTTCTTCCGTCATCCATTTTGGCCATTTTTGCTTTTTCACCTTTTGTAGAGACTTCTCGCTTTCTTCCAACACAACCTTCTTGATGTCATTCCATAACTCTTCCGGAGCTCTGTCATTTGTATCTAAAGCAGCAAATTGATTTTGCAGGCAGTCTTTAAATTCCAGTGGTATATTCTCAAGGTCATATTTTGCTGCATTCATGAGTGGTTTGCTCTTTTTCAGCTTTAGCTCGAGTTTGCATACTAGTAGTTGATGATCTGTACCACAGTTAGCTCCAGGTTTTGTCTTTGTTGATGTTACAGAGCTTTTCCATCGTTGACCTCCACCGATGTAGTCAATTTGATTTTTATACAATCCATTGGGTGAAGTCCAAGTGTACAGTCGCCGCTTGTGTTGCTGGAAGAAGGTGTTTGAGATGAATAGATCATTGGTCTTGCAGAATTCTATCAGTCTTTCTCCAGCTTCATTTCTGTTGCCAAGTCCATATTTTCCAACTACTTTGCCTTCTTCTTTGTTGCCAACTTTTGCGTTCCAGTCACCCATGACTATCAGGATATCCTGTTTACATGTTCTGTCAATTTCAGCTTGTACTTGTTCATAGAACTCTTCAATTTCATTCTCTTCTGCAGCTGTTGTTGGGGCATATACTTGAATTATAGTTGTGTTGATAAGCAATCCTTGTAGACGAATAGAGATTAAGCGTTCGCTGACTGCATTGTATTTCATTACAGTTCTTGCAAGTTTTTTCTTTATTATAAATGCAACACCATTTCTTCTTTGTCTTTCATTTCCAGCATAGTAGACCATGTGATCATCTGATGCAAAGTGCCCGATGCCAGTCCATTTCAGTTCGCTGACACCCAACAGATCAAGTTGTACACGTTCCATTTCATTCTTGACCACCTCCAACTTCCCTTGGTTCATGCTTTGTACGTTCCATGTTCCAATGTGTAAGACATCTTTACAGCTTCTGACTCTCATTTCATGCGCAGCTACATCAGCAGTCAGACTTCCCGAGGGTGTTGATCCAACCACATCATAAATGCTGGCTTTACTTTGAAAAGTCTTTAGCTCTTCCCCAGTAGCTAGTTGAGTGCCTTCCGACCTGGGGGTCTCATCTTCCAGCACCATAGCACAATTTGTTTTGTTATAACTATCCATTGGGTTTTCATGGCAAGATACAGAAGTAGATTGGCGGGCCTTTCTTCCATGCAGTTTAAGTTTGGTGGTGTTGCCGTTATCACAAAAATGTGATCCTCTGCCGTCAACACTATCCCATTCTGCTGCTGCCCAGATGGGTGGTTTGTCTTGATCTGGCACCTCAGCTGAGACCTGTCCATCTTGGGAGACCCTGCCAGTGGTTAAACTACCGATAGTTTAGCTCTCAGCATCACTGATGCACGCAAGCCCTCACAGCACAACAAGCTGCAAACCAGCTCTACCAACATATTTAAGTGTTGTCACGGGGTAGAGCAGGAATTACCTATGGAAACAGAAAGGGCAGGGCTAGGTAGATCTGAAACTGACAGATCCAAGCACATGCTGCAGGGTTGCTATAAGCAACCATGGAAAACAAAGGTAACCAGAGGTAGAACGTGCTCCTGCAAAGGATTACCTCATCCTCAATCAGTTAATGAAAGGCAGCTGAGAGCAGGGCAAGGTCAACAGAATGCAGGTAGTGACGCAGTTAAAATGCATACTGAGTCACTTACCGGGAGAACTAAGCAGGATTTCTCAGAGAGCAGAACTAAGCAGGATTTCTCAGAGAGCAGAACTAAGCAAGATTTCTCAGAGAGAGGAGCTAACTGGGATTTCTCAGAGAAGAGAGACATTAAGGATACTACAACAGCTGGGGCAGAAAAGGAGAATACTTCTCATTGGAGTTTGAATAAAGTTCCTAAGGAAAGAATATCCAAGGGCAATTGCAGGGTGCTAGGAAGCACGGAGCAAGAGGCCAGTGAAAAGAATCACAGAGGAATTCAATCCAGCAGGAAAGAGAAACCCTTGAGAGACGGTCCTTCTGTTAACAGGTACCCAGAAAACAGTAAGGGGTTTAGAAGGGACACTTACCTGTTTAAGAACCAGCCAGTGGCTAGAGGCAGTAAGAAGCCTGCTTTTAGAAGTATCAACGCTGACTTTCCATGCTGTAAAAGCTCGAGAGAAATCCTCCCTGAGGACTGGCTGAAAGCCTGTAATAGAGAGGGCCTTAGAAGCATAAGTTTTCCATATACACAACTAGGAAGGTTGGGTCCCCTAGGGGCAGACTGTGAGAAATACGGTAACTTCCCATCCTACCTTGGTGAAGGGGGGAAGGGAAGTCTTGCAGAAGACGGAAGCTTGCACAGCCAAGAAAGGAGACACAGCTGTTCAGAGAGTAGCAACCAGGGAAGCTACGAGGCAATGGACTTTGAATTAGCTGAAGATAATACAGAGGTATCTCAAATGGAATGTGCTTTGACCCTGGCTAATGATGTGTCTTCCTTATGCTAAGCTGTGCTAAGAAGATAACCTTTTAAAGTAAAAGGATTTCTAAAAACTACCTGTATAAATTTAGTAGCTGTTATATTTTGAGTTAAGCTGAAATGAAGCGCTTTTGGTTCCAGTAGTATTTTTATTTGTACCAGAAAACATGGTCTGTTTCTGTTAATTTCTCACGTGCAAGAATCCACCCGGAAAGGGATAATAAAAATACCTCTTACTAAAAAGCCTGGCTGCTCGTCACAACTACAACCTTTAGAACGGCTAGTGGGAGATAATTCCCAGGGGGCCTTAAAAGAGCCCCAGCTACATTAAAGAAGAGGCCCCACTGAAAGTCCCCTAGGCTGCCTCCTAGCGGGGTAAGTAGGTGGGTGACAGTGTACATGGACATATTTGATAAGCATGTAGTATTAGAATGTGCTTTATTATTTATTTACATTCTCTTATATACCGTGCTATTCTGCATCAGTGTGGTTTACATTGAACAAACTTAAATTACATTGAACAGGGCATTATAACTTGGAGATAACTATTTTACAGGGAACATGAGCTATGGAGGGTTAAGTGACTTGCCCAAGACCACAAGGAGCACCTGTGGGACTAGAAACCCCAGTCCTTCCGGCCCAAGTTTGCTGTCCTCTAGTGGGATTTGAACCCCTGACCTTCCAGCCTAAAGTACCTTGCCCCAACCACTAGGCCACTCCTCTGCTATAACTTCTACAAGTAGTAGAATCAACCCATTCCAATCCTGACATTGTAGAACTGCAGAAATCACAACTGTTACATGGAAAATGTCCTATTATTGATTGTGTAGACAAATCTTCAGATTTTAAAACAGAATGAACTACATAATTTGCTATATTTCTGCCTCGATGGTAAGCAATCATGAGTCTCTGTTGAAAATGAGAATGTATTCCCAGTATGTGCCAATGTTTTCTCAGTATGGCACTAACTTGAGGAGCACAATGAGTATAAGATAGTACTCCTACTATGGAATTCTCCTCATCTAGACTGTTAGTATGTTCAATGTTCCACCACTCAGGGTGGTTAAATTGAGCTCTCCAATATGCCTTGTGGATTAAATATTTTGGATAGCCACGTTTTCTCAATCGATGACTTAATTCTCTTGCATGTACATGAACATCCTCAATAGAGGTGCATAATCTACGAATTCTTAAAAATTGCCCTAAAGGTAAACCCCTACGTAGGGGTCCTGGATGAAAACTGTCAAACTATAATAAAGTATTATGTTGCACTGATTTTCTCCATGGACTAGCAGGATTGCGTCAGCCACACCTGGTGATGTCCTTCGGGTGGCGCCATACAGAAGTGCTCTCTAGAGCTCAGACCTCTCTGAGCATGCCCAGGTAGCCCACCTCCCCGACCCGCCACTAGTCCAGCCAGTCTTCTTCCTTCCGCCTTGCCAGCAAGACAGACCCTGCTCTCCTACAACCTTTTTTGTTTTTTCTACAACACTAGTAGAGTATCCATGCCAAAACCTAGTTTAAAAAAGTGCCTGCGATGTGGCGACAAGACTTACAACTCCACACACGGCTGCGTTCGCTGTGTGGGCTCTTCCACCAGCAAGAAGAAAGGGGGATCAGGCTCCCGGGGTGCCTCCAGCCTTCCGCCGGCTCAGAATGTGCCTGAAAGGGCCTCCATCCCCAGCCGTGCCACCGTTACAGCTGACGTGGCTCCTGCCAGTGCTCCGGTGCGGGATGTGCCCGACAGGGCCTCCATCCCCATCCGCGCCCTTCTGACAGCCTTTCCAGCTTCTCCTGAGCCGAGCCTTCCACTCGCCCGGAGCAACGTGGAGGTAAGGCATGCCCCCCCGGAACCCGGTGTGTCTGGTCCTGCCGATCTGGCGCTTAGTGGGCCCGCTACCTCTTCCCCACGCGGCCATGCGGTTGTCGGCAATGGCGCCCGGGGGAAGTCCTCCTCCTCCACCCACCACCGAAGGGATGAGTCCTCCAGCTCCGCTCACCACCAAAGGGATGAGTCCTCCAGCTCCGCCCACTGCCATCATAGCAACATGGGATTCAACGCTCGTCAGCGTGCGGATGTAAGCCCCACCCTCGATGCTGCGTGTGCTTTAGTGCGGCTGCTCCCGCATCGGGGCTCAACGTTCCGGGCCTGGCCCTTGCCCCGGCGCTTGTTCCCGACGCCACCCACCTCTCAGCTGGCCCAGACAGCAACTCTTCGCATCCGGGACATAGGCAAGATCACAGACTGAGCCGTGAACACTGGCAGCATCGCAGAGGAAACAGACATCGTAAAAAGTGAGCAGGCAGCACCGATTCCTCTGCAGGCAGCTCTAGGCCAGCACACAAGAGGCACCGCCAAGAGCACCGCCACACTTCAGATCAGCACTACAGGATCAGCAGGGGGCATTCAGCCAGCACCAGCAGGAGCCGCTAGGTGAGGTCATGCAGCCATGCTACAGAATCTGCCAACAACTCCGCTATCCTAAAGCTGCTCACACAGATAGTTCAACAGACTGCCCACCCCCCTGCAATTCCTATATTTCAAGAGCCCCCCCATGGTCTCCACTGCCAGGTCTCGCTCTAGGTCCCCCCCTAAAGGCTCGCAGGACCGTACTCAAAAAACCGCACCGGCACAAGACTCTCCGGTCAACCCATCCCCGGACAGCACGGCCGAAGAGTGGGACATCGAAGCAGTTGTGGGCTCAGCTTCCAATGACCGGACTGCCTCAGAGAGCAGACAGTCCCCAGAGCCTGAAGGGCCCCCTCCGCCCCCGGAGGACCTGTCCTACCCCAAATTTATACAAAGGGTGGCATCCGCACTAGCCCTGACTTCGCCCGAAGCACCTGAGGAACCAGATCCAGAGGTCCTGAAATACCTCTCCTCTCCCAAGCCTTCCTTTGCTCTACCTATGCACCGCAAGCTACGAGACAACTACTTCAGAGTGTGGCAAACCCCTGCCTCAGGACTCCCCTTCTCCAGAAGGCTGGACTCCAAATACCAAATCCAAACCACACCTGGGTTCATGAAACCACAGCTGCCACATCAATCCATCGTGGTCTCCTCTGCGCTTAAAAGGATTAGATCCTTGCGAACTCACGCCAACAACCCGCCTGGCTGACATCAAAAACTCCTCGATGATATAGGCAAGAAGGTCTTCCAAGGAGCAATGCTTAATGCCCGAATTGCCACACATCAGTTTGAGCACATCCTGTTATGAAGCAGCGAAGTGCAGACAATGAATAAATCCAGGAATCAATTACAGTGTCCAAGCCAATTTATTGTGCACAAGGCTCAGAGAGTCAAGCTTCAAAAAGAACTGAGCAAAGTTCTTACAGAGACATATTCATTTTATACATTTCTTTTCAGTTTGATACATGCAGACTTTCTATTGGTTCCAACGCCCCCTGCATTTGTCCAATCGGAGATCCCTCCTGGGCCTAGCACCCAGCTCCCTCCTCTAGGATTGTTCTAACAATGGTACAGTTTCTAGGTATGGATACAATTCTACTGCAAGGTTGTTTCTAGCTCTAGGAATGCAAGCATTGAAACATTTCTATCCTCAGAACACAAGAGAATAATGAAAGATTTATGAATTCATGAAAAACTTCTTATTAAGCAGTTTAAAGCAATTTTCTCAGACTTTCACAGATTTTTGGTTCTTTACTAAGATGGGGGTTGGAATCAGGACCTAACTTGCAGGCCTTTCATATTTGCAAGCTATCATAGGCCATAGCCTACCACATTCCCCTCTTTGATTATTCTCACCCGCAGGTGGGAAAGGGTGAGGATTAAATCACATATTATACTCGGGTAACAGCATCAGCTTGGGGTATAGGGTAATATTGCCACATAGCTAAAACGTTTGTAGCTGCCTTCCGTTCTACAGTGTTATCAATTACTGAGGTTATCATAGTAAGCAAAGGGGTAATAGACATGGGAGCAATAAGCATACAGTTAATATGAATAATACAATAAACACAAGGGTCTTTAAACCACCTAACCATGAAAATGCTGAACCAAACCACCCATCAAGCTTCAGGCCATGCCAGGTCTGAACAGGCACATATGTTTGTTTTCGCATTTGAGTAGCTATATCTTCAACAACTTGTCCATTATTATCAATCTGCAAGCAACAGTTGGTTAAATTCAATTTTCCACATACTCCACCTTCAGCTGCTAACAAATAATCTAGAGCTAAACGATTCTGATAAATAGCTGTACGCATTTGTGTACTCTGCTTAGCTAGAAGAGTTAGTGCTTTACTGGTTTCATTAGTTATTATTTCAACAACAGCTTGTAAACGTATAATACGATTTATCATATATACAGGAGTGCGATATCCCCATGTCCCATCTTGTGTCCAAGTAGCAGGTCCGTAGTATGAAATGATTCTCTCAGGTGGCCACTCCTCATCATTCCACTTGTCCCATTGGCCTATTTTCAAGACCTCTCGTTTCTGTCGACTCCTGTACACAGGGAATCCCAGTTGTTCTCCATGGGAAATGGGCAGAAGAAAGAAGGAAGGTCGTATAGTTCCCAATGCACATGCTCCTCCCCAATGGGGAGGAAGCCTAGCATATGCTCGGGTTCCACAAATCCAGTATAGTCCAGGTGGTGCTTGCCAGGTACCATGAAACGCTAAATTAGTCCAGATGCTGGCAAGATTAGGAAAGAGGACCAAAGGGTTGGAGGGCTCTGGAGTGTTGACCCCCGACCACCAGGACGTCTTCCTAGTGGTACTGTTGTAGAACGTCTGATTGAGACAGACCAACTGTCCAACCTCCATGGTAAACTGTGGTCCAGAGCGAGCAAAACACAAGTTACCAACAATAGGGTGGGGCAGTACCCACTCACTAGTAGTATTATGCAAAGCAGTCTGATTATAAGGAATAGAATAGTTCACCTCTTGCGCCTCCCAGGGCCATTGGTCTCCCATCTTAGTTCCTCCACAGAAGAAGCAGTCCGAGATGTGGAGACTAGATGCTACTGCCCCAGCGAGCTCAATGAACAAGTTTTGGGAGGTATGAGGGACTTCAAATTCTGCCTTCATGGCCTCATAAAAAGAGTGATGTATTTGAAAAGGTGCAGATACATGAGTCTTAGTATTTAGCTGTATATGTATAAAGGTTCCTGGATCTATGCCTCCTCCTGCTATACGCAATCCAAATCTGAACCCCTGCTTCCACTGGCTGGGGTTAAGTATGAGGAGCTGTAGAGGATTGCAGGCACCTTTCTTGCACTTCCGAGGTTCTGGTAAGGATAATCTTTCCAGGCTGGCTATGCGTTTATCTCCCTCTCGTCCAGTAGGCCCACCAGACCAAGTGGCATAGTACACGCATTCCCACTTTGGACAGTAGTAAGCATCTTTAGATGATGTGCTGTAGACAGTTGGGGAACTCTTTCCAGTACACTGTCCCCATCCATATGCTCCTTCAGGACACATATATTTATCATCATAGTAGTAGGCTTGCTCCCACGATCCATCCACACTTGTGATAGGCATTTCTGTTTATCACATCACAGGCATCAAAGGTCAGGATGACATATTTTGTGGGATTGGAGAGTTGTTGTGTAGCATTTATGAGAGCTCCCTCCTCGTTATTCCATCGTATCTCCAGTACATAATAAGAGGTGTTCTGCCGGGGGTTCTAGCAAGTCTTACTTTTCCCCTTCGTACAGATATTCAACTCTGTACCATTATACACACACCGGCTAACTATACCAGTGCAAGTATAGTAATGATAAAGTAAAGTCTGAGTGACCTTTATTCCAGTTTGGGTGGTAGTTATACAAGCTGCACAAAGGGGTAAGGCAAAAGTCTTTTCCAGGAATCCCAGGACTATCACTCCCATAAGGCAATAGTGGAGGAACATCATGGTTACAGTCTTTGGAGATGAACTGAGATACTGGGTATGATGAACTTGTAGAGTCTTTTCTTCTTCTCCTTCTCTGCTTCAACGGCCACTCCTGCGTGACAGGGGTGGAATTGTAGATCCTGAAGACTCTTACAACGCCGGTTGTCTCCGCAATGTAAGCCGCAATGGAGTTTCAGGGTCATTTACTGAAGTCCATTGACCAAGTTCAGGAGCGGCTGCTGGCTTCACTCAACTGTGATGGATCAAGGGTTCAAGCTCTGCAACTTTTACTGCAGTTGGGGTTGATAAGATGACGACATAAGGTCCCTTCCAATGCGGTGCCAGCGGAGTCTTTCTCCACTCTTTGATCCACACTGACACTCCTGGCTTGAAGGGATGTAGAGGCTCTGTCAGATTGATGGGCAATCGATCTTGCACCCAGGTATGAAGACTCTGCAAAACAGAACCTAAAGCCAATAGTTCTTGTCTAGTTATTTCAGATCCAATTTGTTTCATACCTCCTTTTATTCCCTGTACAATGGGTGGAGGTCGCCCATACAGAATCTCAAAAGGGGAAACTCCTAAAGACTTGGTTGGAGCAGAACGTATCCTAAGAAGGGCTATAGGGAGAACCTGGAGCCACTTTAGGTGTGTTTCTTGACAAAGCTTGGACAACGGAGATTTCAGGGTTCTATTCATGCTTTCTACTTTCCCTGAACTCTGGGGTCTATAGGCAGTGTGCAACTTCCATTGTATCTGTAGAGCTCGAGCTAACTGTTGAGTCACTTGGGACACAAATGAGGGTCCATTGTCTGATCCTATAGTCAATGGTATTCCAAATCGAGGAATAATCTCATGGAGCAATATTTTAGTGACTTCTCGAGCTTTCTCAGTTCGGGTGGGACAAGCTTCTACCCACCCAGAAAATGTGCAAACTAGAACTAACAGGTAATGATATCCATTTGCTCATGGCATTTCAGTAAAATCCACTTGAATATCACTCATAGGGGTCACCCCTACTGACTAAACTCTTGGAGGCGGAGTGGGACCCTGCTTAGCATTATTCTTGGCACACATCAAACATTGCTGTGCCACTGACGTGGACAGGGGTCCTAGTAGTGATATACAGAAGTGGGGTCTTAGGGCTCTTTCCATGGCCGTTTTCCCATAATGTGTGGCCTGATGAAAAGCATGAACAAAGGTTGGTCCTAATGCTTCAGGAATGACTGTGGGACCTGGAGGTGAGCTACCCTCTGGAGGTGGCAGCACTATCCAACCTTTTTCTGTTAGGACTCCTCCCTCCTTCTCACAGAAATAATCTAACTCTCTTGTGGTGTATCGGGGAGGCCATGAGCTAAGGGGCACAGAGAATAAAGCTGCCTGTACTGAGGTATCTTGGGTCACAACTCGTCCAGTCATGGCTGCTTTTCGGGCAGTGGCATCAGCAAATCTATTCCCTCGGGCAATTTCTCCTACTCCTGCCTGATGACCTCGACAGTGCATGATTGCAACTTGCTTAGGGGCCCACACAGCATCTAGTAATATTAATATCTCGGGCCCATACCTAATGGACTTGCCTCCTGAAGTGATCAACCCTCGTTCTTTATACAGGGCCCCATGTGTGTGCAAAGTTGTAAAGGCATATTTAGAATCTGTGTACACATTTAATCGGAATCCTTCTCCTAATGTCAGTGCCCTAGTGAGAGCTATCAGTTCAGCCTTCTGTGCTGAAGTTCCTGGGGCCAGAGCTGAGGACACGACTACCAGATCAAGGGTCACCACTTCATATCTGGCACAACGATGTCCATTGATGACGAGACTACTTCCATCTACAAAGAAAGTCCGTTCAGGGTCCTCCAGAGGGACATCAGTTAAATTGGGAACAACGTAGCAGGATTCAGAGCTTGACTGACCTTCAATTGTATCTGGGGGTTTTCACACAGCATACTCTGATACTTCAAAATTCGTGAATTCGTTAGCCAGAAACTTCCTTTGTGTTCCATGAGGGTCAGAACAGAATGTGGCACAGTAACTTGTAGATTCTGTCCCAGAGTGAGCCTGTCTGCTTCGCTCACTAGAAGGGCTGTCACTGCAACAGCTCTCAAACAAGGGGGCCAACCTCTTGCTACCACATCCAACTGTTTTGACAAATAGGCCACTGGCCGTTGCCAAGATTCAAGAGATTGAGTCAGTACCCCTAGAGCATTTCCTTGTGACTCATGGACATAGAGATGGAAAGGTTTCTGGACATCTGGTAAACCCAGAGCTGGTGATGACATCAGAGCGGTTTTCAGAGACTGAAATGCTGCATCCTGTTCGTGTCCCCACTCCAGTGGAGACTTTTCTATTCCTTTGGTAGCTTGATACAATGGTTTTGCTAGCAGAGCAAAATTGGGGATCCATATGCGACAGTATCCTGCGGCCCCCAGGAAGGCTCTTACTTGCCTCCTGGTGGTTGGAGTGGGAATACTGCACACAGCTTCTTTGCGTTCCGGTCCCAAGGGTCGAATCCCACTAGACAACTGGAATCCTAGATATTTAACTTCAGTTTGACATAATTGTGCCTTGGCTTTGGAGACTTTGTATCCAGCCTCGTTCAAAAGATGCAAAAGTTCACTAGTGACTTGTAGACATTCACTTTCTGAATTTGTGGCTATGAGCAGGTCATCCACATACTGAAGGAGAACCCTTTGTCCTGGGTTCACTGAGTAACTTGAGAGATCTCGATTCAAAGCAGCACTGAAGAGAGTAGGTGAATTCTTGAATCCTTGAGGTAATCGAGTCCAGGTGAGTTGGCCCCGCCTTCCTGTTGTGGGGTCTTGCCATTCAAAGGCGAACAAAAGTTGACTGGTGGGGGCTAGGCGTATGCAGAAGAAAGCATTTTTCAGGTCCACGATGGTGAAATGAGTAGCCTCAGCGGGGATCAGTCCCAAGAGAGTATAAGGATTTGGTACCACTGGGTGTATAGTTTCAACTGCATCATTTACCCGCCTTAAATCTTGTACTGGGTGGTAATCCCCTGTCCCAGGTTTCTTAACTGGGAGAAGGGGGGTATTCCAAGGTGACTGGCACTCCCTGAGAAGTCCATACTTCAATAGTTTCATCAGATGGCAGTGGATACCTTCAATGGCTGGTCGGGGAAGAGGATACTGCTTCACATGCACTGGTTCTGCTCCTGGCTTGAGGGCAACAATGACAGGGGCTATGTTCTTCACTAGGCCAGGTGGATTATCTTCTGCCCATACTTCAGGCGGGGCTAT
Source organism: Ichthyophis bannanicus (assembly GCA_033557465.1). NCBI lineage: Eukaryota > Metazoa > Chordata > Amphibia > Gymnophiona > Ichthyophiidae > Ichthyophis > Ichthyophis bannanicus. Next base: position 133,505,876 of record CM066037.1, read on the forward strand.
AAGGTTGGTGGGTATACAGGAACTAGCTGACTTGGTTGGAGATGCATTATAGAACCGCCACTCTTCTTCTCGGGGAACAGTTAGCAGCATCAATCCAGCAGGCTTTGGGTTCACAGTCATTTGCATTTCTCCCCCTTCAGCAAAGGATATTTGTGCCTGAAGCTTGGCAAGCATATCTCGGCCCAAAAGTGGAATAGGGCACTCAGGCATATACAAGAACTGGTGCGTTATTTTCTGTCCCCCTAGTTCACACATACGGTTCTGCAGGAATGGCTTGGTGGCTCTGTTCCCAGTGGCCCCAATAATAGTGACAGATCGAGAGGAAAGAGGAGCCACTGGCTTTGCCACCACTGAATGTTCAGCTCCTGTATCTACCATAAAGTCCATATATTGGTCCCCTCCTTTCAAACTGACCATAGGCTCCTGGGGACCCAGGGTGAACTTTGAGCCCGGTCTGGCCTAGTCTTCGTCCATTTCATCCACGTCATAGCCCGTTGCAACTGCAACTCCCTCAATAGCTTCTTCCCTTTCTCGCTGGAACTGTGCTTGATCCATTCTTCCACGACTCTGAAATCGGCCTCCTGTTCTCCAGGGACTCCCTCCTCCCCTCCTGGGGGTGGAGTCAAGATGCGGGCATTCACTTTTCCAATGTCCTTCCTCTCTGCAATGGGCACACTGATTCGCACCCAGTGGGGTCCAATTATTCTCACGACCCCTTCTACGTCTTCTGCTCTTTCGATTAGGAAAACCTCCTTCACGTCGTTCAACTAAAGCGGCAGCAAGAAGATCTGCTTTCTTCTTCATCTTTCATTCACTTTCTCTGTTCCGTTCATTTTCACGATTCACAAACACTTTCTGAGCAACTTCCATTAACTGTGCTGTATTCATGCCCGCAAATCCATCCAGTTTCTGTAATTTTCGTTTTATGTCTCTCTGGGACTGACTGACAAAGGCTGCATTTACCATGCGCAAATTCTCCTGAGCGACGGGATCGTATGGGGTATATAATCTATAGGCTTCAGACAACCACTCATAAAAGGCCACTGGGCTCTCATCTGGACCCTGGATAACTTCTGATACATTCCCGATATTCATGGCCCTTTGGTCTCCCTTCCTCAGGCCCTGCAGCAAGGCCTGGTGAAATTGTGTTAGGGCCGCCGCCCCCCTTTCATCATTTGGATCCCATCTAGGATCTTCATTTGGGAAAGCTGCGGCAGCTGCTTGTGGGAGATTCATTTCCCCCGCCTCTACGGGATTCTCTTCTAACCAGTGGATGGCTGCTTGCACAATCCGTGCTTGCTCCTCAGTAGTAAAGAGAGTGGACAGGAGCTGGCGACAATCAGTCCAGGTAGGCTGATGAGTTTGCATTATACTAGACATTAACTCTGCCAATTCTTGGGGCTTCTCAGTATGGGATGCATAATGCGTTTTCCAGTTTAATAAATCAGTAGTGGAAAAAGGCACGTAGATCAGACTGGTTGGTCCTGGCGCCATCTGGCCCTGATCATTTAGGATAGGCAAACCAGGCACTTGACGCAATGGCATTAGACGCCCTGCTTTCTCCTTCTTCTTTGGGGTTACACTTCTTAAATCATACGGCTCCCGGGTATAGGCTTCCTTGGTGGGTGATCCTGAACTGGCAGGAGAGCCTCCGCTCCCAGTATTGTCGGAGGACCCTGGTCCCCCTGGTGTACTTGGGCAGGACTCGGGGCTATCACTCGGGGAAGTGGGCTTCTTTTGCTGTTGCAGCGGTAATTGCTGCGGTACCTCATCAGGTTCAGCTTCAGGTGGCGGAGCTGGTGGAACTAACTTACATGGGTACTGGGGTAAATGGGCCAGGATTTCTGGGGACTCTGAGGCGTAATACACAGGCGGCTTCCCCTCCTCAAACCTCCGGGTCCCCCTAGTGGTTGCTACTAGTATTCTACACTGTTCCTCATAGCAGCACTTTACCCAAGAGGGCTGCCTTTCGCAAACACCCAGCCAGGAATCTATGCAGGGTGCACTTTTTGTACAAGCTGATGAACACGGGAAACTATTTCTATATCAAGGGTGCCCCCACGGGGCCATGAAGTAGCTAACACAGGCCACTCCCTATCACATAATATTCTTAATCGAGATGGAGCCATTCTTATTCCGTAGTCTCCTGAAAATCTTTTACGGAAATTCTTGATCATACATTCCAACGGAGTTTGCGTGGACTCCGCCCCTCCCATAATCGTAATGGCGTACACGTAATGACATACACGACAACAGACAGTAAGGGTAGGTAGTATGGCTGTAGGTAAGGGGTTCGTACAGCCCACAGAACACTGAGGGGGACAAACACCACACGCTTCCTCCTTTTTGCGACCTGGGCGCGGTCGCCCGGCCAGGAACTGCGCTACTCAGGAGTCCGCTCTCACTCGGTCTGTATCTCAAGACCTCTCACTCACACAGGCAGTCATACCATCACAAGAAATCATTTTTCAAATGCCCAAGGTTTTTCTGACTAACTGACTATCCCAACCAAAGGTTCGGTGGCTTCGGCTTCCGCTAACCCTTATGCGGAGCGTACTAGGACCGCCCTTATGAGAGGTGATCAAGCTCTCTCGTCTTTGCACACTTATGCAAGACGTTCTCAGTTAATCTATACCAAATTTGTCTCACATATTCATGCAAGACTTTCCCCAGGCTTCACTGACTATTGAACAAGAAAATGTCTACTCACCGGATCCGGTTACCGACACCAAACCAGTTCTTGGGTTGGATCCTGGACTCCCCTCGGGTTCGCAGGTGTTGGCCGGCCAGACCCAGTGGTCCGCCGAGGCAGGGCGGAACCCTCTCTGACACAAGAGGATCGGTGGCGCCTGAGGTTTCCCCCGCTGTCAAACCTGGAGGCGAATTACGTGGAATATTCGCTTGAATACCATTCACTATCCGCACATTCCCGGCCAACGCACCAAGAATATGTAGCAGCGACGTGCAGACAATGAATAAATCCAGGAGTCAATTACAGGGTCCAAGCCAATTTATTGTGCACAAGGCTCAGAGAGTCAAGCTTCAAAAAGAACTGAGCAAAGTTCTTACAGAGACATATTCATTTTATACATTTCTTTTCAGTTTGATACATGCAGACTTTCTATTGGTTCCAACGCCCCCTGCATTTGTCCAATCAGAGATCCCTCTTGGGCCTAGCACCCAGCTCCCTCCTCTAGGATTGTTCTAACAATGGTACAGTTTCTAGGTATGGATACAATTCTACTGCAAGGTCGTTTCTAGCTCTAGGAATGCAAGCATTGAAACATTTCAATCCTCAGAACACAAGAGAATAATGAAAGATTTATGAATTCATGAAAAACCTCTTATTAAGCAGTTTAAAGCAATTTTCTCAGACTTTCACAGATTTTTGGTTCTTTACTAAGATGGGGGTTGGAATCAGGGCCTAACTTACAGGCCTTTCATATTTGCAAGCTATCATAGGCCATAGCCTACCACAGTTCCAGGACACCTGTGTGGCGAACATCAAAAACGCAATCACGTCCCTCCCTAAGGAGACACAGGCGTCGATTGCAAATTCACTCGCCGATATCTCAGAATGCAACAAACACCTGGCTAGCACAGCCTTCGACTCCTTTGACACGTCAGTGCGAACCGCAGGTACTGCAATCTCCGCCAGGCGATGGGCATGGCTCAGAGCTTCAGGCCTGAGTGACGACACCCATGACAGGATTGCGGACGCCCCCTGCTCGGGCGAGTCACTCTGGAGAGAAAGTCACTGACACTGTGAATGTCATGAAGGAGCATTGCACTACCCTACAAACCCTGGCAGAGGATGGCTTTGAGTGTCGCAGCGCCCCTCGGAAGGGCAGCTACCAGCGGAAAACCTATTATGGCTCCAACAGAAGATACCCTTCCAACCGGAAGTGACAAGGTTCGAGGTACAAAGCCAGTTCTTACCAGGGACCCTCCAACCAGCGCCAGCCCCAGAAGGACCGCAAACAAAAGAAGGGCACCAATGCACTGGCTGGCAAAGGAGCCTCCTCCTTTTGACATATCCTCACAGGCGCCCACCCGGATAGGGGGCCGCCTGTCACACTTCCTGCAGGAATGGGAGAAAGTCTCCTCCGACTCCTGGGTCCTGCGCATCATTCATGAGGGATACTGCTTACGGTTTTACGCACCACCTTGCCAGCACAGCAAACCATCCAGCAGAATCCCACCACACCTACAACTTCCCATGGCAACAGAACTAATACACCTCCTCGCATCCCACGCCATAGAGGAAGTACCACCAGCTGAGATCAACTCTGGGTTTTACTCCAGATACTTCCTCATTCCAAAAAGGACAGGCAGGATGCTCCCCATCCTAGACCTGCGCAGGCTGAACAAATTCATCATCAAAGAGAAGTTCAGGATGTACTCCCTCAATGCCATCCTGCCCCTGATCCAAACTGGCGATTTCCTGGCATCCCTGGACCTGCAAGAAGCCTACACCCACGTCCTCATCCACAAGTAGCACAGGAAGTACCTTCGCTGCCATGTGCTAGGGCGACACTACCAATACAGAGTTCTCCCCTTCGGCCTGTCTCCTGCACCTCGGGTCTTCACAAAGTGCATAGCCGTTGTCGCAGCGCACCTCCGCAAGCTAAAGATATCTTTATTTCCCTATCTGGACGACTGGCTCTTCATGGCGCCCTCAGGCTAGGAGCTACAGGAATCCTTGCAGAGCGCAACGGCCATAATTACCTCCCTGGGATTTGTCATCAACTACGACAAATCACAATGTCAGCCCTCCCAGCGGCTCGAATTCATAGGAGCGGTAATCGACACCCGGACGTCACAAGCCTATCTGACAGAACGCCGACTGCTCACTATTGTCTCCCTTGCAGCCAAAGCCACCGAAGCAGAGAACTCCTCAGCGCGAGCCCTCCTACGCCTTCTGGGCCACATGGCAGCAACGACCTCAGTCCTGCCTGTTGTGAAGTTGAGGATGTGACCCCTCCAGTGGCACCTGCGCTCCCTCTGGAATCAACATTCCCAGCCACTCTCCACCCATGTCCCGATGCCCCTAAACATCAGAGCCCATCTACGCTGGTGGTCAAACCCATCGAACCTTTCAAGGGGAAAGGACATTCACCAACGGGCACACCAGGTAGTTCTCACCACGGATGTGTCCAACACAGGTTGGGGCGTACACCTCCAACATCTCAACACCTAAGGGGCATGGTCCCAGAAGGAGCGACGGCTACATATCAACCTCCTCGAACTCAGAGCCATCAGATACACTCTCCTAGCTTTCCTCCCGCACCTACGGGACAAGTCAGTCCTCATTCAGACGGACAACCAAGTGGCCATGTTCTACGTAAACAAACAAGGAGGGACTGGCTCTCGCCCCCTCTGCAGCGAGTCGGCGGCAATATGGTCCCTGGCTTCAGAGAACAACTGCAACCTACGGGCCTCTTACCTGCCGGGAGATATGAATACCCTTGCAGACAAGCTCAGCAGGCAGTTGCAGCCGCATGAATGGACCCTCTCCCAAGAGGTGACCAATATCCTCTTCCATCGGTGGGGGACCCCATCCATAGACCTCTTTGCCACAGAGCTGAATGCAAAATGCCCCCTGTTCTGCTCGAGACACCCTTCGCCCAAGAGACTAGCAGCAGATGCATTCGACGTGTGCTCGGAGGAGTGGTCTCTGGAGTATGCCTTCCCGCTGACCCCCCCTCATTCCAGTGACCCTGCAGTGGATCGTCCAGGACAGAGCGCACGCCATCCTGGTGGTTCCCCACTGGCTGCGTCAGATGTGGTTCACACTCCTGCAATGCCTGGCCCACGGGGATCCGATATGCCTCCCCCTCAGAGCAGACCTCCTGACACAGAATGGAGGCAACATGAGGCACCCCAACCTCAAAGCCCTCGCTCTCACTGCCTGGAGGTTGAGCGGATGAGCCTCTCCGCCCTACCAGTGGAGGTACAAGACGTGGTCCAGGCAGCCCGAAGGCCATCCACCAGAAAATCCTATGGCCTCAAATGGAAAAGATTCAGCATCTGTTGTGCACCGCACGGCCTCAACCCTACAACTTGCCCTTTCACACAAGTCCTCCAATATCTCAACACTTTGTCCGACCACGGCCTCAAGACCCAGTCCATCTGGGTGAACCTCTCGGCAATAGCGACTTTCCATGCCCTGGTAGATGGAGCCAACTCCATCGCGTCGTTGCCCCTAACCACGCGTTTCATGAAGAGACTAACCAACCTCAAGCCCCCGATCAGATCTCCAACCCCGCCCTGGGACCTCAACTCTGTGCTGCAGCGGCTAACGCAAGAACCCTTCGAACCTCTCCAATCTGCAGATATGAAGTTTACATCCTGGAAAACCCTATTTCTAGTAGCCATAACCTCCGCAAGGAGAATCAGCGAGCTACAGGCTCTGGTGGCGCACCCACCGTACACACAACTGCTCCAGGACCATGCGTCCCTGCGGACCAACCCTAAGTTTGTTCCCAAGGTCCCATCGGCGTTCCACGTCAATCAGTCCATTGAGCTTCCATGTTTCTTCCCGGAACCTCACTCATCTACAGAGGAGCAACGCCTACATATCTTGGATTGCCTCCGGGCACTCAGGATCTACCTCCAAACGACACTCCTGGTCAGGAAAGGTGACGAGCTCTTCGTTTCGTTCGACCCCAGCAGATCTGGCCAACCCATCTCGAAATGGACACTTTCCAACTGGGTGGCCTCCTGCGTCTCCTTCTGCCTGGACTCGTCAGATGGCCAAGCGCCACCTAAAGTAGGCCCGCACCGGCTCAGAGTGTTGGCTACCTCCCTAGCCAACCTGCGTTCCGTTCCACTCACTGACATCTGCAAAGCAGCCACATGGCCTACACCGCATACCTTCCAATGACACTACTGCCTAGACCTCCGATCGAAGGAAGATTGTGCATTGGGCGCAGCAGTCCTGACCTCCGCGGTCAGAGAACTGTTCGGCACCACTCCAAGGACTACCAGTTGAGAGACCCTTGCACAAGATGACTTGCACAGGATGCCTTTGCACCTGATTGTTCTTGAATATATTACACTGTTGTTCTGCACTTACTGCACTGTTGTATCTACTGCACTGTTTCTACTTACTGCACGGTTACTGCACCTTACTGCACTGTACTGCACTGTTGTGTCTACTGCACTGTTGTTACTGACCTTACAAATTAAACCTATATGCCCAGAAATCCATAATCTATTGACTTTGTCCGCACGCCTCCCTCATCCACCTCAAACGCACCCGCGCTGCTAGGGAGGCACCAGTTGTGGCTGACGCAATCCTGCTAGTCCATGGAGAAAGCGAAGTTACTTATCTGTAACAGGGGTTCTCCATTGGCAGCAGGATAAGTCAGCCACACAATCCCACCCACCTCCCTGGAGGAGGTCTGCTGCAGTGACTCGCCCCTGGCCGGAAAGGCCTAGCTAGGAACATACTGGCTGGGCTAGGGGCGGGTCGGGGAGGTGGGCTACCTGGGCATGCTCAAAGAGGTCTGAGCTCTAGAGAGCTCTTCCGTATGGCGCCACCCGAAGGATGTCACCAGGTGTGGCTGACTTATCCTGCTGTCCACGGAGAACCCCTGTTACAGGTAAGTAACTTCGCTTTCTGTAAAGGGAGGTATGTAGAGAGTTATCTCATTTATAAATCCACATATCCAAAAAATTAATTTGTTCCAGATGGTAAGAAAGTACAAACTGTATGCTAGTTTTTAACGTATTAATCCATCAAAAAAAATAAATTAATTGAGCCTCCGTACCTACCCAAATAAAAAAGACATCATCCAAAAATCGTAACCATTTAAAAATTAATGAGAACCACTCTGAAGGATAAATGTAACGTTCCTCATAGTTAGCAATGTACGAAGTGGCCACAGATGGAGCTACTGTTGCTCCCATCGGGACTCCATATATTTGCAAATAATAATGTAAGTCATATTGGAAATAGCTATGCTCCAACACCAACTTTAGAAGTGATAGCAAAAAAGCTTGTGGCATACAATGAGGTAAAACAAATGGAGAAGCTGATATAATTTCTAACGCCTCTCGTTGATCTGTATTTGTATAGAGAGCGGTAACATCTATAGTCACTAAATAGGCATTGTCCAATGAACATTGTCCCTGTTTGAGTAACGATATGAAATGCAAAGAATCTTTTACATAGGACCGAATATCTTTAGTAATTGGCTGCAAAAAATGATTGCAAAATTAGGAAAGAGGCTCTAAAACTGAATTCCGACAAGATACTATGGGTCGTCCCAGAGGCACAGTCAGTGACTTGTGAATTTTTGGTACTATATAAAACACCAGTATAGATGGATCCTTTTGATACAAAAACATATATTCTCTTTTGGTTATCCAACCCAAATGTAGAGCTTCATCAAGAATTAATTTTATCTCTTTCATAATATTGTTTAATGGATTATCCAATAAAATTTTATAATACTGAGTGTTACATAAATGATCTAACGCTAATTCATGATAATAATCATGGTCTTGTATAACAATGGCTCCCCCTTTTTCCGCTCAATGAATCACAATTTCCGAGCGGAAACTAAGTCGCTGTAATGCCTGCCATTGTGGCAGCGATAAGTTGTGATGTTTTTTGGGTTGATTGACCTCCAATCGTGCCAAATCTTGCAGTACTAAGGATTGAAAAGTAAAGATACTCGGATCAGTCTCTCCTGGTGGACGCCACTTACATGGTCTTGTTTTCATAGAATCATCCTGTGATATCTGAACCGATCGGGTTTGAAAAAAATTAATAATTTGTAATTTATGAAATAAACCATATAAAGCTCTCCGCATGTCAAACGGATCGTATTTCGGGATAGGGATAAATGAAAGCCCCCTTGATAACACTAAATTCTGATTTTCTGTTAACTCAACTCTAGATAAATTGATCACTGAAGTTTTTGGTGGTCTGATTCCCACCCAGGGGGAACAACAGGAGAATCTCAAAAAGGATTTTCATCGGGGCCGCCCTCAAACGTCATAAATTGATCACTGAAGTTTGGTGGTTGATTGGGCCGCCAGCCCCCTGCAGCTGTCCCCTGTTTGATACCGATAGGGCCGAAGTTCGAGGGCGGCCCCGATGAAAACCTTTTTGAGATTCCCCTGTTGTTCCCCCTGGGTGGAAATCAGACCACCAAACTTCAGTGATCAATTTATCTAGAGTTAAGTTAACAGAAAATCAGAATTTAGTGTTATCAAGGGGGTTTTCATTTATCCCTTCCCCGAAATATGATCCGTTTGACATGCGGAGAGCTTTATAGAGGTTTATTTTGTAAATTACAAATTATTAATTTTTTTTCAAACCCGATCGGTTCAGATATCACAGGATGATTCTATGAAAACAAGACCATCTAAGTGGCGTCCACCAGGAGAGATTGATCCGAGTATCTTTTTACTTTTCAATCCTTTGTATGATCGCTTACCGTCGGGGCAGAAATGTAACAAATTATGTAGTTCATTCTTTTTTAAAATTTGAAGATTTGTCTACACAATCAATAATAGGACATTTTCCATGTAACAGTTGTGATTTCTGCAGTTCTACAATGTCGGGATTGGAACGGGTTGATTCTACCACTTGTATAAGTTATAAAGTACGTTCTAATACTACATGCTTATCAACTTATGTGGGGTACTTGTTAATATGTCCATGTACACTTGAATATGTTGGTAGAACTACAAGATCGATGAAGGTAAGATTACAAGAACACAGGTCCCGTTTGAATAAATAAGTATTGACAGCTCCTATTGTGGCTCACAGTGTTTCACATAATCATACTTTTGATCAATACAAATGGTGCATAATTGATCAAGTTCCTTTGACCTTCCAAGGAGGAGATAAGGTAGTTTATTTGCAACAATTAGAACAGCGTTGGATTTTCGATTTGCAGTCGGTTACCCCTAAGGGACTTAATTTGGAACTTGATTGGTGGAGTGTGGTTTAAATTAGGAAGGAGGGGTAATTGGAGTGACGTCATTAAGTGATTCCCTAATACATATAAAAAGCAGGCAAAGATCGAGCATGACACTCAGTTCGGGAAAGGCCTGATGAAGGGCGGGATGAATACCTAAGCCTGAAACATGGCGCTATGTAGCACATTATTCATGAATGAAAGATCGGCTTGATTCACAGCAGTGCTTTGAGCACCTCTATAATTTGGAGTGTTATTTGAAGTTTCTTCATGCAGTGGCAAAACAGCGAAGAAGAGAAGAAAGGGAACAAACAGATAAGAAAAATATTTTGTCCCTTGAGGATATTTATGATCTTTGGAATTGAAAGTATTTATCTTGAGGGGTTTGCCCATAGCACGTCCCTTGATATGACTGCTATATTTTTAAGCATGTTGAGTTATTGCTTGTGGCTCGTATAAAACGAATAAAAAGGAAAAGTTCACCTCCAGAGAGATTACCTCATGGTGATATTTCCAACAAAAATATAGTGAAATGAAAATAGGGGGTAGGATTTAAAGGTTGTGTTTAAGGTTATAGCATGTAGAAGAAAGCAGCAATTTTACAGTAAAAGGCTAAGGGGGTTACTTTGGAAGCCTTATTCCTGCTTTGGACATCTGAAAATGGGCATAGAGACATCGAAAGCACAGGGATGTCCCCAGAGTGAGGATATCAAAGTCTGAATGGGAGTATGGTGGGGGTGTGGGTGGACCTGGACATCACCGCCTGATCTCAGAAACTTCCTGGATGTCTGGAGTCGTGTCTAAGTTTATACCTGCTCCAGCCATGAATATGTAGCAGAAAAGTGTTCATTTTGACTGTAAAACATCCAGAGGGTGTAGAGAAGATGCAACACCAACATCCCCAGTACTCTGCATAATCACAATGATAGCACCAGTGGGATCTGAACCCTGGTTTCCCTGAACCTAGCCCAGTACTTTAACCCTTAGACCAGGGTTACCTGTGTCTGACTTGCATCATGTATTGCTAACTGGGCAGTGGCTCAATATCACTGATGCTCAGTTAGCAATGGATGCCATCTCCACTCCGCTCCGCCCCGCCCCATAATGCCCCAATGCTAACTGGTCTCTGCTGCTGAATATTCCACAGAATGCTATTTATATGATTTGCGGGTCTATAAACCATGTAAATGCCTTTGAATATGTCCCCTGCCCCTCCCAGATTCTGGAACATAAAAAGAAGAAGAAATAGGCAATGCAATAAAATGGGGAGATAAGACATTTTTCAGATATGTTAGTGAGAAGAGGAAGGGCAAAAGTGGTATTGTCAAACTAGAGGGTGAAGGGAAGGAATATGTAGAAGCTGATGAGGATAAAGCAGAATTGCTTAACAAATATTTCTGTCTTGGGTTCACAGATGAAGGGCCAGGAGCAGGACCTCAGAAAACACCCACAAATAGGAAAAGAAGTGATGGGGTTCTAAAACAATTTTCAGAAGACTGTGTTCATGAGGAACTAGCTAAACTAAAAGCAGACAAAGCAATGGGACTGGATGAGAGATATCCAAGAATACTGACTGATCTTTTCAATGCTTCTTTGGAGTCAGGAGTGATGCCAGAGGACGGGAGAAAGGCACATGTGGTCCCTTTACACAAAAGCAGAAATAAGATGAAGTTGAAAACTACAGGCCAAGTAGTCTAACCTCTGTGGTGAGTAAATTATTGGAAACCTGCTAAAAGGGAGAATAGTGAGTTTTCTGGAGACCAATGGGTTGCAGGATCCAAGGCAGCATGAGTTTACCAGAGGCAGGTCTTGTCAGCAAATCTGATTGATTTCTTTGATTGGGTGATCAGGGAGTTGGACTGAGGGAGAGCGCTAGATCTGGTGTACTTCAATTTCAGTAAAGCCTTTGACACCATTCCGTACAGGTGACTTATAAATAAACTAAGCACCCTAGGGATGGACCCTAAAGTAAGTGACTGGGTTAGAAATTGGTTGAGTGGGAGGCTACAAAGGGTACAGTAAATGGAGCTCACTCTGAGGAGAAGGATGTTACCAGTTGTGTGCTGCAGAGATCTGTCCTTGATCCAATTCTTTTTAACATATTTGTTAGTGATATTACGGAAGGACTGTTGGGTAAAGTTTGCCTCTTTGTGGATGATATCAAAATCTGTAATAGAGGAGGCACCCAGGAAGGAGTACATAATATGAGGAGGAATCTAGCTAAGCTTGAAGAATGGTCTAGAATTTGGCAGCTGAGATTTAATGCTAAAAAATGCAAGGTCATGCACTTGGCTAATCCAAGGGAGTGGTACAGTGTAGAGGGTGAAGGACTTCTGTATACGAAAGAAGAGCATGACCTGGGCCTGATTGTTTCTGATGATCTTAAAGCATAGAAAAGGCGACTGTGACAGCCAGAAGGATGCTTGGGTGCATACGGAGAGGAAATGGCTAGCAAAATAAAGGAGGTGATAGTGCCTCTGTATAAGTCTTTGGTGCGACCTCATTTGGAGTATAGTGTACAATTCTGGAGACCGCACCTTCAAAAGGATATAAACAGGATGGAGTCAGTGCAGAGAGAGGCTACTAAAATGGTTAGTGGTCTTCATTATAAGGTATATGAGGACAGACTTAAAGATCTTAATATGTACACCTTAGAGGAAAGGCGGGATAGAGGTGATATGATAAAGATGTTTAAACACCTCCATGGCATAAATGCACAGGAGGAGAGTCTCTTTCGATTGAAAGCAAGCTTCACTACAAGGGGACATAGAATGAGGGTGAAAGGGGATAGATTCAGGAGTAATATGTGGAAATATTTCTTTACGGAAAGAGTAGTAGATGCGTGGAATAGTCTCCCAGTGGAGATAGTAGAGGTGAGGACAGTATCTGAATTCAGAAAAGCATGGGACAAACACAGAAGATGTCTTAAGAAAGAACGGCAATATTATCTTACTTTTGTTATATTAAGCGCTCAAGTTATTTTGTTAAGAAAAAAGGGGACTACTGTAGCTGATAGGAAAGGGCAGACTAGATAGGCCATGTGGTCTTTTTCTGCCACCATGTTTTTAATAAATAAAGTAGACACCCAGGAAGGTGTAGATAACATGAGGAGGGATCTAGCTAAGCTTGAAGAATGGTCTAGAATTTGGCAGCTGGGATTTAATGTTAAAAAATGTAAGGTCATGCATTTTGGCTGCAGCAATCCAAGGGAGCAATACAGCATAGGAGGTGAAGTACTTTTGTCCACTAAAGAAGAGCGGGACCTAGGCGTAGTTGTGTCCGATGATCTTAAAGTAGCTAAACAGGTAGAAAAGGCGACGGCAAAAGCTAGAAGGATGCTTGGGTGCATACGGAGAGGAATGGCTAGCAGAAAAAAGGAGGTGATAATGCCTCTGTATAAGTCTTTGGTGCGACCTCATTTGGAGTATGGTGTGCAATTCTGGAGACCGCACCTTCAAAAGGATGTGAACAGGATGGAGTCAGTGCAGAGGGTTGCTACTAAGATGATTAGTAGTCTTCATTATAAAGCATATGAGGACAGACTTAAGGATCTTAATATGTACACCTTAGAGGAAAGGCGGGATAGAGGTGATATGATTGAGATGTTTAAATACCTCCGTGGCATAAATGTTCAGGAGAGAGCCTCTTTCAATTGAAAGCAAGTTCTGCGACGAGGGGACATGGGATGAGGGTGAAGGGAGATAGATTCAGGAGTGATATGCGGAAATATTTCTTTACGGAAAGAGTAGTGGATCCGTGGAATAGTCTCCCAGTGGAGGTGGTAGAGATGAGGACAGTAACTGAATTCAAAAAAGCATGGGACCAACACAGAGGATCTCTAAAGGTAAAAAGTGGACTGTTGTAGTTGTTGTTATGGAAGGACAGACTAGATGGGCCTTGTGGTCTTTTTCTGTCATCATGTTTCTATGTTTCTATGTTTCTATGTTTCTATGTAAACACCCCACAGCTGTCCATATCAGGCATGTCCACATTTGTAAAATCGTACCTGAGCTTGGAAATGCCTGCTTTTTTCAGATGTCCTGGCTTGGATGTCCCAGATTACACTTGGATGTCATTTGTAAAATGCCACTTACTATATGGAAACAAAGAGCACCAAAAGCTTCTAAGATTAAGTGCTGGCCTGTATACATGAAAGTGGCTGTTTTGCAACCTCTGTCTATAAGTGCTGGCATGTAAACATATAGTTCCCCAGTCTCAGAATACTGAATATATAAGTGGCAGCAATTACTGTTCAAAACTGTCAACGTTTTTTTTTTTAAACATTTGAGGCAGAAATAAAAAATGATGGATTAAGAAGATATGCACCATGGTTTACCAAAAAAACACTTCATCCCCTAGGGATGGACCCTAAAGTTACTGCTTGGGTTGGAAATTGGTTGAGTGGGAGGCGACAAAGGATACAGGTAAATGGAGCTCACTCTGAGGAGAAGGAGGTTACCAGTGGTGTGCCTCAGCGGTCTGTCCTTGGTCCGATTCTTTTTAACATCTTTGTTAGTGATATTGCGTTAGGGCTGTCGGGTAAGGTTTGCCTCTTTGCGGATTATACCAAAATCTGCAATAGAGTAGACACCCAGGAGGGATCTAGCTAAGCTTGAAGAATGGTCTAGAAGAATGGTCTTGAATTTGGCATCTCCCTTCGCCATGTTTCTATGTTTCTCTAATAATCTATGGGGCCTCTCACCAGACTCACATCACCCCCATTATCTCCCTTTGCCCCCACCTTATGGAATTCCCTATCTCCAGGCCTAAGAGGATGTTCAGATTAGAGTGCTTTCAGGAAGAGACTAAAGACATACCTCTTCCAAGAGCACTTCAGAATGACATTGGACCCAGAAACACAACCGCCCTAGCATCACTCTGATACAGCAGCCTCATATGCACTCTGTGAACAAATGCTTGACCCGGCACATCGTATAAATGTTGAGTAATTGCATGCTCTGCGACGTATATTTTTATATTGTATATAGTTACATAGTTGCTATTAATGTTACTGTTATATTGTTCGGTTCTCTGTACAACAGTGTGCTTCCCAAGGCCCTGTTGGATTTTAGTTCACTGTAAACCACTTTGAATAGTAGAAAGGCAGCATAAAACTGAGTTTAAAAAAATAAATTAAAGAAAGAAATACTCAATCTCTCATATAAAGCCCTATCTGAAAAGCTCACCTTTTAGGCATGTTTCACCCTAGTATTCACATGCATAGGTTTATTTGTGCAAACAAATCTAATATGCATTGCAATGAAGAGAGGCAGGTGGGTGGTGATAACTTTAACCTGCCAGTGGGGACCATATCTCCCACAGGCAGAGGCAGCTCACAGGCCATGAGTGTAGCAAGGAGAGCCAGCTTCTCTCTTGCATTGATGGTCTTCATCTGCTGTGGTAAGTAAGGTTCTAACGCTAGAAGAGGTGGTTCTGTATTCTCATGAGAAATGGGAAGCACTCTTCTCCTGTTTGAGACCTGCAGCACAACATGAGGCCTACAAAGAGCATGGCAATGGGAGAGGAGCAATATGTGATGGCTGCTATGTCCCCAGTAGCTGGTAGGAACTGGGGCGGAGGCTGAAGGCTGATGCTGGGAGAAGGGGAGTCGAGGTTGAGGCCAGGGACTGGGAGAAGGGGGCAGAAGGAACACCCGTATCCATTAGCATGTGCAGCGTGCACACTTACACACGTGCACATGTGCACCTTACACACAGGTGCACCTACTCTTCTGTACCACATACAAATCTACACATGCATAACCCGCCATACACATGCACAAACAGACTCAACCTGACACCACATGCACATGCTACACACACATGAATGCCTATGCTCCCACACGTGCGCACACACACATACACACCTGCCTCATACCCCCCCCCCCCTCTCTACACAGACATACACACTCACGCACTTTCTCAAGCTAGACAGGAACGTATATACCTCACCATTCATAGAGATGTCTCATACAATCCAGCATCCAAGATATACCTTGCTATGTGTCTTCCACCAATTCCCCCTACAGATCGGGAACCATACATTTTCTCACAACATAATGTGCACCTTTTAACCTGTTTAAATTACATGCATGCCTCTGAGCTGGCGCTGAACCCCACAAGGAAGTTCCATACATGTGTACTCCCATTATAAGATGAGAAATGCACATATAAATTTTCAGCCTGCCCAAAACTTGCCCACTCAATTTCTCTACACCCTAACAATCTCCACTTGTAAAGAGCGGCTTTCTGAAGTTGCCATTGACATATGTAGACTATTTACTCATGCAAGCATTGCAATTTATAGGTGGAGGTGCCTTTAAAATGACCTCCTTAGTGCCATTAAGGGAGAAAGGAGATGGGCAGGCTGGAAAAAACAGGAGAGGGAAGGCAGGTGGCACATGGTGGCAGCATTAGATCACTGAGCATTCTGCTGCAATTCTGCACCCAAGGGTACAATCTGCAAACTTCTAGTGTATAATTTATGTATTTAGTCATATTTGACCTCATGAAGAATAGACCACTGGACAGGACAAAGCACTCAAAAGGCCATTTGGAAGCAACATGCTTTATAGGAGCAGAGGAGCAGCTTAATTGTTAGAGCCAGGCTGAGAACCAGGGAAGCTGAGTTTAAATCCTATTGCCACTCTTTGATTTCTGGCAAGTCGCTAAACCCTCCATTGCCCCGGTACAAATTTGGGGCAGGGAAATACTTACTGTACCTTAGGGGTATGCTATGCCGGGCTAACAATTAATCTGGGTCCCATGTTATTCAATGGGACCTAGTTACAAATAGCGCCTGTTAATCATTAGTCCAGCTTAGTAAACATACCCCTTAATGTAACTCGCTGTGCTCCTGAACAAGGCATTAGCTAAATCAAAAATCCCTTCCTTACATCTAAATAATAATAAATCTGTCACCGGGTAGATCTCTGCTAGGAGGCAGCTCCACAGCTGAGGGCTAGGATAAGAGAAAGTTCTCTTTCTAATCTCCCATTTAAATTCCTGCACTGGAGGTGGTTTTAGAAATGAAAGATGATAGTGATAAAGATTAAATTTGTTGGTGTACATTTTATCACATGTGCCCCTTGGTGCAGGTTTTCACCCAGGATAAATTATTAGTGGCTGGGTTATTACTTAGGGGGTAATTTTATAAGCAACAGCATTTTACATGCTCAGGTAGGTGCTTCTGAAATTGCCCTGTTGTATACATGCAGGAAAGTACGCACTTGTAAAACATAGCACCTATCCTTATGCAATATATACATGGGCATTTCCAGAAGCAGACAATGGGTGGAAATTCTACATATACCTGTATCTTATAAATTACACACAGAAGCACTGAATCTTCCCAGCAGCTTTCAAGGAGACAGATTTGTAGGTGCACATGCTGCCTTTATAAAATCACTATATAGAAAAAATATCCTCAAAGAGGCAATATAATCAAAAAATATATATCAAAAACTCCAAACAAGACAGTCACGTGGCATAGCAAAATAACAGCAAATCAGCAAAAAGATTAATCCAAAAACTTAACTGAAGTCAGAGCAGGAAGAAAAAAAACAAACCCTGGAACGAGCCCCGACTTGAGCCCCGACAAAGTGTTTGGAACTTGAACTCAGAAGAAGAACGCTGATCGCTTTTGGCGTCCTTTTGAATGTGCGTTATTGTGACGCCGTGATTCAGCACAGCTTTTTGCTCTACACACATGGCATCTGCAGTACGTTTTTTGAACTTGCTTTCCGTACGATCAGCGTTCTTCTTCTGAGTTCAAGTTCCACACACTTTGAAGCTCCCTGAGGAAGCCGCAAGGCGAAACATCTGGTGCTGGGGCTCAAGTCGGGGGGCTTGTTCCAGGTTTTTTTCTTCCTGCTCTGACTTCAGTTAAGTTTTTGGATTTAACCTTTTTGCTGATTTGCTGTTATTTTGCTATGCCACGTGACTGTTGTTGCTGTGTTCAAACATACCGGTTGGTGTTTTGTTTTTGCATCTTAGAGGGTTTTTTTTGGCTAGACCTTTGATGTAAAAAGAGTCTTCTCATGAGTAAGAGTCTTCTCATGAGTATTGGGTTGTATTCCCTGATGTGAGACTCGTTTCCTCCATTGTCAATATGGAGGGTTACTGAGGTCTTTTTTTCCTCTATGCTGCTCACCCCAACTGGTATTTCTGTCTCACGTTTTTTCTTTCTTTCCTTTTTTTTGTTTTTTTCTGTCTGCCTTGTTTGGAGTTTTTGATATATATTTTTTGCCTTTATAAAATCAACATAGATGTCTCCCTACAACCGAGTGACTAAAAGTGACTAATGTGTATCTAATGTGCAAATTTTTTGTCGGAAGTTATTGCCCTGAGAGATTGCTCCCTCCTGAAGCGTGACTTCCCTTTTAATTACTTTTATGGTAACAAAACCACCGTATAAAACCTGTGAAGCAATTGCATTCCCTAATGCTGCTGCACAACCAAATTCTTAAAATTTCCACTCTGAAAATTTCTGAAACTGCAGATTTTCCACGAACACAGTACTGCGTTTAGAACCGCACTCTTTTCAGTCATGTTTCAACGCTTAATATCTGCTCATACTCATCTGAAGTAGTAACTTCTTCCATTCAGGTGAGCTCCTTCCATTTCCATTAATGCTATCGAAATTTATATTCTCAACCGGATCGCGATCCGGTTGAGAATATAAATTTCGAAAGCATTAATGGAAATGGAAGGAGCTCACCTGAATGGAAGAAGTTACTACTTCAGATGAGTATGAGCAGATATTAAGCGTTGAAACAGGACTGAAAAGAGTGCGGTTCTAAACGCAGTACTGTGTTCGTGGAAAATCTGCAGTTTCAGAAATTTTCAGAGTGGAAATTTTAAGAATTTGGTTGTGCAGCAGCATTAGGGAATGCAATTGCTTCACAGGTTTTATACGGTGGTTTTGTTACCATAAAAGTAATTAAAAGGGAAGTCACGCTTCAGGAGGGAGCAATCTCTCAGGGCAATAACTTCCGACAAAAAATTTGCACATTAGATACACATTAGTCACTTTTAGTCACTCGGTTGTAGGGAGACATCTATATTGTTTAAAGTGAGTGAGGGGAGGAATAATTTTTAGTTTATAAAATCAACACCAACGTAAGTGCCCTTTCTGCATAGGTACCATGTTATAAAGTTACTCTATTAGGGGTTGAATGTACAAAACATTTTCTGCATATAAACCATGTTTTAAATGTGGAAAAGGATTCTTATAAAATTGCACACACATTAGTATAGCCACACCGCCCTGAGTGAGCCCTATCTTGTCTGATCTCAGATGCTAAGCAGAGTCAGGTCTGGTTAGTAGCTGGATGGAGACCACCTTGGAACAGCAGGTGCTATAGGCTTACCATGCAGAAGAAAGGCCTGGCAATCTACTCCCGGTTGCACTTTGCCATGAAAGCCCAGGGGTGATCACGGCATAGACAACTATCCTCAGGGTCACTAGACGTCAGCCTCAACTCAACAGCACTTAAGAACAATAATACACATATAAAAGTGAGATGCATGGAAAGTTAGCTCCTATTTTTACATGATTTGTGTGTAGGCATTCTCAGGACTGTAGTTTGGATGGAATAGGATGGAGTTGTGATATATGCACATATATTATAAAATATGTAAGTATATGCATAGGGTATATGTACACCTTTACCACTTTTTCACAGCAGGTATAAATTTGTGCAGGAGGATTTGTCAGTCACTAGGGCTGGTTCTGGAATGTTACTTTATAAAGATATATAGATGTCTATATTGCCTTTATAAAAAAAAGGCTTAAAATAGAGGCCATTTTGCAACTTGCACTATTATAAAATTAGCCCCTTAGCATGCTACATGATGGTGGCTTTAATCATTCAGCCTCCTAAATATCCATTTACTGCTTCTTCAGTGACTGGTAATCCGAGCAAGATCTTGATATTTGAATGAAGTCCCAATATGCAGATAATGAGAGGCATTATTAGGTGATTTAGTATTCCATTAATCTCCCTCTGAGACCCAAACTGCTAATTAAAGTCCTATTGAAAATGCCTTTCAGGGAATAGGATGCAGTCTGGAGGGCCCATGGTAGTCTGCAGTGCAGATGTTTTGCCAGAGAGGAGAAAAGATGGACGTATAGAATGAGAGTCAGACATCCTGGGTGTGTCTGTCCTGACGTGCAGGAGAGAGGGGTGGGTATGCTAGAGAGATTCAGATGCCTTAGGTGTGTAGGAAGTGCAGCTGGGTTTGGGATGGGAGAAATGTGTATATTCAGGGCTTTTTTTGTTCCAGTATGCAATGGTATGGCATATCGGCACCTTTTTCTGGGGGATGCACCAACAGGCCAGTGGCAGCTGTCTCTCACTGCCTTAAAAAAACAAAAAACCCCAAACTCAGCAATTCGTTCCCCCCCCCCTCCCCACCACCACTGCCGCTGTTTGTCCTGTGTCTGTGTGTCTGCAGAGACGGCAGAGGGCATTGGACTTTAAACAATAAAAAAAGCCGCAGGTCTTTGCAACTCCATCAGAGGGTGCAGGTGTTTGCAGGCCTTCCAAGTGCAATCCAGACCTGTCCCTGCGGTCCTCTACTTACCAACACTATTCCTGAACGGAATGGCTGACATGACTCACACGCACGAACGACAGCCTCCACAAACTGTTGCTCTGGACAGCCCTGGCTGTACAGCGCATGTTTACCTGTAATAGATCGCTGGTATGCCCAGGATCTGCCCAGTCTGAACAGACTACACTCTGCCGGATGAAAACGTAGCCTAGTGGTTAGCGCAGCAGCCTACTATTCAGGCCTACTGGTCGCTTCCAGACACAGCCATCCGGATACAGGCAAGGGCTCGGCTACACGGGCATGAGCCCAAGCCACGCCGGACGCAGGCAAAGGATAGGCTACAGGCAAGAGCCCAAGCCACACCTACGACATGCGCAGAGGCGGGCTCATTCATCCCAGAGGCCCTCCCTTCATCCGACACACTGCCAAGAAGCGGCAACTTGAACTATCACATCATAATATCACATCACCCGTGCACCAAGCACCATCGATGATAAGACACCTCACGAGAAGTATAAGGTCGTAAGGCCTTGAGCCCTTACTGACCAGGCAGCCCTAACATCTGGACTGCCACCTCCACAGACCGCCCGGCTCGGAGCCGACTTATGGACACTGCAACACCAGTGATCAACCTACATAACCTATGCCACCTTGACCCCGGATGGCATAGACCCGATGGTAAACCACATTTCGTCAAACGAAGCCTGTCACGTCCATTCTCCGACCTTCCTTTATAGGCCAACCGAAATCTTGCCGGCCCTACGGCACAGGTTCCCAATGTCGGCTATCTCTTATCCTTCTACACGAAAGGGTTTACAACTCCCTCCAGTAACATCTCCGGAGTTGATACAAAAAAAAAAAAAAAAAAGAATAATAAGAGAAGTATATATATATATGTTATAGTAGATGCCCTTTAATTACGATCGCGCCTGCTTATTACGATCGCGTCTGCAGACCATCGTATGTGCATGGGCACTGCACGCTGCTTGGGCATCTGCGTACTCCACTTATGTTCCCGCGGGCTAGGCCCCTGCAGGCCTATATATATTTCACAACACTATGGTGCATCGACTCTACAAGCCTATCTTAGGCCTATATGTTCTTGTTGCACAGGCAACATTCTGCCAGGTCAGACCTGGAAAAGAGTCTCGGCCGTCCCCCATCCCCCACAGCGCATGGCAGCTTGGGAGGCACCAATTGTGGCTGACTCATCCTGCTTGTCCTAGGAGAAAACGGAGTTACTTACCTGTAACTGGAGTTCTCCGTGGACAGCAGGATAAGTCAGAAAAAACAAAGTAGCGGAGCCTGGACTGATATAGTAAACCTTGTTTATTACACCCCAACGCGTTTCGGCCACCGGCCTTCTTCAGGGGGTCTTAAAGAACACACCTCAAAAATAATAAACATAAACATATAGGTTAAACACATAATATAAAAAAAATTGTATTACATCAATAAATAAATAAATAGAATATTGATGAAATAATAAATAAAACCATAAATATCACTTAAAACATCTAAAGGACAAACTATTAATTCATAATGGTTAATTAGAAAACACACTAATAGATAAAAATATATTATAAAATATATATACATTAAGAAATAATAAATCCATATTAAAATACCAAGAGAAGGAGAGAGACGAGGAGAAGCAAACAGTAAATAAATACCTTAATATGATCAAATTGAATGTTATCCCGGATTGAACCTATGGGATACTGACGGCTGACAATGAACAAATAAATTATTAAATAAATAAATATATACTCATAAAACAAGTATATACAATTCTAAAACATCAACAATGCATGTTAACAAATATATAACCAATTAATAATAAATAATTAATTACATAAATAAATATACATATATATAAAAAAATCACATATACAGTATAAAAAACATTTATAAAAATACCACTTATAAAAGTAAAACTGTATGATTGATTTAAAAGTTGCATCAAAGAAGTTGTCTATTGCAACTTCTATATCCAGAACAATAAGTGGGATATAGAAGTTGCAATAGACAACTTCTTTGATGCAACTTTTAAATCAACCATGCATAAGTCAGGTTAACCATGCACTATTTTGTTTTGTTTTTCTTTTCAAGAATTTCCCTTGAATTTTTTCCCCCCCTTTTTCCACTGTTTTATTGCTTGAGGTTTTTTACTGCTTTGCGATTGCTGGCCATTGTTTTTAGATATCTGTTGTCAATACAATAAGTACATTATATAAGCTGCATTTTTAAGAATATAATTTTCTGATGTAATTTTTAAGTATATGATGATTTCAAATTTAAGAGTGTCTCCACCTTTTTACATTAGGTTTTTTATACAATTTTCACATGTTTTTTACATGTGTTTTTCATACTATTTTTATATGCGTTTTTTTATATGCGTTTTTTTATATGCGTTTTATGATGATTTCTTGATTTTTTCCTTTTTCATATCTTTACTTTTTATTATTTTTTTACATGCTTTTTTTGTGTCTCTTGAAGTGCCTTGATTATTCATACATGTAACTTTTTTATATTACACATGTATACAGTTTTACTTTTATAAGTGGTATTTTTATAAATGTTTTTTATACTGTATATGTGATTTTTTTATATATATGTATATTTATTTATGTAATTAATTATTTATTATTAATTGGTTATATATTTGTTAACATGCATTGTTGATGTTTTAGAATTGTATATACTTGTTTTATGAGTATATATTTATTTATTTAATAATTTATTTGTTCATTGTCAGCCGTCAGTATCCCATAGGTTCAATCCGGGATAACATTCAATTTGATCATATTAAGGTATTTATTTACTGTTTGCTTCTCCTCGTCTCTCTCCCTTCTCTTGGTATTTTAATATGGATTTATTATTTCTTAATGTATATATATTTTATAATATATTTTTATCTATTAGTGTGTTTTCTAATTAACCATTATGAATTAATAGTTTGTCCTTTTGATGTTTTAAGTGATATTTATGGTTTTATTTATTATTTCATCAATATTCTATTTATTTATTTATTGATGTAATACAATTTTTTTATATTATGTGTTTAACCTATATGTTTATGTTTATTATTTTTGAGGTGTGTTCTTTAAGACCCCCTGAAGAAGGCCGGTGGCCGAAACGCGTTGGGGCGTAATAAACAAGGTTTACTATATCAGTCCAGGCTCCGCTACTTTGTTTTCTCCTATATTGTGCGGATCCTTAGCTCCTTTTTGGTACTTTTGCTCTTTCAGCAGGATAAGTCAGCCACACATCCCGCCCACCTCCCCTGGGATGGGGTCGGCCTCCGTCCGGTGACCGCCTCCTAGCTACATAAGGCTCAGCTAGTGACATACTGGCTAGCTAGGGGGCGGGCAGGGGGTGGGGCCAGTTGGCTCATGCTCAGAAGGGCGAAAAGCCCTTCTGAGCTATGGAGAGTACTTCCGTCTCGGCGCCGTCGGATGACATCACCAATTGTGGCTGACTTATCCTGCTGTCCACGGAGAACTCCTGTTACAGGTAAGTAACTCCGTTTTCTGTGATGCTGGTGGTGGAGACAAACATGGTAGGTTGCTTCTTTGAGCGAAAATTGAAGGTATGGCTTGTGATCAAGTTGAATCTTCAGCAACTGATAAGGAAAGGGCAGTGCATAGACTGGATAGGCCAAGTAACTCTATGTGGATAGTGCCGAGATGGCCAGAGAGAATATTCAGAGATAGCGCCACTGAATAGTGCTCAGCGTCTGCTATGCAGATGATTGCCTTTGAAAATTGCCCTGCTAGATAGCAGCAACATGCCAAAAGAAGAAAAACAAAACGCACGTCAACAACTGCTATAGTCATAACACTGCTAAAGATGCAACATTTAAAGATAAAGGGGGAGGGGCGCCCCTCCCCTCCCCTCCTAGAGGCACAATATCATGATATCAGATGTGATACTTGCTACTTTAGTGGGTTTTATAATTACAGTGCAAGCCCCAAGGGAAGAGTGAGCAGGGGACACTCCTCCCGCAGACAATGGCCGCCATGTTATATCCAACATGGGGGTACTGCAACCCTCAATCCTGCATCTGGTTTCCTGTGAGCCAGTTACTACACAATGGCTCAATGCACTATAAGGTTACCAGACTTTTTGCAGTCAAATCTGGGGCACTTATCCGAAGAGTTTAAGGGGAGGAGGGGGAAAAAGGGACACCTTAGTTCTAGGTTTGAGCAACAAGGCATGGAGGAGAGAAGAGGAGTCATTAGCCTTCCTCCCCCTCTCATCCACCCCATGACAGCAGTATTTCACTTCCAGAGAAACAGAAACAGCGATGCATTTCCCCCATACTGTGCAGAATATAAAGATAATGGATGCAAATGCTAAAAACTAACAATTTCCAATCATTAAATTGAAAATAAAAAAATTTTCTACCCTCTCTGTCCCCATTGCTAGAATCAGGGACAAGAGGCTGCCAAAGAGGTGGGCACTGGGGACACAGCTCTAAAATCAGGGACAGTCCCTGAAATCCGGGGCATCTGGTAACCTTAATATATTACTACATCTCTTGGTTATACCATTTTTCCTTTTTATAGCATCATTTGACTAAAGCCACTGCTGCCCTTCCTTATTTGCCTTTAACATGTAAGCAAAAATGTGATGGTCATTAAAGGACTTCAGTTTCTCTCTCCGTGTTAGCTTCCTCTTCACTGTAGGGCCCATTGCTCCATAGTTAGCATCTGTATGGCAAGGGCTGCAAATTGGTGCCTTGGGCAATTTACTAGCAGGATGTCCTGATAATGATGTAAGAATTTCTAGATAACAAATACACACAACACAGACTTAACACCTCAAAAGCTTTTTACCTCTAAACAAATGACCAGAAGATATTGAAGAAAACTCCCTTTTTATGTATCCTAATTGGAGTATGGTATTCAGGTTTCTAGTGCATAGTATTTCAAATTCAAAAACATACCTTGGGGTTTAATGTAACCATACTTTTTTATAGTTTGAAGAAATAAATGTCAAGAAAAAAGCGGTAGGTGATAACTTTTAATTGGCTTTAATGCATTTGTGACCAGCTTTTGAGATGGATGCCCTCTTTGTCAGGTCAGGCAAGATATTCAAGTGGATTAACATGGCAACCACAATATTTTGCTCAAGAATGTAAAACAAAAAAAGGCCTAGAAATAACCATTAAAAAATAAAGACAAATCAAAAACGAATATAGGCTAATAACTTTTTATTGGACATTAATAACATACTGGAAGAAAGGGATTTTAATTTCTGAAAGCTAATCAAGAATTGTATTAGTCTAATTAAAAGGTATCAGTTTATATTCTTATTTCTGTTTGATTTTATTTATTCTTTGTGGGATATATTTTAGGAGTGGGGCAGTTTGTTATTTTTAGGGGTGGGAAAATGTGCAGATTGGTGGAGAGATTGTGGCGCAGTAGTTTTTGGGTGGTGGGACAATTACAGAGGGTAGTTTCAGGGGGTTCGGCAGTTGTGTGGGATATTTTTTTGGGATGGGGTAGTTTGTGAAAGGCTATTTTCTCCAGGAACAAGCAGGAAGTTAGTCCTCATATATGGGGTGACTTCGGCAAAGCCTTTGGGACATGCTACCATGCAAGCGTGGTCGCTTCTCACCCAAGGGTGCAATCTTGCTCAGTCTCTTTTCCGTGGAGCCCAACGGACATCTGTCCTGTTTCCCCGGAAAAATGCTTGCTAATTATCCTTAAAAGTTAGCTTTCCCAGTTTGCTTATTGGTTCCTCTTCCCACTTCAAGCCGGCACCAATCTCTGCACTATTCTCGGCCCCTTTTCCTTTTTTTGATCGAGGCTTGCCTCGACCGGCGTTCATGCCTTTCTTTTACTTGGGGGGGTCGTTGACCCCGTCTGGGTGCTCCCCACTATGTCCCCCAGTGAGTTTAAAAAATGTGACCGCTGCAGTCAGACCATGCAGTGACCAACACCCATGACTGCTGCCTGCGCAGCCTGGGACTGGACCATGACAGCACCTCCTGCGACGTGTGCCAGGCCATGATGCCGAAGACCAACAAAAAGAGTGTGAGGTTGCAGGAAAAACTGTTCCCCAGGTCTGACTCGGCCCCGGCCTCCCCCTCGCTGAGCTCCAAGCCTAGCACTTCCTGTGAGGCCCAAGCGTTCTCGGAGTCCTATGGTGGCGGCTCCTCTGAGAAGACCTCGACCTGGAGAAAAAGAAGAAAAGGTTCTCAAAGTCTGCCGAGATTGCACCAGAGAAACTCAGTAAAACTCCCTGGAGGGACTCAGGCAGCTCCAAGAAGCACCCTACCAAGGTCCTCATGAAGGATTCCTCAGCCGGCGGAGACCGTCCGAGGATCCTCAAAGCTGTAGTCCTTGTTGTGGACACACTCATGAGAGTGCCAGTGCTGGACCCAAGATGCCCGATGACCACACCAAAAGCTGCGGAGCCTTCTGGCTTGAAAACTAGAATGGCGGCCCTGGACCAGAACATCATTGCTATCCTGACCCCGCAGTGGGTAATGATGGCTGGTTCGTCTGCATCATCTGCCCAAGCTGCCAGCCTCATCGAGCCAAGCTTCGAGCGCCACCAGCCTCAGGTACGTCCTCAGTGCCAGTCGAGATCCCAGTCCTGTTCCTCGGGCATCCGATCTTCCCCAGCTAGTTTCCGTGACTCAGACCTTAGGTCCTCCAGAAGTCACCGACCCCTTGGCACTGGCCTTGAAACAATGAGTCACAGGGCCTCAGACTCGTCATCACCACGCGACTCTGAGTGGGAGATCGACGAAGCATCCCCGGCACAGAGATATTTTTTTGGCACAGGGATATTCCATCAGACCCATCTTCCCCGGTGCCCTGGTGCCACTCTCCTCTGGAGGTTATGGCCTTCCACAACTCTGTCAAGGACATGTCCAGAGCTCTCTTGGTGCAGACCGAGGCGGAGGAAGACCCGCCTACCGAGGATCTGGAAATCCTCCAATATGAGTCTCCTCCCAAGGAAACCCTCTTCAAATGCTGGTCAAGAAATGTATAGATTAGCCTGCTTGAAAGGTATTGCTTTTGTGCATTCAGATGAACTCACATGGCAATCACAGTACTTTATCCTGGGAGAGGTTCATTGATGAAAATCTTAGCTTGCAGGCACAAATTACAGTAAAATTCTCCTGAGTCTTTATAATATAAATGCAAGTCACAAAGGGCTGATAAATGGGTCATTTTATTTTTGGAATCTTGAAAGAGCAAATCAGCACCGTCATTAGATAAGTGAATAGGCAATGTGAAGGAGGTGCATTTGATGGAAGAGCTCTCAATGTTTTTTTAGGGTAAAATTGCCCATGCGGGTGGGAAAACTCAACACATTCAGACCATATGGAAGGCATCTCATCCACTTACTGAATTAGGGGCATGCCCTTGCTGGGTTTAAAGAAATAAGAGCTCTGGCAAGGTCGGCATTAGGGGTGGCAAACAGGGCAATTGCCCTGGGACCCCATGACACAGGGGTCCCATGTCTGCCTCAAGCTGAAAGAGGCACAGCCTGCAGATGGGCTTCAGGCCTCCCTCACCAGTTTCTGCCCTGGGCCCATGCATGTCTAACTCTGGCCCTGAGCTCTGGGGAAAAACAGAATTTGTTTTTGTGCTTTTGTTCTGGACAAGCTCCTCAAATTGGAAGACTGTGAAGCATAGTATGGAATCTGATTTGGTACTATGTGTTCAGTTCTTTACAACTGTATTTAAACATAGAAACATGATGGCAGAAAAAGACCACATAACCTATCTAGTCAACCCTTCCATATAAACTACAATAGTCCCCTTTTTACCTTTAGAGATCCTCTGTGTTTGTCCCATGCTTTTTAGAATTCAGATATTGTCCTCGTCGCTACCACCTCCACTGAGAGGCTATACCACGGATCCACCACTCTTTCCATAAAGAAATATTTCTGCTTATTACACCTGAATTAATCCCCTTTCATCTTCATCCTATGTCCCCTCGTAGCAGAGCTTGCTTTCAATTAAAAGAGACCCTCCTGTGCATTTATGCCACGGAGGTATTTAAACATCTCTATCATATCTCCTCTATCCCACCTTTCCTCTAAAGTATACATATTTTTTTTCCAATTTATTTAAACTTTACAACATTAAGCATATCTGAGTTCAAAACAATTCTATAAAACACTTAGAATCCCAACCCCCCCCCCCCCAAATAAAGAAACCAAAAGGCTGGTCAATTATGGATTTGTCAAATGAACATCCAAGGATCTCCATATTCTTTCTGTTTTATCAATACAATTTAAGAAGACAGAAGCAGCCCCTTCAAGTTTGCAGGTCTGACAAGTGACATGCCACCAGAAAGTTTTCTTCAGTGAAGAGGCATCTTTCCAACCATGCATAACCCGTTGAGCTGCAATGGACAGTATAATGTCTAAAAGCATCTTGTCATATCTGTTAAGTTCTTCCTTCAAGCATAATGATCTGAACAGTACAAATTGTAGTGATAAAGGGGAATTTAGATGAAATGCTTCTAATATATCCCATATACCATGCCAGAAGGACTTGACTAAGGGGCATTCATAGAGCATGTGAATTAGTGTACCAATATCCACAATACAATGCCAACAAAGGTTGGACACTAAGAGGCTCACCCTGAACATGGGAAGAGGGGTTCAGACAGCACGATGCGCAATAAAAAACAACGTTTGTGACAGGCTAGTATACATCATTGGCCAAATTGTACGGTTCCAGAACGTATTCGACCTAATCACATCTTGAGGCAAGCCAAGAACAGTTTTTCAAGCTCAACGAAGCCCCAACAAAGAGGGGACCCTTGCTTATCCCTCTTTGTACAGAAAAAAGAGGTTAATCTACCCCCTATTTTAGCTTTCTCTCTTTTCTTGACAAGATCTGAGGTCTGGCAACCCCCCTCAGATCATAAAGAGGATTGTGTCAATCTCTGGAACAGACAATCTAATTTGGAAGCCTGTGCTTGTGACAAACCATAGAGTTCAATCAAGCGCTGCTCAGAAATTAGAATATCCCCTTCTAAAGGTTGTCCAACATTATAAATATCCTTGTCAGACCAGCCTTCCAGAAGATTTTTTTCCTATTAATTTGTATAAGTGGATTTAACCATAGGGAGGAGGCCACAGAACTGGAATAGGGGATGGTGCAACAAGCCTCAAACTCTTATTGTCAACACTGTTAATGACTTCAGTTTGCTAATCTAAATGGTATTATAGGTAGCTCCGATAACCTGAAAGGTGAGGTCAGAGTTCTCCATCATTTTGAAGCCAATCAGGCCCATACCATAGCAGAGATGCAAGATGATATGTTGGAAAATCTAGAAAGTCAACAGTGGCAAAGTAGCCTAATGGTTAGAGCATT
Organism: Ichthyophis bannanicus; assembly: GCA_033557465.1. Lineage (NCBI taxonomy): Eukaryota > Metazoa > Chordata > Amphibia > Gymnophiona > Ichthyophiidae > Ichthyophis > Ichthyophis bannanicus. Next base: position 133,535,726 of record CM066037.1, read on the forward strand.
GGTTTGAGACTGCAGAGACCAGGGTTTGATTCCCACTAGCACTCCCTGGGGCCTTGAACAAGTCACTTAACAGATTTTTCTGAGACAACAGAGGGTTATCAATGTCCCTCTTTTAATGTATATTACCAAGTTTAAGATACAATGTAAACTACTTTGAAATGATAAAGCAGTATATAAAACCTGTTCAATAAATAACAACCCCCCCCCCCACCATGTGCTTTATAATGAAGACCACTAACCATTTCTGTAGCCACCTTCTGCACTAGCTCCAACCTGTTTATATCCTTTTGAAGGTGTGGTCTCCAGAATTGCACACACTATTCCAAGTGAGGTCGCATGGGAGACTTATACAGAGGCACTATCACCTCCTTTTTTCTGCTGGCCATTCCTCTGCCTATGCACCCAAGCATCCTTCTAGCTTTCACTGTCATCTTTTCTACCTGTGTAGCTACTTTAAGATCATAAGACACAATCACGCCTAGGTCCCGCTCTTCTTTCGTGGACAGAATTAATTCACCCCTACACTGTACCACTCCCTTGGATTTTTGAAGCCTAAATGCATGACCCTGTACTTTTTAGCATTAAATCTCAGCTGCCAAATTCTACAAGCTTAGCTAGATCCCTCCTCATGTTATCTACTCCTTCTGGGATGTCTACTGTATTGCAGATTTTGGTATCATCTGCAAAGAGGAAAACCTTACCTGACAGTCCTTCCGCAATATCACTAACAAATATGTTAAAAAGAATCGGACCAAAGACAGATCTCTATAGCACACCACTGGGAACCACCTCCTCTTTAGATTGAGCTCCATTTACCTGTATCCTTTGCCACCTCCCATTCAAACAATTTCTAACCCAGTCAGTAACTTTAGGGTCATCCCTAGGGTGCTCAGCTTGTTTATAAGTCATTTGTGCAGAATGGTGTCAAAAGCTTTACTAAAATCTAAGTACAACACGTCTAGGGCTCTCCCTTGGTCCAGTTCCCTGGTCACCCAGTCAAAGAAATCTATCAGATTTGTCTGACAAGATCTGCCTCTGGTAAACCCATGCTGCCTCCGATCCTGCAATCCATTGGACTCCTGAAACCTCACTTAGCAGTGTTTCCAAAAATTTACTCACCACAGAGATTAGACTAACCGGCTTGTAGTTTTCAACCTGATCCTTACTTCCACTTTTGTGTAAAGGGAACCACATGTGCCTTCCTCCAGTCCTCTGGGACCACTCTCGACCAGGTGCAGTTCTATCATTAGGCCAACTGAGGCGGTGGCCTCAGGCGGCAGTTTCTAGGGGGTAGCACTCCAGCTGTATTTATTTCTGATTTTGCTGCCTCTGGGCTGCCGCTGCCTTCCCGCTGCTCTTTTTCCCGCTTAAGCTCCTCCGAATGAAAAAAAAAATAGTGGAAAGGCAGCGGCAGGCCAGAGGTGGCAAAATCAGAAATAAATAGAACCGCGACTTCTGGCGGGGACTCCAAGCGTCGCAGTCGCCATTGGTTGATGTCATCAGTCTGGACCCTCTAGTTCTCATGGCCGCTGATTCTAGAGCATGCTGAAGTTTTTCTTTCTTTCCCTTACCATGACACTTCCCCCACCGCCCCTACTCGAACCTAGGGCTGCATTCAGAAACAGGATGGTGCAGAAGCTCAGATTTCAGCGTTACATCCCACTGTCAGCGTCGGCAGAGGCAGGCCTTCCTCGCAAGGTCTTGTATTTTATATTTAATTTTTTAGTAAAGAATTCTAATAATATTGTATATATTTGTAATCTTGTAAAGATATCAGAGAGGTTCTTCAGGAATTCAAGGAATATAATATACTGTATATCTGATTCACTTATGACTGGATACTTATGAAACCTTTTACTTTCTGATAATCATTATGTCAAAGTTTCAATGTTAGCACAGCTAAACAGGACACTTTATCACTTGTTACATTGCTCCAACCTCTATTCTAATTATATTCTTTATTTGTGTTCAGAGGAGAATGGAAGTGAGGTGAAATTCTGCACTTTCTAGTAATCTATGAGTTTTGGAAGTTTATGCTGGTATGTGGTAGGGTACATTTGGCCTTGTAGATCTTTGGTGACTTTTGTAGGGTTTTACATTAGTTCCCAATATGCCTGGTACTGGAGAATGTTTGTTGTTGGTGAGATGACCAGAATCAGATTTTTTTTTTAATATATTGAGTTCTGTTGGTGAATGTCCTACTTCTGCTTTGCACTCATTGTTGAGGAGGGGGTTCTGTGAATGCAAAATATATGTTCAAAAAGAAAAAGCAAGCACCAAAACACAGTTTATAACAGCAAAATACAAATGAATTATAATTTGGAGTGTTAAACTGCTGTGGTTGTCACTCTTTCTTTTAGTTCCTTGGGGTGCAAACATCTTGCATTTGCTACATATTATCTAATCGGCTTTTTGGTTTGGTTCAGTCCCTGACTGGAGTTTTGAGAAACATTCTCCCCCCCCCCCCCCACTCCGGGGTGGGGGCACCATCTCATCCCGCGCCTCAGGCAGCAGATTGCCTTGAGCCGCCCCTGCTCCCGACTCCAACGAGGCATTGAAAAGGTCAGTCAGTGGAGCCACTAGAACATTCCCAAGTTCCCTCAGTATTCTCAGATGTATCCCATCTGGCCATATTGCTTTATCTACTTTTGGTTTAGCTAGTTCCTCATGAGTACAGTCTTCTGAAAATCGCTCGAGCTCCCCATCACTTCTGTTCCTATTTGTGGGTGTTTTCTGAGGTCCTGCTCCTGGCCCTTCATCTGTGAACACAAAACAGAAATATTTATTAAGCATTTCCGCTTTATCCTCATCAGTTTCTACATATTCCTCCCCTTCACCATTGAGTCTGACAATACCACTTTTGCCCTTCCTCCTCTCACTAACATATCTGAAAAAGGCCTTATCCCCCTGTTTTATTGCATTGGCTATTTTTTCTTCTTTTTGTATCTTTCTTTCCTGACTACTTTGAGAACCATAGTGGCCTCCTTTTCCTTTTACATTTACATAGCCACTGGATCTCATTTGCATAAATTTAATTTATTTTATTTTAAAATGTATATGTTGCCCATTGAAAATTTGAAGTGGCATTCAAAGGAGCCCTTCACAAACCTCTTTTTATCTCCTGGCAATGACTTAGGGGCACGTTTACAAAATATTAATGTGCGTTAAGTGCCACTGCGCTAACAGAAATAAATGGGTGCTGCTGCACTTAGCACACATTAACATTTGTGAATGCACATTAGCTTTTAGTAAAACGCCTCTTAATGAGTGTCTGAATACCATTTGCATGGGCAGTGAGGATAAAGAGAGACTACCAGATTTCTTCATTACTATACTCCAGTGCCAACTGCCAGGCACATTAGGACGTACTATAAAACCTGCCCATTTAGAACCCATAGCAAACCCGCCATATCATAACAGCACTACCAGGACTCACAAAGCACCAAACCCTATCTATCAAAAGGCAACACTGCAAATATTAAACCAATACATCTCAGAGAATACCAATGCATCTCCTACTGGGGAAAGAGAACAAGTGGCACTGTCAAATAGAAACTACATAAACAGAATACCTCAGCTCGGTTGCACATGCAGAACAAAGACTGTCACCACACAAAGAACAAGGGATCACAATTTAGAACTATGAAGACAATAATTAAACTGGGAACCCCAAAAGCCAAACTTGAAATAACACTATAAATTAATTTCCTCTTATACTAAAAAACGCAAAAATGTTAGCGATGTACATTTCCCAGAGCTGACATATTCCAGTTAATAAATTCAAAATAAAAAAGTATTTTCTACATTTTGTTGTCTGGGTGTTTTATTTTTCAGTCACAATTGTTCTAGTCACTTTCTTCTGGTTTCTTCGTGTCTTCTGCTAACTCTCCATTGTCTGCTGTCCATTTGTCCATTCTTTTCTCTTCAAGTTTTTTCCATTCTCTCTCTGCATCTGCTCTAACATTCTGATCTTTCCCCTTTTCATTTTTCCTCCATTTTTTTCTTTATTCCTTTTTCATCCACTCAAATTCCACCCCTCAAGATGGTGGAAGTTTGGCGTTTGGAGGTGTAGCAACTTCTTTATCATGGGGAAGAGGAAAGCTAGGGGTGGCAAAAGGCCCTCTGCAGCCCCCTCTGCTCTCTTTTCCGTTGTCTCTATGGGACCTTTGGATCCTTTTCTACTTTGCACACCTCAGCAGTCTGGTTTAATCCCGGCGACTAAATCCCCACCTACCTCCATTTTGTAGCTAGGTCACTCGTCTGTCAGTTCAGGGTTTGATATCCAGTCATCGGAGCAGCATCGTATGGCTAAGGTCTTTGTTTTGGAGCCTTCCTCCCCCAAGGGTCAGGAGCTGCCGGCTGTTTCCAGGAGTGGTGACTTCATCAAATTTAACAATATGCAACATTTAAATCTTAGCCAACGAGTGAAAGCCTCAGCAGAAACTCACTGATAAAACACAATCAGGAGTACTCATAACATCAATGGCTAACACTCGTTCATATCAATCCCAATTCACTGGACCATATTCAAACAAACATTTCAATAAACATTATACAGACTTTAGTCACAATATGCATTAGAGCTGCACTTGTATCACCAGGTCCGTGAATCGAGAGGAAATTGAATGCCCCGACGCCTTCTCAAGACATCTTACATAAGCGTTTCGCTACTGCTGTCTCAAGGGGGTTCAACTCTAAAAAATAAACAAAATAAAAACACACAATTGCTTAATAGAATGTCGCAATATACTAAAAAGAAAGAAAAGGCTCCATACCTAGCCTGAACAGAAAGTCTCTTTCTAATTGTATGGAGTATCATTTTTGAGGCTTTGATATTGGCTTTATAATCTTGTGAGTCACAATGGATAGCCATGTGCAATGGGTGGACACTCTGAGTTACTCGGAGGCTCAAATTGCTAAATTAATGAAAGAAAAGACTCCCTTTCCTGAGCAGGATTTGACAACTTCCTTAGATGACAACAGTTGGAGTTCGTTGACATCTTTACATAAACGACTGATTCGATCGGATCTACACCGCTCCTCTTTGATAGAATATATTAAACGTCAACAAATTCAGAGAGGATTAAGGTTGTATAAAGAACCGAGACTGTTTGCTTCGGATATGACGTTTTTGGAGATATGGGATAAAATCCTTAACAAATGTGCCCTGGATTTAATGGTACTCACAATCGAATATCTTGGACAACAACTTGAACAGATTCGGAAGGACATTAAATCAATGGTAGACAGCCTCCAAAATACTGAATTGCCGGAGGTATTTTCACAACGTACGAGTGATTTAGAGAAATAAGATATGCAGTTACGGTCTGAAGTTATGAAAGTGAAATTGAAAAAGCTTAAAAGAGACCATGATGATTATACTACGGGCTATATATATCCCTGGCACAATGTGAATCGTCGACGGGAACGTAGGAACCGTAAAAAAGACTCCTCTGAATGGTCGTCGGAAGATTCTTCTGATTCACAAGCACAAGCACAACGTGGTAATTTTTTAGAGGAAGGACGGCAGAAGCGAGAGAAGAAAAAGGACAAGTCGAAAGAAAAATGATTCTACCTGAGGAGTCTTTAGTGGTTAATCTTTCCTCTTGTATGTTGACAGCAGAACAAGAGTATGTCTTATGTAAAGGTTTTTCTTTTGTTCCACGTATTAGTTATGATCCGTTTCAATTCCGTATCGATTTTGAAAAATTCATAAGAAAGTTAACTTTAAAGAATTTTTTTAGTGGTGTTGAAAATGTTTTACCTTGTGGGGTTGATAATGTTTCATCGAGTGAGGTTAGGGTGGGTTCTCCACAATCTTCAGACACTAGTACTTTTGAACGTATATCTCTTCCCTTCAGATCTACTTGGCTCCCCCCAGGTCCTATCCATCCTAATATATTGGTGTTTAAACAATTGGTGCTACATGATATTAAAGAAATGCAACTTCATAGTAGATCTTTTGCTCGTAAAGCTCTCACACAGCCACAATATTTGGCTCTTCAAGAATTGTGGTCTAATAATGACATAGTTTTTAAGAGAGCTGACAAGGGTGGAGCCATCGTCGTTCTGAACCGATCAGATTATCTAGCTGAAGCTTACCGTCAGTTGTCTGATGTTACAACGTATTTAAAATTATTGGTAGACCCAACATTAGATATACAAGGTCAGATAAAATCTTTGACAGATCAAGCTTATCAAACACGTCTTATTTCAAGAAAGGAATATAATTTTTTGAATAATGCATTTCCATCAGTACCTCAATTGTATTTGCTACCTAAAATACATAAGGATTTGGCTAAACCTCCTGGGCGGCCCATTGTGTCCACACGTGGGTCTGTGTTGGAACCATTGTCCTTATTTATAGATTCTTTTTTGCGCCCGTTGCCTAGTACAATCCCCTCGTATGTTCGTGATACGATGCATTTTTTGCAGATTATAGATGATGCTTCTGTTTGGGCTACATCTGATTCTACTATTTAGGTAACACTCCATGTTGTTGCATTATATACGAGCATTCCGCAAGTGGCGGCCCTGCAAGCTATTAAGGAGGGTTTATTATTACGTGGGGATATTACCAACGATATGTTGGATTTTTTGATGGCATGTGCTGAGTTGGCCCTTTGTCATAATTATTTCTCCTTTAATAATGAGTTGTTTCAACAGATTAGTGGTATAGCGATGGGGGCATCTTTTGCCCCGTCTGTTGCTAATTTTTTCATGGGGTTATACGAACAGCGTTGGTTAGTTTCATCTAAGTACCAGTCCCATATGTTGATCTGGCACCGTTATATAGACGACGTCTTTTTGTTATGGGATGGCCCTCTTGATCTTTTGTTAGAATTTCATACCTGGTTGAATACACTGGACTCTCATATTCAGTTTACCATTAGTCATAGTTACCAAAAAATTGTATTTTTGGATGTTAAAGTATTTCGATTATCAGAATCATGGGGGACTACAGTCTATCGTAAAATGACAGATAAGAACACTTATTTACATTTTTCCAGTATGCATCCTAGGGGTTTATTACGTGGATTGCCATTTTCTCAGTTTATTCGTTTCAGACGTAATTGTTCTTCAGTTGAAGATTATAAAATAAAGTCACTAAGTTTGCGGCAAGATTTTTTACAACGTGGTTATCCGTATAAGATAGTGAATCGGGCCTATAAAAGGGCATTGCATAGTAATCGATCTTGGTTGTTATCCCCTAGACAGCGGCCACGGAATGATAGTGATCAAGTAAATTTGATTTCTCATTACTCTCCTCATAGTAAGCATATACAATTGATTTTACGGAAATATAAGCCGGTTTTGGGTATGGTTCCTGGTTTGGAGTCTAAACAACTACGTTGTGTGTGGCAGCGAAATTTGAATATGAAAGATCTTTTGAGCCCTTCTTCTTTAAGACCTTTGATGCCTGCCACTCCTGATGGTTTTGGACATAAAAAATGTGGAGTGTGCTCTTGTTGTGATGTGATGTGGGAAACCGATAGCTTTAATTATAATGGTTTATTGATAAGTTTGAAGGATAACACCTCTTGTAATTCTGATTTTGTCATTTATGATATTTTTTGCCCGTGTAGGCTCCTCTACATTGGCAAGACAGTACGTAAATTTCGGATTCGGTTAATTGAACATAAGAGTAAGCTTCATTGTCAGCGGCGAGAAGCCCCTATGGTTGAGCATTGCTTGACATTGCATCATGTTTTTAATGATTTAAAATGCTTTGTTATACAACACATTCGGAGTGGCTCTAAAGGGATGTCTCGGGATCAATTTCTTTTATATAAGGAACATTGGTGGATATTCCGTTTAAATTCATGTATTGAATGGGGAGCTTGTGTTTAGTTTGATATATAGGTTGTCATTAAGTGGCTGGTTGAGTTTTTGATTCTTAGTGAGACTGTTGGTAGTTAGGGTTTGATTAACCTTCATAGTTTCAGCTGATATGGTTTGCTTGTGTAGCCGGTTGTGGCTTAAAATCACGTGATCTGAAGTTCTCAAAGTGCTGGAGACGAGCTCTGAATGAAGGCTGTTGAGTGAGCTGGCTGTTGTTTGGCTAGAATTCGAAGTCTCTTTGTTTCAGGGTAAGTCTCCGGCTTTCTGTTCAGGCTAGGTATGGAGCCTTTTCTTTCTTTTTAGTATATTGCGACATTCTATTAAGCAATTGTGTGTTTTTATTTTGTTTATTTTTTAGAGTTGAACCCCCTTGAGACAGCAGTAGCGAAACGCTTATGTAAGATGTCTTGAGAAGGCGTCGGGGCATTCAATTTCCTCTCGATTCACGGACCTGGTGATACAAGTGCAGCTCTAATGCATATTGTGACTAAAGTCTGAATAATGTTTATTGAAATGTTTGTTTGAATATGGTCCAGTGAATTGGGATTGATATGAACGAGTGTTAGCCATTGATGTTATGAGTACTCCTGATTGTGTTTTATCAGTGAGTCTCTGCTGAGGCTTTCACTTGTTGGCTAAGATTTAAATGTTGCATATTGTTAAATTTGATGAAGTCTCTTTCTAATTGTATGGAGTATCATTTTTGAGGCTTTGATATTGGCTTTATAATCTTGTGATCCAGGAGTGGTGAGCCATCGGCTCCAGGAGGGCAGTCCTCAGGGCTGTTGCAGAGGTTTGGCAAAGTCCTTCCAGGTCAGCGCTCCATTGGACCTGTGCACGTCAGTTCAGTCGGGGGTTTGGTGAGCTCGATGGTGATGGCTTTGATGGTGGTTTCTTCCTTGGCTTCAGAGTTGGTTCCTGGCACAGGGGCCAGCTTTTCCACTTTCTGCCACCAGTGTCCAGCTGAATTTTCACTGGAGACGATTTAATCGACCATTCAGCAACGTAGAGTCACTCATTATGCAGGGAAAGACTTTGGTGGTCCAGGTACAGTCTAATGTAAATTCTATGCAACAACATGCTGAAAATGTTGCTGGTCTGTGGGGGTCTTTCTCTTTGATACTGGAGAGAGTAGGCTGGTTGGAGGACTCTGCAGACACTTTCTGTAAAGACTCTCTGGCTATGAAGACTCGTGTAGAACATTTGGAAAACTTTATTCGTTATCAAAACTTGAGACTCACGAATTTTCTTAAGTCGTTGTATGTTAATGCTAAAGAGATGTTTAAATGTTATTTGATTGAGGTATTCAAGTGAGCCCACCCTCCTATATCTAAACTATATTATATACCAACTGGCTGGAGGTCTTCGGGTTCTGGAGTTATCCCAGGGGTCCAGCAAGCAAACACACTGGATGTCTCGGCTATTTTAGAGGCGTCCAGTGAGGAAACCTGAACCCCAGCTACTCTCTTCTTAATGTTTACATTGTCTCCCGATAGGGACTGATTTTTTAAAAATGTTTTTTCGGAAATATACAATTATGTTTAGAGGTCTTCATGTTCTGGTCTTTCCAGATTTGAGTCAGGAGACTTAGAAAAGGAGGTGTAAGTTTCTCCTCCTGCGTCTGGGAGTCCAGCAGCTGGGGGGGGGGGTCAATTATACTTAAACTTTCCTTGTAAATGTACTGTCAAGTTGCAGTCTTTTTCCTATATCTTCTTTGACTCTGCCCAGATGTTGGCGTTTCTGAGTGCCTGCAGGGCCGCCACTACAGATATAACCACTGCTGCTGATGGACAATAGGTATGTTAGTCTGAAGCCTAACAATGCATTTCATCTAAATATTGGCTTATATTAGATTTTTTCTTAGTGCTTCTTGCCATTATAGTGGGCTGGTGTAGAGGGTTGTCCTCACATATTACCTGTCTTGTGATGGTGTTTTTCTTTATAATTTGTATTTTTCTGACTGACCCTCTCTTTTTTTCCTCAAGGGTGTATTGTGTATGCTTGGATGTAATTGTAAAATGCATAAATGTAAAAAAAAAAAAATTCCCCCCTCCATCCTTAATCTCCACTTACTCTCCCAATGCCTGGCGAATCGTAGATTTTTTTTCTTCCCATCCACACAAAATATCTTTTCCCCTCTCCGTCCTCGCTCGCCCAGCTTCTTTTTTTTCTATCGCCAGCCCCAGCCCCTTCTAGTCCTCTCCCCAACATCAGCTCTTTTCTAGTTCCAGCCGCTCTTAGCATCTGCTCCCTTCCAGCCCCATTCTCCCATACCCCGCATCAGCCCATTTGCAGTCCTAGCCCCCAGGCTTCTTCCAAGGCCAGCAGCTATCTCCGCTCCTCCTCCCCCCATCAGCCCATTTGTAGCCCTAGCCACCAGTCTTCTTCCAGGGCCAGATGCTCTCTCCTCCCCCATCAGTCCATTTCCAGTCCCAGCCTATTTCCAGTCCTAGCCCCCCCTCAGCCCATTACCAGTCCTAACCCGCCCCTGATTAGACCCAGTCCTAGCCTCCACCCCCCCAGAAGAGCCCCATGCCTGCCTGATGAACTTCAGAGGGAGCCAGGGAGGCCCGAGGCCTGAAGCCCAGTGCCCCGGCTCACCTCTGCAGAGCCGCGAGGAAGAACAGTGGTTTCCTTCTTTCCCGTGGCTCTGTTAAAGTTGAGCCCGCCAAGTCAGGAAATGCCCTCGTTTAGCCTCCCGACACTCAGTATGCCGGTGGGATCAACTTTAACAGAGCTGTGGGAAAGAAGGAAAATGACGTTCTTCAGGCCTCCCCGGCTCCCTCTGAGCCAGTCAGGCAGGTGTGGGGCCTCCCGAGCTGCAGGGCCTTGTGCAGGCAACATTCATGCACAGTGGATGGGCCAGCCCTGCCTTAAAATATCCCCTTTCAGTTTTGCCTACCTTTTTTCTACATCATCCATCTGTTCCCATCCCGCTAACAACTCCTTGATGTATTGTCCCATCTTAGCAAAGTTAGTTTTCCTAAAGTCCGAGACCCTCACTTTTGAATGGATTTTATCAGCTGTAGTCATAATACTGAACCATACCATCTGGTGATCACTAGATGCAAGATAATCTCCCACTATAACATCAGAAACACTTTCTTCTTTGGTAAGCACCAAATCCAGTATGGCCCCTTCATGTGTGGGTTCTGTTACCAATTGCTTGAATAATTCTCTATGTAGAGAAACCAGGATCTCCTTACTTCTGGATGACACCGCAGCAGGGATGTGCCAATCAACATCCGGCATATTGAATTCACCTATCAGTAGCACCTCCCCTTTCGTGGCAATGCTGCGTATGTCTTCTATTAAAACTCCATCCCCTTCTGTCCTCGGCAAAAGCATCCGCGTATGAACAAGGAGTTTGTACAGGGAGGCTTAGATGGGGGATGGGGGGGTTGCGAGGTGGAGTGAGGGTGGGCAGTGGGTGGTCCGAGGCCCTGGACGTGCAGGGCCGATTCTGAAGTCAGCCCTGTATGTCTGGGGCCTCTGATCTAGACAGGGGATTTATTCCACCTTGGAGGTGTAATAAGTCCCCCCTGGATGTCGGGGACGGCAGGTTCAGGCAACGGCAATAAAAGCAAAATATCTTTGATACAATTAGCATAGATCCAAAATCCAGGACAAAATCACACCAATCCAATTCTATACAATCAGTTATAAAATGAAACAAACCAGTTCCCATTTTACAATTAGGACACCGACTCCTATCCCATGACTTTTAATTTCCTCATGAGGGAAGTTGTCAGTCTTTCTGAAAATCCAGTTATATACTATATCAACTGGCTGACTTTTATCTACCTGTTTATTGATATTTTCAAAAAAAATATAACAGATTAGTGAGGCTTGACTTCCTTGGCTGGCTGGCTTTGTCTCATTAAACCATCTATATGTTCAGTAATTTTGTTCTTTATAATGGTTTTTAGCATTCTGCCTGCCCCTGATATCACGCTCACCGGTCTGCAGTTTATCGTATCAGCCCTAGAACTCTTTTTAAAATTTTGTGTTATGTTGCCCACTCTCCAATCTTCAGGTAGTACAGATGATTTTAATGATGATTTAGAAATTGCTAATAGAAGATCTGCAATTTTGTTTTTGAGTTCTTTCAGCACCCTCGGATGTATACAGGGTGGCCCAAAAAAAGTGAGAACATCTTGTAGCATATAAGTTATTTAAAAATTCAAAAAGACAGATGTAAACGATTGACAAATTAAAAGAAAAAAGATGGTGACTGGAAATTGTAAAAATAAAGACGTTATATAGCTAAAAAAGGTAAATAAGTAAACTATTTAAGCTTTTAATTTACGAGATGTTCTCACTGTTTTTGGGCCACCCTGTATATCTCGTCCAGGTGATGTGCTACTTTTTAGTTTATCAACTTGCCCTATTATATCTTTAATACCTGAGCATTGCTCTCCCTGCAACAAGCTACTGGACACTCTCGCATGTCCTCCTCTGCAATCCTCCCCCCCCCCAGCTCCCCCCTCCCCTCTTCTTTGCATATTTTGCTGTAAGTTTAACTGTCATTAAGGTTCTACTATTAATTATCTAAATGTTCAATGTAAATCTGTTGAGTTCTTGTTCCTTGTAAACCACCTTGATTGCCAGATAAGGCGGTATAGAAAACTATTTAAATAAAATAAATATTTTCCAATTTTGCCGAGATTCGTTTTACTTCCTACGATTCTTCACCTTTAAATATCATTTCTTGCATTGGTAGCTCCCCTAAATCTTCCTTAGTAAAGACCAAAGCAAAGAATTAATTTAGGGACATGTTTATTTGCCAAACATGCTTACTGTTAGCATGGGGTTTGATGCAGTTTAACACTAGAAGCCCCAAAGTGCATCAATTGACGCAAATGCATCTTCGAAGTTGTATACCAGCGCCACTGCTAAAACCATGTCAGTCATGTTCCATGACTTTGTTAGCAAGGTCAAGATGTTCAAATATGTGCATCGAAAATTAATGACAGATGCACCACCTAGCGGGAAAATGAATTTATACCTAGAAGCCCCAAAGTACGTCAATTGACACACTCAATTGTCTTGGATGGGTCAATTGACATACTTTGGGGCTTCTAGGTAAAAATTCATGTTCCCACTAGGTGGCGTATCTCAATCACTGTTTACAGTTTTACTCCGACATTACAAACAATAAACACACGATGACATCATGTAATGACATCACATACTGCACATATTTAACAAATAAGTAACCTCACATTAATTCACATCTGCATTTCATGCTAAACGCAGTCATCGTGATAATGCATCAATTGACGCACTTTGGGGTTTCTAGGTAAAATGCCTTTTGGGGCTTCTAGTGTTAAGGGTGCCATGCTGATGTTTAGTATGGAGTCTTGTGCTAAAAGTCCCATGATAGGGCAGGGGCTGGGTGAGTTCAGGGTACAATATGAATGTTGATGGCACATCACAGTTAGTGCAGGTGTTATAGGTGCAGGCTACGTCAATGTTAAGTGCACCCAAGGGCTACTTAGAGTAGTGCTGCACTTTAGCATTGCGCTATCAGCTGGGAGATGGACGCATATTCCCCTAAATATTAGTGTGGGCCTCCGTGCTAATTTGGCAGCACAATTGTGTGCTACTGGCATACCTGTTGGTAAACATGCCCCTTAATTTGGCCTTGTACTCCTCTATCATCTAATGGTCCAACTGACTCTCCCATAGGCCTTTGGCTTCATATGTACCTGAAAAGTATTTATTATGAGTTTTTGTTTTCACAGAAAGCTTCTTTTCAAATTCTCTCGCCTGTCTTATCAGTGCTATAAACCTAACGTGTAAGTGATTATGCTGTTTCATGTTTTCTTCATTCAGATCCTTTTTCCATTTTTTGAAAGATGTTTTGGCTATAACACCTCACCTTTAAACCATGCCAACAGTCATTTGGTCTTTCTTCTATCTTTTTTAAAACATGGAATACTTCTGGTCTGGGCTTCCAAGATGGTATTTTTAAACAATGTTCAAGAATGATGTAAACTCGCAACCTTTGCAACTGTTCATTTTATAGTTTTTCCTAGCAATTTTCCTCAACCATTGCCTCAATGCTGTCTAACATATAATGCCACCCCTCTACCAACTTGAACCACCCTATCCTTGTTTTATAATTTGTACTCTGGTATCACAGTGCTCTATTGATTATCCTCCTTCTAACAGGTCTCCGCAATGCCAATTATTTATACCTCTTCATTCGGTGTTATATAATCTAACTCTCCCATCTTATTTTTTAGACTTCTAGCACTTGTATTCAGGCATTTCAAAGTATGTTTTCTGTTCACATTGACAACCTGCTTATCAATTGATAGGGTAATTTGGAATCTTTCAACTCTGCATTTTACTTAAAGGTAAAAATAATCCAGACACCTCTATTACAACTTCTCTATTGGGATGCCCTAACCGCCCTGTTTTGGTATCCAGAAAGGCACAGTAAGGTAAGGAAAGGCTTAAACAGTTAGGGCTGTTCAACTCAGAAAAGAGATGGCTGAGGGGGGATATGAGAGGTCTATAAATTAATGAATGGAGTGGAACAAGTAAACATAGATCGTTTCTTTATGCCATCAAAAAGTAGAAAGACTAGGGGACATGCAATGAAGCTACAATGTAACCCATTTAAGATTAATAAGAGGAAATATTTTTTTACTCAACACGTAGTCTAACTCTGGAATTCTTGATTCTTTCTGCACCTTTGAATGTCCTGTGTCGGGTTAAGCAATCCCTCATAAATGATGTTTCTTTAAATTTTACAACGGGGATTGTATAATATTCTCAGCCGCCTCTGACATACACTTTTTCCCGATAATTTGTGAGAGTGAGGATATGGTTTTTATTTGCATTCCTACAGTTTCTTTTAGGTTTAAATAAGTGTTTCCTCTCTATTAGTGTCAAATCTAGAATAGGGGAACATAAATATATTTATTCTTCTCTTCCTCTTTTAAATACTAAGAGGAGTGGGCGGTGCTAGAGATAATTGGATTTATGTACCCTTAGATATGGGGCTTGAAAGGAAGTTTATCATACTAACACTTGTCTGTGGTGTACACAATACCTGACAGAAGTATGTACTATGCTAGCATTAAGTTTAGACACCACATGCATGAGAGCAGGTCTTGTTCTGAACATGTTTTTAAGTTTCTATGTAATTATTTTTATTTTATTTTATTTATTTATCCAGATTTATATACCACCTTTTCCTTTAATCAAAGTGGCTTACATTGGAAGTTATTTATATTGTTTGCATACAACTTCGCTGTACCAGAAAAGTACCGGGATTGTGACCCTCGAAAGTTATGGTGAATGAAGAGAGTGTGAGCACCTAAGAAATTGTTAACTGATAAAAAAAAAGTTTGGAGCCCTATTAACTAAGGTGCAGTAAGGTTTTGCAAGTAACACCTTAAGGGCAAAGCCATTGTATTAACTGTTGAGACATTCCCAGGATATTCTGGTGAGCAACGACAGTAAATCTGAGAGACTGAGATCTACCCCACATACCCTGGCTTATGAGCGAGGCTCATTACTATCATGGTATGTGCAAAATAAACCCATTTGGAGACACTGCTCTTGAGAACCAAAATCAAGGCTCGCAAGGTTGTGTCTTTATAATTTGTCAGCTGAAGAGGCAATGCAGCCTTAGGGGATTAAGTGCCCTTTTAGAAAGCAGATGTGAAACACAGAAAGGTTTATTTTAGTCATCCAATCCTCCAAGGTATAGATTTCATTGTCTTTTCATCATCTGGTGTATAAACATCTTTTAGCCCTCGATTTTGGCTCTGAAGAAATGTCCTTGTTCTGCACGGAATTGGTAAGAAAGGTCATTCGGTGTGCAATGGCTAGAAATGAACTCTAGCACTCAAGATTGATTGTGTTTTAGTCTTCTCCTTGCAAAATTCTGTGTGATTTTTTTTTTTGCACCTGTGTTCCACATAATCCTCATATCTTTGAAGTCTTAGAGTAGTTAAGTAGTTTAAGCGTACTAAAAAAGCAAGAAATTATTCTACAAGCTGGTATGTCGCAAGGCCCTGTGGGACATCCAGTCTGTAGGGTTTGTTAGTAGGAAGGTTCACCATATAACTACATTCAGTGCACTAGCAGTAAGCATTTTGCTATTTACAGATGCTCACTAAACAGCTTCACTCTTGTTGCGGGCGAGAATACCTTTTAAGCCCTCTCTTGTTACAGCATTATTCAGTTATTTGTCTTTTTAGGATCTTTGGGATGGGCAAGACTGGTGTTCTATTCTTTGTCCCTTTCTTCTTTCTTCTTGTGTCATTGTAGACACGAGAAAAAAAAATATAAACAAAAAGATTCACCCGCCCATCAGCATTTTATTCAGGATTCTCAGCCCTATCCTGCACACCTCTGGGGAGGGAGAGATGAGGGCCATTGCTTCATTTTTCAGCCAATGTGCAGCTTTCCAAAATCATAACAAGATCAAGGGATTTTTTTCTTTTTACAGATATACTTAAATCATGTTAGCTGGAATTTGCGGGAAGGATTGCTAAACTAATATGGACCTTAGTAGTTACTAATTTCTGTTTAGCGTTATTAAAAGGTTTAAAGCCACATTTTAGATAGAACATGGAGTTCAGAATTAAGACCTCAAGGTCAGGACGTGCTCGATTCTGTTGCCGTTTTAGCAACGGTTCTGCTAAATGTGGAGTCATTTCTAAAATACACACCCACGTGCAACGGGAGGAGCCATTTTAGAGAGATATGTGTGGGAACTAACAACAGAGGAAACCTGGCAACTAATACATGTAAGTGCCAGAGCTTCACAACGTACACAGGTAAACGTTGGCACTTACATGTGTATCTGGGCCATTCTGCAAACAGAAGAGCAGAGGTTTTCTCTTGGACTACGTTAATAACGGTTTATGGATTTTTCTTCCTGCAATTTGTCCAAATCTTTTTTTAAACCCAGATACATTACCTGCATTTACCACATTTGCTGGCAAGGAGTTCCTAAGACTAAAGGGGTCATTTTAAAAGCCTTAGTCATGATTTGGACATTCGAAGACATGCACGTGGGAGTCCAAATCATGGGGATGTCCCCGGAGCCATTTTACAAATGGCTTTTAAAGATGTTTCTGGTGTGGGGATGTCCAAGTAGGCAGGAGGCATAGCACAGGCATTTCCGGGGAGGTGCAAAGGACTTAGTTGTCCCATCTCAATTTCAGAAATGTCGGGGATGTCTCCGACCCTGTCCAAGTTTAGACCTGCTCCAGGCACGAATAAGCATCTGGAACGTGCTTGTTTTGGCTGTAAAATATCCAGAGGGTATAGCGAAGATGGAGAGTTAAGTGTCTTGTCCAAGATTATAAGGAACAGCAGTGGGATTTGAACCCTGGCCATAGCCCACTACTCTAACCATTAAGCTGTTAGACATCTCCATTCTGAAATACTATTCCAGGGATGTCTATGTAGATGTCCCTGTAGACATCCATATTAGCACATCCACGTTTGTGAAATCGTGCCTGAACTTGGACACGCCTGCTTTTTTTTTTCTTCAAACGTTCTGGTTTGGACATCCCAGATTGCACTTGGATGTCCTTTGTAAAATGTGCCTTCACATATTTTCTCTTCTCTGTTTCAAATATACTTTGTAGCTTTATGGTGCTTCCCCTAGTCCTTGTATTTTTTTTTGAAAGAGTAAACAATCAATTTGCATCTATCCATTCCACTCCACTCAGGATTTTATACACCTCTATCATATGCCTGCTCCGCCATCTCTTCTCCAGGCTGAACAGCCCTAACCTTTTAAGCCTTTCATCATAGGTGGCTTGTTCCCCACCCCTTTATCATCAATATATTATCTACGATAACACCCACATCCTTTTCTAGGGTGATGACTCCTAATGTGGAACCTAGCATTCTGTATCTGTAGTTTGGATTATCATTATTTGCATGTATCACATTGTACTTGTTCTCCTAGCATATACTAGATTTGCTTAGATGAGCTACTTTCAATGTTCCCACAAAGCTGTGTGGGAGTCCTGCCGCTGGTAGAAGAAGGTGCTACAATGCTGTGTTTATAAAAATCTGTGTAACCTCTTTTCTATGTGGTCTTTACAGTTACTTCACCAACTGCTTGGCAGACAAGGGAGCACATGAATCCTATAAGCTTTTTACTTAGTCTTTCTCTGGAGCTCATGGATTTTTTAAGTATCAGGATTCTCTTAGTGGGGACTGGCATAAGCCAGGAGGCCATTGGCACTTGACACTCACACCACTCCCTTCAGAGTTTGTTTTCTGAACCAAGGACTTATTTAAACTATAGGATCACTAGGAAAAACAACCATAACAATCAACAGGAACAATAAAAAAAGAATGATGTTACAAGCAGTTAACTCCTTCCATTCTCGTCTCCATTTTGAAAAATTACCACTTTTCCTTTGGTTTACTCTTTATCTTAAGCCCGATTTTTTTTTTCCTCTCTACTTTTTGTAATATTTAATAGGGACACTGGATAGTGCTACTGTTCTTGGTGGATACACTAAATCACAATCCTTCACTTGGGTGCTCCAAAGCCATACATGTACCAATATAAAACAAGAGACACGTGAAGATTGGGGGTGTTGAGACCCCTCCCCCTGCAGGTACTGTGGTGCACTCGCATTCTCCGGAGGGAGCTTCCTTGAGATCCCCTGAGCGCTCTCTGCCACTTCCCCCGTCATTAATACTCTGATGAACCAATGGCTGGGTTCCCAACTATGCAGTACACACGCTCATAATAAGTATGTACAGGAGGATTATTTTTACTATTATTTAAGGTTTTAATTACCCGATTTAGCCTTTTAATGCTTTTTACCTTTTTAATTCTGTTGGGTCCTATATTAATGTATTATGTTAACATTTTAATTGGTCATTATTTGATAGATTTCTGACTGATTTTATTGATTGAATGTTCCTTTATACTAGTTTTACCCATTCCATTATGTCCGAATGGTATTCCTTATGTTATGAGGATCTCTGTATGGTCTCCTTATTGCGGCTCAATGTCAAAGAATGAATTGGTGTGAGTTTAAGGGCACTTCACAATAAGAAATGGACTACGGTTTTGCTTTAAAAGGCTCCTTGGTTACTGAGTCAGTAATTCTGAGATAACACGAGTTCATTTGTAATTCAGTGTGTTAAATTTTTAGTTGTCTCTATATCTTTAAAAAAAAAAAAAAAAAAAAACGGGCAATGAATGCTGTGTGACTGTTCCCACTGAATTTAGGTCTGGTTTTATGATATCCTTGCAGTTCACACATGATAATACTCATGCAGAGAAAGGGATTATCGGGGTAGATAACTATTGGTAATAGTTGTATGTTTGTTTGTTTTTTAAAGGGGGGGGGGGTTTCCTGAACAATTTATTTTAAGAACTGCTGAACAAACAGCTGTTGAGGTTATTTGACATTTAAGAGCTGGCACGTTCGCGCCAAAATAAAAGGACTTACAGCGCAGGAGCTGGCGTTTTTTTGCCCTTTTACTAAGCCAGAGATTGCACGTTGGGAAAGGTATCTTGAACCTATAATTTATTTCTTTATATTTATTAAAGTTGTTAACTATAGAAAAATAACTGGGCACACTATTTTATGTCAGCATGTTTTTTAAAAAATAAAAATTAGGAGAGCAGCAGGTCAGATTTGAAGATTTGTTCCTATTAGCAAATATTTTATGAGTGGTGAAACTACAGGGTAACCTATTTAAGACTAAAAAGAGAAAATATTTTTTCACCTAACGTGTAATCAAACTTGATGGACCTTGGTCTGACCCAGTCTGGCATATCTTATGTTCTTAATAACCCTGCCGGAACTGCTGTCTAGTGTTTTGCCGATACAACAAAGTACTCCTCTTCATAGTGGTGGTTCTTTGGTACCTGTTACTTGGCTGCCTCCCAGGATTGTCCCACAGGATATTCCTGACTCTCAGGTTTCCTTGTTGGACATCTGGAGGGTGGTTACACGTACTGAGGTTACTTTGGCAGCCACAGTAGCCCAGCTTTGTCATTTTTCCCAGGGAACAATGACAAAACGGGAGGCAGTTCAGGAGCGGATGGAATCTTTATCTACACATGTACAGAGATGTGATTCCCGGTATGCTTCCCTTCAGTCAATGAGTGCCTCCTCAGTTAAAGATAGTTTAATTATTCATCGTAGATTAGATTATTTGGAAAACGCTCATAGGATGAAAAATATCCATTTGTTAAATTTTCCTGTTACACATTTGATATCCCCTGAAATATTACTTCGTAAATATTTGAAAGAGGTGTTGGAATTATCAAATTCAGATGCAATATCTTTTTCAAAAATCTTTTATATTTCTTCACGATTGGTTCCAAGTGAGACTCTGGGAGGATATGATATATTGCAACCTGAATCTTTGGATAATCTTACCCAATTCCTGGAGGACTCACAAGATACCATCGTAACTAGAGCCACTTTGGTGGCTTCTTTTGTATCTGAAATGGATAAAGCTTTAGTTTTTAAAAGTCACTTTAAGCATAAAGGTGTGTATTTTTGTTTTGCTAAAGTGCAACTGTTTCAAGATGTATCCAGGGCAATTGGAGTGGAGGAGTGGACTAGTGGTTGGGGCAAGGTACCTCAGGCTAGAAGGTTGGGGGTTCAAATCCCACTAGAAGACAGCAACCTTGGGCCAGAAGGACTGGGGTTTCTAGTCCCACAGGTGCTCCTTGTGGTCTTGGGCAAGCCACTTAACCCTCCATAGCCCATGTTCCCTGTAAAATAGTTAGCTCCAAGTTATAATGCCCTGTTCAATGTAATTTCAGTTTGTTCAATGTAAACCACACTGATGCAGAATAGCACAGTATATAAGAGAATGTAAATAAATAAATAAAAATAACTCAGGTGCATAGGCAGGCTTTTTTGTTTATTTAAATTTTAATGCATGTAAAAACCTAAAAAGATGCTTAGCCGATACTTTTTTCATCCTGGGATTTCATGTATCCCACTGTGAAGCTATAAAGCTCCACTCAAGTTTTGCCATAAAGAACAAAAAAACTGCTTCAGGAGAGTTGCACAAGTGGGTTGGAGAGTAAAAATCAGTGAGAAAGTGCACCAGCTACTACTGAATATTTAAAGGGAGCCTGCAGTATGTAAACTTGGTGATGTAAAGACATTCATGTCCAGAGCAAACATCACCGCTCAGAAAACCACTCTATCTCTTCATTAAGACCAGCTGGTTGCAAGCAGCCCATTTTAAAAATCCATTGCTGCTCCAATCACGAAAGCCAGTTTTGCTTGTTACCTGGTGCATGAGAAGGAATGCAATCATAGATAAACTACTTCAGGTCCTGCCAAAAGTGTGTATGGTCAATGTAGTGTTGTACCAAAGGCTCTGTTAAAGTCCATGTGGTTAATAGTGATTTGCGTTCACTAAGACATGTTTTAACTATGCGATAAATCCTCTCCACATATATCTTGTCACAAAGACGCACAATCATGTAAATAGCTCAGGAAGTGCAGCAAGTTGTTATATATCAGAGATGATACTGATGTCCTGTTCTAGCATCATTCCAGCGCATAAGAATTGTCGCACATCACGCATTGACCACACGGAGTATGACTCCCACTGGTAGATCAGATTTATATTGGTAGAGAAAAATCAGAATGGACCACACAAAATTATGCAAGCATCCTCTTTATTTTAGGGATTTGAGGAATCAGCCCCAGGTGATGTGGATTCTTTATGTTTGGAATGGAAGAATATTAAGAAATCCAATATTTGGTATGAGTTACATTCTAAGTTGCTATTGGTATATATAAAAACACAAATTATCCCTTGCAGGCTATGGTTAAATAAAGCCCCTAGGATGTTTATAGAGAATGAAAGCTTTGTTAATCGATGGATTGTGATCCTCAATAAATGTTCTATTGTTCTGATGTTGCTGCTTATGAAAACTTTACAAACTCGGATGGAATCCACTAAACGGGTGGATGAAGCAGCTACTAAAATACATTCTCAGATGTCTCAATCTAAATATGATGCATTTCATATCTGAAAGTCAACAGGAATTAGAAGAATATCATTCTGATATAAGACAGGTGAAAGTTTGGAAATACTGGAGGGATCAATCTGACTATTTGCTAATTTGTGTTTATCCTTGCTTAAACAAAAATGGGGAGCATACCAGCACTCGGACCCGGTTTTATTCCTCTCATGAGGACTCTTCTTGTGATTTCTCAAATAGAGGTTCTCATCTTTATAACAAGAGGGACATACCTATGGACTAGGGAAACTCCCAAAGCTGCTGGGGGCATCAGGGCTTCTGGCAGAGAGGTCAGAATACGAGCCCCAACAATGTATAGACTTGCCCGATTACACGGGTATACAGCAAGACCAATCAGCTGTAATTAACTTGCCAGGTTTGACATTGTCCCCGAAAGAAGAAAAATTACTCAATAGGGGCTCATTCTTCGTCCATACAGTTCGTTATGATCCCTTCCAAGCCCAACTTGACTTGTACCATCTTATATGGAATTTACAGATTAAATAATTTTTTTCTCATCAACAATCATCCACACAAAATTTATCATTGTTTAGACCTAAGTCTGACTGGATGCCACCGGGCCCTATTAATCCCCATATAGCTACTTTCCGTGATTTGATTTTACATGATCTTTCTTGTTTTGAGCAGGGGGGTTGACAATAAACATACATTTGTCAACATATCCAAGGCAGACAAGCAAGCCTTGACAGTATTATCTACACATTCTGATTTGATCATTAAGCCTGCTGACAAAGGAGGACCAATTGTGGTCCAACGATGTTCTCAGTATGTAGCAGAAGTCTCCCGCCAACAGGAGGATCGTCAATTTCACAGACCATTAGATGGCGATCCCACTCCAAGTTTACAGAGTGAGACTTTTTCTCTTACTCAACAAGCTTTAACAGATGGGATGATTATTTTGAAAAAATATCACTTCTTATGCATGAAAAGCCCCCGGGTACCTATTTTTTATGTAGCTCCCAAGGTATACAAAATGCTGATAAATCCCCCGGGACACCCCATTGTCTCTAGCAAAGCCTCTTTATTTGAACCCCTATCTACCTTCCTTGATTACTTTTTACAGCCATGTGTGGTTCAGTCCCACTCATATGTCAAAGATACCTCTGACATTTTGAATAAATTACATGATATTGTCAATTGGCTAGACTTCTCTCTTTTGGTCACAATTAACATTGCAGCTTTATATACACATGTTCTCCAAAGTGCAGCTTTTGCTTTGGTGGAGATCTGGCTTCAGAAACATCCTCAATCACAAAGAGTGACTGCTTATTTTCTTTTCACATTGGCGCAGATTGTGCTAACTAAAAACTATTTTAGGTTTGAGGATAAGTTCTTTTTACAGATACATGGGTTGGGAATGGGGGCCACGGTAGCACCCTGCATTGCCATCCTCTATGTAGTGGTGTTTGAAGAGCTTTTTCTTTACACTTCTGAATAGTTCCCCAAAGTTTTTTTGTGGTTCCGCTACATTGATATCTTTTGTATATGACATGGAATGAAAGACCAGATACAGCAGTTCCTACAATGGCTCAATACACAAGATTCTAGTCTGTGTTTTACTATGACATCTTCTAAGACACAGATATCTTTCCTGGATGTCTTGGTTATGCATCCGAATGGGAACATTTTTACTTCGTATCATAAACCTGTAGACTGAAATACATTCTTGCACTTTGAGAGCCACCACCCCCTCTAAACTTAAGAAGGCTTTACCGATTAGCCAGTTTTTACGTGTTAGAAGAATTTGTTCGGATATTGAGGACTATAAACTACAAGCCAAATTTTTAACTCAACATTTTCTTAATAGGGGATATCCATGACGAGTTGTCAGAGCTGCCTATTTACGGGCATTATAAGCCAATAGATCTCTCTTATTGTCTAGACCAGCGTTTTTCAACCACTGTGCCGCGGCACACTAGTGTGCCGTGAGATATTGTCTGGTGTGCCGTGGGAAAAATTCCAATTTCATCTGTAAAATGTGGCCTCGGCTCACAAATTAGGGTTGCCAACCGGCCGGTTTTCAGCCGGCCTGGGCGGTTTTTCCATAGCCAGGCCGGCTGCCAGCACAGTTGTAAAACCGGCCATTGAAAAGCCGGTTTTTTGCTCTGGCCGCAAGATCGGGAGCGGCCAGAGCAAAAAAACGGCTTTTGTGCCGAAGTCCGCGGCGCGAACGCGATCGCGATTCCCTATAGCAGTGCAGCCGCTGGTTCTGCTTTGTACAGAGCAGCGGCTGCACTACACTTACATTGAAAAGTAAAGAGAAACTGTGTCAGGAGCCCTCCGATCATGCAGAGCCCGAGGAAGTGATGTCATGGGGGCGGGCTCCTCACAGGCTGTCTTTCCTTTTCAAATTAACTTTAGCTGCAATAAAGTTAATTTGAAAAGGAAAGACAGCCTGTGAGGAGCCCGCCCCCATGACATCACTTCCTCGGGCTCTGCGATGACCGGAGGGCTCCTGACACAGTTTCTCTTTATTTTTCAATGTAAGTGTAGTGCAGCCGCTGCTCTGTACAAAGCAGAAGCAGTGGCTTGGGCAGAGGGGGGGGGGGTGTGTGTGTGTGAGTGAACCAGCAAGGGGGGGGGAGTGTGAGTGAACCAGCAGTGGAGGGGGGGGGGTGTGAGTGAACCAGCAAGGGGGGAGGGGGCGATGGTGTGAGTGAACCAGCAGGGGAGGGGGGGTAAGTGAGTGAGTGACCCAGCAGGAGGGGTGAGTAAGTGACAGGGGGGTGGGTGAGTGAACCAGCAGTGCAGGGGGGGGGGGGGTGCTGTGAATGAACCAGCAGGGGAGGGGGGTTGGTGTGAACCAGCAGGGGAGGGGGGTTGGTGTGAGTGTTTGATTCCTATTCAATTTACCTCTGTGCCTATATTGACTATATATAAAGTAATTCTCTTGAATAGGAATCACTTTATATATAGTCAATATAGGCACAGAGGTAAATTTTTTTAACATTTTCTAATGGTGGTGTGCCTCGTGATTTTTTTCATGAAAAAAGTGTGCCTTTGCACAAAAAAGGTTGAAAAATACTGGTCTAGACAACAATATACCCCTATGGAGAAGCAAGTCTGGGATTTGATATTCAGAAGGTGCATCAATGTTGGCATGCAGCATTTACACATACTGGCATGTTCTTGTTTTATATCAAGAGTTGCGTGAGGGCTCCTGCATTGCTTACACTAGAGCAAAAAACTTATGGGATTACATGGTCTAGTCCAGCGATGGCGAACCTATGGCACGCGTGCCAGCTGTGGCACGCGAAGGCCTTGCAGCTGGCACGCGGGCCATAGGTCCGCAAAAAAAAGAAAAAAGCTGTCTCTGACTGCTGCCGCGGACGCGGCAAGGGCAGAATGCAGCATCCCGCGGGGCCCCCTCCGCCCGCTAAGCCCCTCTGCAAGAGCTTTCAGATTCGCGAGGGAGAGCGTCTCCCTCGCGTCTCTGTTAAGCCCGCAGGGGCTAATGGGAAATTTCCCATCAGCCCCTTTAGACACGAGGGACTGATGGGAAATTTCCCATTAGCCCCTGCGGGCTTAACAGAGACGCGAGGGAGACGCTCTCCCTCGCGAATCTGAAAGCCCTTGCAGAGGGGCTTAGCGGGCGGAGGGGGCCCCGCGGGACATTGTAATCTGCCGCGGCAGCAGCCAGAGCCTGCTTTTTTTTTAAAAAAATTTGCCGGGGGGGGGGGGGTTAGGACTGCTAATGGGCAGGAGGAGGGGGGGGGTTAGGACTGCTAATGGGCAGGAGGGGGGGGGTTATGAAAGCGAATGGGCAGGAGGGGGGGGTGTTAGGACTGCTAATGGGCAGGGGGGGTTAGGACTGCTAATGGGCAGGGGGGGGAGGTTAGGACTGCTAATGGGCAGGAGGAGGGGGGGTTAGGACTGCTAATGGGCAGGAGGGGGGGTGTTAGGACTGCTAATGGGCGGGGCGGGGGGGGGTTTAGGACTGCTAATGGGCTGGGGGGGTTAGGACTGCTAATGGGCGGGCGGGGCGGGCGGGCGGGGGGGGGGGGGTAGGACTGCTAATGGGCGGGCGGGCGGGCGGGCGGGGGGGGTAGGACTGCTAATGGGCTGGGGGGGTAGGACTGCTAATGGGCTGTGGGCTGATGGGGGCTGTCTGGAAATGGGGTGATGGGGGTTTAGGGCTGGAAGTGAGTTGATGGGGGGGGCTAGGACTGGTATTGGGTTGGGGGGTTGCTAGGACTGGAAATGGGCTGATGCAGGGACTAGAAGGTAATGGATGCTGGGTGAGGCTGGAACTAGAAGGGAGCTGATGTTGGGGGAGGATTAGAATGGGATGGGGCTGGGAGAGTAAAATGGAGAGGGGAAAAATATTTTGTGTGGGAGGGATAAAAAATCTACAATTGGCCGGGTATTGGGAGAGTAAGTGGGGATTGAGGATGGAGGGGTAAAATTTGAGTGGATGAAATAGGAATGAGGAAAGAGCAAAAGGAGAAAGATTAGTATGTTAAAGCGGATGTAGAGAGAGAGAATGGAAAAAAAAAACTAGAAGAGAGAAGAAAGGACAAATGGACAGCAGATGATGGAGAGTTAGCAGAAAACATGAAGAAACCAGAAGAAAGTGGCTGGAGCAATTGCAACTGAGCTGAGGTATTCTGTTTATGTAATTCCTTTTTGACATTGCCACTTGTTCTCTTTCCCCAGTAGGTCATGTATTGTTATTGTCTGAAATGTATTGGTTTAATATTTGCAGTGTTGCCTTTTGATAGGGATGGTGTGTGGTGCTTTGTGAGTCCTGGTAGTGCTGTTAGGATACGGCGGGTTTGCTATTGGTTCTAAATGGGCAGTGTTTGTAGTAGTTCCTAATGTGCCTGGCGGTTGGCACTGGATTATAGTAATGTAGAAATCTTTTAGTCTGTCTTATCCATACACTCATTAAGAGACATGTTTACTAAAAGTTAGTGTATGTTAGCATTATGCAAATATTTATGCAAATTGACGTGCTGGCACTTTGAGGAAATTCTTTGGTTTTGTGCGGCAGTTTGGGCACTCGGGCTCAAAAAGGTTAGCCATCACTGGTCTAGTCTTTCTCAACCAATACAAACGTTGTCTACTAATGGGAGTTATATACTCCATGTGGTCAATGTGTGATGTGCCGCAATTCTTATACATTGCAATGTTGGACTGATATTAGAACAGGTCATCAGTATTGTCTCAAACATATAACAAATTGCTGCACTTCCTGGTCTGTCTATAGGATTGTGTGTCCTTGTGACAGGATATATGTGGAGAGGGCATGTCACATGGCTAAAACATGTCTTAGTGAACACAAGTCATGATTAACAACACAAACTTTATGGCGCCTTTGGTACTACACTGCATTGACCATGCATACTTTTGGTAGGACCTGAAGTGGTTTATCATTGATTGCATTCCTTCTCATGCACAAGGTAACAAAGAAACCTGACTTTTGTGATTGCAGCAGTATTGGATTTTTATATTGGACGTCTTGCAACCTGCTGGTCTTAATGAAGAGAGAGAGTGGTTTTCCGCGCTGTGACGTTTGCTCTGGACATGAATGTTTTTACGTCACCATGTTTATATACTGCAGGTTCCCTTTAAATATTCAGTAGTAGCTGGAATATTTTCTCCCTCTGTTTTTTACTCTCCAACCCACTTGTGTGACTCTCTTGAAACAGCTGTTTTACTCTTCATGGCAAAACTCGAATCGAGCATTATGGTTTCACAATAGGATACTTTTTCACTCTGGGATTTCATATATCAGCTAAGTATCTTTTTAAGTTTTTATATTCATTAAAATTTTAAATAAACGTGCTGATTGTGTAGGTCAGGACCGATGAATGAAATAAGGCAAGGAGTTCTCTCCGCACCCTATCATAAATAATAGTAGTGGGCAGGGCCAGTATCCCCTCCCTCATTATTATTAATGTTGGCTACACCCCACCATCCTTTTTCCCAAAACTCCTTTGAGAACTCTTTTCATATGATGCTAGTATTTCTCCTTCAAATCCAATGTTGTAAGAAAATTGCAGTGAAAGGGAAAATACATAGTCAGAATAAAAATAAGTTCTTAGCAGTAAATACTTAGCATTGTACAAACAGACTGGGATAGTCCAAAAAAATCTGATTCTGGTCATCACACTAACAACATCATAAATATTCTTTAGTACCAGACATATTTTGAACTAATATAAAACCCTACAAAAGTCACCGAAGATCTGCAAGGCCAAATCTACCATACCATACCAGCATAAACTTCCAAAACTTATACAACAAGGGGCTTACCCAGAAAAAAGCAGCATTATAAATACTGCAATAGGCCCTAGAATACCCATATACCTATTTGAAAAGCTGAACAAGTCAAATTATTACAATATAGATCCCTACATACAAACTCCATGTTAACAGAACATCTGGCCTTGGTCACACACTGAGAGCACAGACCCTCACTAAATATCGAATAAGTGACTACAACCTAAAGTAAAAATAAAAATATGTAGACAAAAATTAAACTGAAACCCCAAGAAGCCAGATTCCACATGCAGTGCAACACCAAATAAATAAGTGATGCAGTTTCCCATACTGTCTAAAATATAAAGATAGCGCAAAGTCCAATCACTAAATTGAAAATACAATTATTTTTTCTACCTTTGTTGTCTGACACATTTTATTCTCTGATCATGCTGGTCCTAATCTGAGGCTTCTGCTTTCCTCTGTCTTCTCTTGGCTCTCTTTCTATGGTCAATAATCCATCTGCCATTTCTTATCTCTCCTTTTGATTTCTTCACTTCCCTCTATCTTGGATATTGATTTTTTTTCCTTTCAGCTTTCTTCCATTTATTTTTCCCTCTGTCTTACCACCCAGATTACAATATTCCTTGCCATCCAGTTCTTTTGTAGCCATCTACCTACCGCTTTTCAATCTTCACCCCAGTCCTCCAATTCCAAAGCACTTGTTCCTGGTCCATTATTCCACAGTCTTTTGCTTTCTTTTTTCCCCTCTATGTCTATCATCTCTCACCCTCATCTAGTGTCTCTCTCTCTTTCCCTCCATCCAGTAGGCTGAGGCAGAGACAAATTATCCGGGCCTGCCTGGTTCACAGTCCCAGGCCTGCAGCTGTGCAGCCTCCCTGTCTCTGCTCTGTCGAGTCAGTTGATACTCAGCAGCGGTGTTTCTTTTCCCCCCTCCCTCCCAACACACACAATATCTGCCCCCTCTCACTTTTTACTCCCCCAGTTTCTACCTCTTTTCCTCACCTGACCCAGCATATCCCAGTTCCAGCTCCTTTCCAGTTCCCCCAGTATAAACTAATTTCCTGTTCAGCCTCAGCATCAGCCCCCTTTCAGTCTCAGTACCTCCCTCAGTATCAACCTATTTCCAGTCCCAGTAACCCTCCCCAGTGTCAGCCCTCTTTTCAGTCCTCCCCTCCCAGTACCTTCCAATGTCAAACCCCTTGCATTTCCAGCATGGCCCCCTCCTTCCATTCCCCTCCTTCTCCAAAGTCCAGCCCCTTCTAGTCCAAATACCATCCCAGGTATCAGCTCACTTCCAGTCCCAGTCCCCCCCCCATCCCCCATGTTAGCTCCCTTCCAGTCACCCTATCCTCTGTCTATCCCCCTTCCGGTGCCATCCCGAGGTATCAGCTCCCTTCCAGCCCCCCCCCCCCCATTACCCAGCTACCTTCCAGTCCCATCCCCAGGTGTCAGCTCCCTTCTGGCCCCCATCTTCCCCCCAATGTCATCTGCCTTCCAGCCCTTCCTTTCTTCCTGTATCTGCTGCTCTTAGCACACCCCCCTCACTGATTCACCGCTTGAGAGAGCTGCAGAAACACTTCTCTGCTCCCATGGTTCTGCTGTGTTATAAATCGCTGGGCCATGGCATTTCTAAAGGTGGTAATAAGTATTTCCTGTTTCTTAGGAGAAACAGAAAATGCTCATTACCGCTGGAAATACTGAGGTGCAGCAGTTTATAAGATAGCAGAGAAGTGTTCCCACAGCGGTAAATCAGTTCTTAAGCGGTAAATCAGTGAGGAGGCGGGTAGCTAGTGACAGCGCCCCCTGTGGTACTTACCCAGCTTACCGGTCCTGGTGGTGGGGCTACCCCCAGCTGAGGTCCCTTCCTTCCCATACATAGTAACGTATATTTTGTGGGATATTTTTGGGAGAGTAATGTCATTTAAAATGTGGGTTAGGGTTATGTAAGATGTCTCTTATTTTATATTGTTCTTAGTGCAGCATCCAAGTAGTCTCTACATGCAATGTAGCAGCACCTGCTCCTACCAGCAGCAGTGTAGGTGAAGGAATCCCATGAAGCTTCACAGGAAGGTTGTCCACAATGCAACATATTGTATACTATAATAATCATCCTCAGAAACTCTTTATATGAGAACCTGAATGATGTGGAGACTAGCCGTCCTGGAATAGCGAGATACCCTCGGTCTCTATTCTACATTCAAAGGAATTTTCCAATTCTGTGCTTGTGGGAGAGAAAGGGTCATTCTTTTGGAAGCCCTCTGCATTTCCCCTTATCTAACATCTCCAGAATATTTCTGCTGATGCTACAAAGTTGTTGTGTGGTCTGTATTATGGCTGTCAGCTGGTTTAATTATTATCAAGCCTCTCGTTCTTCCTTCTGTCTGAAGAGCAGGCATACAACTTCTGGTTACTGGACGTAGACACCATTGATCAATGGCATTGAACAGGTAAAACTTCAGCCAATGCTATTAAAGATAACCAATGCCCTTTTTTTTAACAACATGCTTTGCATCTGAAACTCCAAAAAGCAGAGTCGACCTTTGGATAAAATTATAAGGCAGAGCTTCAGCAGCTGCTCAAACAGTAGTTGGCCATGTAACAAAACTATCAAGCTGCTGCGAGCCACAGAGGATAAGATGCATTCCACACTGAGCTCTCTTTACTTAAAGTTTATTAAAAGGGATGGAACTGAGAAAATATCAAGAGTGCACATTCCATCCCTACAGAATCAACCCAGGAATCCTTTCCAAGCTCAAGCAGAATTAATATGCAATTACAATAAATTTAAATCATTTACAAAGTTTGCCATTTATCTTTACTGTACAATAGGGATGTACTGTTATTTGAAACAAAAAAAGGAAATATCAACATGTTTGTGTTCCATTTTGGAAACAAAACGAAAGAAAAACAGATGAAATATTATTTGTATTTTGCTTCTGTCATTTCACGAGCTTCCACATGCCTTCGTCATTCCTCTAGATTCAAGGCCAGCTTTCCCCCAGCCACACTTGGAGGTCTTCTGTGGGCAGGATCATACGGGCAGTAGAAGTTCTCAAAATGCTGCTGGCCACTTTAAGTGATTAGAGCAATAGGCTTAGGATCAGGGAAGCCAGGGTTCAAATCTCATTCCTGCTCCTTTTGATCTTAAGCAAATCATTAACTCCCCATTGCCTTAGCAATGAACTTAGATTATATGAGGTGCAATCAAAAAGTATCGAGACTTGTACAATAACACAAGAAGTACAACACTGACAGATATTGCGCTCAGTCTCCTTCAAAGTAATCCCCTTCCGATAAACACACTTCCCCCAGAGCTCCTGCCACTGCTGGAAACAATTTTGAAATGTCTCTTTAATTATGCTGTGAAGCTGCTATGTCAAATTTTGTTAATGGTCGCCAAGTCATCGAATCTCCTTCCTTTCAGTGGTAATTTCAGTTTTGGAAACCAGAAAAAGTCACAGGGTGCAAGGTCAAGTGAGTACAGAGGCCGACGGACTTGCTCAATTTGGTGTTTGTTCAAGAACTGCTGGACAAGATTTGATGTTTGAGCTGGGGGTTATCGTGATGAAGCAGCCATTCACCATTGCTGTGCAACTCTGGCCTCTTAAGATGAACTGCATCTCTCAAACGAGTCAGAACTTGGGCATAGAGCTCCTTATTGATAGATAGGACTTTTGGAGGATACTCATGATGAATGATACCCTGATAATCAATCAAAGAAAAATGTGAGCATGACCTTGACATTGCTCCTCACCTGACGGGCTCTCTTGGGTCTGGGAGAGTTTGGAGTCTTCCATTGTGAGGATGGAAGCTTAGTTTCCAGGTCATAACCATAAACTCATGATTCATCACCAGTAATAATTTTTTTGATGAAATCTGAGTCATTTTCAACACATTCCAACAACTCCCTGGTCGCAAATAGTCTATCTTCTTTTTGGTCAGGGAAGAGAAGTTTCGGCATGAATTTTGCAGACACACATCTCATCCCAAAATGGACAGTAAAAGGGGACTCTACTGATATCCATATCCTCAGCAAGCTCCCTGATAGTCAGTTGACAATTTGAGCATATTGCAGCATGCACTGCTTCAACTTTGTCTTCATTCCTGCTTGTGGATGGCCTTCCAGAATGTTTATCAGTGTCAACACTTTGGCTGCCCTCTTGGAAATGTTTGTACCAGTCAAACTCAAGCACGACTCATGCATTCATCACCATATACTTGTTGTAACTTATCATAAGTCTCTTTTCACAAATCACTAAGTTTCTGGCAGAATTTAATGCAAATTCACTGTTCAATTTTTCTTTCTTTAATTTTCTTTCTTTATTTTTTTTAATACCACACTCTTTAGAATCAGTGCAGTTTACATGTATACTAATGAGGTAGGCTATGGCCTAGCATGGCCTGCTACTATGAAAGGCCTGTAAGTTAGGCCTGGATCTTAACTCCCATTATAGCTAGAAAAGAACCAAAAATCTGTGTGAAATAAGAAAACTGTTTTTGAAATGCTTAATAAGAAGTTTTTATGAATTCATAAGTCTTCTATTATTCTCTTGTGTGTGAAAGAACAGAAATGTTTCAGAATATGCATTCCTAAGGCCAAGGTTAGCCTTGAAGTAGAATAAAGAGCTGAACCATTGTTAGAACAGTCCCGAGGGAGGGGGCCAGTTGCTAGGCTCCGGAGGGATTTCTAATTGGATAATTGAAGGAAATGTATAGCCAATGAAATGTTTGCATGTATCAAATGTATTGAGCTAGAACCAATGGAAAGTTTTCATGTATCAAGCTAGAAAAGTGGTATAAAAAGTTATGTCTCTATGGAGAGCTCCGCTCAGTTCCTTGAAAGCTTTGACTGACTGAGCCTGTGCACAAATAAACTGGTTTGGACCCTGTAAATTGACTCCTGGACTTGTTCATTGACTGCAGTTTGCCGCTACATTTCTTGGTGCGTTGGCCGGGAAGTGTGAGTGGTGGATGGTATTCAAGTGAATAATCCACGTAATTCGCCTTGAGGTTTGGTCCGGTTGGAGCCATGTCTGTCCGACTGTAGGGGAAGCCTCAGGCGCCACCGATCACTTTGTATCGGAGAGGTTTCTGCCTGCCTCGGCGGGCCATCGGGTCCAGCTGGTCAACACCTCCGAACCGGGGGAGTCCAGGGTCCAACTCAGAAGCTGGTGTGGTATCGGGGACCGGATCCGGTGAGTAACTGTTTTACATCTAACAGGTACTTTTTATTCCCTTGTCCCCAAAGGGCTCACAATCTAAGTGTACCTGAGGCAATGGAGGGTTAAGTGGCTTGCCCAAGGCCACGGGACTAGAAACCCCAGTCCCTCCGGCCTAAAGTTGCTTGTCCCCATGTGGGAATTGAACCCCTGGCCTTCCGGCCTGAGGTAACCTGTCCCAACCACTGAGCCACTCCTCCCTTAACTCATGTAAATCTGACAAACTGCTTTTACACAATACCAAACATCATGTGATTTTAAAAAAGTACAGGTGTACTGAAGCCATGCTACATTTTTGCACAAGCAGAGCACATAACTAGGTCACTGCATGCTTAATAGCATTATGATGCAACGTATTGTTATACAGCTACATAACAAGTCTTGATACTTTTTGATCACACCTCATAAATCCTCTGGGGACAGGAAAAATGCCTACTGGTCCTGAATGTAACTCACCTCGAGCTAATACTGAAAAGCATGAGTTCAATCCAAACGCTCTACAGCTTGAGCCTGGTACTGTGGCAGGTGCAGGCCTGTGACCCACGGTGTCTGACATAGGCAGGCCAGCATGGCTAGCTTGACCTGTAAATGAGGCCTGTGGAGAGGCATATAGGATTGCACATCCCCCAATATGCTGCTATTGAAAGAAAGAACTCAGTAGAAATATTGAATTAGCTTAGATAAGCAGAACTGCAGAATTAAGAAATGGAAAAATACAGAAAAGACATGTTTAAAAGTTACTGATAAGAAAGAGTACATTTGCAGAGAAATAATAAGGAGTGCTGACAGATGAGTTACAGAACCTTGCTCTTCTGCACGCACAAATGGTCCCATAACCTTGAAAGTGTGAAAGTAACAAGTTGATGAACTGGCCATTGTAATTGGGACTAGAAGGGGGGTAGGCAGGTGTCATGCCTACAGAAGCCCACAGAAGGAACATAATTGGAGAAACTTATCAGTACCGGGACCAATAGAAGGGCTACGGGAGGTACGGGAGAGTACCGGGACCAATGAAATGTTTTTCTATACCTAGAATGGAACAGAAGTCTATAAAAGTTGTTGTAATGCTTGAAAACTTTGCTCAGCCATTTTGAAATTGCCTTGCTTGAGACTTGTGCACAAATAAATGATTTGGACCTTCTGAACAGACTCCTGGTATCATTGGTTTGTCTGCGCTTTGCTGCTACATATTCCTTGGTGCGTTGGCCGGGAAGTTGTGGAATCAAAGTGTATATAGGGCAATATACCACGACTTTCCGCCTCTATAGGCTTGGTCCTGCCGGGATCGCGCCCTTCCGACGAGGGCCGCTCCCTGGCGCCACCGGTCCCTTGTATCGGAGGGAGCTGGTCGGACCTCGGCGGGTGTCGGGCCCGGCTGGAGTCAACGCCTCGAACCCGAGTGAGGGGAGTCCGAGGTCCAACTCATGCGCCTGCTTGGGAAGTTTGAGGACCGGATCCGGTGAGTATAGTTTTGATTTTGGGTCTAGACAGAAATAGCAAGAGCAGTACTGCCATTGGAATTTGGAATTTGTAATCTCGAGATATTGGGAATTGGTAAGAGAGCTTGATCACCTCTCAAGGAAGAGCCGAGTAGCCTGGCATGGGAATTCGCTAGGTGAAACCCTCATCCTTTTTGTAATTGGGAAAAGACTAGTCAGAATAGATAGAAACGAATGCATTCTGGGATACGTTGCTAGCATGATTGTGTGAACGAAGTATGAATGAGAGGTCTGGCAGCACGGACCAAGTGAAAGCGGACCCCTGATTAGCGCATTTCCTGACCGGGCGACTGCGTTCAGGTCGCGAAAAGGGGGAAGCGATTGTCGTCTTGTCTTGTTATTTGTATTCCCTATACGTTTCCAGGACCGTGAGGACCCCTTACCCACGGTCCGCACTCCTTTTCCCTTTTGTCTGTTGTTGCGCGCACACATCGAAATGGGAGGGGCGGAGTCTACTAGAAACACTCCATTAGAATGTATGATCGCACATTTTAAAGAAGGATATTCAGGAGATTATGGTATTAAAATGACAGCAGCCCGTTTGCAGATTTTGTGTACTAGGGAGTGGCCCGATCTAGACCCCATCTGGCCCCGAGAGGGAACGTTCACCGTAGAGATTATTCAGTCAATACACCGTAGAGTGCGGGTAGCGCACCCCGATCAGTACCCCTATATAGATTCCTGGTTAAGTATTTGTGAAGATCCGCCCTCCTGGGCGCAGCGCTGTTATGAGGAACAGTGCAGAATAATGTTAGCTAAAACAGATTCTAGACAGAAAAAGGAGCAGCCTAGAATGAAAGAGCAGGATAAGAAAGCCACGAAGAAACCCATCCTGGCAGATCCTGATTCCCCAGAAGTAGTCCTCAGGCAGCCCCGAACCCCAGGTCCAGTAAGGATAGCCCGGCGGCGTCCTGCCCCAGAACCCCAGAGACAGCCAGAGCCGAGGCGGGACCCAACCCCTGATCCTCCTCCTGGAGGAGAGAAAGAGAAAGAATTAGTGGAAAGAGAAGTGGAGGACGTAAAAAGTGAGTCAGAAGCGGAGATAGAAGAAGAAGGAGGGAATTCCCCAGAAGAAGAAGAAGAGGACAGTGTACAAATAATTGAGAAAGCCAGCGCTAGCACTAGCAAGCCAGTGAAAGAAAAACTCAAAGCAAAACCAGTTGAGAAAAAGAAAGCGACTCCTGCAAAGACAACGACAATAACCCTTAGATCCCAGACCCAAATGACGCCTGGGACAGCCAAACTGTTTCCCTTAAGGCAAGTCCCGGGAGTGCCCGTAAAGAATGATAATGATGAAGTGGTAGCGGGACCCTTAACTTATGTGTATATTCCTTTCTCTACAACTGATTTATTAAATTGGAGGTCGCACTATGCCTCCTACACTAGCAAGCCCCAGGAGCTGACAGAATTAGTAACTAGTATTATGGAAACTCACCAACCCACTTGGCCAGATTGCCGTCAGCTCCTGACCACCCTATTCACTACAGAAGAACGAGCGAGAATTAGAAAAGCAGCTATTGAATGGATGGCAGAAAACCCTGCCGCTCCGGCGCAGGGGCAGAATATAATAGATCGTAGAGAAGCAGCTCAGAGAGAATTCCCGAATGAAGACCCCCAATGGGATCCAAATACAGATGAAGGATCCACAGCCCTAGCCCGTTTTCGCCAAGGCTTTTTACAAGGCCTGAGAAGAGGAGGCCAAAAAGCTATGAACCTTTCCAAAGTAGCAGGAGTTATCCAAGGAATAGATGAGAGCCCAGCAGATTATTATGAAAGATTAACTGAAGCCTACAGAATGTATACTCCCTATGATCCCGAGGCACCAGGAAGTTTATGCATGGTGAATTCTGCTTTTGTAAACCAGTCTCAACCAGACATTAGACGTAAATTACAGAAATTAGAAGGGTTTGCGGGCATGAATGCAACACAGTTATTGGAAGTCGCTCATAAAGTGTATGTGAATCGTGATACTGAAAGACAGAGAGAATGTGATAGAAAGATGAAGAAGAAAGCTGATTTTTTGGCTGTGGCCATAGTTGAAAAGAAAAGGGGAGGTGTCCCTAATCGAAGGAGCAGAGGAAGAGGACGGGGTCAAGGCGGAGGCCGGACCCAGAGACTAGGCGTGAACCAATGCGCCTATTGCAAAGAGGAAGGACATTGGA
Source organism: Ichthyophis bannanicus (assembly GCA_033557465.1). Classification (NCBI taxonomy): domain Eukaryota; kingdom Metazoa; phylum Chordata; class Amphibia; order Gymnophiona; family Ichthyophiidae; genus Ichthyophis; species Ichthyophis bannanicus. The sequence goes on from CM066037.1 coordinate 133,572,708, forward strand.
GAGATATGTGCCCGCAACTCGAAGACGCCCAGCAAGATGACGACAACGATCATCAGTGGCGAGAAGAAAGACGAGGCCGTCCCCGAGGCCGAGGAGGAGCCAATCGAGAACAATTCCAGAGAGAGAGGGGAGGAGGAGCCATTCAAGCATTGGCCACACAGGCCCATGATGAGGATGACGTGGATTAGGACAGACCGGGCTCCAAGTTTGCTTTAGGTCTCCAGGAGCCTATGGTCGAAATACAAATAGGAGACCAATTTATGAACTTTATGGTTGATACTGGAGCAGAACATTCAGTAATAGACAAAAAGATAGCCCCATTCACCAAGAAAGCAGTCACCATTATAGGAGCAACTGGTGCCAAAGCCACAAAGTCTTTTCTTCAAAACCGAATATGCAGTCTAGGAGGACAGCAAGTAACTCATCAATTCCTTTACATGCCCGAATGTCCAGTACCATTACTGGGACGGGATATGTTAGCCAAGCTTCAAGCACAAATATCTTTCTCTGAACAAGGAGAAATGCAAATGACAGTGAATTCTCAAGCCAAACCAGCAGGAGTAATGCTGCTGACAGTACCCCGAGAAGAAGAATGGAGATACTACATTGATGATTCGATTCAAGATACCTATTTTGAACAAACTTTAAAGAACATTCATGCACCACTTGAAGTATGGGCAGAAGGCAGTCCCCCAGGACTAGCCAAGCATATAGCACCAGTGATTGTAACCCTCAAGCCTAGTGCTACCCCAGTGCACGTCAAACAGTACCCTCTCCCAAGAGCCGCAATTGAAGGCATTCATCGCCACCTACAGAGATTGCTCGAGTATGGCCTACTAAAAGTATGTCAATCCCCATGGAATACTCCACTTTTGCCGGTAAAGAAACCTGAGACAGATGATTATCGCCCAGTGCAAGATTTGAGAAGAGTAAATGATGCAGTTGAAACTATACATCCAGTTGTGCCCAATCCTTACACTCTTCTAGGACTGATACCTGCTGAAGCTACCCATTTCACTGTACTGGATTTGAAAGACGCATTCTTTTGCATAAGATTAGCCCCTGTAAGCCAAATATTGTTTGCATTCGAATGGCAGGACCCCATCTCTGGAAGAGGGGGCCAACTCACCTGGACAAGATTACCCCAAGGATTCAAGAATTCACCTACCATCTTTAGTGCTGCACTAAATCAAGATCTTTCAAGCTATCCAGTAGCCCCGGGGAAGAGAGTACTTCTCCAGTACGTGGATGATCTGTTGATAGCCGCCGTATCAGAAAGAGAATGTATATTAGCCACCCAAGATCTCTTGCAGTTACTAAATGAAGCTGGATATAAAGTTTCCAGAGCCAAAGCACAACTATGTCAAACAGAAGTGAAATACTTGGGTTTTCGTATTACCCAAGGAAGCAGAAGATTAGGCAGAGAAAGAAAAGAAGCTGTATGCAGAATTCCAACTCCAACAACCAGAAAGCAAGTCAGAGCCTTTCTGGGAGCAGCAGGATATTGTCGAATCTGGATACCCAACTTTGCCCAAATTGCCAAGCCACTGTATGAAGCCACAAAAGGAGAAGAAAAGTCACCACTGGAGTGGGGACTTGAGCAGGATACAGCCTTCCAGAAGCTAAAAGAAGAATTGATGTCATCACCAGCACTTGGACTACCAGATGTCCACAAACCTTTCCACTTGTTTGTACATGAAGCACAGGGAAATGCCTTAGGCATGTTGACTCAGAAATTAGGAAATTGGGAACGACCTGTAGCCTACCTATCGAAACAATTGGATCCTGTGGCCAAAGGATGGCCACCCTGCTTGAGAGCAGTTGCAGCTACAGCACTACTAGTGAGTGAAGCAGACAAACTCACATTAGGACAGAACATACGAGTCACTGTGCCACATGCAGTCCTTGCCCTTATGGAACAGAAAGCAAATTATTGGCTCACCAATTCCCGAATGTTGAAGTACCAGAGCATGTTATGTGAAAACCCACAGATACAACTCGAAGTGAGCCATGCCCTGAATCCAGCCACCTTGATACCCATCAGTGAAGAACTCCCAGAACATGACTGTATCGAAGTCATGGAGACTGTGTTTTCTAGTCGACCTGACCTAACAGATGTGCCCATAGACAATCCTGACCAGATCTATTATGTTGATGGGAGTAGTCTCATCCTTGATGGACGACGTTGTGCCGGATATGCAGTCGTCACTCAACATGAAGTAGTTGAATCATCAGCTCTAGCCTCAGGCACATCAGCCCAGAAAGCCGAATTGATAGCACTCACCAGAGCATTGTTGTTAGGAGAAAAACTTGTGCTAAATGTATATACAGATTCCAAATATGCCTTCACTACCTTGCATGCTCATGGAGCTCTCTATAAAGAAAGAGGACTCATCACATCCGGAGGAAAATCAGTCAAATATGGTCCCGAGATATTGATGTTACTTGATGCAGTCTGGGCCCCAACACGTGTAGCTGTCATGCATTGTAGAGGACATCAAGCAGGAAAAGGAGAAGTTGCCCGAGGAAATAGATTTGCAGATGCCTCAGCACGACAAGCAGCTATGACAGGACAAATTGCCCCACAAGCCATGCCAATGCAAGCAGCATTGTTTCCAGTACCTTTGAATCTATGGACTCCACGATATACCACCAAAGAATTGGATTACTATTGTGACAGAGAAAATGGAGTATTGAAAGACGGATGGATTGAGCTGCCACCAGAAGAGGGCAGTCAACCTCCGGGACGAATAGTAATTCCTGAATTGTTAGGACCATCCTTTGTCAAAGCTTTCCACGAAGCTACCCACTATGGGAAGAGTGCTATGGAGAAAGCGCTCAGACCACATTTCTACATCCCTTTGATGACAACCATATCAGCCTCAGTAGCACGTCAATGTGTAACTTGTGCCAAAAATAATGCCAAGCAAGGCCTTATTACAGCACCCCGAGTTCAGTCAAGAGGTGTGACCCCCATGCACAACCTCCAAGTTGATTTTACCGAAATGCCAAAAGCCAATGGATACCATTATCTACTAGTATTAGTTTGTACTTTCTCTGGGTGGGTAGAAGCATTCCCAACCAGAACTGAGAAAGCCCGAGAAGTTACTAAAGCCTTAATGAGAGAGATTGTCCCCAGATTTGGAATCCCAGCAGTAATAGGGTCAGACAATGGACCCTCATTTGTCTCCCAAGTTACTCAGCAGTTAGCAAAAGCTTTGCAGATACAGTGGAAACTCCACACTGCATACAGACCCCAGAGTTCAGGGAAAGTTGAGCGAATGAATCGTACCTTGAAAGCCCAAATGTCCAAGCTTTGTCAGGAGACACACTTGAAATGGCCCCAAGTGCTCCCCATAGCTTTACTCAGAATACGCTCAGCCCCTGTAAAGTCAACAGGATTTTCCCCTTTTGAAGTTTTGTATGGTAAACCCCCACCAATAGTGCAGGGAGTCAAAGGAAATCTAGCCCAGATTGGTTCAGAAGTAACCAGACAAGAACTCCTAGCTCTTAGTTTTGTTCTGCAGACTCTCCATACGTGGATCCAAGACCAGTTGCCTATCAACTTGACGGAACCCTTGCATCCCTACCAGCCTGGAACTTCGGTGTGGATCAAAGATTGGAAGAAGATCCCGTTGGAACCCCATTGGAAGGGACCGTACACCGTCATCCTGTCTACCCCAACTGCAGTAAAGGTAGCCGAGATCGACGCCTGGATCCACCACAGCAGAGTCAAGCCCGCCGCCGATCCTGAACCAGAGCGGTGGACAGCAGAGCAGCACCCTGATGTACCCTTGCGAGTTACTCTGAGACGGCAACCAGCAGCATAGACACTTCATCACAAGTGCTTTGCAGTAGCCAAGTCTTTCGAAGAGGATTGCTGTTTTCCATGCAGCAACAGTTTTGTTTCAACGAACCCAATTTGTGTGTGATTTGACACACTACTTTGAGACTACACTGACTAAGCCAGACTTCACAAGCCAACTGAATTGCTAAGTTGGTTAATGTGTGCTGGACATCTTGAGGATCTTCAATCAACACTCAGCACCCGTTAAATTGCTTTATTAGCAAACGGGACGAAGAATAATAGACCGTCGTGATCAAGATCAGCAAGCTGAGGATTCAGAAGAACTCCAATCAACATCAACATGTATCTTTGCTTCTGCTTTGCCTTGGTTGCCTTCTGTGGAGGTTTTGAACAGACTTATGCTCTACCTCCATGCACCGCTTGCATTACTTCTACTAGAACTGGACTGAAAGTAACTCAGACTTTGCTTTACCATTCTTACTATACCTGCAAGGGCACAATAACTCGGTGTATCTATAACACCACTGAACTAAATGTTTGCACTCATGGCAAAATTAAAGCATGCTATAATCCGCATCAGAATCCATCCTATTACACGTTGGAAATAAGATGGAAGGATGCAGATGGACCTATATTAGCTGCTACACCACCACTTAAGGACATTACTAAACCTGCTGTTTTGAATTTTGATGCATGTAATGCTATTAATAGAGATAGTCAGTCCACCTGTGGTACATGGGAGAAAGCGTATCGAAATGACCATAAATATATGTGTCCAGAAGGTGCCACAAATTGGTGGAAGTGTACAGGTAAAACAGGATCAGGGTATAGTACTGCTACAGCGGCAGATTACTATTGCCCATATTGGGAATGTGTTTTCTATGCTACCTGGAACACTGGTATAACTGATGAGAAAGTAGATAAGCGGATGGCTACTCTAACCAAGCCAACCACAAATGATAAATGTCAGAAAGATGCTTGCAACCCCTTACATTTGCGTGTGCATAATCCCCATGCCTGGAAACAAGGATATAAGTTTGGTTTACGTATTGCTGGAGGAGGAACAGATCCAGGGACCATTGTGTATATTAGATTGAATACTCAAGCCCACAAGTCATCCAAATATCATATTCATAATACCTTTTATGAAGCTATGCATGTAAATAAGTTTGAGATCCCTCACCCTTCACAGAATTTGTTTCTAGAATTAGCCGGAGCAGTAGTATCTAGTCTTAAGATCACAGATTGTTATTTCTGTGGCGGAACCCAAATGGGAGACCAATGGCCCTGGGAAGCCCAAGAATTGAATTATTCCATGATTTACAATCAGACTGAATTACACAAGACAACCAGTGAATGGGTGTTAGCGCACTCAATCGTTGGACGTCTTTGCTTCGCCAGAACTGGACCCCAGTTCACCCAAAAGGTAGGACAGCTGGTCTGTCTTAGCCAGAAATACTATAATGCCACGAACAAAAAGACAGCATGGTGGTCAGGAATCAGACATCCTGAACCTCCTAACCCATTAGCTAGATTTTCTGAACTTGCAGGTCTATGGACTAACCTTGCCAAAGTCCAAGCCTGGCAAGCCCCACCTGGCCTGTATTGGATCTGTGGAAACCGAGCGTATGCGCAACTCCCACCGCAATGGGGAGGAGCATGTGTCTTAGGAACCATCAGACCTTCTTTCTTCCTGTTAAACACTGAACATGGAGAACAATTAGGATACCCTGTATACACTACCCACAAACACAAAGGAGCATCGAGACAGAAAAGAGAGGCCTTACAGATAGGCAAGTGGGAGAAGTGGCGAGGTGATGATTGGCCACCAGAACGAATTATTGAGTATTATGGACCTGCCACTTGGAATGATGATGGTATGTATGGTTATCGTACCCCAATTTATATGATTAATCGTATTATTCGCTTACAAGCAGTAGTTGAAATAATAACCAATGAAACTAGTCATGCTCTCACGCTCTTAGCTAGACAAAGTACTCAGATGCGCACTGCCATATACCAGAATCGCTTAGCCCTTGATTATTTGCTAGCAGCTGAAGGAGGAGTATGTGGTAAACTGAATTTAACTAATTGTTGTTTGAAAATAGATGATAAAGGTCAAGTAGTTGAAGAAATTGCTAAAGATATGCAGAGACATGCTTATGTGCCGGTACAGACTTGGCACGCCTTGAAATTTCCTAATTGGTTTGCTAACCTTTTCTCTTGGCTGGGAGGATTTAAGACTTTCGTTATCTTAGTACTAATCCTTGTTGCTGTTGTCCTCTGCTTACCATGTTTAATCCCATGTTGTATGCGCTCCCTTCATAGTGCTATTGATAGTACAGTAGAGCGGAAGACCGCAACTAGAATAATGGCTTTATACAAAGCCAGCCCTAGTGGAACTAGTAAGAATCCTTTAATCAGGATGTGAATTTTCTAGAAAGTGATTTAATTCTCACACCTTATTAAGTAATAGGGTGAGATTAATCAAAGGGGGGAATGTGGCAGGTGCAGGCCTGTGACCCACGGTGTCTGACATAGGCAGGCCAGCATGGCTAGCTTGACCTGTAAATGAGGCCTGTGGAGAGGCATATAGGATTGCACATCCCCCAATATGCTGCTATTGAAAGAAAGAACTCAGTAGAAATATTGAATTAGCTTAGATAAGCAGAACTGCAGAATTAAGAAATGGAAAAAATACAGAAAAGACATGTTTAAAAGTTACTGATAAGAAAGAGTACATTTGCAGAGAAATAATAAGGAGTGCTGACAGATGAGTTACAGAACCTTGCTCTTCTGCACGCACAAATGGTCCCATAACCTTGAAAGTGTGAAAGTAACAAGTTGATGAACTGGCCATTGTAATTGGGACTAGAAGGGGGGTAGGCAGGTGTCATGCCTACAGAAGCCCACAGAAGGAACATAATTGGAGAAACTTATCAGTACCGGGACCAATAGAAGGGCTACGGGAGGTACGGGAGAGTACCGGGACCAATGAAATGTTTTTCTATACCTAGAATGGAACAGAAGTCTATAAAAGTTGTTGTAATGCTTGAAAACTTTGCTCAGCCATTTTGAAATTGCCTTGCTTGAGACTTGTGCACAAATAAATGATTTGGACCTTCTGAACAGACTCCTGGTATCATTGGTTTGTCTGCGCTTTGCTGCTACAGTACCATTTTCTTGTACAACAGATTCTGTATGGCAGATCCTGCCTTACAATAAAATGGCTTTGGCCTTTGATCAGCCCGCACTATATTGAAAACTAGGAGCGGTGGGGCAGTAGGGACAGGGGATCGCTTCTGCACATAAAGACCCGGGGCATAGATGTGATAGATCATGCGCTGGGTAAGCGGGAGGAAGGGTATTGAGCCTGGGGGTAGGGGGGGGCTCTAAGAAAATTTTGGCAATGGGAGAAAAGTCTGACTTTTTTGTTTGTTTCATTTTCCTTAATGTACAATATATATGCTTGACAAATAATTGCTAAGGACAGAATTTCTATAGGTCACTCTAAATTGTTGTTTTGTATTGGCAGCTAGAATTCTGAATCTAGAACTGTAATGTACAAGAACAGTTCTCCAGATACTGACCCTGATCTTCAAGCACAAATTAAACAAAGCTCGTGACAAAAATCATCCATTACTAACAGAAATGTTTAAGGTGATGAACATATGTCATCCAAGTGCAGCACTGCTAGGATCATTGCTTGTTAGTATTGGACAGTGCAGTAATTACTGGTAAAGTTGACATGTTAATGCATCAGGATGTGATAGTGAATTCCTTATCTCCTCGCAGCCACACATTCCATATCTGCGCACACTTGTCATTTTGCTAAAAATCTTGGATTTTGTGGATCGGGGCAAGAAGAGGCTTATCGGCTACCGAAGCACCAAAATCATATAAGTAGAAATGGCCAAACTGCTCCGTTATTATTTAGTCTTAGCTTTTGAATTAAAGCTCATAAATCATAATTAAGTGATCCGTGAAACTGTAAAACCCAAAACCCATCACGTATCACTAGCTCTGATATTCACAGGACCACAGAAATTTCCATCCATATTTGCTGAAAAGTAAAAAAAAAAAAAAATCTGTCTGAGTGAGACGTACAGTATTTGCTGTACTTCCTTGCTTTGAGTTCTCCATATACTTGCATTCAATATTTACAAAACTCAAACAGCTCAATAACTCGGTCACACAAATATCCCTCAAAAATGATTCATGAATGACAGGATGGGATAAAAAAAATCCTGAATGAAGGGGAAGGTTCATGGATTAGGATTTGTGGATCTCAAACTTTTGATCAGGCCATTACTATGAATAAAAGTAGCCTCAGTTCAATTTTTCAAAGATTGATTGGTCAGGTGTGAGACAGGTACTGTAGATCCTTGACATGCTCGCTTGATGCTTCCTGGGTACCTTGAAGGTTAAGTACTCTGAGATGTGGAGAAAGGGGCTTTTCATGTTCTGGTCCTGAAGTATGGAATAAAGTTCCAAACTAACTTAGATGCTGCACAGAGTACGCAGACTTCAGAAAAGCCAGTAAAACTATGTTGTTGTTTTTTTAAATAGCAACATAATGGCTAAATGCTTCTATCTGAAGCACTGTATTTTCTTAGTTAACCCTTTCCAAGCCGAGCCCAAAACTCTCGGGATCCAAAATTCTGACTGGAGTGAAGGAGTGGCCTAGTGGTTGGGGCAAGGTACTTCAGGCCAGAAGGTCAGGGGTTCAAATCCCACTAGAGGACAGCAACCTTGGGCCAGAAGGACTGGGGTTTCTAGTCTCACAGGTGCTCCTTGTGGTCTTGGACAAGCCACTTAACCCTCCATAGCCCATGTTCCCTGTAAAATAGTTATCTCCAAGTTATAATGCCCTGTTCAATGTAATTTCAGTTTGTTCAAATGTAAACCGCACTGATGCAGAATAGCGAGGTATATAAGAGAGTGTAAATAAAATATTCCTATCAAATGGTATATAATACATGACCATAGCAGAAGGAAAATCACTATTAGAACATATTGAATAAGACGGGTACAATTTTCCTGAAATATGCAAAAATTAACCCGGCTGCAGAATGTGGATTAAAAATTTAAAGTAGGCCTTCAAAGGGTTAAGGGGCTTATTTGAGAAACCTTATTCACAATGTATATGGGTAAATATGACCACTTGCACATGTGAATCACATCCATGTGTAAAAGACCATTCTTGAAAGGGCCCATTTTACATGTGGATGTCCAGATCATGTCTGTGTTGCACGGGGGCATATTGGGAGTGTGGCCTTGGTGGCACCAAAATCTACATCTTTGTTCTGGACTTCATATAGAAGATGTCCAGATTTACACCTGCTCACCGACACAAAGAGGAAAAAAATGTTTCTTCTGCCTTCCCTTTAGAGGCGAGAATAAGGGGGATATCCTCCTTCATCTCCAGTGTTTACTTCCCTCTCTTAATCACAAGAAGGGAAAGAAGGAGGCCTCTGTAGTTAATTAGCACCGTCTACACATCTAGATTTGCAAAATGGCAAAGATATACGTGTAAGTGCTGATATTTATACGTGCCAGTTGTGAAATGTCATTCAGTCAAAAACGTCATTCCATATGCGCCAAACAGGGAAAACTGAATCACACTCGGAGGGGGAGAAAAGCATCTCAGTACCCATAGGCCATCTGGGTCAAATCCATGCTCATATAAATGGCATTTGGCAAAAGATAAGTGTGATTTGATAAAATGCAACATGAGAATGCTGAGTTTATAGCAGTGAGGCACAGAGTTTACAGCACGGAGGTATTTTTGCGAGGTTATATGTTCTTCGATACGGCGGGGGAGTTTTTTTAGGATCCCTGATGTTAATGTGCCAGTGTCAAGCCTGGATTGATAGCCAAGACATGATGGCCCATGGGTGTTGAGATCCTTTTCTCCCCCTCCGAGTGTGATTCAGATTTCCCTGTTTGGTGCATATGGAATGACGTTTTTTGACTGAATGACTTTTATATCTTCATTCTAAGAAATTGGACATTAATATATGGAAGTTGTGAAATGTCGGCACTTACAGGTGTAGGTTGCTGGGCTTCCAATATCTATTTTTCCCACGTGTAGCTTTGTAAAATGGCTGCTCCTGGTGCATGTCCATGTCCATCCCCATGTGTTACTGTGATTCCTTCTTTGATATAAAACACATGTCCATGGTGTGGCATGGAGATATATCTGTTGTACATTAGACTTGCACATGCCCACCCTCTCGTCTAAAATTGACATAGATTTACAGAGGTTTTCACTTGGAAATCACAGCAGTCACATGAACAGTATTTCTAAAATGTGCCTTTAAGCTTTTAAAGTTCTTTTCATTTGTATCCTGTTTATTTTATATTTTGTTTTACGATGTTTGTTGTATTTATGTTTATTTTATGTTTTAACTCTGTTACATATATTTTAGTCTTACTTTTGTATATTGGTTTATTATTTCTTTTGTGATTTTATGTTAGCTGTTTCTTCTATGTTACCGTGAGCATACTTTTCATTCAAATTTCTATGATGCATGACCAATAAATAAATAAATGAAATCTTAATGAAATCAAGGGAGATTTTTAATAGAGAAAAACATGTTCTCTAAATCAAGATCCTGAATGCATAAAAGATCAAGAGCCATACAGATTCGTTGAATGAGCCCTCAAAACTTGCAAGGTGGCAGGAACACTTAAGGAGGCGGATGTTGAAAAAATCTGTGCTTTGCTTTAAGGGGTTAGACACTTGGATCTTCCTAAATGAAATTTCTCACAAAAAGAATATTTAGAAATTCCATGGGCCATATTCAAAGGGACTTATGCAGTTTGTAGATCTGCTAACCACATAAATCCTGCTGACTGGGAATATTGACCTCTGAATATCCACCCTTAAGTGATTTAAATGCCTTAGCGCTACCCAGATAGCATCAGGCTATTTTGAGAGTGGAGTGGAGCATCATCGTTAGCTAGCCAGTTAGTAGCAAAATTCAGCTGCTAAGCAGTTAGTTAAACCGCATACAGTTAGGACAGGTGAAAGGCGGTCCCAACTTTATGCAATTTTGCAATCTGGTTAGTGGCTGACTATCACCACTAGTCAGACTGCAAAACAGCAATCCGGCAAAACCAGATATTCAATGCCAGTCACACTAAATATCCGGGTTTAATTTAAAGTGGTGACGACCAGCCACTTTAGCAGTGTCTGTTACTACCAGGACAAAATTATCCTCTGTCACCTAAAAAGCATACAGGAGAAATGTCCAGCTAATGCCCAACTGTGTAAGTTCTTTGAGCAGTTACTTGAGGAATTAGTTATAATATAAGGTAATATTAGCTCTATTGAGGGGTTTTTCTTGACATCTGAGGAACAATTCAAATAGCCCGTTGAAGGCCCTGTGAGGGGGACAATTCATGGCTAGAAATGATAAGAAAATTATTACATTTTGAATAAGGAAAAAAAAGAAAAAGCTACAGATGTATTGTGGATAAAAGTTATAAAACACATCAACAAGCCTTTGAACAGTGATTATTTTACTATATGATTCTCTCACAGTAAAACCATTATTTGGCAGTGAAGCGCTACTTTTGTTTCCCCATCACTTTTCATCTTGAAAAAGTCAATGACATCATCTGTGCACACTCCCTGCATTCAAACATTCTCACTTTAATCTATTTGGGTCATTTATTAGAGGTGCCCTGCATATGCAGCAGCGCCTCTCACTTGGGCTGAAAGGTGCTTGGGAGTTGTACTGTATCTATGGAGAGCAACTTCTTAAGTTTCTTGTAAGTGGAAGGATTTATGATAAACTCTTTTGTGTGGTTCACTTTAATCATGCTTCTCTCTTCTCGTGGTTCGGGTGAATTCATTTTCACTTCCATCAATATCAGCATTAAGACAAGCCCTAACTCACTGTAGTTCTCTTATTTTATTAACTGAGTTTTAAGACAAATTCTACCCCATTATTCAAGGACTAGAAAACTTTTCTGGCTCCACAGAAAATATATAATAATTAGGACCCTCTGACAGACTGACTGGGTGAACAACAGTTAAGAAGGAACTTTCATACAAAACTATGTTTGAATGCCTTCACATACTTTATTAAAGCTAATTAAAAATGTTGGTTCTCCAGCTGTTAAAGTCATTTTCTGTCCCATTCCAGCTGGCTAACAGCACTTCAAAAGAGAACAGAAAAAAAATCCTTCCAGGAATTAGCATAGTCCCTAAAGCTCCATATGGCTGTCTTTGGTCCTTGGCCTCCAGGTTTCAGGCTGAGAACAGACTTGTTTGTATTCTCTCTGTTCAGCTGGAAGTTATTGGTCCAGGTAACAAAGGCTCCTGTATAAACGTAGAAGGGCTCAAAAATGTTCCTTTATCTTTAGAGTGAGGACATGTCTGGCCATCCTGCTTCTAGACTGTGCTTGGTCATAATGTGATTTGATGGAGGAGGATGGACCAAGATGTCTATCATTGATAATAAAGGTTCCCTGTTTCTGTTTTGGAAGGAACTATAAGGGGTCTAGACTAGAGGGATTTGTTATCTCTGAGCTCAGTGAGCTGTTAGAGCCCAAGGGACTTATGGCTGCTGAGAAACAAAAGGGATCTGCTGCTCTGCATGGATAGTTAAACCTTGAAATAGAGAGAGGAGGCTCCCAGGCTAGCTGGGCCTAACCTGAAAAGGAGGACCTGAGAGGAGAGCAGAGGGGTCTGGAGGAGATTTTAAGATGTCCAGCTGTTTTTAGCAACTGTTTAGCAGCAAGAAGTCTGGAAAAAAAACAGTCAGCCTGAAGATTTCAAGCTGCATTTCTGCTTCAGGATACCTAAGAAGGACTTTGGGACTAAGAGGGTGCATCCAGGGGCAGCTCAAGGCAATCTGCTGCCTGAGACGAAGAATGAGATGGCGCCCCCCCCCCCCACCCACCTTAGAGAGGGGCAGGGCTTTTTCAGAAATCCAATCAGAGACTGAACCAAAGCAAAAAGCCGATTAGATTATATGGAGGAAATGCAAGATGTTTGCACACAGGGCCGTATCGAGCTGCAATCGCACCCTGTGCAACTTGCAGCTTGGGCACCCCCCCTCCCCCCATACCTCCGCCCAGCACTGCCTGCTCTTTCCCTGCTGCTTCTGCCCTCTGTTTTTTTCACGGCGGCGCTGGCAGCAGGGAAAGAGCAAGCAGCACTGAACGAAGATATGGGGAGAAGGAGGGGGCAAGCGTCCGATCTGAAAGGCGCCGGCACTCTAAACAGATCTGTCCCTCCTTAATCTGACATCGCGTCGGAGGAGGGAGGGACCAGACCTGCTTAAAGTGTAGCGAAATGGCTTAGGGAGCGCATTTCGGCTGCCTGCTATTGTCCTGCCAGCAGCAGCAGGGCAACAGCAGACAGCTGAAATGCGCCCCCCAAGTCTTTGCACCCTTTGTGGCTGCACTGCTTGCACAGGTCTAGGTACAGTCCTGTTTACACACCAAGGAACTAAAAGACAGCAAGAACCAACAGCACAGTTTATAAAACTAAATTATAACTCATTTTTATGTTGTTGTTATAAGCTGCATTATGGTTCTTGCTTTTTCTTTTTCAATATATATATATATTTTTTTAAATTTTATTTAACAGGTCTTTTATACCTCTTTATCATTTCAATCAAAGCGGTTTACATTGTAACTTAAACTTGGTAATCTACATTAAACAGGGACATTGATAACTTGGAATTTTCTGAGGCAATGGAGGGTAAAGTGACTTGCCCAAGGCCATAAGGAGTACTAGTGGGAATTGAGCCCTGGTCTCTTGGTTCCCAAGCCAATGCTCTAACCATTAGGCTATTCCTCCATTCATATTTTGCATCCACAGTAGGTGCAGAGCAGAACCAGGACATTCACCCACAGAACTCAATAATTTAAAAAAAAATCTGATTCTGATCATCTCACTAGCAACAACAACAACAACCATTATTCTCCAGTACCAGGCCTATTGTGAACTAATACAAAACCCTACAACAAAGAACAAACCTACCATCACAAACTTCCAAAACTCACATAAGGAGTCCATCCAAATAAAGTGTCACTGTAAATACTACAGTGGGCCCTGTAACATCCATACACCTATTTGAAAAGTCAAATTACTACAGTACAGTATAGATCTTTATGTACAAACTCCATGTTAACAGAACACCTGACCTCAGTCACACACACACACATCGACCATCACCAAGTACAGGATAAGTAACCACAATCTAAAGTAAAAATAAAAATATGTAGACAAAATTTAAACTGAAACCCTAAGAAGCCAGAGTCCACATGCAGTGCAACATCAGATAAATAAGAGATGCAGTTCCCCAATACCGTGTAAAATATAAAAATAGCACAAAGTCCAATCACTAAAATTAAATAGAATTATTTTTTCTACCTTTGTTGTCTATCCATTTTATTCTCTCATCATGCTGGTCCCGATCTGAGGCTTCTGCTTTCCTGTCTTCTCTTAGCTCTCTTTCTGTGGTCTATGGTCCATCTGCCATTTCTTATCTCTTCTTTTGTTTTCTTCACTACCTTCCATCAGCCCATTTCCACTTCCAGTAACCCTCCCCAGTATCAGCCCCCTTTCCAGGCCTCCCCTCCCAATACCTTCCAATGTCAACCGCCTTGCATTCCCATGACTGCCACTGATGTCTATTCCCTTTCAGTCCCCCCCCCTTTCCCCACTGTTCAGCCCCTTCTAGTCCAAGTACCATCCTAGATATCAGCTCACGTCCACTCTCACTGCCACCCCCCAGTCAGCTCCCTTCCAGTCGCCCTACCTTCTGTCCATCCCCCTTCCAGTGCCATTCGCATGTCAGCTCCCTTCCAGCCTCCTCCCCATTACCCAACCACCTACCACTCCCATCCCCAAGTGTCAGCTCCCTTCCTGTCCCCCTTCAGTACATCCAGGTGTCAGCTCCTTTCCAGCCCCCTCCTTCCCCTGTGTCAGCTCCCTTCCCACACCCTCCTTCCCCTGGCAGACCCTCTCAGTATCTGCTCCCTTTCAGTCCTATTCTCCCATCCCCCCGCATCAGCCCATTTGTAGCCAGGGGCAGCCCAAGGGGGGTGCGGGGCCATGTGCAGAGACTCTGTGCGGGGCCTCATTTGCATAAGGGGCCTCATTTGCATAAATATTTGCATAATGTTACCATACACTAACTTTTAGTAAACATGCCTCTTAATGAGTGTATGGATAAAGAAAGACTAAAAGATTTCTACATTACTATAATCCAGTGCCAACCGTCAGGCACATTAGGAACTACTACAAACACTGCCCATTTAGAACCCATTCTAAATCCTGAATCTCGTATGTCTCCCACATATATAACCAACAGACTTAGAGAAACATTCACACATACATATTTTTGTTGGAACTCACACTTTGAAGGACCATCCTTCTCGTGGCGTGCTGTTCCCTTTTATTCTTTATATAGGGACGCAACCCTAACATGCGTTCAAAGGGGATATCTATCCCTCAACATCAACCAGTTAACATTCTTTCATTCAGGAAAAACCCTCTTAGAAGCCACTTATCTGAACGGAGACTTTCCACAGTTCATAGGCAACTCGGCGTCTTCCCCAGCTCATAGATAGACTCTATTCAAGTAGCAACCATACGAGAGTCTGAAAATGACAGAAAATGAGGGGAGACTCTCGTATGGTTGCTACTTGAATAAGTCTCAGAAGTCATAACGGATGACCTTCCCTGTTGGTTACATTGATTTGGAGGTGTTGGGTTTTACCCGGTATCGGCGGCTGATAAAGGGACTTCTCCATTTACCATCAGGAGTGCACGTTGAGTCTATCTATGAGCTGGGGAAGACGCCGAGTTGCCTATGAACTGTGGAAAGTCTCCGTTCAGATAAGTGGCTTCTAAGAGGGTTTTTCCTGAATGAAAGAATGTTAACTGGTTGATGTTGAGGGGTAGATATCCCCTTTGAACGCATGCTAGGGTTGCGTCCCTATATAAAGAATAAAAGGGAACAGCACGCCACGAGAAGGATTGTCCTTCAAGGTGTGAGTTCCAATAAAAATATGTATGTGTGAATGTTTCTCTAAGTCTGTTGGTCATTTAGAACCCATAGCAAACCCGCCGTATCATAACAGCACTACCAGGACTCACAAAGCACCAGACCCTACCTATCAAAAGGCAACACTGCAAATATTAAACCAATACATTTCAGAGAATAACAATACATGACCTACTGGGGAAAGAGAACAAGTGGCAATGTCAAATAGGAATTACATAAACAGAATACCTCAGCTCAGTTACACATGCAGAATATAGACCATCACCAAACAAGAAATCGCAATTTAGAAACAGGAAGATAATAATTAAAATGGGAACTCCAAAAGCCAAACTTGGAATGTACAACAACACTGTAGAAATACAACTATAAATTAATTTCCTCTTGTACTAAACAAAGCATAGACGTTAATGATGCACATTTCCCAGAGCTGACATATTCCACTTAATAAATTCAAAATAAAGAGATATTTTTCTACCTTTTGTGCATTTTTTTTTCAGTTGCAATTGCTCCAGCCACTTTCTTCTGGTTTCTTTGTGTCTTCTGTTAACTCTCCATCATCTGCTGTCCATCTGTCCTAGTTTTTTTCCATTCTCTCTCTACATCTGCTTTAACATACTATTCTTTCTCCTTTTGCTCTTTCCTCATTCCTATTTCATCCACTCAAATTTTACCCCTCTATCCTCAATCCCCACATACTCTCCTAATACCCGGCCAATTGTAGATTTTTCTTCCCTCCCAAACAAAATATTTTTCCCCGTTCCATTTCACTCTCCCAGCCCCATCCCATTCTAATCCTCCCCCAAAATCAGCTCCCTTCTAGTTCCAGCCCCACCCAGCATCCGCTCCCTTCTAGTCCCCGCATCAGCCCATTTCCAGTCCTAGCCCCCCATCAGCCCATTTCCAGTCCTAGCTCCCCTATCCATTTCCAGTCCTATCTGAGTCCCTCCATCAAACTCATTTCCAATCCCAGCCCCCCATCAGCCCATTTCTAGTCCCATCATCAGCCCATGTCAAATCCTAGCTCCCCTCCACTCAGCCCATTTCAATCCAAGCCACCTATGAGCCTACTTCCAGTTCTAGCCCCTCCATGAGTCCATTTCAATGCAAGCCCCCCACCACAGCCCATTTACAATCTTAGCGCCCACCAACAGCCCATTTTCAGTCCTATCCTAGCCACTCCATCAGCCCATTTCCTGTCCTAGCTCCCCCCCCCACTCAGCCCATTTCCAGTCCTAGCTCCCTCCTCTCACAGCCCATTTCCATTCCGAGCCCCCTCCCCATCAGCTATTTGCAGATCAAGTCCCCCTTCCACTCAGCCCATTTCCATTCCAAGGCCCCCTCCCCATCAGCTATTTGCAGTTCAAACCTCCCCTTCCACTCAGCCCATTTCCAGTCCTAGCAACCCCCCCAACCCATTACCAGCTCTAACCCCCCATCAGCCCATAGCACATTACCAGTCCTAACCCCATCAGCCCACCTCAAGTCCTAACCCCCCCTCAGCCCATTTTCAGTGCTAGCCCCCCCATAGCCCATTACCAGTCCTAACCCCCCCATCAGCCCACAGCACATTACCAGTCCTAACCCCATCAGCACACCTCAAGTCCTAACCCCCCCCCATCAGTCCACAGCACATTACCAGTCCTAACCCCCCATCAGCCCATAGCACATTACCAGTCCTAACCCCATCAGCCCACCTCAAGTCCTAACCCCCCATCAGCCCATTTCCAGTCCTAGCCCCCCCCCATAGCCCATTACCAGTCCTAGCCCCCCCATAGCCCATTACCAGTCCTAACCCCCCATCAGCCCACAGCACATTACCAGTCATAACCCCATCAGCCCACCTCAAGTCCTAACCCCCCCATCAGCCCACTTCCAGTCCTAACCCCCCCCATCAGCCCACAGCACATCACAGTCCTAACCACATCAGCCCACCTCAAGTCCTACTCCCCCCAGCCCAGCTCTGTCCCGCGGGGCCCCCCCCCTGCCCGGCAGATCCCTTCCTGCTTGCCTGCCTGCCTGCTTCAGTCAGTTCTTCTCCGCTTCGGCTTTCAGAGCCGCGAAGGGAGAGCTTCTCCCTCGTGACTCTGTTAAGCCCGCTGGGGCTTATGGGAAATTTCCCATCTGCCCTGGCGAGCTTAACAGAGTCGTGAGGGAGAAGCTCTCCCTTCGCGGCTCTGAAAGCCGAAGCGGAGAAGAACTGACTGAAGCAGGCAGGCAAGCAGGAAGGGATCTGCCGGGCAGGGAGGGGCCCCACGGGACATTCGATATTGCTGCTACCGTCGCGGCAGCGGCAGCAACCAGCTTTTTTCTTTTTTTAAATTCTACTTTTAAAGCGGAATGTTCTTTGCGCGGGGCCCCCTGAAACGCGGGACCCTGTGCAAAAAACATTCTCGCTCAATGGACGGGCCGGCCCTGTTTGTAGCCCTAGCCACTAGTTTTCTTCCAGGGCCAGCAGCACTCTCCTCCCCTCCCCCATTAGCCCATTTCCAGTCCCAGTCCATCTCCAGTCCTATTCCCCTTTTCAGCCCACTCCAGTCCTAGCCCCCCAATCAGCTCATTACCAGTCCTAGCTCATTTCCAGTGCTAACCCCCCATCTGTCCATTACCAGTCCTAACACCCCCAATAAGTCCATTTCCAGTCCTAGCCCCCCAGTCAGCCCATTTCCTGTCCTAGCCCCCCTAATCAGCCTATTTCTAGGCTTAACCCCACCAATCAGTCCATTACCAGTCCTAACCCCCCTCCCGATCAGCCCATTTCCAGTTCTAACCCCCCCCCATCAGCCCATTTCCAGTCCTAGCCCTTCCCCCATCAGCTCATTAATATTTCCTATGCTACCACCACCCCCCAGCCCAGGGAAACAGAAAAAAACAAACAAAAAAAACGATCAGAGGAGCTGCTGCCGTGGCGGCAGCAGCAGCAGAGTGAAGTGCCCCGCGGCCCCCCCCCCCCCCCACCTCCCTGGCAGGGCCCTCCTTGTATTTCCTTCAGTGCCGGCTGCTTTTCAGAGCTACGAAGGGAGAGTTTCCCTTTCTCGCGGCTTTGTTAAAGTTGAGCGCAGCCGTGCTGATGGGAAAGCCCAAGAAGACTAAGTTCCTGCATGAGGTTGGGTAGAGGAGGGGGCACCAGATTCACAAGTCACACAGGGCACATTTCTAGCTTGGTATGGTCCTGGCTCAACCACTCCTACTACCTATCTCTCTCCATCTTTCTGTTTCTGTCATTTCCCCTTACTCATTCCCTCAGACCTGTTGCTGTCTCCTAGATCTCCATTTGCCCCTGTCTCCACACTGTTTCTTTCTATGTTCATTTCTTCCATTTCCCGATTCCTGAGACCCAGCTCTTCATCTCCCTCTCTCCTTTCTCTCTTCTTGCTCCACTCCATATCAATGTCTTTTTCTCTTTGTTTCTTCTTTTTTCCATGTTTTCTCTTCTCTCTCGCTCTCAAGTTAAATTTACTAGCGTCTTTGTCTTGCATCTGTCTTGTTAGGTTCTCTTTTGTTTTCATTTCTGTGTTTCTCTTAGTTCCTCTTCTCATTCTGTTCATCTCAGCAAACTCCTTCCTTTTTTCCCTTCCATAACCTTGCTTGCCCTTCGCCTTCTCAGAATGCTTACTGGAGAAAATGGCATCCCAAGCAAAGGATGCTTTCAATGCCCTTCTTCTTTTTTGGGGTTATGTGCTCACAGGCTTTCAGACTGACTCAAAAGGATAGTATGACACCCCTCTGACTTGACACCCAAAATGGTTACCCTTCTTGCCAAATATCCTGTCACAGGAATAATTTAATTTTATATTGCTGTTCTATCTAATCAGTGTTCTGCATGCATATTTGTTAATATGTTATGCTGCCACTTATTGGCTGTAAAGAATAGCCATGTACGCTTTGATTCCTTAATACGACTGAAACCTGTATTCCACTTTCTGATTGTTGGATGGATCTTAGGCAGGAGATTCTCTATTTTTTGTGCCATGTCTCTGAAAATCCTATACCTTGACCTCGCCTGCCTGCTTATCTCCCCAGAGACTTCAAAAGACATTGACTGCATATCATAAAACATTATGGCAGAAAATGACCATATACCTATTCAATTTGCCTCTCTAAGCTGCAAAAGGCAAGATGGAGGGCCTCATCACTTAGGTAAAATTATCCATAGTACTCTTGCTCCTGCTTAAGATCCATCCACCAGTCAGGAATTAGGATATATTTTAATGTCAGGGACATACATATAATATAAAGAAGTTTAGCAGCTACCAGTAGGTGGCAGAATAACATATAAACACTGTTTAAATCTAAGCATAAAAATCACGAAAACACAGAACAGCAATATATATAAATCTCTTTTATGAGAGAGCACTTCTTTTATAAGAGAATTATAAAGTGATTTTGATCAACTGCAGTTATATTTGTTTAGGACTAAACCAGACAGCAAAGGCAAATGCATTCAGGTTTGCTAAACTCCTGCTGAACATGCAATCGGCATTGTTCTGCTTCAGCAGGGGCTCAGCTTTTCTCTAGATGTCTGTAGAAGACACACCTTCTGTTTCTGTGCCTCCTTCTACCCTTACAGCAAAGCCTCCTGCTATAGTGCCTTGATTGGGTGTCGAAACACCTATGAAAATGTGCCAATAGTTGTGAACCCACCTTCTGAAATGCCACTCCAGGGACCCAATACAATAAATGATTGACTTCCTTGCCTGCATGTGACTTCTTGGGACTTTGCATGCATAATGATTAGATCTATTTACTTTGCCACAGGGCCACAGAAAATAATGCGTCTGAAAACTCTTTTAGCCCATTCAGACCCAGACCATTTGGAGTTCTAAAATCTCATATCCTCAAACTGAACTACTTCAGCTGAATAGATAAAAATCTCTCTCTCTTTCTCTGAAATTTTCTTTCAAATAACTTTAATATATTTGTTTAAGTAACTGCGAAGAACTGTAATATAAAAATAAAATATGCCAGAAATACTGGATATTGTTAATGAAGCAAATGGTTCAAAAACCTGGTCATCTTTTATTAGCCAGCCACCTTTCCTTCTGCATTAATAAAATCAAATGAATCCCTTCACTATACAGGTGAATGATACATGAATTGCCAGTTTGCCATCACATTTTCATTAGATTTTGGCATTAAGTATGCACACAAAATATAATTTCCCTGGTTACAGTAACCCTCTATAATCCTTGCATTCATGATAAATCTCAGCTTTGTGCATGGGATGTATAGTGTGAAGTGTGAAAGAGAATTTGAGGAATACAGAGCTGGATTACTGCCTTCCAGTTACATCATTTAAAACACTTGGATCCCTATTTATGAATGCTTAGAGCACAATACTATTATTACTACAACTAATCATTTATATAGCGCTACAAGGCATATGCAGCGCTGTACATATAGTTATAAGACACAGTCCCTGCTCATCGGAGCTTACAATCTAATGAAGACAAAACACATAGCGAAACTGGGGACTAGAGTAAGGTAAGACACCCGACCTCTCCCCAGTCTCGTTTACCACCTTCTGCCTCTCAGGGGTAGCAGAACGCTGTGTGCTATGGAAGGGCCAAGCTCCGCCACTAGGCCTGGCAAATTGTGTGAGACTGCGATCTCCGGCTTTCCTCACCTGTCTACCCGCGGAAATCTGATCTCCCGCAGGCAGAGAGGAGGGGAAGGCTGGCAATTGCTTTTCTGCCTGCGGGTGATGGGACCCCAGTGGGCAGCTTCCTGCTGGCCCAGTCGTGGCCTTCCCCTAATTCTGCCCGTGGAAGATCAGATCCCCAACAGCAACGTTTTTAATGGGGCCAGGGCCCATGTGGCCCACTCCTTTCCGATGAATATGCTGTCTCATATCCCCCTAATCATCCACAACTCATAAGAACATAAGTTATGCCATACTGGGTCAGACCAAGGTCCATCAAGCCCAGTATCCTGTTTCCAACAGTGGCCAATCTAGGTCATACGTACCTAGCAGTTTCCCCAAAAGACGCAGGGTCCACAATGCTTGTATTGGGACAAGCAGTGGATTTCCCGGGTCCCCTTTAATAATGGTTCATGGACCTTTCCTCCAGGAACTAGTCCAAACCTTTTTTTAAACAAAGCTATACTAGCAGTTTTTACTACATCCTCCGGTAACAAATTCCAGAGTTTGATAACATGTGTGAAAAAATATTTTCTCTTATTAGTCTTAAATAGGTTACGCTTTAGCTTCATTCTATATTTTGATGGCATAAACAATCGATGTATGTTTACCCGTTCCACTCCATTCATCAATTTATAGACCTCTATCATATCTTCCCTCAGCAGTCTCTTTTCCAGGTTGAGGAACCCTAACCTTTTTAGCCTCTCTTCATAGGTGTATCCTCCCCTCCCCTTTACCATTTTGGTGTCTCTTCTCTGTACCTTTTGTAATGACGCTATATCCTTTTTAAGATAGGGTGACCAGAATTGCACACAATATTTAAGATGCGGTCGCACCGTGGAACGATACAGAGGCATTATAATAACTTTTGTTTTATTCTTTCCTTATGATTCCTAGCATTCTATTTGTTTTCCTGGCTGTCGCTGCACACTAGGTGGGGGGTTTCAAGATATTATCCATGATGACACCTAAATATTTTTCCTGGGTGGTGGTTCCTAATGTGTTCCTTATTCCCTAGCACTCTTCCTCTCTCTACCTCTAGGCTTGCTCTTATGTCTTACCCCTATTCTGGCTTCCATTTCTACTTTCATCTCCCCCATTTCTACTCTCTTCAATGAACACCTATCCCTTCCTGTGGCTCTCACCCACTCTATAGCCCTTTCTCGTTTTAACTCCCCCCCCCTCCCCCTTCCAACCCTGCGCGTTATCTGCTGTAAAGCTCATTTTATGCAATGGATTTTCTGGCAAATAATACACGATAACACTATTGTCATGGGCTAAGTGCTAGTAAATAGGAGCCTAAACTGTTCAGGTTCTTTGCAATCCAGGGCATATGATCCCCCCCCCAAAAAAAAAAAAAATTATCGCTCAAAATCAATGCACACTAGGGGAAAAAATTAATGCACGTTAGCAAAAGGGCCCCTGTATTTGTTAAGATGGGCACACTAACTATCCTTTATGCACCCCATGAAGAACAAGGGCAATTCTATGACCAAATTGGCACTGAACTACTAGCCTTCATGGAAGGAAGATTAATGCTAGCAGGGGATTTCAACCTAGCTCCAGTCTATAAAATGGCCAGCACAGCTAAAATAAAAAAGGCTACAGACAAAATCTAAGGCAACCAAAGGAGAAATTGAAGTTTATTGATACATGGAGACAGAATATATAAAACAGCAAATCTTCACATTCTTTTCCAACCCACATAACACAGATTCCAGAATAGACCCAATACAGACAGACAGTAACACATATATACCAAGAAACAAATAATTCAGAAATAGGGATAATTACATGGTCTGACCATGCACCTACTTGGATAGAATTAAAAGGACTTAAAAATCAGGAGGGGACAAAATACTGTAGATTAAATGAATCACTGCTAAAAGACAAAGAAATCCATTCTTCAATAGAACAAGAAATCTCCAACTATTTGAAATGGAATGATAATGAGGAAATTGACCCAGAATAGTCTGGGATTGCCTGAAGGCAGTAATCAGAGGAAAACGTGTACCCTACATGACAAAACAAAGAGGACAAAAAGTAGAAGAAATTACTAAACAGAAAAGAGAACTAGCGAATAGTCAGAAATCTGGGGGCTTGGAGAACAGAAGCGAAAACTTGGAAAATTCCATACACAGACTGCAAGCGCATATTTACTAATGTGCTCTACCAGGATAGCTCTGGGTTAGCATGTGGTTTCAGCACCACGCTAAAAAGTAACACAGGGCTCCCTGCTAAAAACCCCACACTACCCTGGTAGCAGACGTTGTGGCAGGACAGGGGCATTCCGGGTGTGGTGCAGATAGTGCTAACTGCACCTGATCCCAGTTGCATGGGTGCAATTAATGCCAACTCAGTAAGTGGCATTGGTTGCACCCATGGGCAGTTTGCCACAGTAAAACATGGTGTGCCTATACTAACTGCAGAGGGAAGAATGTTGACTTGAAGCCCCGTGTTGGTAACAAGGCCTGAACGCATGTCACCAGTGCAGGGCTTAGTAAACATGTTACCCATGACTGAAGTGGTATTTAAAGGTGCGGAAGAATTGAAGGAAATATCGATACATCGGGAAAATGTCTTACAACTATTAGATAAACTGAAGAGTAGCAAATCACCTGGGCCGGATGGTATACATCCAAGGGTGTTGAAAGAACTGAAATATGAGATTGCAGAACTGCTATCAGTAATCTGTGAACTATCATTAAAATCATCTCTAATACCTGAAGATTGGAGGATCGCCAATGTAACATCAATTTTTAAAAAGGGTTCCAGGGGTGATCCGGGAAACTACAGACCGGTGAGCCTGACGTCAGTACCGGGAAAAATGGTAGAAACCATCATAAAGAATAAAATTACTCAGCATGTAGATAGTCACAACCTAATGGGAGACAGCCAACATGGCTTTAGACAAGGAAGATCTTGTCTTACTAATCTGTTATGTTTTTTTGAAGGAGTGAATAAACAGGTGGACAAAGGTGAGTCGGTTGATATTGTGTATCTGGACTTTCAGAAAGCCTTTGACAAGGTCCCTCATCAGAGACCTTTGGCAAAACTAAAGAGTCATGGGATAGGAGGCAGTGTACTATTGTGGATCAGGAACTGGTTAAAAGATAGAAAGCAGAGGGTAGGGCTAAATGGCCAATTTTCCCAATGGAGAAAGGTGAATAGTGGTGTACCCCAAGGATCTGTGCTGGGTCCGCTGCTTTTTGACATATTCATAAATGACCTGGAAAGTGGAATAACGAGTGAGGTTATCAAATTTGCAGATGACACAAAACTATTTAAAGTTGTTAAAACCCAAGAGGATTGTGAAAAATTGCAAGAGGATCTTGATAAATTGGAAGACTGGGCATCAAAATGGCCGATGAAATTTAATGTGGACAAGTGCAAGGTTATGCACCTAGGGAAGAACAACCCAAACTATGGTTACACGATGCAAGGTTCCACATTAGGAACCACCACCCAGGAAAAAGATTTAGGCGTCATTGTGGATACCATGTTAAAACCCTCGGCTCAGTGTGCAGCGGCAGCCAAGAGAGCAAATAGAATGCTAGGTATGATAAGGAAAGGAATGGAAAATAAAACAAAAGATATTATAATGCCTCTATATCGTTCCATGGTGAGACCGCACCTTGAATATTGTGTGCAATTCTGGTCGCCGTATCTTAAAAAGGATATAGCGATTTTAGAAAAGGTACAGAGAAGAGCCACCAAAATGGTAAAGGGGATGGAAGGATACTCCTATGAAGAAAGGCTAAAAAGGTTAGGGCTCTTTAACCTGGAAAAGAGACGGCTGAGGGGAGATATGATAGAAGTCTATAAATTAATGAACGGAGTGGAACGGGTAAACGTAGATCGATTGTTTACCTTATCAGAATATAGAAAGACTAGGGGACATGCAATGAAGCTACAGGGTAAACTATTTAAGACTAATAAAAGAAAATATTTTTTCACTAAACGTGTAATCAAACTTTGGAATTTGTTACCGGAGGATGTAGTAAAGGCTGTTAGTGTAGCTGGGTTTAAAAAAGGTTAGTGTAGCTGGGTTTAAAAAAGGAAAATTAAAAGTTCCTGGAGGAAAGGTCCATAAACCATTATTAAGAAGTGACCGAAGATATCAATGCTTGACCCAGTACAAGCATTGTGGAACTGGTGTCTTTTGGGGAAACTGCTAGGTACATGTGACCTAGATTGGCCACTGTTGGAAACAGAATACTGGGCTTGATGGACCTTGGTCTGACCCAGTATGGCATATCTTATGATCTTATGTTCTTAAACATGCCCCTTAGTCTAGAAGAAATTGACTTTAAACTGCTAAAATTAAAAGAAAGGCATTATGAATGGGGAAGCAAAGTCAACAAACTACTTGTTGCAAGGCTCAAAAAACAGATGAGACAAAAGGTGATAACAAAAATTGATAATACAGAAGAATTGACATACAGAGACAAAAACACGAGAGAGATTTGGAGAATAGTGGCAAAACCTAACCTAGTGGTTAGAACACTGGCTTGGTAACCAAGCAACCAGGGTTCAATTCTCACTAGCACTCCTTGTGGCCTTGAGCAAGTCACTTAACCCTCCATTGCCTCAGAATAAAGGCCTGGCAATCTACTTCCAGTGACACTGCCAAGAAACTCAGGAGCTTCTGGGTCGCCAGGAGTCAGGGACTGACTCGAAGGCACACATTGCTTGCAGCAAAACCTCTATAAGTGTGATAGGTTTGAAGGTTCTCTCTTTTAATGCTCTTATCTAGATGGAATTAACTTACTGAAACTAAACAAAGATGATCAGGATAGACTAGACCAGGGGTTCCCAAGCCTCCCTCCCAGTCAGTCGGGTTTTCCGGATATCCACAATGAATACGCATGAGAGAGATTTGCATGCACTGCCTCCACTGTATGCAAATCTCTTTCATGCATATTCATTGTGGATATATGGAAAACCTGACTGGCTAGGGAGGCCCCAGGACAGGTTGGGGAACCCCTGGACTAGACAAACTTGTATGTGAACTTGAAATAGAAAAAAAACATACAAGGCCTATCCAGTGATAAAGCACCTGGACTAAACAGACTAACACCCAATTTTACAAAAAACCTTCATAACTACTAAAGGATCCTTTTACGAAAGCTCGTTAGGGTTCTGCACGTAATGTGCGGTTAGTTCAAAGCCTCTGTGGTAACTGTCAGGGGTGTGGCCAGCATGTTCCTGGAAGTTATTGTGCCAATGAGTACCCTAACATGCAGCGCAATTACTGCAGGACATTTAATGCCACCCATAAAGTCATTGTTATGTGCAACCATGTCAATTGCCACATTGATAGTACGGGGACAATTATCCCCACCAACTGCGATGTGCTCTCCATTCCCATACTCTGCCCCTAACGTACCCATTCCCCACCCAATCGCATGATGTGCAGTTACCATGTGAATTAGTGCATATTGTCACACCCACATGGTAACAATTACCATGGACATTTACAGTTTAAAGAGGTAGTGACAGTGGTTGCCCCTGAAGAAGCCTTTTTAGAGAAACAAAGATCTTTGTTGGGCACACGAGTCGAGACTTTTGCTGAGGGATTATAAAGCAACACTGAAGCTAAGTATTTGGGTGTCTATTTCTTACATGCATTTACACAGTATAACAGAGTAATTATATTTCCTGTCACAGATATGCTATGGACACCTAGGGGTATGTTTACTAAACCATCTTAATGTTACCTGCGCTAGTTGCAGCGATAACGTGAGGAATGCCATATAAGGTAGTGGGCGTTTCTGCGGTAAGGTAGCAATGGCGGCTTATCGCACGATAGAGGGCGCCTTGCTGTTATTGTGCTATAGAGGGCGCAGTGGCGTGTTATCGTGCACTAACCTTAATTTCGCGCCGTGGCGTAAGATCAAAGAAATAGAGGTGTAGCACACTGGTTAATACAATGACTGCTGATACAGCGGTCATGAGTCCGATCCCTTAGTGGGCAAATTTCATTAGGCTGTCAGAGTCAATTAATTTTCCTGCCTGTAACGGTCATACACATCTCAACAACCTGTACTGCCAGCCAAAAACACCCTCACCCCAGTTCCGTAACCTAATGCACCTTTTAGGACGCACCATAAGGCACATCATAGAACACCACGTCATCCAAGGCAGGTCTTAATGTGCCCCAGAGGGCAGCATGAAAGGGTGGCACCTCCCCAAGTCAGCATATAATGAGCCCCATAAGCTGGCCAAGCCGAAGGTGATGCTAAAGATGGTCCAAGGATGTTTAGGTGACCCAAGAAATGTTGGCTAAGGGCAGTAAGGTGGACCAAGGTCACAAGCATGAAATGTATGGGCCAAACACAGATGTAACTCTAATACTGCACACAGCAGCAAGGAAAACCAATTAACAAGTGATATAAAGAAGTAAATGTCAGAGGTGAAGGACCTGCCAAATCTGCATGAGGTCCATGTGGCAGCTGGTAAAGTGGACAAATATAACGGGGGCAGCTGTACTGATGCACAGGGTGATGGTACTGTAAAGTGCAACAATGACAGTGTGTGGCAGAAGATGTGAATACATGTCCACCAGAGGAGGTAGAGGTGGCCAGATAGGTGCAATGACAGGAGGACAGAGGAGTAGCAGTGCCATGCAGAGCAGACACAGGAGAGGCAAGCATGATGAGCCGCAATGCAGAAAAGTATCACAGTGCAGGTCATGGGGTAGCAGCCTGCACATTAG
Organism: Ichthyophis bannanicus; assembly: GCA_033557465.1. Lineage (NCBI taxonomy): Eukaryota > Metazoa > Chordata > Amphibia > Gymnophiona > Ichthyophiidae > Ichthyophis > Ichthyophis bannanicus. The sequence continues at coordinate 133,600,907 of CM066037.1, forward strand.
GGCAGGACGCCACACAGCTGGCAGACACATATAGACAGACAGAAGGATGTTTGGCAACTGTGATGAGGGTATAATGTGGCAACAGCACAGATCTGCACAGATATGACTGTCACAGGAATGAAACGTAGTTGTGTACGACAGGCATAAAATTAAAAGAGAATAGAGAGGAATCAAACCCATGACCAGTAGCACAAATGAAAATGCACAAACCTGTAGGCTACACCACCAACGTGAGCACCACAGCAAAGGCTGCATACAGGAACACTGCAGGACACCACACAAGAAGCCTGCTGTCTGCCAGGATAGGGCAACCCCCAACAGTAACCATGATGCAATGCACATGCAGAACCAGTGTGTACAGCTCATATCACAGTCTGTGATTGTGACGAGAGCCACATATAAACACATGCACACACACAATGACATGTTATGCAGTGGAGACAGCATGCAAAGGAACAAACACCCTAAACCCAAAGTGCGGCAGGTGATGCTCTGTGGCGCAGGGAAAAATGGGGAACAGAATGGAAATGGAGCATGTGAGAAGTGAACCTGCAAACAGACATGCGCCAGACCAGCTCAACAACAGCAATGCCAATCCCCCAAGAGCACTGCCCACATGGACAGTACAAAGAAAGAGCCATATGAAACAGCCAATATGCGATGGATAGGCTGCATAGAGGGCACACTGTGGTGTACAGTGAAGAGATGGAAGGGTGTGTGGAGATATGATGAGTCTGCAGCAATTGGATGGGCAGGTTTGCAGAACACAGGAAAGAAAAAGGAAAGGAACATGTGAGAATCAACCTGGTAACCTATGGATTTCTAAACGACGTATGTGATCACTATCCCAAACAACCCCAACAGGCAGAATGCAAACAGGTACCCACAAAGGCTACACTGTGGTTCACAGTACAGAGATAGATGTCCCCACTGCTCCACTGTCAACTCCAGACATTGCTCCCCTCACCTAGCTGGACCGTACACCTGGATCATTATTTGTTTATTTATGTTTATTTAGTTATTTACCTATATCTCTTACATACCGCTCTATTTAAAATCAGTGCGGTTCACAGTTAACAATTCATTGTACAGAGAAGGAGGACCAAGGTCCAGTGTGTGTGCGCCATGCACTTATGCAACCCGTCAGCAAATCCAGGCTGAAAGCTCACCTACTCGCTGCTGCCTGTGGAACCGAGCTCCCATGATCACCCTCCCCCATCTTTTTGTTCTACCCCAGCCTGCACATGCACTGTCTTCTCAGAACTAGATTGTACGCTATGATGAGTAGGGATTGTCTCCTACATGTGTGTGGAGCGATGTGTATGAGGTGTTGCGCCATACAAATGGTCAGATGTAGTAGGTGTTGCGAAACATATTTATTGGCGTATGTTTAAAGGCATTATACCTGTCACATATACAGTCTGTGAACATATTTTGCCCTGTGCACACCACACACCCATACGGCTCACACCCCCTGGTGCCCATCGTGTCCGGATGGCTGGGGAGCTACGCTGCCCAGGACACCCTCACACAGCCTGCGGATCTCCTCGGCCTTCCAGACAATGGCATCTACCACCTGCCCCAGGGCATTGCGACACAGGCGGCGCAAACCCATGATACCACACAGACACACCGTACCCGCTGTCTGTGTGACAGCATCGGGAGATCGTCTGTCTGTGGTGATGTGCACCAGGTCCCCATCCAGGAGTGCCACATGCAAACATGGCCCAATCACTACACTGCGCATAGTGCATGTTGACGACATCATGAGATGGCACTGCAAACCAGGCTGCCAACTCAACATGGACATGTCTTTGCACATTGCACAAAGGCATCCCTGAGGTCCACAGCATGTCCAGTAGTGCTGGTGCACAGAGATCCCACATAAAACCACCATGAAACAAACACTACAACACAAACATGTAAAGGCTGATGTCCCTCATAAATGATCAAAGGTGCAACCTACCGTCTGTGTGCAGCAGGTGCCTGATAGGGACTGTCAGGGGCAGGCAAAGGGCACAAGAGGTCACAGGCAAAGGCAGAGGATGTCAGAAGCAATCTGTTGAATCTCTATGTCTGCATGTTCATCCGTCAGTGACATCTGTGCAAGGTATGGCACCATGTGTGAAACAGAAACGTAGATGCATAGTGCTCTGTCAGCAAACAAGAAACAGGTCAGTCAACATTGCCAGACACAGGTGGAAAACCTTTAACTATTTTTCACCACCAGAGTACAAAAATGCTGCAATCTGACTATGATTGTAAACTTGTTTGATTCAACCCGATATTCTTTTAAGCTAAATTCTCATATGTATATAGTTTCTCAGTTGACTCCATGTTATAACCCTATTTTGTTTGATGCTAAATTCTCATATGTATATAGTTTCCCCAGTTAATTCCATGTTATATCCCTGTTTTATGTAAACGTAGGACAGAATGTATGTCCAAGTGTTTAATGTTCGATGTAAACCGCACTGATGAGAAATAGCGCGGTATATAAAAAGTGTTAAATAAATAAATAAAAATAAATAAATAAATACACAAGTGAAACAGCAGAGGGTTAGAGATAGAACACTGATCACCACCACACGGGTATCCAGACACATCGCAGGACCAGATAATGCAAAAGGACAACAGAATGTACCGTTACATAGACACCTCAGTAACACATACAGGCACACACAGTGAGCATGCCTCAAGTAGCATACGGGCTGTATATGCACAACAAGAGCCCAGTATAGACATTCAGGACAGTGCATGCTGAGTTACACTGATGTTGTATAATGTCACAATGTCAGGGAAGAGTGTAGGTGCCATCCACCACCACCACCACACCCTGGCCAGGTAGACACCCACAGCTCGGTCACATGTGTCCCAAATACAGACCTGTCACTAACAAATCACTATATGTGATGCGCCACGAACAGGTAGGGTATGGGGGTGCAGCACAAAGAGGTGTACAACAACATATGTGCAGTGCACAGAGAACAACAGACATGAGCAATGCTGTAACGGCACCACCGTACACTCACCAGTATGTCCACACACCCCAGTCCTCAGAGGTGTGACTGACCTACACACAGTTTCCATTGCACCACAGCACCGGACAGGCCCAGCGGTTCATCCTACGGAATCCAATACACAAGGCAAACATACATATGTCATGACAGAGCATTGCATTACACACGGAAGCATATACATATATAATCATGGGCATATTCGCACATATGCAGTACGTACATGTGAACAGCTCCTCTATCAGACGCTGCCTGATCGCCATCCCCTCATGTGTGTCAGCATGGGCACGTGCAGGAGGGCACACAGGATCCTCCTCAAGATCCTCATTAATTTCAACTGGCATATTGTGCCTTAGAGCAATGTTGTGCAGGATGCAACAGGCCAGAATAATACATGCCACAGTCACGGGTCGGTACTGTAAGGCCCCGCTGGTCCTATCCAGACACCTGAAGCGACTCTTCAAAACGCCAAAGGTACGCTCGATGACTGAGCGGCTGGAGGCATGGGCCTCATTGTACCCCATCTCTCCCTGTGGAATACACACAGGGGTCAGCAATCAGGAGTGACACCCATATCCCGCATCACCTGCAGAAAGAAATGTGGAAAGGTCAATCAGGAAAGGCAGGGCACACAGATGCACCCAAGCATCTATGTGCATCTGGACAATAGATAAACTAGGACACAAACATCTGAGTACACGTGATGGCACTCAACAGCAATGCACTAGCGCCTGAGTGGGGAGACACGGACCAATGGGGATGGGCGATGAGGGGAACATACATCCGCTGTACACAGACCAATAACATGATCAACCACCTGTACCTGACAACGGTGACAGCAAGGACAGTAGACATGTGTGATGCAACATGACAACACAAAGTAAACAATGTGATACGAACCAGACCGTCCAAGGTGAATAACCAGCCAGCACACAAGACAGCAGGAAGAATAGTGAGGGAGCAAACCCCCCCACCACACCCAGGGTATCACCCACGCAGATGCAATAGTGTGCCGCCTAGGGATCTATGGAAAATGCAGACACATGCAAATCTGCATATGTGTTTGGTGTCTGTCCGTGAGCTGTATCTGTCAGCCAATTGGTGTTTCAGGCTATCACATAAGGTACACAACATATGTGCCTTCATCAACCCAGTCAAAAACGAGCTGTGCAACACAGCAGAATCACAAACACGAGTGCTACATGCATGTGTGTTGAGAACCCCAGATGAGCAAGGACGCACAGCTGGTAGTCATAGTTAAGTGCACAAACACATAACGGAACGTGCACATGTCCCTGGTGACAACGACATGATATGATGGTGGGCACAGGCACATACAAGGTCTGCGTTCCACAACCACTATGTAAGGAAAGGCATGAAGAACCAAAAATTGCCAATACGACATGGTCAATGATACACCGGCTGTGCTGTGATATGGCACGGCCTGACAGACCTTTCCCAGAATGTTGGATGGACGTAGGTCAGACCTGAAGTGACACATGTCATGTGTGTCACAGGGGATATGCAGTCACTTGTGCCAAAAATGAATCCACACGTGACCTTTGACAGATGATAAGACCCCCAGCACACTGGAACACCATGTGCATGTGGGAGCTGAAAAATACAAACCCAACAGGACACAGTCCTGATATTGTCCGTCCTGAAACTGGTCGAACAGTGACGAGTGATGCAGGATATAGGAGTCATGGGCAGACTCTGGGAACCGAGGAACCACATTCAGAATACGCATATTTGCATCACAAACAACCTGCACATTCAGGGAATGGTAGTGTTTGCGGTTGCAGAACGCCACCTCCCTGTCGCAGGGTGGGACCAGGGCTACATGTGTGCAATCAATTGCTCCCATCATGTGTGGTATCCTCCCAAGACATTAGAATGCCTGGGCCAGGGCCTCCCACTGTTGCCTATCATTAGGAATCGCTATGTAATTCCTAACCTGGCTGACCATGGCCCGCAGTACCTGGTGGAGACAGTGTGAGAAGGTGGGCCTGCTCATTCCACCCACTGCGGCCACCGAGGATTGGAAACAGCCAGAGGCAAAGAAATGTAGGGCAGCCAGGAGCTTGGCCAATCCCGGTATGGCATGTGACCGGGCAGTCCGTGGCTTGAGGTCAGGTCTGAGATCCTCATAGAGCTCCATGATAGCTCCTGTGAGCAGACGGTAGAGGGAGATGACCTGGTCCTCATGCATGTCCTGGAGCATGGCCTGGGCCTGTAGAGGCAGGCCAGGTGAGGTTGTGCCTCCGCATGCCTACAGCGCTGTGCTGGTATAACGGCAGCCTGCAATGCCTCCACAGCTGCAGGTCTGAGTTGCAGCGGGACTTCACCCATGCCCAGGGCCACAGCCTCAGGGACACCATCTCCCTCACCACGCAACTGCATCTCGTCTCCCATCTCCAATGCCAAAAACGCACATCCAGCATCCCGCAGGTGAGCCATGATGACATCAGTTAGAGGCTGGTCAGATGCTATATACAGCATGGGGTGTGGCAACTAATCAGATGAAACATAACACACCTGTGTCTGCAGTAGTATACACCAGCAGGACCCTGACAAATCATGTCATACTCACGGAAGCATAAAGGATGAATGCACATATGAGTGCGCGTCCATATGCGCGTCACGCACAACGAACGCACAGCACACAATTGGACAGGAACAGGAACGCGGGGATGGGATGCCATCGCCAGCCCCACATGAAGTAATGGTTGAAATAAAGCAGACACAATATGGCAGGGGAGTCACATTCCATGAGAATAATCATCACATACCTGTGTGGGAATGCTATAGATCAGAGGGCAGACCGTTACGCATGTTCATTGACATTGCGCATGGATACTGACATTACGCAATATGGCAAGCACAGTACGTGATGTGCGTCCACATACTGCGTGCGTATGCACGCACGTACCTAAATCCTGTAACCCCTTGAAATGGAAAGCGTGTTCGTAAAACGCGCATTACGCAGATGCAACACATATGTTGCTCCATATTGCAGACCCCAAGATGAGCTCACAATCACCCGAGACTGCTGGCACCACTCCACCGTTTCCCGATGAGGAGGAACTGGGCACACCCAGCAATGATATCAAGAGGGGGATTCATGCCCACCTGTCTGTGCAAGGTCTGGATTTTCTGCATGGACATTAAAATGTCCTGGCATAATTAAATTTATCTTATTTTACATCCCAATGACAGATATAATCAATCATCTTGGTTAATAAAACCATGCTATCTCTTGGGAGCCTATATATACATATATTGTAGGCGAGTTTGGTGGAGGCAAGTGTAGTTCTAAACAATTAGCCATCTCCACCTGTATCTGATTCACCAATCTGAAATGCAACTTATCCTTAAATTTTATAGCCATGCCATCCTCTTCACTGCATTCTTGAACAAATAAAAGACTGAAATCAAGCCAGATTAATTTGGCAAGCAGAAAGAATTTCCCCTTCAGCTAGCCAGGTTTCTGTTATACTCAGTATGGATAAATCATGGGCTACCAAACCATGCATCAGCACCCCTTTCTTGTATATTGAATGTGCATGAACTATCCCCATTATAACAGTCCATACAGAGGATGGTGTGACTAGAAACTCAGAATTCATAGGAACAGTCAAAATACATCTTTCTTGAACAGGCCTGTTGACCTACACTAGCCCCATTACATTGGAATTGTAGCTATCTTAAATAACCCCCATTCAGTCAAGAAAACTTGGATAATGGTCTCAGTTTACCTACTTAAATCCCTTAAGACCCCAATACTGCCCATATACAGTATGGAATATTGTTCAGTTCAGTTCTTCTCTCAGGAGCCTTCTCAGAGTGCCTCAAAGAGGCAAACCCATTTTGTAATGTCCCTCCTGCATACCACCTATAAATCCAGTGGGATCCTGCTAGCTGAATGGAGATCTGGGCCTGGGATTTTAGAGGGCCTTTTTCCCATAATCTGAATTTCTTGAAGAAGCATAGTGTATAATATGCGGTATGCTAATTTTCCAGATATCTGTGGTCATAGGATAATGATGGACAATTCATTCTCTGAAACGGTTACTGGACTAGTTTATTATTTCTTACTAGTATTCTTAACCAAATAGATAAGCTTAGCATTTTCTGATGTTGTAATCTGAATAAATGAAAGTTCTTAACAAAATCGATTTGTTAATATTATTACCATTCTCTTTAGATTTTTTTTGTTTTACATTTTTAATTATTTACGCAAATTTTTAGGCTTATTTGTCTGCACAGAAATATAGAAACAAAGAAAAATAATGGCAGATAAAGACCATAGGGCTATCCAGTCTGCCCTTCCATATCAATTACTAAGATTTATAGTCCCTTTTTTTCCCCTTAGAGATCTTCTGTGTTTGTACCATGCTTTCTAGAATTCATATCCTCGCCTCTAGCACCTCCACAGGAGACTATTCCATGCATCTAACACTCTTTCACATTACTCCTGAGTCTATCCCCTTTTACCTTCATCATATGCCTCCTTGTTGCAGAGCTTTCTTTCAATTAAAAGAGGCTCTCCTTTGCATTTATGCCACAGAGGTATTTAAACATCTTTATCATATCTCCCTTCTCCCACCTTTCTTTCAAAGTATACAGTCTGTCCCCATATGCCTTTTGATGAAGTCCACTGACTATTTTAATAGCTGCAGCCCTGCACTGACTCCATCCTGTTTATATCCTTTGGAAGATATGGTCTCCAGAACTACACATAGTGCTTCAAATAAGGTCTCACCAAAGACTTGTGCAGAGACACTATCACCTCCCCCTTCCTACTGAACATGCCTCTCCCTGTGCACCCAAGCATCCTTCTATCTTTTGCCATTGCCTGTTTTATCTATTTAGCCACCTTTAAGATAAGCAGAAACAATTGCCCCAGGTCCCGCTCTTCTTTCATGGACAGAAGTACTTCACCCCCTATACTGTGCTGTTCCCTTGGACTTTTGCAGCTCAAATGCATGACCCTGTATTTTTTAGCATTAAATCAGAGCTGCCAAATTCTCAACCATTTTTCATCCACATGTTATCTATACCTTCCTGGGTGTCTCCCCATTGTAGATTTTAATACTATCCACAAAGAGGCAAACCTTACCTAAAAGCCCTTTCACTCAACCATTTTTAACCCAGTTGGTCACTTTAGGGTCCATCCTTAGGGCAGTTAAATGCCTTCAAAAATCGGGCCCTTTAAGTCTAGGACCCTTACTTTTGAATGAATTATCTCAGCCTTTGTCCTAAAAATGAACTTTACTATCCAGTGATCAGAAAGATGATCACTCACTATAACATCAGAAACACTCTTCCCATTTGTAAGTACGAAGTCCAGTATGGTCCTTTCCTGTGTGGGTTCAATTACCAGCTGTGAGACTAGGTTTCCCTGTAGAGAATCCAGAATCTTATTTCTAGGTGATCTTGTAGCAGCGAAGTGCATTCAGCGAATAAAACCAGGAGTCAGATGCAGGGTCTAAGCCAAGTTATTGTGCACAGGCCCAGCCAGGAGCGTGTCCAAAAGAGACTGATCAAGGAACTACAGGAGCAAATTCCTTATATACATTTTTACAATTTTGATACAGGCAAACTTTCTATTGGTCCCAACGCCCCTTGCACCCGTCCAATCGGGGACTCTCTCTGGGCCTAGCTCCCTGTTCTCCCTTCTCAGGCTATTCTAACAAAGGCACAGTATTTAGGTATAGTTACATTTCTACTTCAAGGACAATTCTAGCTCAGAGAATGCAAGAACATTTCCATCATCAGCATAAAGGAATTATACAAACTTTTCAAAAGCAGTTTAAAGCAGTTAAAGGCAGATTCTCAAACTCTGGTTCTTCTCAGCACTAATCCCAGGTGGGGCTTGGGACTCAGGCCTACCTTACAGGCCATTTACAGGCTATAGCCTACCACAATCTCACAGCAGGGCAGGGTCAGCGCTACCATTAGGTGAACTAGGCCATTGCCTGGAGCACTGGGTTTTGGAGGACGACACGCTTCTGCCACCCCTCATTACTGTTGCTGCTATACCATATTTCCTAGCTCCAGCAGTGACAGCAGTAAACAAGCCAGAACACCATCTGGGGGAAATCTCATTCTCTCTTTCCAGTTTAGCCCACAGTGCCCCCTCCTTCCCTCATAAGCTCTGAAATTCTTTAAGTGGCATGCCATGTGCTTTGGCACACATGGTCTGCTGCCCCGCCCTGTGTGCTGAGCCACCTCCCCCCCCCCCCCCCATGTTGCCACTGATTCTGGTGGCAGGATAGGGGGTGACTAAGTTTGTTGACTACGGCCTGTGGCTTCTGACCCCCTGTCAGAGGAGGAGAGGGTCAGAAGCTGCAGGCCATGTTTGTCAAAGGACATGGCCTGCTGCCGCCGAGCCACCGCCTCCCCCCCCCCCCCCCCCCCGATGGGATCAGCAGCAGCTGTGTGGCTCAGCACAGGGGTGGGGAGGGCGGTGTGGCTCAGCATGGGGGGAGGATGGCATGGCCAGGGCTTCTGCCTAGGGCAGCAGAAACCCTTGGACCTGCCCTGATAGTGCCACTCCTCCTCCCTTTCTTTCTACCTTGTTCTTCCTGAATAAATTATAGTCCAGTATAATTACATCCTAGGCATGGTTCTTTATGAACCATATCTCCATAACTGCCACTAAATCCAAGTCAGCCTCTTCCCTTAAATCCTCAAGATCCAAAATCTGATTTCCCATATCATGGACATTAGCACACACCACTTTCCAGATATTGCCCCTTTTCCTTATTTCTACAGCTGTATTTAATGTTTTATTTACCTGAGGGCTTTCTGTACCCATCCCCAGAGAATTTAGTTTAAAGCTCTCTGCAGTAGGTTAACCAGTCTGCTGCAGAAGACATTTTGACCTTTCTTGGATAGACGGACACCATCTCTTGGATAGTGGATACCATCTCACCATATACCAGGTAAAAGTCTTTATTCCAGCAATAATTAAATATGGCAAAGTGAAAACAAAATATGTGACCCCAATGACATTAGAGCTTTCAAAGTGCTCAGTGTCAATAATGGCAAAGCAGCTTTCAAACTATTCTGTAGCATTATAATGTGCTCTGACCTCCCTGAGATTTCTGAACCTAACTGACCTATTCCAAGTGATTCTATATGTTCGGGGCTTAAAGAGTACATCAAAGGTGTAAGTCACCCAAAGGTCACATGGTGCTCTAAAACCTGTGGTAGAAATTTAAAGGAAATTGGATAAACTGACCAATAATTATTTTGAGGAGATATACTTACAGAGGAGGTAGACACACAAACATGATTTTATATGGCCAGTTTAATACTTTTCTACAATTGGAACACAATGATACAACAGACCTCTTTGGTTCTCTGTAATGGGGTGCACAGAGATTGCATTTGCTAAGATCAGATTGGTTGATGAACCTTGGAGTTCATGTCACAAAAAAATAGGCATTTGGGCAACTCAATGGTTCAGCAGCAATGGTCTGTGCTACCGTGGTACAAAGAGTCTTGACTCAAGTCCCAGGTTTGGACACTGTATGCAAGCTGGTTGGGGCTGAGAGGCAGTGCTCAAAACCTCACCAGAGAGAGGGAAACATCAAGCGTCATTCAACTGCAATGCCTAGCTGACAGATTCAGGGACCATGATTACATATTCCAAAGGAAGCCATTGTGTTTGACTCTTGGCCAAGAACCCTTGTTGTGATGACCAGCCTAACCTGGAGAAGGAAGATATAAAAATGAAGACATATTCCTTGGGTAATCATGAAGGAAGACTTATGGTGCCAGATCCCAGACTTAGTGCTGACTGAGCTGGAAGTATAAAGAGAAAGAAGAAAACTGCTAGACACAAAAATAAATAGAACCCTCTTGCCCTTAATTCCAAACTAGGCATTTATGATGATGAAGGTAGTGAATGTACAGACACTTGAGAAAATAAATCAGTCTCCTGTATCTGTTACAGACATGGCCTACTACTGCTAACATAAACGCGTTCCCCTGTGGCTGATGGGTTTGTTTTGATAGGTCCTCTGATAAGTCTTACTGTGCCTGATTCAGTGATGTTTTTGGAACCTGTGTTAGTTTAAAGCAGTAGGGTATATTATGATTTCCCATACAGCGAGTGGATGCAGCTGCCTATAGCTGATTTATAGTAGGATATGATCAGTAGGAAACCAAAATTTTTCTCACAGCACATTACCTTCCTTACACTTCCATTCTCGGTCACATCATTGGGGCTGTTGGGTTTTCTCATGGAAACCAGCTAATACTTTGTTTGCAATTCCCATCTTCTGATCAAACTTTTAGGTCTTGCACATGGCATGCACACTGTTTACCTTTGGTTACTCCAGTATCTTGTGGTTTAAGGACTTGCCATGATATTGCTGAAGAAAGTTAAGATAAACACAAATAGTTTTCTGCTTATCTCAAATATACCAAGAGACCTTCAAGGACTGTTGTCACATTTCAAGTCATGTAAATTAAGATTGGTTATTTGTCAGTTGTCTTTTTTATTTTACTACATTGTCCTGTCATATCCTCCCCTCCTGTTAAATGTATACCTCCAATTTGTGTTGTTAACCACATGAAGGATAAGGTGGTATACAAAACTGGTTAAATAAATAAATCAATAAATAAATAAATCTAAGATGGTTGCACTCTGAACAGCTGACTCATGCGCTAATTCTGGTATGGGTAAGAAGAGGAAGGAAAAGCAGATTCAGCAACCTCAAGCTACCCTGCCTACCTTATCTCCTGTTTCCTTTGGTCCTTTGGTCCTATCGATGAGTTCGTGCACAGAACGCAGCATCCAGTGATTGATCAGGAGGTGGTAGGAAGCCCGGCTGAGGGGCTGTTGGAGCGGTTTGCTTCGCAGTCCCCTTTGAGCAGTGAGCTCATGCCCCCAAAGATGCGGAAGCTCTCCAAGTTGGTCTGCCCCAGCGTAACCTTAGGCAGGTTGGAGGTTGCTGGAGCTCCCAAAGTGAGTGTTCCTCCTTCCTTCCTGGGGTTGTCTGTCGGAGGCGGTGTGGAGATTATTGTAACTCCGCCAGAGCATCATCTGGGAGCAGTTCCGAAGAGAGGGAGTTTGTCGGTGATGGCTGGTTTGGCCAGTTCCCACCCAGTAGAGCTCGTTTAAGTGCTATGGAAATACAGTCAGAAGCTTTCATTAAAGACTTTAATCATTTGAAGATCTGAATAGAACAGTTGGACAATGTTAATCGTTTAGCCTATCTTTGGTTAATTAATTTTCCAAAGTCTCCCAATGTAACTGCTAAGGATATGTTTAAAAGTATTTACAGGCAGTTTTGGGGGTTCCATCAGAAACTTGTCTTCCGTTGTTTAAAGCTTATTTTTTACCAACAGGTCAGAAAGTCCTTGCAGATGCGGAGATCCCTGGCCCTCAGTTTACTGACGTTTTAAATGAGATAATGAATACTTCTGATAAGGATGTAGTTGTTCCTGCTATGTGTTTGATAACTTTAGCTCTTATATCAGATCGAGAATGGTTCCTTGGGATGTTTTATAGGAAATGGAATATTTCTTTTATGGGCTGTGCAGTCCGTATCTTCCCTGACATGGCTAAAGAAACTCAGCGTCACAGGCAGGAATTTCTCATCCTGCGCCCACGAGTTCTGCAGCTTGGTGGGGGGGGGGGGGGCGGTTCTGAAATACTCCTGTAAGTGCCTTGTTAAATTCCAGGGTCAAACTTATATTTTCCCTTTTCTTTCGCAAGTGATTTCCTTTTTACATGCCCGTGAGCCCCCTAGGGGATGGGGTAACTTACTCTCCTTCCCTTGCCAATGTGTAAGGCTGGTCGTGCCAGTTTTAGTTTTCTTGGAATATTTTCGTTAGTTCATTTTTCATCTTGGATTTCCCTATTGTGGGCTGGGGGATGGGTTGTCATATGTTTTTTCCTTTTCTGCTTTTTGTAGTCAATTTCATGTTTGCTGTATGCTTGTATCTTAGGCAACTCACATTTCATGCTTGTAAGTTGTAAATTGCATAAATATAAAATTTTAAAAAAAGGAATAGCTATGTCCCTTCACGTAACTTATTTTATGGGAAAGATTAAGATAAAACATAAACTGTTCTTGGTATCATAAAGCACATTGCACTGCAAAAAAGAAAAGGGTGGTAAGCAATTCTTCATTCCATTTGCTAACATCTGCTTGCATATAAATATTTTACCAGAGCACAGTGCAAACACTGATGTGTTGTAGCTAGAGACTTGTGATATTTTTTGGCAAATGAAAGCAAAACTTTCAAGCACTAATTCAGAAATGAATTTGCCTGTGTTCCTAAAACTACAGTGACGAAGCAAAGCGAGCCATAGTAACACAGCTCAAAGCAATGAGCAATTCATGACCGAACTCCAATTCTGAACACTCGCGCAATGTTGTGTCAAGGATCTCAAGTGAGAGCTTTTCAAGGATTATGCAGCTTCCGTCTTTGGATGCATTTGTTTTATCCTATTATTTTAGTTTATACAGAAAGATTGGACTGCTATGCTCAAGGCGAAATTAGTTTAATCAATAAAATCAATGGCTGCGATCACTATTTCCTCCTGTACATCAGGAGTAGCAGAATTCCTGAAAAACATCAGTTTCAAGTACTTGCAACGTATGACGCAATTTCGCTAGGCAGAAAACATGTTTTTACCAAAGCTTTGTTCCACGTTTTGGCTTCCATTTTTGTAATTTTTATCATTACCACTGTAAAGGAGCCATGTGCTTTCATCAGGCCTCCTAATCCTTAAATCAAATCTGAAAATTTCACTCTGTACGAAATTCACTTCATCTCAATTAATTCTTCATCTGCAAGACCAAGATTAAAGATATTGAGGCCAATATTTCTTTAGTAAAAAGTTATTTTCTATACCACCCCTTCCAGAGATCAAGAGCGGTTTACATATAACAAACACGTCATATTCAACTTAGAGGCCAATCAAAGATATTACAGTGAATGAATCATGGGTTATGTACATATAGCATGATGATAATATTGTAGTGTGTACAAAGAACTATAGAACATATTTAACATATTCAAAGGATCTATGCAATGCAGAGTCATGCTTCTAAACTGGCCTCTGAATATTTACTAGGACTGAGTGTTTAAACTTATCCTCCAATGGGCCGATTTTGAAAACAGCCAATATTCAAATGTCCATATACAGCTTTTTGAAATTGCTGCTCCCACTGGACATACCAGCAAATAGCACTGTATTTACCAATGCCCTTCTAGGTATTTTGCAAAAGGCAGAGTGTCTGGCAGAGCCTTTTGTAAAATACCAGGAAATTGTGCACATCATGACCCTCACGTCTCAGTTCTCATCTCATCGTTCTATGTAAACTAGGCTTTCTTCGAATATTGGGCCCATTGGGTCTTGTTTTAAAAGAGTTTTGTGTAAGAATAGAATGGGAGAAATATCTTTGAGGAAGGGGCCAGTACTGAGAATATTTGACATATATTTGCATTTAGGAGAAGCAGAGGTGGAGAGAAGGCAGGGTTTCATACAAGCAGGGGCATATTCAAGTGTACCTGCTAACTGGTTAAACCGCGGTCAGTGGGATATTCAGCAGCACAAAAGCGTTCAGTGCCACTGAATAACCCCTGCTACCCAGTTTGAACGCCCCAACGCTAACCGGCTAGCACTGGGGTAGTCGGGGGGTGGGGTGACAGAGTGAGGGCAGCAGCCCCATTTAACCAGGCAATGGAGTGGTGATATTCAGTCGTTGACCAGTTAACCTTAACCAGCTAGTGTTAGATCAAAAAAAGCTAGCTTAACTAGCTTGTTTAGCTATCTGGCCAGTGGCTGAATATGCAGTTGTAGTCAACATTATTGGCACCCTTGCAGTTCAACCCCATAATGTCCAATATCTACTAAAGAAAAAAGCAAAAAAGCGGCAGCGAAATGGCTTTGGACTATATATGCACACATATTTAACACATAAAAGAATCAAATAAAACAAGACCAACTGAACAAGGAAATAGTATAAAAACTGGGACATTGACAGGACATGATTATTGGCACCCTTATAAACAATTCAAATCAGTTTGAACAGAAGAACCACATTTCCAGTACAGTAAAATTAGATGCACCTGTGATCAATTGTCAGTACACACATGTCTTGAATCAATCAATGAATGATGGTTCTAATGTTTAAAATGGCCACATTCACTTCCTGTTCCATTTTCACAATGGTGAAGACATGAGAGCTGCCTGAAACCATCAGAAAAGCCATTATCATCAAACATCAAACTTCAAAGGAGTACAAGGCCATCTCCAAAGCCCTTGGGATTCCTGTGTCTACAGTTTGAAATGTTACTAAGAAAGTTTCTGCTCGTGGAACTGTCAAGAACCTTCTAGGACGTGGTGAGAAGAGGAAAATTAATTCAAGAAGTCTTTGAGGGTTAGTGCGACCTGTTTGAAAAACACCACATACAACTTCCAAAGAGCTTAAGGCTGACCTGGAGCAATCTGTAGTGGTGGTTCAACCTGCGTCATATGCCATGCACTAAACAAAGAAGGACTTCATGGGCGAAGGTCAAGGAGGACCCCACTGCTCAAAGACAGACATAAAAAGGCATGCCTGATCTTTGCCCAAACCCACCTTGAGAAACCACAATCCTTCTGGGAAAATGTTCTGTGGACAGATGAAACCAAACTTGAGCTCTTTGGCAATGCAGACCAGCAATACATTTACAGGTAAAGAAATAAAGCTTATAAGGAAAAAAATACCTTTCCTACAGTTAAATATGGTGGAGGTTCCATAATGTTGTGGGGCTGTTTTGCGGCCTCGGGAACTGGAGGTCTGGAACGTATTAAAGAAATCATGAATTCAGAGGACTACCAAGGTATTTTGGAATGAAATGTGCTGCCTAGTGTCAGAAAACTAGGTCTGGGTTGAAGGCCATGGGTCCTCCAGCAGGACAATGACCCAAAAGGTACACTCAAAAGTACAAAAAAATGGTTAAAAAGGAAGAAATGGACTGTTTTAAACTGGCCAGCAATGAGTTCTGATCTCAGTCCAATTGAGAACCTTTGGAAAGAGCTGACGTCTGCCATTGGTAAAAGAAATCCTCTAAACATTCATGAGTTGGAACAAATCACAGTTGAAGAGTGGGAGAAACTACCAGCAGACAGATGCATGAAACTTACAGATGGCTACAAGAAATGTTTGGAGGTTGTCATCATTTCCAAGGGTCATGCAACCAAATATTAATGAAGGGTGCCATTAATCTAGTCCAGGTCATGCTTTCATTTTTCTCAGAAATTGCTACATCTAAGTTGCACCAACATCTTTTTTGTTGTATACCTTTGAACATATCATTAAAATATGATGACATACAGTACAGTTGGAATATTTCCAATTATTTCTCAAGATATTGTGCATAACATACCTAAAATGCAAGGGTGCCAATAATGTTGACCCCCAATAGCTGCTGACCGGATAGCTAATTTGCTAACTGGCCAAACCAGATATTCAATTCTGGTAGCTGGATATAGCCCCAATATGGAATATCTGGGTTTAATTTAAAACAGTTAAATATGCCTCTCTTTTAAACGGTATAGTTTTGATTTTAAAAACTCCGCATTGTTTTCAAGGGAAAATATGACCATATACAAAGCAGTCTTCAAGGGAAACTACCTGTGTCATTTCCTTTTGGAAATTAGCTACAAGGTCTGTGGTTAGATGAATTATTCTGCAGCTGGACAGACTGTGTCAGCTTTGCCCTCAAATCTCAAACAAATCAGTTCATGAAATAAGAATCTGGAAAGGCCCCCCCCCCCAAAAAAAAAACAGCATATACAATTTTATATGTAGTACAAACTAGGAGGATCTTCATAGAAGTCAAAAGACCATCAATTGCACATTACTGCGCTATGGTGAGTCATAATCTTTAAATCATAGCTCCAACACAGTGTTTTTAATTACTGAAAAATATTCGGTGCAAAAGATCCCAGTGATAGTCAAACTTTCCTCTTCAAACTTTTATCTTCAAATTTTCCAAGTAATTATAAAAGTCATATAGTACAATCTTCTTCCTAACATTGACAACACTGGTAGAATTCAAATATCAATGACGGGATATAAATACTTATCTTTGAAATTTTGCATCACAAAAGCTTAGCTAGCCATGGCAACATGATGCCACGGCTCCATTGAAGAGCTTTGAATTAGCCAGGAAGGTCCTGTACATGCAGGCCAGGCTGAATCTCTGTCCTGGCCTGCAAGTACAGGACTGATCGCGATTCTGATCCCAAAGGGCTTGATGTGCCCCACAGGATCAGAATCGCTATCCCCTCTGTACGTCCAGCTCAGACTGGGTGTACAGAAGGGATCTACGTCCAAGACAGAATGAGCCCTAAACTGATATCAACATCATGCATTGCATTTGTGTATGAAAGCTGCTTTTATAGCCTGTACTGCCAGCATTCATCCTGACTAAGCATGCTCACGCATGCCTGAGCAGTAGCATTTCCATTGCACGTTGTGAGCCTGCGCTGAGTGCATTCCCAGGCATGCCTGGACTAAACAAAGCAGCTTACTATCTAGGCAACATATGAGTAGACTTAAAATATGCGAGGAAACCACAAAAATAGGTGATTGAAAAAAATGGTGTGTGTTAGGAAAGTTTCATGGTGATTTTCATGATCGGCAACCCAAAATCCAAAAGATATACCCAAAAGTGTTCAGGTAGTAAAATATTTGTTGTCCAGTGATATCAGATGTTTGGATTAGGACATCCCAGCTTTCACCTACATGGCCTTTCTAAAATGTATCTTCACACGTATACTTCATGACTCTGCCCATGTACTGCACAAACTATACCCCTGGGAATACCTGCAAATGGTTGCGTATAAGAACACACTTTTTTGTCACTCCACATACTTTTATGAGTATATATCATGTGGTAATTTTACAAAAGCCCTTTTCCATGAGTAAAACTGGGTATTCTAACAGTAAGTTTCTTTGGCTAAAATTGTAGATCCCAATATTCAAAGGCATTTAGACGGGTTATAGAGCTGTACAGTTAGTACAGCTGAACATCCCTGAGTAATGTCACTATATGCCCTGATACTAACCACTTAGCATTGGGGCGTCCAAGGGGTGATACTCAGGGAAAGCTATGCAGCAGCGATATTCAGCCACTGCTCAGTTATTCCTCAGTGGCAAAAGCTGTCCTAACGTTCGCTGCCAAAGCTAATTGGGCAGTGGCTGAATATTGCCACCGCATGGTTAGATTCTGTGCCAGATGTGGCTGTGTGGTGACCCCGGATATTCAATGCCAGTGGCCAGATAAGACTCCTGATATATCTGGAGTTAAAGTTCGGTGGCAATGGCTATGCACCTTAGAGGCATATAGCTGTCACACATGAATATAAGGCCTGTAGTTCTCAACCTGTTTGAGGAACAAAGACCTGGACCCAGATCCAATACATTACGGAGAGTTTGCCTGCCTTCCCCCTCCCTTCCTCTCCCTTATTCCCTCTTCTCCTTCCTTCCCTCCCCTTCCCCCTTCTCCCTTCCTTCCCTCCTTTCCCTCCTCCCCCTTCCCTTCTCCCTCCACTCCCTCTCCCTTTTCCCTCCTCCTCCCTCTCCAATCCTCCCACCCCCTCTTTTCCCCCTTCTCCCCAACCCTCTTTCCCCCTTCTCCCCCTCCCACTTCCTCTCTCTCCTCTCCTCCCCCTCTTTTCCCCCTCCATTTTTCCCCTCTTCCTTTCTCCTTCGCCTCCCCATCCCCCTCTTCCCCCTCCCCCGCCCCTTCTTCTTCCCCTCCCTCTCTCCTTCCTATCCTTCTCCACTCCTCTTTTCCCCCTTCCCCCCTTTCCCCATCCCTTCCCTCATTCCCTCTTCCCCCTCTCCTTCCCCTCCCCTTTCCCTTCCCCCTTCCCCCCTTCTCTTCCTTTTCCTTTTCCCATTCCCCTTCCCCCTCCCACCCTTTCCTGCTCCTTACATATGCATTTTTTATTTTGTCTCTCCTTGGTTTGATATGCCCCCTTCATGTATTAGGTCCCCTGCTTCCATCCTACTAGGAGAGTTTTTAGAACAATGTTACTTTGCAGTACAAGTCTTACACACACGATGGATTTCACCCTTTTCCTTTGTTGAAATTTACCTACACTCGATGTGTCTGATTAGGCAGTAGCACATTGATTGTCTTTATCATAGGCATACCGTGCCAATGAAGTATAATATGGCCAGCAGGGAGATAGATATATTTTCTACTAGTTATTCGCGAGGAAGGCACGCCCAGCGGGGATTTTCACATTTAATAAGTTACCTTGACATATTTGTTCTTATCTTTGCCCTTCCTTTACTTTGCCTCTCCCCTATATTCATTCATTTTTTATCAACTATACTCCTCTCGATGATTTGAATTAAGCCTGTTAATTTATTTTACACATACTCATCCACCTTGGGCAGGTTTGTGTTAATTCTTTTACCTTTTTTTTTTTAAGAGTATATTGGTATTGTGTATATATATATTTTTTAGCAAGAAACATGCCTTACAAATAATCATACAATGAACAGCACAGCTACAATCTCCCACACTTATAAGGCGCTTGGCACTTTTGCTTAGCGTCTCTTGAACTGGAGTGAAATCTTGGTGGTAAGCCTCATCAATCCTTTGTTTATATTGACTTTTTAGTTTGTTTTAATTTTATCACATAGCAGTTCTTTGGTGTCCTCCGTTTGCACAATATGCCCTATGAATATTTTGATCGGATTGTCACATAGCTACTTTGCATCACGTTTATTATTGTACCTTCTGTGACTTCTACTATTTGTGAATATAAGATTTTATGACATATTTTGATTATTCTTTGCATCCTTGTTGTTCCCAATGTTTGATTAGTTTCATTTACATGTCTCTACAGGTTTTATAGGTTCATAAAGAACAGCTGGTAAGTTTGTTGTTTTCTCTCAAGTCTCTCAGATTTGTACACAGTTTTATCATTTACTTTGAGCACTATCTCTTGTATGAGCATCCAGTTGTATATGTGTGGTTTACCTGATTTTTCAACCTTGGTTTTATACATTTATTTATATATTTATTATTTTTTTATATATATTGTGTTATATGAATTTCCTTTTTATGGGATTATTTTTATATTTTTTAGTATCATTGCACTTTCAGTAAGTTTATATGTTTCTATACCTTCTGAATGCATATTGGTTCCATATTTTATTATATGCCTTGGTTTGATTGATTATTTGATGGTTTTAATGTTTTATGATTTATTTATTTTATTTTATTGTTTTATCAGAAGTTGTTGTTCCCCTGAAGAAGACTCCCGGCTGAAACACATGTCAGACTCACCTCTCTGTTAACTAATAAAGTTATCCTTCCACGGTATTTTTTTGTCCTGCTCCTTGTGTACTTGCTGTCACTGCAAGAAGGGTGGTTTTCTTGCTTGTTTTATCTTGCACTATGTTCACACCCTAGTAGGATGTGTTTAGCTTCAGTGAAGATGAAATACAACAGATGCTTCCAGAAGAACCTTTCTTTACTTGATGAGAGGCTGATGTTTCTCACCAAGATTATTTTTGGGAGGAGCTGGTTAGACTCATCCAGAAAAACATTTTTGGGAGGAGCTGGTTAGACTCATCCAGAAAAACATTAGAGAACAAATGCAGGCCACATCTCTCTTGGACTATTGTAGAGCCAAAATGATACCTCAGGGGCTACGCATTTACAAAGCCCCAGGTATGTACCAGGATGATGCCAACTTCATCAACAATTGGAATGCGATTCTTAACAAGTGTTCACTCGATTTGATGATTTTGCGATATGCACATTGAAACAGAAGACTGAATATTATAAGGAGGTTATTGATACTAAACTTTGTTCATTGCAAGAGAATGATGCCAGATATGAGAGACTCCTAGCTGATTATAATAAAAATATAGAATCCTATAAGAAAGAAGTCAAGGATAAGAAACTTAAAAAGTTTAAACATGACAAAGTTGATTATAAATGTGGTTATGTGTATCCTTGGTCTAGAATGGGTTATTATGATGATAGTTCTAAGAAGTATAGAGGTAATTTCAAGAAGAGACAACCAACTGACAGAGAGGATCCTTATGATGATTCTGTGACATCTGTTAAGAAACATAGAAGCAGCCACTCTGAGGATCTCATTGACTCTTCAGCCCCCTTGTTCCCCATAGATAGACACTCCAATCCATCAGATTTTTCAATGGATAACCTTTGGAAGGGTGGAGGGTGGAATCCTCATCACCAACCATACAAAAAGACAGACCAGGAGTGGAAGGCAGATCCTCCGAGGTTTCAATACAAGGGGAGAGGCAGAGGAGGACAGTGGTAAACTGAGTCATGGAGGGTGTCCTATCAGGTATGATTAGCTCTGTGATCAACTTATCAGATGTTCCACTTATGCAGGTTCAGTTCCGAATTCTAGATAAGGGTTTATCTTATGTGTCCTCAACTCGCTATGACCCATTCCATACTAGGGTAGATTTGTTTAAGTTTTTTAGGAAGCTTAAGATTAAAACATTTTTAATGATCAGAATGTCACCTCTGACAACCCTTCTATTGTACATAGAAAGTCCACATGGATTCCTCCTAATGCAGTTAATCCAGCCATCAAGGTTTTCGAAAAACTTGTTCTTAAATGAGTGACGGCTCTGGAAAAGAATTACCATCAGGTTTAGCATAACACAACACACGAACAAAGGTTGGTCTTGGAATCCGTTGGGTCCAATTTTAAAATAGTTATCAAGCGCGGTGCCATTGTGGTCATGAACAGGATCGATTATATTAATGAAGTGAAAAGACAATTACATGATGATCAATTTTACTTACGTTTAGATAAAGATCCTATGTTACCACTGAAAAAGAAGGTAGATTCCTTAGTTGCATTTGGTCATGAAGCCAGCTACCTTACACATAGAGGCTGACTTTCTTACGGTCTCACATCCAGTGGTGCCTACCATTTACATTTTGCCCAAGATACGTAAGTCTATGATAAAGTCAACCTGGATGGCCTATAGTTTCAGCTATAGGTTCACTTTAGGAACCTCTCTCTCAATTCTTAGATGTCCTTTTGCAACCATTTGTCACTGAAGTTCCTTTCTTTATTAGAGACTCTGTGCATGTTGTTAAACTTTTACAGGATTTCCGGGGATATCATGAAGGTTTGTTTTGGTGACACTGGACATAGAATCACTTTATACTAACATACCACAGAAGGAGGCCCTAAAGATAGTGGAACAGACTTCTCAGGACAAATAAACACCTTCCTACTTTCTTTTTGACGCAACTAGCAAGTTTGGCTTTGGAAAAGAACTATTTTTGGTTTGATGGCTTGTTTTACAAGCAAATCAAAGGGGTGGCCTTGGGGTCTTCCATGGCCCCCGATATAGTAAACCTTTATGTTGCCTATTTTGAAAAAACCTTCTTTAGACATTATGTGTACAAACCTTTTGTGAAATTGTGGTTGCGTTACATTGACGACATTTTGATTTAGAATAGTAGTTTACAACCCTTGGAAGAATTCCTTGAATGGATTAATGCCCTGGATACTAATCTAAGATTCACAGGGCATTTTGGTTACAATGAGATAGCTTTTCTTGACATCAAAATTATTAAAGCCGGTAATGGTTTCCATACAGATTTGTACAGGAAACCGACTGACTGTAATCATTATCTTGACTTATGCAGCTTTCATAATAGCTCCTTTAAAAACAACCTCCCAATTAGTCAATTTTTGCACATTAGGAGGTTATGCTCTGATCAGACCAGTTTTGAAAATAATGCTTGTGTTTTGGAGTCCAGATTTAGACAGAAGGGGCACACCCTAAACATATTAATAAGGCGTATCAACGTGCCAGTAATACAGACCAGCAAACACTGCTCCAAAAGCAGGACAAGTCTACTCATGGTAGACTGATTTGTCCCCTATTATCATCACATTCAGTGAATCACTCCAGAAAAATCACAGATATTTTAAAGCAGGAATGGCACATTATTCAAACCATTTCTGGTTTTGAAGAGCAGGAGCTAACTATAGCTTTTAAAAGAAATAAAAACTTATCTAATATTTTAGTGCCCTCAGCATTACCTATTGCATAGAGGAAACTACCTACAGAGGGCCACTTTAAATGTGGGTCTTGTTTGGTTTGTCAATGTCAACTGGCCATGATTTCCAGAGGTTCCTTTGTTTGTCCAAACATTGCAAAAAAGATCACTCTAACTAATCTTACTAATTGCAGTACAGAGAATGTAATTTATCTTATACAATGTCCATGTGATTTGATCTATATCGGTAAGACTAGACGCAGCATTAAAACAAGGATCATAAAATTTTGCAGTGCCGTTTGCTCCTCTGCTGTCCAAAAACCCTTAGTTACTCATTGGCTGGAGGCTTCTCATTCACTAGGTGACCTCAAGTTTGTGACACTCAAACATGTTCGGCCAGACTAACGTGGTGGAAACCTTAATAAAACTCTTGAGAGGATGGAACAGTGGATGATTTTTGAATTAGGTTCCCGTCATCCTGGTGGGTTGAACCAAGAGATTGATCTTTCGGTTTTTCTATGACTTCTCTATACCCCCTTAATTAGTTATCTTGTCATCAAATGGTCTCCAGCCTACGCCTCTCCACTTTTGTTTTTTAGGGTTTTCCTCGTTTTTATACTGTTCTTACTTTATTTTTAATGGTTGGGGTTATTTTATCATTTTAATCACTCATTTGTAATATATTTAATTAATTATTTGTATATGTCTGGTGGCCTTGCATGTTTTTTATCCCTGTCTGGATCTTGTTGTTTTATATACTCCACCTGTTTATTTAGGCCTATTTATTAACGTTGGGTGGTGCCTGCCTTCCCCTTCCCTTCCTTTTTCCTCTTCTCCTTCCTTCCCTCCCCTTCCCCCTTGTAACTTCCTCCACTCCCCCTTCCCCTCCCCTCCCCCTCCAGTCCCTCTCCCTTTTCCCTCCTCCTCTCTCTCCCCTCCTCCCTTCCTCTCTCTCCCCTCCCCTCCCTTTCTCTCTTCTCCCCTTCCCCTAACACTCTCCCTCTTCTCATCCGGTTGAAATAGTGTATCTGGACTTTCAGATCTGGAAAGTGGAATAACGAGTGAAGTTATCAAATTTGCAGATGACACAAAACTATTTAAAGTTGTTAAAACCCAAGAGGATTGTGGAAAATTGCAAGAGGATCTTGATAAATTGGAAGACTGGGCATCAAAATGGCAGATGAAATTTAATGTGGACAAGTGCAAAGTTATGCACCTAGGGAAGAACAACCCAAACTATGGTTACACAATGCAAGGTTCCACATTAGGAACCACCACCCAGGAAAAAGATTTAGGCGCTATTGTGGATAACATGTTAAAACCCGCGGCCCAGTGTGCAGCGGCAGCCAAGAGAGCAAATAGAATGCTAGGTATCATAAGGAAAGGAATGGAAAATAAAACAAAAGATATTATATTGCCTCTATACCGTTCCATGGTGAGACCGCACCTTGAATATTGTGTGCAATTCTGGTCACCGTATCTTAAAAAGGATATAGCGTTATTAGAAAAGGTTCAGAGAAGAGCCACCAAAATGGTAAAGGGGATGGAAGGATACTCCTATGAGGAAAGGCTAAAAAGGTTAGGGCTCTTTAACCTGGAAAAGAGACGGCTGAGGGGAGATATGATAGAAGTCTATAAATTAATGAACGGAGTGGAACGGGTAAACGTAGATCGATTGTTTACGTTATCAGAATATAGAAAGACTAGGGGACATGCAATGAAGCTACAGGGTAAACTATTTAAGACTAATAAAAAAAATATTTTTTCACTCAACGTGTAATCAAACTCTGGAATTTGTTACCGGAGGATGTAGTAAAGGCTGTTAGTGTAGCTGGGTTTTAAAAAAGGTTTGGACAAGTTCCTGGAGGAAAGGTCCATAACCATTATTAAGAAGGGACCCAGGATATCAATGCTTGACCCAGTACAAGCATTGCGGAACCTGTGTCTTTTGGGGAAACTGCTAGGTACATATGACCTAGATTGGCCACTGTTGGAAACAGGATACTGGGCTTGATGGACCTTGGTCTGACCCAGTATGGCATATCTTATGTTCTTATGTTCTTAAAGCCTTTGACAAGGTCCCTCATCAGAGACTTTTGGCAAAACTAAAGAGTCATGGGATAGGACGGCAGTATACTATTGTGGATCAGGAATTGGTTAAAAGATAGAAAGCAGAGGGTAGGGCTAAATGGCCAGTTTTCCCAATGGAGAAAGATGAATAGTGGTGTACCCCGGGGATCTGTGCTGGGTCCGCTGCTTTTTGACATATTCATAAATGACCTGGAAAGTGGAATAATGAGTGAGGTTATCAAATTTGCAGATGACACAAAACTATTTAAAATTGTTAAAACCCAAGAGGATTGTGGAAAATTGCAAGAGGATCTTGATAAATTGGAAGACTGGGCATCAAAATGGCCGATGAAATTTAATGTGGTCAAGTGCAAAGTTATGCACCTAGGGAAGAACAACCCAAACTATGGTTACACGATGCAAGGTTCCGCATTAGGAACCACCACCCAGGAGAAAGATTTAGGCGTCATTGTGGATAACATGTTAAAACCCTTGGCCCAGTGTGCAGCAGCGGCTAAGAGAGCAAATAGAATGCTAGGTATCATAAGGAAAGGAATGGAAAATAAAACAAAAAATATTATAATGCCTCTATATCGTTCCATGGTGAGACCGCACCTTGAATATTGTGTGCAATTCTGGTCGCCGTATCTTAAAAAGGATATAGAGTTATTAGAAAAGGTTCAGAGAAGAGCCACCAAAATGGTAAAGGGGATGGAAGGAGACTCCTATGAAGAAAGGCTAAAAAGGTTAGGGCTCTTTAACCTGGAAAAGAGACGGCTGAGGGGAGATATGATAGAAGTCTATAAATTAATGAACGGAGTGGAACAGGTAAACGTAGATCGATTGTTTACGTTATCAGAATATAGAAAGACTAGGGGACATGCAATGAAGCTACAGGGTAAACTATTTAAGACTAATAAAACAAACTATTTTTTCACTCAACTTGTAATCAAACTCTGGAATTTGTTACCAGAGGATGTGGTAAAGGTTGTTAGTGTTGCTGGGTTTAAAAAAGGTTTGGACAAGTTCCTGGAGGAAAGGTCCATAAACCATTATTAAGAAGGGACACAGGATATCAATGCTTGACCCAGTACAAGCATTGTGGAACCTGTGTCTTTTGGGGAAACTGCTAGGTACGTATGACCTAGATTGGCCACTGTTGGAAACAGGATACTGGGCTTGATGGACCTTGGTCTGACCCAGTATGGCATATCTTATGTTCTTATGTTCTTATCTCCCTCTTCCCCATCCCCATCCCCCTCCCCACTCCTCCTCTTCCCCTCCCCACTCCTCCTCTTCCCCTTCCCTCCCCTCCCATTCCCCTTCTCCCCTCCCCTCCCCTTTCCCTTCTCCCCTCCCCTCCCTTTTTTCCCCTTTTCCCTCTCCCGTCCCCACCTGTCCCTCTCCCTTTCCCCCTTTCCCTCTCCCTTGCCCGTTCGCTTCTCCCCTCCCCCGCCCCCTCCAATTTCCCCCTCCCTTCCACCTTCTCTCTTCCCCCTCCCCCTCCCTCCCCTTTCCCCCTCCCCAGTCCCCTCCGGCCCCATCCCATCCCCCCTTCTCTCTTCCCCATCTCATTCCCCCTTCTCTCTTCCCCTCCCCTTCCACCCCTTCCCCCTCCCCCCTTTCCCTTTCCCTTCCTCCCTTCCCTTCCCTTCCTTCCCTTCCCCCTCCCCCCTTTCTCTTCCCCTTCCTCCCTTCCCTTCCCCCTTTCCCCTCACCCCCTTTCCTCCTACTTATTGTTTTATTTATTTATTGTTCACATTATTATTTATATCACTATTCATTGTTTATTGTTTTTAGTTTTTATTCATTTATCCACGAATGGATACTATTTATAGGTTGAGGAGTTCCATTTGTCTTTCCACCACAGCTTTTTACTTTGGATATTATTTACTGATTTGGGAGTTCCATTTGTCTTTTTACAATATTTCTTTTTTAATTTGGGTTCCATAAGTATTCCAGCTGTACTTTTTAATATTGTCCTTTGGGCAAAATTCCTTTTAGGCACCACTGAATGGTGTATATATATATTTAACCTTACATATGCATTTTTTATCTTGTCTTTCCTTGGTTTGATATGCCCCCTTCATGTATTTAGTCCCCTCTTCCTTCCTACTATGAGGGTTTTTAGAACAATGTTACTTTGTGGTACAAATCTTCTACATAAGATGGATTTCACTCTTTTCCTTTGTTTGTTGAAATTTACCTACACTCGATGTGTCTGATTAGACAGTAGCACATTGATCGTCTTTATCATAGGCATACCGTGCCAATGAAGTATAATATGGCCAGCAGGGACATATATATACTTTCTATTAGTTATTCGCGAGGAAGGCACGCCCAGCGGGGATTTTCACATTTAATAAGTTACCTTGACATATATGTTTTTATGTTTGCTATTCCTTTACTTTGCCTCTCCTTTATATTCATTTATTTTTTTTTATCAACTATACTCCTCTCGATGATTTGAATGAAGCCTGTTAATTTATTTTACACATATTCCTCCACTTTGGGCAGGTTTGTGTTTGTTCTTTTACTTTTTTTAGAGCATATTGATATTGTGTATATGTATATTTTTTTAGCAAGAAACATACCTTACAAATAATCATACAATGAACAGCACAGCTACAACCCCCTGCACTTATAAGTCATTTGTTATCATGCCTCGTTCTCTTTTTATGCTTTTGCTTAGCATCTCTTGAACTGGAGTGAAATCTTAGCAGTAAGCCTCATCAATCTGTTCTTTATATAGACTTTTTAGTTTGTTTTAATTCTATCGCATAGCTTTTTCTGGTGTCCTCCGTTTACACAATATGCATTATGGCTTTTTTGATCGGATTGTCACATAATTACATTTTATCGGGTTTCTGCTTCCGTTCCGCAGTTCTCATTCCAAGTATGGTTGTTGTCTCCACTGAATGATCTTGAGTAGAATCTTGCTGGTGTGTAGGATCAGAGCTATTGTGCAATAATTTACACAGTCATTCAGATCACATTTCTTCAGTATTGGTATGAACATAGATCTTTTCCAATAGGTTGGCCATGATGTTATCTTCCAAATTTCCTAATGGAGCCTTGCAAGTATTGTATCAACTGGATCTGATTGCTGTAATACTTCAATGGGAATGCCATCAATGCCTGGTGCTTTGTTCTTTGATAATGCTTTCAAGGTTGCTTTAACTTCTTCTTTCATCACCAATGGCTCTTAATCATAAGGTACAGGTTGAAATAGCTGTTGATGTACTTGATCTTTATGGTATAATGATTCTGTGTATTTTTTCTGCCTTTTCTTGATCATCTCGGCATCATTCAACACGGATACTTGAGCATTTTTTAGCATTCCAATTCGAGGCTGGAATTTTCTTTAACTCTTATAGCTTTAGGAAAGTCAATCGTGTTCTTCCTCTAATAGTTTCTGATGCTATTTCCTTGTATGCATCATTACAGTTCTTCTCTTTGACTCATCTTGCTGCGCATTGGCAATCTCTGTTAAGTTCTGTGATTATGAGACAAAGAGAAGTACTACAATGACACCTGCAAGGAAATAGAATCAGAAACTATTAAAGGAAGAACAAAATTGACTTTCCAAAAGCTACAAGAGTTAAAGAGAAAATTACAGCCTCAAATTGGAATGCTAAAAGATTCAGGGAGCGGAGCTGTATGTAAAAAAATAATAAAGTCATAGAACTTCAGGGCTTATGAGGGAAGGAGGAGACACTATGGGTTATCTGGAGAGAATGGAAAATCTATTTACATTGGTGTGATATACAGACCTTCCTCACAAGCAGAAGAAATGGAGATTTAGTTCACGATATTGCTATGAAAGCAAAAGTATTATTGATAGGAGATTTCAATTTGCTAGCTGTTGTCTGGGATATCCCTTTTGCATATTATCTAGAAGTAGAGAGATCTTATATTTTCTACAGGGAGAACTGATTCAGTAACTGGTAACAGGACTCATGTGGGAGGAGACAATATTCAACTTGGTGGTGCTTACAAATGGGGAGAGGGTTTCTGATGTTGTAGTGGGTGATCAGCTGGCATGTAGTGATCATCAGATGGTATGCGTCAATATAAGGACATAGGTGGTGATGGTTCATTCAGAACTGAGGGTCCTAGACTTCAGAAAAACTGACTTTGCAAAGATGGGGGAATACCTCATGGAGTTGTTAGCTGGATAGGAATACCTGAGGGAAGTAGAAAACAGTGGGAAAATCTGAAGGAAGTTTTTAAGGGCAACAAACGTTTTTGGTAGGAAAGTAAATAAAAGTAAGAGGAAAAGGAGGCAGCTATGGTTTTCAAAAGAAGTAGCAAAAAGGTAAGGAAAAAGAGGTTAATCTTCATAAACTATAAGAGATAGAAAGAAGACAAGAAGCAACATATGGAGAAGCTAAGGGAAGCTGGTAAAATAGTCAGGAAAGCAAAAGTGCTATGGAAGAAAAAATAGCCAATACAGTAAAAGATGGGGACAAGACAGGTTTTTTTTAGGTATGTTAGTGAAAGGAGGAAGTGCAAAGCTGGCACTGTGAGATGCAAGAGTGGCAGGGAGAAATATGTAGAGGCTGATGAGGATAAAATGGAATTGCTTAACAAATATTTCTGTTCTGGGTTCAGAGATGAAGGACCAGGAATGGAACCTCAGAAAACAAACCCAAATGGGAATGGAAGTGAGGTAGAAAGTGAGCTATTTTCAGAAGATTGTATTCATGAGGAGCTAGCTAAACGAAAAGTGGACAAAGTGATGGGGCCAGATGGGATTCTTCTGAGGGTATTGAAAGAAGTTAGGGAAGTTCTGTACAGCACTACGTATACCATGTAGCACAACAGAAATGATTAGTAGTAGCGATTATGTTGGCTGACCCCACAAAGGCAGAAATAAAAAAGAGGTGGGGAACTGCTGAATAGTTAGTCTGACTTCTATCTTGCATGGCTTTTCTAGAGGTAGGTCTTGTCGGACAAATCTAACTTCTTTGACTGCGTGACCAGAGAATTGGGTTGGGGGAGACCGCTAGATGTGGTATACTTACATTTCAGCAAAGTCTTTGATACCGTGCTGCATTGACAATGTATAAATAAACTGAGAACCCTAAAGTGACCGACTAGGTAAAAAGCTGAATGAGTGGAAGGTGACAGAGTATAGTAGTAAATAGAATTCACTCTGAAGATAGTGGTGTTAACAGTGGTGTGCCATAGGGATCAGTCCTTGGTCCTGTTATTAAGATTTTTGTAAGCAATATCATGGAAGGTCTGTTGGGAAAGGTGTGACTTTTTGTGGATGATACCAAAATCTATGACAAGGTAGACACCTTGGAAGCTGTGGATAACATGAGGCGGGATCTAGTGAAGCTTGAAGAATAGTTGAGAATTCGGCAGTTAAGAATTAATGCTAAAAACGCAAGATCATGTATTTGGGCTGCAAAACCCCAAGAACAGTAGAGTATGAGGTGCTTCCGCGTACGAAAGGAAAGCAGGACCTTGGGCGTGATCATATTGGATAATCTTAAACTGACCAAACAGGTTTAAAAGGTGACGGCAAAAGCCAGAAGAATGGTTGGGTGCATAGGAAGAGAAATGGCCAGCAGGAAAAATGAGGCAACAGTGCTTTTGTATAATTCTCTAGACTCTAGTTAGACCTCATTTGGAATACTGTTTACAAGTCTGGGGACCACACCTTTAAAAGGATATAAAATAGGTCCAGAAGGCAGTTACTAAAATGGTCCATGGTCTTCATCATAAGGCATATGGGGATAGATTTTAAGATCTCACTCTGCATGTATACTTTGGAGGAAAAACAGGAGAGGGGGGAGATATGAGAGACATTTAAATACCTTTGTGGCTCTTCCAGTTGAAAAGAAGCTCTAGAGCAAGGTGTCATAGGATGAAAGTGAAAGGGGATCGACTCAGGGTAATCCAATAATTATTTCTTTATAGAAAGGGTGGTGAATGCACAGAACAGCTTCCCAGTGAAGGTAGGAAGTCGAGAACAGTATTTGAATTCAAGAAAGCATGGGATCAGTACAGAGGATCTCTGAGGAAAAGGAAGGGATTGTAGATCTTAATAGCTCTTATGGATGAACAGATTGGATAGGTCATGTAGTCTTTATCTGATATCATTTTCTGTTTTTCTATGTTACTGAATTAATTACATATAATTTGAGAGTATGTGCATGGAAATCTGATTTCTCTCCGATTGTTTTTCCCTCCTATTGGCCCGCTTTTTTAAAACAGAAGGGATTTTGGATTTAGCTTGCCTTTTTCATGAGTAGTTCAAGGATGGGATATCTAAACGCTACACCAGTCAACTGCAGCATTTCAATATTCTCTGGATATTAGCCCAAAATGTCACCGCAAGGATTATCTTCAAAGCAAAACTAACAGATCATATATCTCCGATTCTTTATGCTCTCCATTGGCTTCCAGTATCATGCAGAATCACCTACAAATCCTTAATCAATACTTTTAAAATTATTACTAATATAGCTCCTTCCTTCATATCCACACTCATCAACATCTCACCTGAAAACAGATCAAGACGAAGAATTAACCTTCACATGCTACAAGTACCTGATTCTATTCGAAAGACAAGTCAAAAGACAAGCAACACAGCCTTCTCATACTTTGCCCCTATGTTATGGAACAACCTACCAACTGAAATCAGAGAAATAAAGGATCTTCAACTATTTAGAAAAAATCTAAAAACCCACCTATTTACTCTACACTACAATAACCTCCATAAGGATGATAACCCTAACTCAGAGAAAACCACTGATCAGCAGTCACTCACTGACCCTACCTAGACAGGACATAAAATCCTTTTTCACTCATATTCACATTGCTCACCTAGTTAAACTTCCTCTTTGAAAGCAATTACTTGTCGCTAATGTGAATAAGTGTAATTAATGTAATATACCCAATTTCCGTTGATTTACTGTGGAGAGACAGTTTTCCTCATTGTATTATTGAGTTGTAATTTTAATAGTTGAATGTTATTTCTTTAAATCCATTCTACATAATATAATAGTTCCTCTGTTATACTGTTCACTGTTCTAAAACCTGTTCTATTGTAAAAATAGTTCTAATCCTGTTCTATGTAAAATAGTTCTGAACCTGTTCCATGTAAAATAATAGCATGCTATTATTAAACTTTGTTTACCTGTAAACCGCCACTGATCGCTGGAAGTGGCGGTATAGAAAAGATGTAAAATAAATAAATAAATAAATATTCAGCCAAAGTGTCCAACTAACAGTGTGGAGGAGAGGTCTAGTGGTTAGAACACTGGCTTGGTAGCTGGAAGACCAGGATTCAATTCCTGCTGGCATGCCTTGGGCAATTCATTAACCCTCCATTGAAGAAAAGCCTGGAAACCTACTTCTGGTCACACGGCCAAGAAAACCCAGGTGTCAGTATTGACTCAAAGGCACACATTGCATTTTCATCCAGATAGTGGCTGTAGCTGAATGTCCAGACTGTGCAGCTACTATCTGGGCAGCTTTTATGCCAGCGGCAATTATCCAAATAGTGGCAGTATGACTCTTGCTCCCCCTACAGGCCACTCTGGAATTCTCCGGATAGTGTTCTTCCGAGATATTCAGCCACGTTATCCAGATAGTGCTGCTGAATATCTTTCTGAGTGCCTTTATCAGGAGAAGCTCTGGGATCACCTGGATAAGGGCTTTTGAATGTTGGCCCCTATATTGGTACCTGGGGCAGTGGAAGGGTTAACTAACTTGCCCACGATCACAAGGAGTGGCAGTGGGTTTTGAACCCTCGTTTCCCAGTCTGGTACTCCAACCATTAACCATTTGCTACTTTTGTGTCTCTGTGAATTGAGCATGCGTTTTCTACTTTGCCTTTTTCATTTACATTTCCTCACAGTGCAAGAGGAATGCAGTGTTTAATTAGAATAAACACAAAGTGCTATCATAAAGAATGAACAAGGTTTGGGGACCTTCCATAATCATAATAACGGCATACATTACTTCACAGCTATCTATGAACTGAGACTGAATGACCTAACTATGGATAACCTAGAAGAGAGGAAATATGACAGGCAATGTCAAATATTTCAGAAAAAAAATCCCCAGACCCTCTGCAGCATCACAGGCCCCTTCTTTCTCTCTTACATTTCATTGCTTTCACCCTTCGCTAAGGAATATTATAGAAAGGAATACAGCCCTGCCTAAAAGTCAAATATTCACCCCTCCCCCCAAGCTGGACCATATGGAATATCTTTATGCAGCACAAGATACTCAGCCTTATTAGATGGCTCTGGACATTTACAGAATAGAGAGCTATCGTTTTAACAGTTTCCCATTAAAATAAGCAACATGTAGTGAAACAACGAACAATCACAAGTCGAAAATAGACACATATTCCCTTTAAGCCTTTATAAAGAGTTCAGATCAATCAGCAAGTCAAATCTCTGACAAACAGGAAAAAAAATCCACAAACCAAGTGACCATCAGCTCACCCGCCCATTCACTCCAATTGTAAAGTAGAACTTTTGACCTCGGACTCATATATCAGCACTTGGCAGAAGCTCGTTGCCTGGACTGGGTGAAAAGTGTTATACTTTGCAGCCTTGTTCAAGAGGCAGCTTTCATGTGTTAAGTGACCTGTTTAGAGGCATCCCCACAATGGAAGCAGGACAATGGGGGAATCCAGAGCAAAGGCCCGCTCATTAGAAGTACATCATTAGGAGTTTCAAGATGAAAGGCTGGCTGGATCACTTAGGCTCCACCTAAGTTTATGTTAAGCTTTTCATTTCCAGAGGGGGCTGCTGAAAAACAAGTTAGCTCCTTTTCTCTCAGAGGGAGGGTGACTGGTCTAGCCAGTTGGTGACCAAAGTCATTATCAGCTTTTTTTCAACTAGGGTTTAGGATCTGTAAGGCTTTGCACAAGGATTAACAGGAGGGAATTGACCATTTCATAAATTGTTAAGCAGAAATTGCAAAATGAAGAGAGAAATTAGAGATCTTTTAAAGAACTGAAAGCAGGCTTTGAAATCCTTAATCTCACCACTGCTTTGGTTTTGGTAATTTAACTCCTGTGTAAACTAGCTAAAATAAAACCTGGATAATACATAGTTAGACTGGACAAAGGATACTAATCCAGTCAGAATGGCCTTTGGATGCAGGGGTGATTAGGACAAACCTTTCAAATTTGCCTTTGATAAATTCATCCCCTGAGCAGGTTACTAGTCCAGAGGCTTTCAGGGTAATTTAAAAGAAACTCACTAACATATTTGTCTGAAATAAGTTGTATTCCTCTAAGGCTTAACCAATGAAGAACTACAGAGAGACACCTTCAGTGATATTTTCTGGGAATGTACAAGCAATTTATTTTAAAGCAGTCTAGAAAATGTCAGCATTTCCTTTGGTGTATTGGTTTATTTTGAAAACAAAATGGCAAAAAAAAATTAAGGGCCCAGTTTTTGAAATAGCCGATATTGAAACGCCACCGTGGTTTTCCGTGGCACTTGAACATCGGCAGTGGCAGTATCTGGAAAGGAGCTACCACTGACTAACTGGGCTGAGCGGCACTAACCAGATAAATGGTGACTTCATCTGGTTAGCACTGATACTCAGTCTTGCAACTTAAGCCTGCTTTCCAAGTAGTCTAAATTCAGCTGATCGGTGCCAGCTAAATACTGGGCTAACCAGATAAAGTCTCCATTTATCCAGTTAATGCGGGCAAAGCCCTTGCACTAACCGCATAGTGCCCCTGAATATTGCTGCGAGTGTCCATAGCTATCTGGTCTCATCTTGTCTGGCTGGCTAAGTGCTTTGAATATCGACACCTAATTTTTATTAGGTTCTTTTTGTTTCATTTAGTGTCAGCTCCACCCCTCCTGTTGATTTAACCAATGCCCAAAACTTTTAAAAAGCCTTTCCAGTCTTGCCCTCATTCCCTCCAACCCCCATGGGCCCCCCTCTTCATCTTGCCAGATTCCCAAGGTCCAAATGGAACAAAGGCGATTTGATAAGATAAAAGAAAAAGGAGGGAATCCAAGATGGTACTGTGAAATTCTGAATCTATTACTCTCCCTTGAGATTTTCCTTGATTATGACTAAATTATGAAATTACTAAATTATGACTAAATTATGAAATTACTGAGCATTTTGTTCCATGTAAACCGCGCTGATGCTGAATAGTGCGGTATATAAGAGACTGTAAATAAATAAATAAATAAATAAATGAAAGAGCTTTTGCCTCTCAATTTGTGGAAGACTCACCATCTCAATTCTCATCTTCCTGGTGAAGCAGAGATCAACTGGGGACCAAGTTGTGGAGGAGTGGCCTAGTGGTTGGGGCAAGGTACTTCAGATCAGAAGGTCAGGGGTTCAAATCCATCCCACTAGAGGACAGCAACCTTGGGCCAGAAGGACTGGTGTTTCTAGTCCCACAGGTGCTCCTTGTGGTCTTGGGCAAGCCACTTAACCCTCCATAGCCCATGTTCCCTGTAAAATAGTTATCTCCAAGTTATAATGCCCCAGTCAATGTAATTTCAGTTTGTTCAATGTAAACCACACTGATGCAGAATAGCACAGTATATAAGAGAATGTAAATAAATAAAATAAAATAAGTCAACTTGGAACAGAAAGAAAGTCATTTGACTGGCTCTCCGACCTTCCAATCGGCTTCCATCCCAAAAGTACTACCAGTGGCTAAGATACAGTGTCAACTTTCCCGTGCTCTCCAACTTGTGAAGCAGAGTGTTGTACCGGGGAATTATTTGCATGCCATTAAGACAAATGTCTGCATTGGTAGTGTCTGGCTCGAATGAGGAACTTCTCTGTAGTTTGGAGAAAGTTGAAAGATCAATGGATTGGTCATTTTTTAGTTCTTTTTCCTGACTGAGCCTGTCGGCATTCCATCAGTGACAAGAAATCCTCCAGGTTGGAGCTGAAATAGATGAGTTATCTCAGCAGAGGACAAAATTGAAAACGTCTCTTGGTAAAGTTGGAAATTTTTCTACTAAAGCTATAAAATCCAATTAACTGTTAATTTAAATAGTTAGGAGGATTCTCAAGTTTTGCCTGGCTTTGTGTCTGATTTGAATGATGAATTTGAGTCTCATTGGTCATCTGAGAAGAAATTAAAGCAAATACATGTTAACACTTCAAATGCAGTAGATCAAAATTCTGATTTTCAAGGCTCTTCTATAGACATCCTTCTGCAAGCTTTTCTTGGCTTGAAATAATAAGTACTGGCCAAGACTGAGTTACAACCAGAGCCGGCGCAAGAATTAGGTGAACTAGGCAGCAGCCTAGAGCACCGATGGTCCAGGGAGACAAAATGGGGCAATAATTGTGGTCCTTCCAAAACCAGACAGGAATGCAGTGCTGATAGGGTCTATCTCACTTACTAACTACTTATTAACTATACTAGCAAGACATTTGGCTAGGGGTATTCCCGGATTGATACACTCTGATCAGGTAGGGTTTGTTCCAGGGCGCTTTGCATCTGCCCACTTGATGAGAGTCCTGGCAGTCCTTCAGCAAGGGAAGGGACAAGAGGGAGATGACATTATTGCAAGACTGGACGCCAAAAAGGTTTTTGATAATGTCTCCTGGGAATATCTTTTTTTGGGTGGTGGAACAGTACAGGATCATGGGCACCTTTTTCGAGTGGATGCGAGTTCTGTTCTACCAGCCCCAGGCTCAGATCTTGGTAAATGGGAGACTAACGGAAAACTTTCAATTACAATGAGGGAAGAGACAGGGTGGCCCGCTTTTCCCCCAATGCTCTTCTTGCTGTCCCTAGAACCCCTGGTAGCTAAGATAAGAGACAGGGAAGAATGGCAGGGTATTCGAGTAGGAGCAACTACCTGCAAGATAAATCTCTTTGCAGATGACGTCTTGCTCTTCATTAGTCAAGCCGGTGAGCATATACAGATATATAGATAGAGTAATGAGAATGATTGCCTTGTTTGGGACATTTGCGGGGTCGAAGGTAAACTGGTCTAAATCAGAGGCTATGCAGGTACAAACAAAATGTGCAAGCAAGAGAGACAAAAACTTCCCACTTACATAGGTAGATGACTTAATAAAATACCTAGGCGCACACCTGTACGCAGACAGACACATCTTAAACCAAAAGAATGTGTCTGACAAGCTTGCTCAGATAAAGACATGGTGCACGAAGTGGAGGAACCTCCCCGTCTCGCTTTTGGGACGGGCTGCATTGGTCAAAATGATGCTCCTGCTGCACATATTATACCTGTGGCAAGTCTTATTAGTGAAAGGGAAGAAAGAATGGCTTTATTGAAGTATTGTGAGTGCCTTTTTGTGGCAAGGGAGCACGGCATGCATCAGTTATGAAAAACTGGTGGCAGGAAGGGACACCGGGGAACTCAATCTGCCCAATCTCAGCCTCTACAATGTAGCCACATTGCTTAGGTGGATACACAAACTTCAGGGAGGTGGGAGCTGATATGCTCAAGCTGTTTTATTTTTTATGAAAGCTGCGCCCCATATACATTTTTTAGCCTCTTGCAATGGAAACAGCAGTGGCATAGGAGGACTCGAAACTCCGTGTTTCCTGGAGCCAATGTGGCAGGCATGGAGATGATGAAGAGGCATGGCAGGGGTGGGGGGGGTGGGGGCTAAGGAGAGGCACATCCCGTTCAGAACACTTGTAGGGAACCCCGTGTTCCCCCTGGGGCTCGATAATGCAGCTTTTTGCAACTGGGAAACACAAGGTTGTCACTATGTTGGGCAGCTCATGAACCTGAATAAGGGCGTATTCCCCTCTTTGGATCAACTCAAATGTGCATGGCAAATTCCCAACAAACATCATATGGCCTACCTACAATGCCACAATAGAACACCAAAAAGCTGTCTCAGGGCAACAATAATCCAAAATGCAAATCAAACCCTGTATTATGATTTACTCAAATATCAATAACCAATATTAATCTGATTACAAAAAATTCTTTTATCAGGCAAAAATGACCTCAGGATGGCTAATATCCCTCATCCAGTGACAAGTCACTTTAGGGAAATAGCAGATGCTTCACATCACTGGTCAAATAGCCTATACCATCCAACCATCTAGAAATAACCAATTATACAAAACTTAATACACCCCAACCAATTCACTTAGGAACTC
Source organism: Ichthyophis bannanicus (assembly GCA_033557465.1). Taxonomy (NCBI): domain Eukaryota; kingdom Metazoa; phylum Chordata; class Amphibia; order Gymnophiona; family Ichthyophiidae; genus Ichthyophis; species Ichthyophis bannanicus. The sequence goes on from CM066037.1 coordinate 133,639,160, forward strand.
ATATCTAGAAATCACCACAAACATTCACTGCATACATACCACACACTCATTAAAAGCGTCTAGCTATAATGATCATAGCAGTAAATCTGGAGTCGTCAGTACAATCCCAAAGCTGCAAAAACATAACACAAAAATTACTTCCAAATCAATATAAAGCTCATAAATAAGAGCACACTGTACTTATCTGAAGAAAACAGCATAAACAGCAACCAGTCTCAACGGGACAATATCTAACGGCTCTTCAGTATACTGCCAAAGGCCAGCTCAAAGAACCAGCCTAAACTGAGGAAAAACAATTCTCTTTCAAGCTCCATACGCAAAACTTTAACTCTCCATGCTTGCCCTTGACGCAAGCTTCCGTTTCGCCAAAAGGCTTTATCAAAAGGGCGTACAGCAATAGAACAAAAAAGCCTAGTTCTAACAAACTTTTCCTCACGTTATAAGACACATCACAGCAAGCAACCGACATTAAAAACATTCACCCACCAATCAAAATCTGCCACATCATCACTACAAAAACAGGGGGCGGAGCTACAGAGGCCAGCCAGCAGAACAAATGGCCCACTGTTACACAATATGAAATAAAGTTAAAGAAACAAAGACCATTCAATCTTATCATTGAGTCCTGTATGCAAAGAGTTCAGTTTATAGATCCAACGTTGTTCTAATTGTAGCAGTTGTTTTCCTCGATCACCCCGCCGGATACTGAAAGGAACATGATCAATTACAGTACATTGAAGATCCTCAAAAGTATGCTGACATTCTAAACAATGCTGCACTAAGGGAGTATCAGCACGCTGTTTATGTAAACTGTATGTATGTTCTGCCATCCTAACTCTCAGAGCTCTAGACGTCTTCCCCACATACAACAAAGGGCATGGACACCACAAGGCATAAACCACAAATGTAGTGTTACAAGTAGTAGTAGCTTGTAATCGAGGAGTACACCCCCTCTTAATAAAGGCAGCACAGATTTCATTGGCCATCATACTGCAATACGAACATCTTTGACATTTCACATTGCACATTGCACATTGCACCTACAGTGCCGCCATTATGTTACATCCAAGACTGCGGGGGAGCAGATGACCTGGTCCACTCAACTTTAGATAGGCTCTTCTTAGCAATACCAGCCAAACATAATAAGGTAGACTATTTGTACAAAATGGGCAGAGATATGAGACCCAGAGGTTGGCAACAGGGCTTGGGAAATCTTTGAACACAGGAGCTAGGGTAAGAAATAGACGCACACGCTGTGGAGAAACTCCTGGTAGATATTCCCCTGTGCACACCTAAAGCTGCACTACAAGAGATGCAGTTTAAAATTATACACAGGGCGTACCTGACTCGAGAAAGGGGAGCTCAATTGCGCTGTGGGATAGCCCAGACTGCTAGTGCTGTCATGCCTCTAGGGTACATGGGTTCCTATCTTTCTAGAATGCCCCATATTGCGGCATTATTGGGACAAGTATTGGCAATGATTCAGGCCTTGGTGAAGACAAATATAGAGTGGACATATTCCGCCGTCCTAAGGGGGGGGGAGGAAGCAAATCTCCGGGCAGCACTGAGGAGTGCTCCAGAACAGAAACTAGTGTGAGTGGCACTACTGGTGGCTAGGAAGGTGTTAGTATCCCATTGGATAGCGGATAAAGATCCAGCCCCTAAACAGTGAGCCGGAGCAATGACAGATATGGCTGCATGAATACTGCGAGGGAAGGAGGTATCAGGATCCCTTGAGTGGCAGCAATATTGGTCCCTGTTGGAATGATCTCCCCATTATCTCCAAGGTCTCTGAATCCCACTGGCTGGGGAGGGAGGGGGTAGGGGTGGGAGGTCAGAGAAGGGGGAGGGACGTGGGATATAAAGAACGAAAAAAGTGATCAGTGAATACTGGGACTCCAAAAGAGGCAGGGAAGGGCTGAAGACTTGCCCTATGGTGTATATTGTGTGAACATTGGGGGAGAGCAGGCACGGAACATAGAAGCCACTTGATATAAACAGGGTCAGCCCGTCCATTGTGCGAGAATGTTGTTTGCACAGGCCCTGTGCCAACAACATTCCGCATTTAGCACCAGCAGGCAGAGCGGCTTTAGAGGGAGCCAGAGAGTCCCTGGGTCACCTCTGACAGCCACGAAAGTGAAGAGTGCCTTTTTTCTTCACTTTGGCAGCTGTACTGGCACGCTGAAGTCAAAGGGGACTTCCTGTTTCCCGGCACTCAGTGCGCCAGTGTTCTAAACTACAGTACAGCTGCCGAATTGAAGAAAAAGGCGCTCTTCACTTCGGTAGCTGTCAGAGGTGAGCCGGGGCCTCTCCGGCTTCCTCTAAAGCCGTTTGGTCAGCCGCATGGCTCTTTGGGAGGGGGGGGCTAAGACTGGAAATAGCTGATAGGGATGGGTTTGGACTGGAAATGGACTGATGGAGGGGCTAGGATAGGACTGGAAATGGATGGGGGAGCTAGGACTGGAAATGAGCTCATGGAGAGCCATGGATTGGAAATGGGTTGGGTGTGGGGAGGGGAGCTAGGACCGGAAATGGGGTGATGGAGGGGCTAGGATAGGACTGGAAATGGATGGGGGAGCTAAGACTGGAAATGGGCTGATGGGGGGGGGCTTGGATTGGAAATGGACTGATGGAGGGGCTTGGAGAGGACTGGAAATGGGCTGATGGAGGGCTAGGATAGGACTGGAAAGGGTTGATGAGGGGACTAGGATGCGGGAGGATGGGAGAATGGGACTAGAAAGGAGATGAGGATGCTGGGTGGGGCTGAAATTAGAAGGGAGCTGATGTTGGGGGAAGACTAGAGGGAGAGGGGAAAAATTATTTTGTGTGGGAGGGGAAAAAAATCTACGTTTGGTCGGGAGAGTAAGTGAGGATTGAGGATGGAGGGGTAAAATTTGAGTGGATGAAAAAGGAGTAAAGAAAGAAATGGATGAAAGAGCAGATTCAGAGAGAGAATGGAAAAAAAGCAGAAGAGAGAAGAAAGGACAAATGGACAGCACACAATGGAGAGTTAGCAGAAGACATGAAGAAACCAGAAGAAAGTGACTGGAGCAATTGCAACTGAAAAATAAAATGTATAAAACACAAAAGGTAGAAAAATAGTTTTTTATTTTGAATTTATTAACTGGAATATGTCAGTTCTGGGAAATATGCATCGTTAACAAGAGGAAATTAATTTATAGTTTTATTTCTGCAGTGTTTTTGTACATTCCAAGTTTAGCTTTTGGGGTTCCCAGTTTAATTATTGTCTTCCTATTTCTAAATTGTGATCCCCTGTTTTTTGTTTGGTGATGGTCTATGTTCTGCATGTGTAACCAAGCTGAGGTATTCCGTTCATGTAGTTTCTATTTGACAGTGCCACTTGTTCTCTTTCCCCAATAGGAGATGTATTGGTGTTCTCTGAGATGTATTGGTTTAATATTTGCAGTGTTGCCTTTTGATAGGTAGGGCATGGTGCTTTGTGAGTCCTGGTAGTGCTGTTATAATACGGCGGGTTTGCTATGGGTTCTAAATGGGCAGTGTTTGTAGTACTTCCTAATGTGCCTGGTGGTTGGTACTGGAGTATAGTAATGTAGAAATCTGATAGTCTTTATTTATCCATACACTAATGAAGTTTACATGTTTATGGATTTGGCCTGAACGTAACAACTGTATGCTTTATTCATATGGTCACAATAAAAAATATTTACAAAATATTCAAAGCAATTTAACAGTATATTGGCCTTTCTGAAAGTCGTCTTCCTTTGTCTAGCTAGAAGTGTGTGTGGACTTCAATAACATATATACTTTTAGATGCGTTAAAAAGTGGTGTTCTAGGTGGTGTTTAGGCCCTGGAAAGAAAATCATGTGATTTCATTTGATTTTCAAATGTATGTATGCTATTTTCCCCCTGTTTCACCACCTGCACAATAGCAGATGCAAATACACACCTTTTCTATGCACGGTGATCCATGCACATTAACTTTCAAGGAAAAATTACCCACGTTTTTCTTTGAAAAATAAGTTACAAGTGCTGCATATGCTTTTACCAGTGGTAAAAGCATATACAACCCTTGCAATAAGGTGGCCTTTTGGAAAATGCCTCAACATTATAACTTGAGTATAAATTGCTTGTGTTCATCTAAAATCTGCATGAGATTTGGTATGCAGATTTCACAGCTGGTCTAACGTGTACTCTCTTACAGCAACTGGCATGAGAAGAGGTTAGTGTGTTTGCAGTAGAGTTGACATATCCCATCTGGCATTGGTTATTTTTGCTTCACTTGCATAAGCTGGTAATGTATCATAGCTTCTCAGTTGACATCTGTTTTGTCTTCAAACTATCCTTAAGCAAACAGCCATTTTGATCAACTATGTAAAGACAAAAATAGACTGATCGGGTATGCGCGTGATCAATAGCGCATGGAAGAATGTACAATCATACTCAGAACGACCTCGTCTGCTGAATTTTGAGCTCTCAGCTAAACAGAATATAGAAACATAGAAATATGACGACAGAAAAAGACCACATGGCCTATCTAGTCTGTCCTTCCATAACAACTACAACAGTCCCCTTTTTACCTTTAGAGATCCTCTGTGTTTCTCCCATGCTTTTTTGAATTCAGTTACTGTCCTCATCTCTACCACCTCCACTGGGAGACTATTCCACGGATCCACTACTCTTTCCATAAAGAAATATTTCTGCATATCACTCCTGAATCTATCTCCCTTCACCCTCATCCCATGTCCCCTCATAGCAGAACTTGCTTTCAATTGAAAGAGGCTCTCTCCCTGAACATTTATGCCACGGAGGTATTTAAACATCTCAATCATATCACCTCTATCCCGCCTTTCCTCTAAGGTGTACATATTAAGATCCTTCAGTCTGTCCTCATATGCTTTATAATGAAGACCACTAATCATTTTAGTAGCCACCCTCTGCACCGACTCCATCCTGTTCACATCCTTTTGAAGGTGCGGTCTCCAGAATTGCACACTATACTCCAAATGAGGCCGCACCAAAGACTTATACAGAGGCATTATCACCTCCTTTTTTCTGCTAGCCATTCCTCTCCGTATGCACCCAAGCATCCTTCTAGCTTTTGCCGTCGCCTTTTCTACCTGTTTAGCTACTTTAAGATCATCAGACACAACCACGCCTTGGTCCCACTCTTCTTTAGTGGACAAAAGTACTTCACCCCCTATACTATATTGCTCCCTTGGATTGCTGCAGCCCAAATGCATGACCTTACATTTTTTAACATTAAATCCCAGCTGCCAAATTCTAGACCATTCTTCAAGCTTAGCTAGATCCCTCCTCATGTTATCTACCTCTTCCTGGGTGTCTACTCTATTGCAGATTTTGGTATCATCCGCAAAGAGGCAAACCTTACCTGAAAGCCCTTCCGCTATATCACTAACAAAGATGTTAAAAAGAATCGGACCAAGGACAGATCCCTGGGGCACACCACTGATAACATCCTTCTCCTCAGAGTGAGCTCCATTTACTTGTACTCTTTGTCGCCTCCCACCCAACCAATTTCTAACCCAAGCAGTAACTTTAGGGTCCATCCCTAGGGTGCTCAGTTTGTTTATAAGTCGCCTGTGAGGAACAGTGTCAAAGGCTTTACTGAAATCTAAATACACCACATCTAGGGCTCTCCCTCGGTCCAACTCCCTGGTCACCTAGTCAAAGAAATCAATCAGATTTGTCTGACAAGACTTGCCTCTGGTGAATCCATGCTGCCTTGGATCCTGTAATCCGCTGGACTCCAGAAACCTCACTATTTTCTCTTTCAGCAGCGTTTCCAATAATTTACTCACCACTGAAGTTAAACTAACCGGCCTGTAGTTTTCAACCACATCCTTACTTCCACTTTTGTGTAAAGTCACCACATGAGCCTCTCTCCAGTCCTTTGGCACCACTCCCGACTCCAACGAGGCATTGAAAAGGTCAGTCAGTGGAGCTGCTAGAACGTCCCCAAGTTCCCTCAGTATTCTCGGGTGTATCCCATCCGGTCCCATTGCTTTGTCTACTTTAAGTTGAGATAGTTTCTCACGAACACAGTCTTTTGAAAATTGTTCAAGATGTCCTTTGCTTCTGTTCTTATTTGTGGGTGTTTTCTGAGATCCTGCTCCTGGTTCTTCATCTGTGAACACAGAACAAAAATATTTGTTAAGCAATTCCGCTTTATCCTTCTACATATTCCTCCCCTGCACCCTTGAGTCTGACAATACCACTCTTGCCCTTCCTCTTCTCACTAATATATCTGAAAAATGTCTTATCCCCCCATTTTATTGCATTGGCTATTTCCTCCTCCTTTTGAATCTTTGCCTTCTTGACTACTTTGCTAGCTTCTCTAAGTTTTTCCAAATACAGATGCCTGTCTTCCTCTCTCTGTGATCTCTTGTATTTCATGAAGGCCTCCCTCTTTTTCTTCACTTTTTCAGCTACTTCTTTCGAAAACCATAGCAGTCTCCTTTTCCTTTTACCTTTATTTACCATTTTATCAAAAAGGTTGGTTGCCCTTAAAATATCCCCTTTCAGTTTTTCCCACTGTTTTTCTACATTCCTCAGCTGTTCCCATCCAACTAACGACTCCCTGAGGTATTGGCCCATCTTCGCAAAGTTAGTCTTCCTAAAGTCTATGATCCTCGCCTTTGAATGGATTCTAACAGCCCTAGTCCTAATACTGAACCACACCATCTGGTGATCACTGGATGCAAAATGATCTCCCACTACAACATCAGAAACACTTTCACCATTGGTAAGCACCAAGTCCAGTATGGCCCCTTCATATGTAGGTTAAGTCTGTGTACATGTATACTGTATATTATTTAATTATCCCTGCAGAGCAGTTTTCGTTTGTCATGTCTTTCCAGAGAGGTGTCAGATTTTGAACTAAGGCTGGAATAATGAGAATATTTAGAATTTGGTTAAGCAACCAAATTGTTCTATTTAGCTGAGGCTATCATTTAGCCTCTAGTAACATCTAGCAGTGTCAGAAAACGGCATGTCTTTTTCATGAGAGGTTTTCGGAGGGGCAATTTCTCCAAATGTGTTAGTTTTGAGCATATCATGACAAATGAAGCTCACTCGTAAGCCTATGTGGACCTAAGTCTACAGAAGAGCTCCAGTGATTCTCACTGGCCAGCTTGCTGACTGCGTGGCATGACAAAGGCAACCAGATGGTGGTAATCACTGTCTGATATCAACAGTGATTTCCTGATGCTGTACTTGCATGTGCCTACTTTCCCATGGGTATCTTGCCTTTATTACATAAGCACGACATATGTGCCTGTAGAGCAAATTTAAAGTAGAATGTGGAGAGGGGAATGCCTATGTCTAGGTTGGTACTTTACAAGAGACTCTGCTAAATGTAGAGCCTCTTGTAAAATAGGTGCAGGACTGCACATCGATCCTTCTCCACGTCTGGGGGGGGGGGGCACTGATTTTAAGAAGCTGCTAGTGGGGAGTAAAACTAATGCAATGCAATGTGTGCCTTTGAGTCAGTCCTCATATATATGGAAGCCAGTTCTTAAAATTGCTGCTCCCACTGTGCATGTACACCCTGAGCCAGCAGTACCATTCCTCTTGACCACTCCCAATCTCAATCTCCCCCAGTCATCTCCTTATCCTTGATCCTTCACCCGACCACCTTCAAAACCATCTGATCCCCTCCAGTCCTTCCTCCCTGCCCTGGAAAGGTAATCCCTCCACACATCTGATGTCTGCATAAGCAACACCACACCCCCCGGCACAAAGACCCCCTGCCCCTGAACCCTATCCCCAGGTTTACTGGTTGTCCCCAATGTCTAATGGGAGCAGGAGCAATTCCCAGTTGCTCCTGCTGTTATGGCACCGGGTTTCATATTGGCGCTGATGACCTCTAGCATTAATCTCATGATACTACTCCAGTACCATGAGATTACCACCAGGGGTCGATGGTGCTATTTTGAAACCTAGCGCCTTATGAGCAAGAGCAACTGGGGATCGCTCCTGTTCCCACAACACACTAGGAACACCCAGTAAACCTGGGGATAGCGATCAGGGAAATGGGGGAAAATGGGGGAAGTCTGCCAGAGAAGCCTCAAGAGAGTCCTTATGTGTGTGTGTGGGGGGGGGGGGGTCATATGAGATGGCCTTCATGCTGAGGGGTTTGCTTGTAGGGGGATCAGATGCTTTGCGGGGAGGGGGATCACCTTTTAAGGGGGTGGGGGAGTGGATTAGATGGTGTTGACTGAGGTAATTTGGGAGAGGTCAAGGTTGAAGGAGAATTGGGGGGGGGTTGGACCTCAACATTGACAGCTGCCCCTTCCAGCACTAATATATGCCTTGGAGCAGCTGCAAATGCCAACATTTATAAACATAGACTATCCTTGTGAAATGGGGATGCAAATTAATGTTGTAGACCCACCCACACCACTCTCTCTTCCCATCCTCATCATGCCTTCAGGAAATTTAAATATATCTATACATGTAAATGCTGCTATTTAGATGTGGGGCTGCTTGTAAAATAGCCTTCTATGTGCCTTGAGAGTGCAGATGCCCTCTAGTAAAATTACCCTCGGTGGGGGTGGGGGAAGGGAGATTTTATAACAGGATGTCTATGTTGCAAGTCCAAAAAGATGCCTCTTTTATCTCTGTTTTATTATACCAACAAAGGCACCTGCCTTTATAAAATAGGCACTCAGAGTCAACCCCGATAGTGTGCAAATTCAAACACACAAATGTATACCTCTTCCAAAAATGGTATACATCTGGGCATGTACTCTATGCATGTAACCATGTATTTTATAAAAAATGCACATACATTGCAATTCTACTTCTGTTCTGCCCAAACTACATCCCCAGGAATACCTACGCACAGTCTTTGTAAAACTGCACATGATCTTTCGCAGTACATACTTTGTACACACCTATACGTATAGCTGCACAATTTTAGAAAAGGCTCTCTCCACGTGGAAAACCGGTCTAATACCTGGAAAAACCTATATAAAATTACCGCTATGTTTAGATAAAAAGAAAAGAAGAAGCCAGAGCATTTTCAGTGTGGCATAGAGATGGAATCAATAAATAAGGTGAATTTAAATATAGCACCAAAACAGTAACAATTGAACCTTATTTATTGACTTCTCTAATTTTCTTATGACACTGGCAGCAGGAGAGCTGATGAACCTTCAGCCTTATGCTCTCCTCTCCCCCTGAGATTTTGATAATTAAACTCATCAATCATGATCATTCCAATGCCAGTCTTCCCACAACAATCCTGTAAAAAAATTAATAAGTGAACATCATGGGCCTGATATTCAACCTGGACAGCTATGTGCCGCTACAGCGCATAGCCATCGCTGCCAACCTCTAACTCCAGTTATTCAATGCAGGGGTCATATGCGGCCCCCAATCTTCCAGCCTAAGAATCAGTGTGGACAAGACCAAAGTTATGACCACGGATGGATTACAGGCCATTGTTCACTTTGATGGAATTCAAATTGAGCAGGTCCAAGAATTCAAATACTTGGGATCGCTGGTACAGGAGATGATGGTGGTATCTACCGCTGAAGTCCTCAGCAGGATTGGCCAGCCAACAGTAGCATTCGCTTCACTCAAATGGTGTCTTTGGAAGAAGGCCAATATCTTCACCAAGACCAAAATTCGCCTCTTTCAAATGCTGATCCTGCCAATTCTCCTGCACGGATCAGAAACATGGACTTTGCTCAAACCTGATTTGAACAACTCAAAGTCTTTCAAATGTAATGCCTGAGACAGATTTTGGGTGTCTCTTTCTCTGCCATCGAAATGAGACAATTTGGACAAGGTGTGACCATCAATCCTCAGTCGAAGAAGAAATCCAAAAATGCAGACTGCGCCAGTTTGGTCACGTTTGCAGAATGAACACCAATCGGCTGCCATGCAAACTCAATGAGCAGCACCAAAGAAAACATGGCTCAAACACATAGAGGAAGACCTAAGTGACCAACAACTGACCATCAATGAGGCCAGAAATGTTGCTACTGATCGCCAAGTTTGGAAGCACATTGTGAGCAACACACATAATCCAGCGGCACTACAGCAGCATATTGGCTGAGAGGACAGCCTTCTCTCCAAATTCCAGGGATTAAAGAAGAAGAAGAATATCCAGGGTCACTGCAAGATCTTCCTTGTCTAAAGCCATGTTGACTGTCTCCCATTAGGCCATGACTATCTACATGCTGAGTAATTTTGTTCTTTATAATGGTTTCTACCATTTTTCCCGGTACTGACGTCAGACTCACCGGTCTGTAGTTTCCTGGATCACCCCTTGCACCCTTTTTAAAAATTGTTGTTACATTGGCGATCCTCCAATCTTCAGGTATTACAGATGATTTTAATGATACTTCACAGATTACTAATAGCAGGTCTGCAATCTCATATTTCAGTTCTTTCAACACCCTTGGATGTATACCATCCAGTCCAGGTGAATTGCTAATCTTCAGTTTATCAAATAGTTGTAATACATCTTCCCGGTGTAACGATATTTCTTTCAATTCTTCTGCAGTATCACCTTTAAATACCACTTCAGTCATGGGTAACATCCCTACATCTTCCTCAGTAAAGACCGAAGCAAAGAATTCATTCAGTCTCTCCGCTATAGCCTTGTCCCCTCATACTGCCCCTTTTAACCCTCTATCATCTAATGGATAACCTGACTCTCTCACAGGTTTTTTGCTATGAATGTACTTGAAAAAGTCTTTATTACGCGTTTTTGCTTCTGCAGCAAGTTTCTTCTCAAATTCTCTCTTTGCCTGCCTTATCAATACCTTGCATTTAACTTGCTAGTGCTTGTGCTGTTTCCAGTTTTCGTCATTTGGCTCTTTTTTCCATTTCCTGAAAGATGCTTTTTTGGCAACAACAGCCTCTCTGATCTCACCTTTAGACCCTGCTGGCAGTTTTTTGGACTTCCTTCCACTTTTCTTAAAGCTGGTCTGGGCTTCCAAGATAGTATTTTTCAACAACACCTAAGCTTGATGTAAGTCTTTAACCTTTGCAACTGCTCCTTTTGGTTTTTTCTTAACTATTTTCCTCATTTTATCATAGTCTCCCTTTTGAATCATATCTCGTGCCTCGCAGAATCGGCAATGACAAAAAAAAAAAAGGTCCATCGGACCTTGCATAGGAGTCAAAGGCTTAGCAGGGTAAGCCCTTAATTTCCTTTGTCTCTTTGGCATCTCTAGGAAAAACTTGTGCTGTCCTCAAGCGTCCATCTTAGTAAAGCGCCTCAGGATGACAGTCAGTTTAAGATGGAAGGAGGATAGTACCTCTGGGAGAAAGAATATCACAGTTTGCAAGGGGACAGAAGTGCTCACGATGACCAAAAACGGTTCCCCTTAGGATGAGGTCTGCAGCTCTGACACATCTGGCATATGCTGTAGCCACCAGGAAAGCTATCATAAGGATCACATTTTTGAGGAGGGCCCTATGAATTAGCTACAAAGGAGGTTCTTTCAGTGTCTTCAATACCAGAGAGAGACTTCATGGAGGAGAAACTGGATACATATGTGGGCAGATCTGCAGCACTCCTTTGAAGATATGGAAGACTTTGGGGTGCACTGCCAAAGACATCCGCTAGATGCAACCCCTGTAGCAAACCAGGGCCACCACTTGAACCTTGAGAGAGTTCGGGATCAAGCCTTGGCCTAAGCCAGACTGTAAGATGAGCAAAACTGCAACAAAATCTGTCTTCCTGGCCTCCAGGAGCCCAGAGAAAAATCATTTCTCGAAAACTATCCAAAATCTTACATCAGTTAAGGATGTAGAGGCCTCTAGACCTTAAGTAGGGTGTTTTCAACACTTTAAAGTAGCACTTCTTGGATAGCCTATACCTCTCAAGGGCCAGGACTTAAACTAAAAAGGACTGGAATCCTCTATTCCCAGGAACCCCCAATACAGGAGGCTCTTCTTTTGAGGTGACATTCCCCTGAGAGACCATCAAGTTGAACACCGGAAAGCCCACCTCTGCACAATGAAGTCAAACACACGAGGGCTGAGCTCATACTCGCCTGATCCATGGCGATCCAACTCAAGTCGTCAGTCTGCACGCTGTTGATGCCTGCAGTGTGCACAGCAGACAGAGCAATTAGATGCCCTTCTGCCCACTGACACAGTTCTGTGATTTCGAGAGCTACTCCAGCACTGCGAGCTCCGCCTTCTTTATTGATGTATGCAGAGGCGGCCCAAGGGGGGTGCGGGGCCATGTGCGGAGACTCGGTGCGGGGCCTCATTTGCATAAGGGAACTCATTTGCATAAATATTTGCATAATGTTACCTTACACTAACTTTTAGTAAACATGCCTCTTAATGAGTGTATGGATAAAGAAAGACTAAAAGATTTCTACATTACTATAATCCAGTGCCAATTGCCAGGCACATTAGGAACTACTACAAACACTGCCCATTTAGAACCCATAGCAAACCCGCCGTATCATAACAGAACTACCAGGACTCACAAAGCACAAGACCCTACCTATCAAAAGGCTACACTGAAAATATTAAACCAATACATTTCAGAGAATAACAATACATGACCTATTGGGGAAAGAGAACAAGTGGCAATGTCAAATAGGAATTACATAAACCTCAGCTCAGTTACACATGCAGAACATAGACCATCACCAAACAAGGAATCACAATTTAGAAACAGGAAGACAATAATTAAACTGGGAACCCCAAAAGCCCAACAACACTGTAGAAATAAAACTATAAATTAATTTCCTCTTGTACTAAACAAAGCGCAGACGTTAATGATGCACATTTCCCAGAGCTGGCATATTTCAGTTAATAAATTCAATAAAGAGATATTTTTCTACCTTTTGTGCATTTTTTTTCAGTTGCAATTGCTCCAGCCACTTTCTTCTGGTTTCTTCGTGTCTTCTGCTAACTCTCCATCGTCTATTGTCCATTTGTCTTTTCTTCACGCTTCTAATTTTTTTCCATTCTCTCTCTACATCTGCTTTAACATACTAATCTTTCTCCTTTTGCTCTTTCCTCATTCCTATTTCATCCACTCAAATTTTACCCCTCCATCCTCAATCCCCACTTACTCTCCCAATATCCGGCCAATTGTAGATTTGTCTTCCCTCCCACACAAAATATTTTTTCACTCTCCCAGCTCTATCCCATTCTAATCCTCCCCCAACATCAGCTCCCTTCTAGTTCCAGCCCCACCCAGCATCTGCTCCCTTCTAGTCCACGCATTAGCCCATTTCCAGTCCTAGCCCCCCATAAGCCCATTTCTAGTCCTATCCTAGCCCCACCATCAGCCCATTTCCAGTCCTAGCTCCCCCATCCGAGTCCCTCCATCAGCTCATTTCCAATCCCAGCCCCCCATCAGCCTATTTCTACTCCTTTCCTAGCCCCACCATCAGCCCATGTCAAATCCTAGCTCCCCTCCATTCAGCCCATTTTCAATCCAAGCCCCCCATGAGCCTACTTCCAGTTCTAACCCCTCCATGAGTCCATTTCAATCCAAGCCCCCCCCAACAGCCCATTTCCAGTCCTATCCTAACCCTCCATCAGCCCATTTCCTGTCCTAGCCCCCCTCACTCAGCCCATTACCAGTCCTAGCCCCCCCCCCCATAGTCCATTGGAGTGGAGGAGTGGCCTAGTGGCTGGGGCAAGGTACTTCAGGCCGAAAGGTCGGGGGTTCAAATCCCACTAGAGGACAGCAACCTTGGGCCAGAAGGACTGGGGTTTCTAGTCCCACAGGTGCTCCTTGTGGTCTTGGGCAAGCCACGTAACCCTCCATAGTCCATGTTCCCTGTAAAATAGTTATCTCCAAATTATAATGCCCTGTTCAATGTAATTTCAGTTTGTTCAATGTAAACCGCACTGATGCAGAATAGCGTGGTATATAAGAGAATGTAAATAAATAAATAAATAAATTACCAGTCCTAAGCCCCCCATAGCCCATTACCAGTCCTAAGCCCCCCAACCCATTACCAGTCCTAAGCCCCCCATCACCCCATTTTGTCTTAGCCCCCCCATAGCCCATTACCAGTCCTAACCCCCATCAGCCCATTTCCATTCGTAGCCCCCCCATAGCCCATTACCAGTCCTAACCCCCCCATCAGCCCATTTCCAGTCTTAGCAAGCCCATAGCCCATTACCAGTCCTAACCCCCCCATCAGCACATTTCCAGTCCTAGCCCCCCTATAGCCCATTACCAGTCCTACCCCCCCATCAGCCCATTTCCAGTCTTAGCCCCCCCATAGCCCATTACCAGTCCTAACCCCCCTCCCCCCATCAGCCCACTTCCAGTATTAGTCCCCCCGGTAGCCCATTAGTAGTCCTAACCCCCCATAGCCCATTACCAGTCCTAACCCCCTCCCCCATCAGCCCACTTCCAGTATTATTCCCCCCCCCCGTAGCCCATTAGTAGTCCTAACCCCCCCATAGCCCATTACCAGTCCAAACCCCCTCCCCCCATCAGCCCACTTCCAGTCTTAGTCCCCCCATAGCTCATTAGTAGTCCTAACCCCCCCATAGCTATTACCAGTCCTAACCCCCATACCCCATCTGCCCACTTACAGACTTAGTCCCCCCCCATATCTCATTAGTAGTCCTAACCCCCCCATAGCCCATTACCAGTCCTAACCCCCTCCCCCCATAAGCCCACTTCCAGTCTTAGTCCCCCCATAGCTCATTAGTAGTCCTAACCCCCCCCCCATAGTCCATGACCCGTCCTAACCCCCCACCCCCCACCAGCCCAGATAGATTTAAAAAAATACCGGCTGCTGCTGCTGCCGCCGTGGCAGCGGCAGAATCAAACGTCAACGCCGTGGGGCCCCGACTGCCCGGCAGAACCTCCCTCGAGCATCAGCTCCCGAATCCCTCCCAAAGCGCGGGCTTTCAGAGCCGCGAGAGTTTCCCTTTCTTCTCGCGGCTCTGTTAATCTCGCCGGGGCTGATGGGATTTCCCATGTAAGTATTGTGACGCCTTCCACCGCTCTCACCGCACTGCCCCTAGGGGTGGCACGGCAGATTGTCTCTGTTGGAACACTTATAGTGCTATTTAGTATAGACACCTGCCTAATGAGAGACGGTGGATCACCTCCTTATTTGTAGTTGTGGTTTGCTTTTGTTAGCAGTCCGAATAGAAGGAGCACAGGACAATTTATAACATAAATTGCTTTTATTTTTATTTTCTGTAAGGAAATCATTCGTGGCAAAATTCCAGAAAGGTAACCCACATTCAACTAAAGGTATAGGATTCTTCTCCAAAATGTACAAGGCGAATTTCTTCCATAAACTTCTCAACCTTGATAGCAGTATTTTCTAGTATTTACAAACGCAGTAGAAATATCTTTGTGCCTTACTCACAAACTTAGGCAATATGAAAACTTTACTTTCCTTGCTGACTTCAAGTTTAAAACATCACTCAGAGTGCTACCTCTTAGCTTTTACCACTAGCTTTCTCAGCTGACGTTACAGCAGCAATAAAACTAGCTAGGCTTTCACATGAGGTTTCTTTTATCCACTTGTCTGCTTTCCAAGCATACAATGATATCTGAACTCCTGACGTCTTCTTACTTGTTTCATACAGCATAAAGGAAAAGCTTTATACATTAGACACACACAAACTGCAATCCATCGATTCAGCAGAGGACATTGATTTATCAGAGAGACAGTCCACGTCCATTTCTGTTGGGGAATTGTATGGCTCTGAACTTGGGGTAATCTCTGGTTTAACCTGTTGTATGTTCTTCAGAAGCTTACAAAGGTTTCTCCACTTTAGCTCACGGTTCCCCTCTGTAACTGGGTTTGAACCTTTTGCTTTTCTCCCCCTTAATAGTTTCTCATCAGGAAATGCAAAAGCTTCTTGACTAGCAGTAACTCTCCTCCTAACAGGCTTCCTATAATATCTGTGTGGAGGTTCAAGACTAGAACTGCTATATTCTGATTCAGAGGTAAAATCCAGGCTTCTCTGCCGGTTCCTTCTATGCCCACACCCTTTGCACTTGCCTTGTAAGTAGTGGTCAGTCCTTCTGGGCTTAGCAGAATTAACAGCTTTTTAAATCCTGCTTCCTTCCCTGGTTTACTGGCCTTTTCCTCTGGCTCCTAGCCTGCAACCGGTCCTGCCTTTGAACAGACCTTCCTTGCAGTCTTTCTGGTGTAAAAGCACATACCGTTTGATCAGTACCTGATTCCTCCTCCCACTCAGCTGATTCTTCAAAGAAACTTTGTCCTCGAGGTTTTGCTAGTTTCCCTTTAGCATTGCAATTTCCTTTGCACCGTCCTGTGCCTAGTCCTCGTGTGTGTGAAGCTCTGGAATCAACTCTCAGCTGATCCTCCAGCTCCTGTTCATCTCTCCCCTCACTTCCTGTGTGACGCAGCTTATATGTTCTGTGAACTGTTTGCTTCTCTGACCCCACCCTCTCTCTGCTTGCAGCTGTCCTAGAGGTTGGGTGTGGCTTCAAGCTAACCCTGCTTCTATGTGCCTTAGTTTCATTCTCTCTGTGGGAAATGTGCTTCTGTGATCCCCTCCCCCGCTTGTGGGAACAAATCTCAGAGTTTTTTCTACTTTTAAAGGGCTCTGCAGCCTTCACATCATCACATATCCCCCACCTTAAGCAATTGCCAGCTGGCGCACCCACGCGCGCACAGCTGGAAATCCCAACTAATGCTCTTGGGTTATTGTCAGGTCCTACAGCTACTCTATCAACATGCTCCTGCGCCGGACGCAAGCTGTCGATGTGGTATGCGTGGTACTTCCCCTTCCCTGTCTCCAAGGAATAGTGTAGAGGACCTATCTGTTTTAATACTTTATAAGGGCCTTTCGTGGCAGTTCCAAACTTGGAGCTGGCCTTGGTAATTACTAATACCTCATCCCCCATACGTAAGAAATGCGGTCGGGCTCGTCGGGCATAATAAGCCTTCTGACGGGCATGACCATCTTCCTTGGCTAATCTAGGTACCAGTTCGGCTATAACTGGCCTTAGGGGTGCCCTCGGTGGACGACTCGCTGCGCCCCCCTGACAAACCGGGCAAGACGCACAATATCTCGCCGTTTCCGTATATACCCCTGGCCAATAGAACCTAGCCAATACGTGCTCTAGGGTGTCTTGCGCCCCTTTATGCACTCTTCCCGCGTATCCATGTGCTATCCCTAACACCATGCTCCTAAGAGCTTGAGGTATCACTAATTGTTTCTTTGTGCCCCCTAGGCGGATATCTGTACTTTCCCTGTACAAGATATTGTCCTCTAATAGAAATCTTGGTAGGGTCCCCGATCCCTTCGTAGCGTACTCATACGCTCGACGGAGAGTAGGATCGGCCCTCTGCTCCGCAGGGAATGAAGGAAATTTTTCCTTTAATTCAGCAGGAACCCAGGGTAGTTCCTGTCCTGTCATTATTTTAACCCTATTTTGTGCCCGGGTCCTCCTCTCCCTTCTCCTTTCAGGTTTTCCCTTCCTAGGAGTGTCTTTGGCCTGAGTAAGCAGGTCTTCCTGGAAGGATGTTCCTGGCACTGGGTCTACTTGTGAACCAATTTCTTCTCCTAAGGGCTTATCCCCTGTACGGGTAGTGATCATACCCATTCTTTCGGCTAGTCTGGGGTCAACTACCTTGCCTACCTTGGGTAAGGTCTTCTCCCTGACTGTGGTATTCATAACAGCCCTATTCTTAACTAGCATGGGGTCAGCTACCTTGCCTACCTTGGGCAGGGTCTTCTCCTCAGCTAAATCAACTTGCGGAAAGGTAGCGAGTGGGTAGTTTTCCCCCTGCAACTCCTTAGCCAGACCTTTCCGAAATTGTGGCCAATCTCGGCCTAAGACTACTTCGTGTGGAAGCCTTGGTACAATGGCCACTTGCATTTGTTTCTTGAGACCCACTCCCTCTATAACCACCGGGTGTATAGGGTAGGTAGAGGCTGCGCCATGGACGCACCGGATCCGAATATGATCCCCAGAGCTTGGCAGCGAGGGTTTTTCTTTTGCCTCTATCTGTTGCCAGAGCTTCCGGGAGATCATAGACTGATTCGCCCCTGAATCTAAGAGTGCCTCAGTTGGTATTCCTTCTACCTCCACCCTCAGTAGGAATCCCTCCCTTGTATCTCGGTGCTGGGTAGTGATTAAAGCCTTCCGGGCCTTACAGTGCCTTTTCACGTGCCCCACTTCTCCACACGAAAAACACTTTCTTAACACATTTCTCTTATACAGTTTCACACTACTATCTGCAAATTCATCCAGCTTAGCTTTCCTTTCTAGTAACTCCACTTTGTTTTTAAAGATGCCTTCTTTCTCCAGGCTCAACTTATTGGCCTCCAGAAAGCGGTCTGTTAAAGCAATTGCTTCTTGCGTGTTCTTACAGCTTTGGAGTACTAGAAAGGTATGCACGCTGCTCGGTACTGCTTCCATGAACTGTTCAAGAATTATTGTGTCTAAGATAGCCTCTATATCTTTACCTTCAGGCATCAACCATTTATAAGCCAAATTCTTTACGCGGTAATATAATGCCTGAGGTGTTTCCTCTGACCTCAATTTACATGACCGTAGCTGCCTACGGTAGACCGCTGGATTTAGACCCAAACGATCCTTTACCGCTTGTTTTACATCTTCATAGCTTGTAACTAAACTAGCAGGCATGGCACGGTAAGCTGCTAAGGCTTCGCCTGTAAGCGAGGCAGCAAATCTTAGCGCCCACTGTTCTTTAGGCCATTTTGCTAGAATAGCTATACGCTCAAAAGACTCAATGTAGTCGTCTACATCGTCATCCTTTGTTAGACGACCTCCCGCAAAAATCCCAGTCCCTGACCAGTCCCAGTCCCGACAATCTGCCCTTGCACCTGGCATAGTCCTGGCAGCATCGTCCTTTTTTCCTTGGGCCTCAAGCCAACTGGACATTGCTTGTATAACCGGTGCTTGTTGTGATTGGAACAGCGCCTTCGCCTGTTCCAGGCTCCTCGTGGACAACTCTTGATGTTGGGCTATCTGACCAGCCGCCCAGTCCAAGATGTCTCGAGACTCCATCTTCTTTCCTGTAAAAAAAACAGAAACAAAGCACCAAGTGCGGAACCTTCCACTTCACCCTTGTCTTGGTGATTATCCCAGCAGCCACCCTCTTACACCAGTGCTTATCCGGTCCAACCCTCCAGCCTACGGGTTACCTTATACTGGTGCAGAGTCTCACTTCATCAACTCCGTTGCCCTGGACTCGGGTTCCAGTGGTCACTCCGGCTTTCCTTCCGCTCCGCAGACCTTGGAAGTTGATACAGCTGCTCTAGGATTCTCTTTCCTGTGTTTGTAGATCACCTCTCCGTTGTCACGTGACTCCAAACGAAAAATCCAACACACTACGCCACCTGTGACGCCTTCCACCGCTCTCACCGCACTGCCCCTAGGGTGGCACGGCAGATTGTCTCTGTTGGAACACTTATAGTGCTATTTAGTATAGACACCTGCCTAATGAGAGACGGTGGATCACCTCCTTATTTGTAGTTGTGGTTTGCTTTTGTTAGCAGTCCGAATAGAAGGAGCACAGGACAATTTATAACATAAATTGCTTTTATTTTTATTTTCTGTAAGGAAATCATTCGTGGCAAAATTCCAGAAAGGTAAACCACATTCAACTAAAGGTATAGGATTCTTCTCCAAAATGTACAAGGCGAATTTCTTCCATAAACTTCTCAACCTTGATAGCAGTATTTTCTAGTATTTACAAACGCAGTAGAAATATCTTTGTGCCTTACTCACAAACTTAGGCAATATGAAAACTTTACTTTCCTTGCTGACTTCAAGTTTAAAACATCACTCAGAGTGCTACCTCTTAGCTTTTACCACTAGCTTTCTCAGCTGACGTTACAGCAGCAATAAAACTAGCTAGGCTTTCACATGAGGTTTCTTTTATCCACTTGTCTGCTTTCCAAGCATACAATGATATCTGAACTCCTGACGTCTTCTTACTTGTTTTCATACAGCATAAAGGAAAAGCTTTATACATTAGACACACACAAACTGCAATCCATCGATTCAGCAGAGGACATTGATTTATCAGAGAGACAGTCCACGTCCATTTCTGTTGGGGAATTGTATGGCTCTGAACTTGGGGTAATCTCTGGTTTAACCTGTTGTATGTTCTTCAGAAGCTTACAAAGGTTTCTCCACTTTAGCTCACGGTTCCCCTCTGTAACTGGGTTTGAACCTTTTGCTTTTCTCCCCCTTAATAGTTTCTCATCAGGAAATGCAAAAGCTTCTTGACTAGCAGTAACTCTCCTCCTAACAGGCTTCCTATAATATCTGTGTGGAGGTTCAAGACTAGAACTGCTATATTCTGATTCAGAGGTAAAATCCAGGCTTCTCTGCCGGTTCCTTCTATGCCCACACCCTTTGCACTTGCCTTGTAAGTAGTGGTCAGTCCTTCTGGGCTTAGCAGAATTAACAGCTTTTAAATCCTGCTTCCTTCCCTGGTTTACTGGCCTTTTCCTCTGGCTCCTAGCCTGCAACCGGTCCTGCCTTTGAACAGACCTTCCTTGCAGTCTTTCTGGTGTAAAAGCACATACCGTTTGATCAGTACCTGATTCCTCCTCCCACTCAGCTGATTCTTCAAAGAAACTTTGTCCTCGAGGTTTTGCTAGTTTCCCTTTAGCATTGCAATTTCCTTTGCACCGTCCTGTGCCTAGTCCTCGTGTGTGTGAAGCTCTGGAATCAACTCTCAGCTGATCCTCCAGCTCCTGTTCATCTCTCCCCTCACTTCCTGTGTGACGCAGCTTATATGTTCTGTGAACTGTTTGCTTCTCTGACCCCACCCTCTCTCTGCTTGCAGCTGTCCTAGAGGTTGGGTGTGGCTTCAAGCTAACCCTGCTTCTATGTGCCTTAGTTTCATTCTCTCTGTGGGAAATGTGCTTCTGTGATCCCCTCCCCCGCTTGTGGGAACAAATCTCAGAGTTTTTTCTACTTTTAAAGGGCTCTGCAGCCTTCACATCATCACATATCCCCCACCTTAAGCAATTGCCAGCTGGCGCACCCACGCGCACACAGCTGGAAATCCCAACTAATGCTCTTGGGTTATTGTCAGGTCCTACAGCTACTCTATCAACATGCTCCTGCGCCGGACGCAAGCTGTCGATGTGGTATGCGTGGTACTTCCCCTTCCCTGTCTCCAAGGAATAGTGTAGAGGACCTATCTGTTTTAATACTTTATAAGGGCCTTTCGTGGCAGTTCCAAACTTGGAGCTGGCCTTGGTAATTACTAATACCTCATCCCCCATACGTAAGAAATGCGGTCGGGCTCGTCGGGCATAATAAGCCTTCTGACGGGCATGACCATCTTCCTTGGCTAATCTAGGTACCAGTTCGGCTATAACTGGCCTTAGGGGTGCCCTCGGTGGACGACTCGCTGCGCCCCCCTGACAAACCGGGCAAGACGCACAATATCTCGCCGTTTCCGTATATACCCCTGGCCAATAGAACCTAGCCAATACGTGCTCTAGGGTGTCTTGCGCCCCTTTATGCACTCTTCCCCCGCGTATCCATGTGCTATCCCTAACACCATGCTCCTAAGAGCTTGAGGTATCACTAATTGTTTCTTTGTGCCCCCTAGGCGGATATCTGTACTTTCCCTGTACAAGATATTGTCCTCTAATAGAAATCTTGGTAGGGTCCCCGATCCCTTCGTAGCGTACTCATACGCTCGACGGAGAGTAGGATCGGCCCTCTGCTCCGCAGGGAATGAAGGAAATTTTTCCTTTAATTCAGCAGGAACCCAGGGTAGTTCCTGTCCTGTCATTATTTTAACCCTATTTTGTGCCCGGGTCCTCCTCTCCCTTCTCCTTTCAGGTTTTCCCTTCCTAGGAGTGTCTTTGGCCTGAGTAAGCAGGTCTTCCTGGAAGGATGTTCCTGGCACTGGGTCTACTTGTGAACCAATTTCTTCTCCTAAGGGCTTATCCCCTGTACGGGTAGTGATCATACCCATTCTTTCGGCTAGTCTGGGGTCAACTACCTTGCCTACCTTGGGTAAGGTCTTCTCCCTGACTGTGGTATTCATAACAGCCCTATTCTTAACTAGCATGGGGTCAGCTACCTTGCCTACCTTGGGCAGGGTCTTCTCCTCAGCTAAATCAACTTGCGGAAAGGTAGCGAGTGGGTAGTTTTCCCCCTGCAACTCCTTAGCCAGACCTTTCCGAAATTGTGGCCAATCTCGGCCTAAGACTACTTCGTGTGGAAGCCTTGGTACAATGGCCACTTGCATTTGTTTCTTGAGACCCACTCCCTCTATAACCACCGGGTGTATAGGGTAGGTAGAGGCTGCGCCATGGACGCACCGGATCCGAATATGATCCCCAGAGCTTGGCAGCGAGGGTTTTTCTTTTGCCTCTATCTGTTGCCAGAGCTTCCGGGAGATCATAGACTGATTCGCCCCTGAATCTAAGAGTGCCTCAGTTGGTATTCCTTCTACCTCCACCCTCAGTAGGAATCCCTCCCTTGTATCTCGGTGCTGGGTAGTGATTAAAGCCTTCCGGGCCTTACAGTGCCTTTTCACGTGCCCCACTTCTCCACACGAAAAACACTTTCTTAACACATTTCTCTTATACAGTTTCACACTACTATCTGCAAATTCATCCAGCTTAGCTTTCCTTTCTAGTAACTCCACTTTGTTTTTAAAGATGCCTTCTTTCTCCAGGCTCAACTTATTGGCCTCCAGAAAGCGGTCTGTTAAAGCAATTGCTTCTTGCGTGTTCTTACAGCTTTGGAGTACTAGAAAGGTATGCACGCTGCTCGGTACTGCTTCCATGAACTGTTCAAGAATTATTGTGTCTAAGATAGCCTCTATATCTTTACCTTCAGGCATCAACCATTTATAAGCCAAATTCTTTACGCGGTAATATAATGCCTGAGGTGTTTCCTCTGACCTCAATTTACATGACCGTAGCTGCCTACGGTAGACCGCTGGATTTAGACCCAAACGATCCTTTACCGCTTGTTTTACATCTTCATAGCTTGTAACTAAACTAGCAGGCATGGCACGGTAAGCTGCTAAGGCTTCGCCTGTAAGCGAGGCAGCAAATCTTAGCGCCCACTGTTCTTTAGGCCATTTTGCTAGAATAGCTATACGCTCAAAAGACTCAATGTAGTCGTCTACATCGTCATCCTTTGTTAGACGACCTCCCGCAAAAATCCCAGTCCCTGACCAGTCCCAGTCCCGACAATCTGCCCTTGCACCTGGCATAGTCCTGGCAGCATCGTCCTTTTTTCCTTGGGCCTCAAGCCAACTGGACATTGCTTGTATAACCGGTGCTTGTTGTGATTGGAACAGCGCCTTCGCCTGTTCCAGGCTCCTCGTGGACAACTCTTGATGTTGGGCTATCTGACCAGCCGCCCAGTCCAAGATGTCTCGAGACTCCATCTTCTTTCCTGTAAAAAAAACAGAAACAAAGCACCAAGTGCGGAACCTTCCACTTCACCCTTGTCTTGGTGATTATCCCAGCAGCCACCCTCTTACACCAGTGCTTATCCGGTCCAACCCTCCAGCCTACGGGTTACCTTATACTGGTGCAGAGTCTCACTTCATCAACTCCGTTGCCCTGGACTCGGGTTCCAGTGGTCACTCCGGCTTTCCTTCCGCTCCGCAGACCTTGGAAGTTGATACAGCTGCTCTAGGATTCTCTTTCCTGTGTTTGTAGATCACCTCTCCGTTGTCACGTGACTCCAAACGAAAAATCCAACACACTACGCCACCTGTGACGCCTTCCACCGCTCTCACCGCACTGCCCCTAGGGGTGGCACGGCAGATTGTCTCTGTTGGAACACTTATAGTGCTATTTAGTATAGACACCTGCCTAATGAGAGACGGTGGATCACCTCCTTATTTGTAGTTGTGGTTTGCTTTTGTTAGCAGTCCGAATAGAAGGAGCACAGGACAATTTATAACATAAATTGCTTTTATTTTTATTTTCTGTAAGGAAATCATTCGTGGCAAAATTCCAGAAAGGTAAACCACATTCAACTAAAGGTATAGGATTCTTCTCCAAAATGTACAAGGCGAATTTCTTCCATAAACTTCTCAACCTTGATAGCAGTATTTTCTAGTATTTACAAACGCAGTAGAAATATCTTTGTGCCTTACTCACAAACTTAGGCAATATGAAAACTTTACTTTCCTTGCTGACTTCAAGTTTAAAACATCACTCAGAGTGCTACCTCTTAGCTTTTACCACTAGCTTTCTCAGCTGACGTTACAGCAGCAATAAAACTAGCTAGGCTTTCACATGAGGTTTCTTTTATCCACTTGTCTGCTTTCCAAGCATACAATGATATCTGAACTCCTGACGTCTTCTTACTTGTTTCATACAGCATAAAGGAAAAGCTTTATACATTAGACACACACAAACTGCAATCCATCGATTCAGCAGAGGACATTGATTTATCAGAGAGACAGTCCACGTCCATTTCTGTTGGGGAATTGTATGGCTCTGAACTTGGGGTAATCTCTGGTTTAACCTGTTGTATGTTCTTCAGAAGCTTACAAAGGTTTCTCCACTTTAGCTCACGGTTCCCCTCTGTAACTGGGTTTGAACCTTTTGCTTTTCTCCCCCTTAATAGTTTCTCATCAGGAAATGCAAAAGCTTCTTGACTAGCAGTAACTCTCCTCCTAACAGGCTTCCTATAATATCTGTGTGGAGGTTCAAGACTAGAACTGCTATATTCTGATTCAGAGGTAAAATCCAGGCTTCTCTGCCGGTTCCTTCTATGCCCACACCCTTTGCACTTGCCTTGTAAGTAGTGGTCAGTCCTTCTGGGCTTAGCAGAATTAACAGCTTTTAAATCCTGCTTCCTTCCCTGGTTTACTGGCCTTTTCCTCTGGCTCCTAGCCTGCAACCGGTCCTGCCTTTGAACAGACCTTCCTTGCAGTCTTTCTGGTGTAAAAGCACATACCGTTTGATCAGTACCTGATTCCTCCTCCCACTCAGCTGATTCTTCAAAGAAACTTTGTCCTCGAGGTTTTGCTAGTTTCCCTTTAGCATTGCAATTTCCTTTGCACCGTCCTGTGCCTAGTCCTCGTGTGTGTGAAGCTCTGGAATCAACTCTCAGCTGATCCTCCAGCTCCTGTTCATCTCTCCCCTCACTTCCTGTGTGACGCAGCTTATATGTTCTGTGAACTGTTTGCTTCTCTGACCCCACCCTCTCTCTGCTTGCAGCTGTCCTAGAGGTTGGGTGTGGCTTCAAGCTAACCCTGCTTCTATGTGCCTTAGTTTCATTCTCTCTGTGGGAAATGTGCTTCTGTGATCCCCTCCCCCGCTTGTGGGAACAAATCTCAGAGTTTTTTCTACTTTTAAAGGGCTCTGCAGCCTTCACATCATCACAGTATGTAATCCTCAGCTATTCATAAAACACCAGAAAAAAACTCTTGACTGTAAACTATTAGTACTCAGCTCCAGCAGTTAGCTCTCCACTTATTCATGCATCCCTCTCCACTTATTCATGCATCCCCAGTGAGATGGGGTGGGCTAGGATAGGACTGGAAATGGGCTGATGGGGGGGGCTGGGACTGGAAATGGGCTCATTGTGAGGAGGGACTTGGCTGGAAATGGGCTGATAGGGGGCTAGGACTTGACATGGACTGATGGGGGCCTAGGATAGGACTGGAAATGGACTGATTTGGGGGGAGCTTGGACTAGAAATTGGCTAATGGGGGGCTAGGATAGGACTGGAAATGGGCTGATGGGGGGGCTTTGACTGGAAATGGGCTGATGGGGGGCTAGGACTGGAATTGGCTGATGGGGGGCTATGACTGGAAATGGGCTGATGGAGGGGCTAGGATTGGAAATGGGCTGATGGGAGGGCATGGACTGGAAATGGGCTGATGGGGGTGCCTTGGAATGGAAATTTATTTTATTTTATGTATTTATTTTTTATTTAACAGTTCTTCTGTACCACCCTATTTTCCATTCTGGATGATTTACATTATAACTTCAACAACAACAACTTTACAGTAAACAGAGAATTAAACTTATAGAGTTATACATATAGGGGGTCATTCACAATCACGCTTAACGGGGATGTACGCTCAGTCTGGATGTACATCCATGATATTTGTCCAAATGTGGCTGCTGGAAAAAGGCTTCTCATACGAACATCTGAGTTGTACGGGGAGCCTTAGACGTTGGTGGGGGGAGGGCAGAATGAGGGCGGATCATCTCCCCAGATGAACAGGGTCTAATCTGAGGTCGGCCCTGTATGTCTGAGGTCGGCCGGGTAGAAGGAGGACTTATTCCACCTCAGAGGTGGAATAAGTCCCCCTGGATGTCAGGGGACGGCGATGCAGGGCCAGGTCAGTGGGACGAGGGGGTGGAGGATATTCCCAGCAGCCCAACCCTGCATTTGGAAGGCCACATTGGGGGTCGGGCTGCGGGGAAAGAACATTTTTGTGGCGGCCGTGGATCACAGCTCCTTAATGGAGCCGCGATGCCATGGCAACATGATGCCATGACACCGTGGCTCTATTAAGGTGCCTGACTGAGGTAGCCTGGTAAGTGGCTGGACATCCAGAGTGCCTGAATAGGGACATGTTCTGGACATCCAGCCATTGTGCTGTGATTCTGCTCCCACAGGGACGTCTAGCCCCCATGGGAGCAGAATTGGCTGCGTCTCCCAGCTGTCCAGATGTCTGTATGTTCGGATTGCCTGGAGATGAACAAAGCAGAATGTGCCTCATTACATACAAGAACTTACATGAACTATTATACAGTAGTATTATATAGTGGAACCATAGGCCTTTAGGTTAAATTATCTTTTATATTGACGTATAGTAAGGGGTAGTGATAGAGTAGGTGTTGGGACCGGTTGTGTAAGGTAGGGTATGTTGTTGGGACTGGTTGTGTGAGGCAGAACTAGAAGGTGTTCACCAAGTAATGTTGGCAAAATGCTCCGTGAATAAGAATGTCTTTATGGCTTTGCGAAAATCCTGGAGGTGACTGGAGCCCTAGGATAGGACTGGAAATGGCTGATGGGGGGGGGGGGCAAGGATTAGAAATGGGCTAATGGGGGAGCTAGGACTGGAAATGGACTGATTGGAGGGGGCTTGGACTGGAAATGGGCTTGGGGCTAGGATAGGACTGGAAATGGACTGATGGAGGACTAGGATGGGACTGGAAATGGGCTGATGGGGGGGCTAGGACTGGAAATGGGCTGATGGGGGGGCTAGGATTGGAAACGGGCTGATGGGGGTCTAGGACTGGAAATGGGCTGATGGGGGGGGGGCTAGGAATGGAAACGGGCTGATGGGGGTCTAGGACTGGAAATGGGTTGATGTGGGGGGTGGGAGAATGGGACTAGAAGGGAGCTGATGCTGGGTGGGACTGGAACTAGAAGGGAGCTAATGTTGGGGGAGGACTAGAAGGGGATAGAGGTGGGGATTGAGGATGGAGAGGGGAAAAGATATTTTGTGTGGGAGAAGAAAAATCTATAATTATCTGGGTATTGGGAGAGTAAATGTGGATTGAGAATGGAAGAGTGAAATTTTAGTAGATGAAAAAGGAATAAAGAAAGAAATGGAGGGAAAAGCAAAAGGGGAAAGATTATGTTAAAGCAGATGTAGAGAGAGAATGGAAAAACAACTAAAAGAGAGAAGAAAGGACAAATGGACAGCAGACAATGGAGAGATAGCAGAAGACACAAAGAAACCATAAGAAAGTGAATGGAAAATAAAATGCCCAAACAACAAAAAGTAGAAGAATACTTTTTTATTTTGAATTTTTAACTGGAATATATCAGCTCTGGGAAATGTGCATCGCTAACGTCTTTGCATTTTGTTTAGTACAAGAGGAAATTAATTTATAGTTTTATTTTTCCAGTATTGTTGTACATTCCAAGTTTGGCTTTTGGGGTTCCCAATTTAATTATTGTCTTTCTGTTTCTAAATTGTGATCCCTTGTTCTTTGTTTGGTGACGGTCTGTGTTCTGCATGTGTAACCAAGCTAAGATATTCTGTTTATGTAGTTTCTATTTGATATGCCATTTGTTCTCTTTCCCCAGTAGGAGATGTATTGGTATTCTCTGAGATGTATTGGTTTAATATTTGCAATGTTGCCTTTTGATAGGTAGGGATTGGTGCTTTCTGAGTCCTGGTAGTGCTGTTATGATATGATGGGTTTGTTATGGGTACTAAATGGGCAGTGTTTATAGTACTTCCTAATGTGCCTGGCGGTTGGTACTGGAGTATAGTAATGTAGAAATCTGGTAGCCTTTCTTTATCCAGACACTCATTACTAAAAGTGCACATTAATATTATGTAAATATTTATGCAAATGAGGCCCCGCAATAAGTCTCTGCACATGGCCTCGCATCCCCCTTGGGCTGCCCCTGTTTCTTAGATAGGTACTTTCATTTTACTGCAGTGATACAAGTTCGAATGAAGGTCCATTAAAAATAAAAGTATCCAGTTTGGATGTGTGTGGCTGATTCTTCTGGTGTTTTATTCCTTATGGGCTTCAGGAAATAAATACCAATGAATCAGGTTCCAAGTGCTTTGTGCTCTGTTCTCCATTCCGTATTCTGGGAACTGACTCGTAGCCATAGAGATCTGGAAAGTTCATTTCTATTGTTTCTGGTTAAGAATGTATGTTTGTTGCCATTTTTTAGATTTACTCAGCTAAAATTAAATTGATTTTATAGGTCAGAGCAGGGGCAGCCCAAGGGGGGTGCGGGGCCATGTGCGGAGACTCGGTGCGGGGCCTCATTTGCATAAGGGGCTTCATTTGCATAAATATTTGCATAATGTTACCATA
This sequence comes from Ichthyophis bannanicus, assembly GCA_033557465.1. Classification (NCBI taxonomy): domain Eukaryota; kingdom Metazoa; phylum Chordata; class Amphibia; order Gymnophiona; family Ichthyophiidae; genus Ichthyophis; species Ichthyophis bannanicus. The sequence continues at coordinate 133,667,895 of CM066037.1, forward strand.
TACTAACTTTTAGCAAACATGCTTCTTAATGAGTGTATGAATAAAGAAAGACTAAAATATTTCTATATTACTATAATCCAGTGCCAACCGCCAGACACATTAGGAACTACTACAAACACTGCCCATTTAGAACCCATAGCAAACCCGCCGTATCCTAACAGCACTACCAGGACTCACAAAGCACCATACCCTACCTATCAAAAGGAAACATGCAAATATTAAACCAATACATTTCAGAGAATACCAATATATGACCTACTGGGGAAAGAGAACAAGTGGCAATGTCAAATAGGAATTATATAAACAGAATACCTCAGCTCAGTTACACATGAACAGAACATAAACCATCACCAAACAAGGAATCACAATTTAGAAACAGGACGACAATAATTAAACTGGGAATCCCAAAAGCCAAACTTAGAATGTACAACACTGTAGAAATAAAACTATACATTAATTTGTTCTTGTACTAAACAAAGCGCAGACGTTAATGATGCACATTTACCAGAGCTGACATATTCCAATTAATAAATTCAAAATAAAGAGATATTTTTCTACCTTTTGTGCATTTTTTTTCAGCTGCAATTGCTCCAGCCACTTTCTTCTGGTTTCTTCGTGTCTTCTGCTAACTCTCCATCGTCTGCTGTTCATTTGTCCTTTCTTCTCTCCTAGTTTTTTTTCCATTCTCTCTCTACATCTCCTTTAACATACTAATCTTTCTCCTTTTGCTCTTTCCTCGTTCCTATTTCATCCACTCAAATTTTACCCCTCCATCCTCAATCCCCACTTACTCTCCCAACACCCGGCCAATTGTAGATTTTTCATCCCTCCCACACAAAATATTTTTTCCCTCTCCATTTTACTCTCCCAGCCCCATCCCATTCTAATCCTCCCCCAACATCAGCTCCCTTCTAGTTCCAGCCTCACCCCGCATCCATTCCCTTCTAGTCCCTGCATCAGCCCATTTCCAGTCCTAGCCCCCCATCAGCCCATTTCCAGTCCTAGCAACCCCCCAACCCAATACCAGTCCTAGCCCCCCCATCAACCCACTTCCAGTCCTAACCCCCCATCACCCCATTTTTAGTTTAAGCCCCCCCTATAACCCATTACCAGTCCTAACCCCACATCAGCCCATTTCCAGTCAGCCCCCATAGCCCATTGCCAGTCCTAACCCCCCCCCATCAGCCCACAGCCCATTACCAGTCCTAACCCAATCAGCCCACCTCAAGTCCTAACCCCTCCCCATCAGCCCATTTCCTGTCCTAGCCCCCCCATAGCCCATTATCAGTCCTAACCCCCCATAACCCATTACCAGACAGCCCCCATCAGCCCAAAGCCCATTACCAGTCTTAACCCCCCCCATAGCCCATTACCAGACAGCCCCCATCAGCCCACAGCCCATTACCAGTCCTAACCCCTCCCCATCAGCCCATTTCCTGTCCTAGCCCCCCCATAGCCCATTATCAGTCCTAACCCCCCCATAGCCCATTACCAGACAGCCCCCATCAGCCCACAGCCCATTACCAGTCCTAACCCCCCCCCAAGAGCCCACAGCCCATTACCAGTCCTAACCCCATCAGCCCACCGCCAGTCTTAACCCCCCCAGCCCATTTCCAGCCCTAGCCCCACCCCCATAGCCCATTACCAGTCCTAACCCCCCCCATCAACCCACAGCCCACCACAAGTCAAGTCCTAACCCCCTCCATAGCCCATTACCAGTCCTAACCCCCCCCCCCCCCTCATCGGTTCAAGGAACATTAAAAAAAAAAAAAAGCAGCTGGCTGCTGCTACCCCCTCTGCCTGCTGAGTCCCTCCCTCCCTCCCTCTGCGACGGCTGAGCCCCTCTGTGCCGGCTTTCAGATATGCGAAGGGAGAGTGTCTCCCTCGCGTCTCTGTTAAGCCTGCAGGGAATCCCATCTGCCCCTGCAGGCTTAACAGAGACGCGAGGGAGACACTCTTCCTTCGCGTATCTGAAAGCCGGCACAGAGGGGCTCAGCCATCACAGAGGGAGAGCTCAGCCGGGCAGAGGGGGCCCCGCGGGACACTCCATTCTGCCGCTGCCGTGGTGGCAGCGGTAGCAGCCAGCTTTTTTTTTTTTACGTAATTTTGAAAAAAAGCAGAATGTTCTTTGCGTGGGGCCCCCTGAAACGTGGGGCCCTGTGCAAAAAACATTCTTGCTCAATGGACGGGCCGGCCCTGGGTCAGAGTTTTCATCTTTAGCATAGAAGGTTTTCAAGCACTTTAAAGAAGAAGGTGAATGATCCTTCCTTAAGCCCCACTTGGAACTTCATGTTAAGCACCTTAAAGCGGAAGTTCACAACTTTTTTGGTTGTGTGGATGCCTTGTTAACCTCCAGAAAGTTCAGCAACCCGCAGTTCATCCACTCTGCTCTTCCCAGACTCTGTCTCCTCAGTGCTAAGCCTCTCCCCACTAGCCTATCTCACTTCCCCTTCCTGTCTCCCACCAGTCTCACGCTCTCTTTCTCCCTCTAGCCACTTCCCACCAGTCCCAGTCTCTTTTCTCTCTCGACCCCTCCCCGCAATTTCCTTCCAGTCTTTCCCTCTTACCCCCCCCTCCCCCCCATCAATCACACTGCCTATCTCTCTTTTTTCTCTCTTCTGTATCCTGCAGACCCCCTATAATGGTCTCACGGAACCTCCCCCAGGGGTCCATGAACCTCAGATTCAGAATCACTGACTTAGAACATAAGAATTACTTAATTGGGTCTGACCGAATGTCTGCTTGGCCCAATTTCTTGTCTCAGAAAGGCAAACAGCAGGTGCTTAGATGAAGTAGGTAAGGAATAGGGCGGGTAGAGGTGGAGATGCCCAACACTATCAGACTGTCTCACTTTCTAGCAGTCACGATTTAGGAATGTATGGAACCCAGGGATCATCCCTGACTATTATGTTAGACCATCTGTCTTCCAGAAATTTACCGAATCCCTTTTTCTGCAACCAATTATACTATTTGCCGGCACAACATCCCCTGGCAATGAATTCCATAGTGGGACAAACATAGGATCTCTCAAGGAAAAAAGGGGACTGTTGTAGTTGTTGATATGGAAGGACAGGCTAGATAGGCCGTGTGGTTTTTTTCTGTCGTCATATTTCTATGTTTCTATCAGCTGCATGATGACATGCTTCCATCTGATGCTCTCTAGTGCTTGCATTGTTAGATAAAGAGGCTTATATACTAACCAGTATTAGAATAAGCATCTCGGCCACCCTCTATTACCATGCTAGTTACAGAATTAACAATACTGAGACCCTGACCTCGTTAAAATGGCCACACTAAAGTGAACACAGTCAGTTTAATGCAGCTGTGCTCTGCACATCAGCAGCTTTGCAACATGGCCCCAAGTTGAAGGGTCGACGATTAGTATGGGGTAAAACTACGCTTCCTGCAACCAATTTTCAAAACACAAGACAAGATGGCTAAGATAACAAGCCTTTTCTTCACATATGGCAATGAAAAGAGGAAATGCAAAAATGAGATTGCAAGACTAAGAGACGAAGTGGAGGAATGTGTGGAAAATGACAAGGAAAAAAGCAGAAAAACCAGCAAATATCTTTTGCTCGGCATTCATTGAAGGAGGAGTTGATGAAGGGGAATATGGCAATGGTTTAGGTGCCACACCATTTGCAGAACAGAGGGTTTGTATGGAACTAGCAAAACTAAAAGGAGATGAAACTATGGGCCAGTATATGAATAGAGCAATATTCAAAACCTACCTACTTGGGTAGTATTATCCTGATTTTTTCATGAGGTGCTTTTTCTATGCAAAACCATACACACAGGGGCATATTTACTAAAGGTTAACATGCATTAAATAAAATTAATATGCATTAAGTGCTGCCTTTGCCCGTTCATTTCTATGGGCTGTTGCAGCACTTAACATGTGCTAAGCTTTAGTAAACAGGCCCCTTAATTTTGAAAATGGAAAACTATATGGAGCTGATATTCGAAGGGGTTTATCCAGTTAGCTGAGAGGGATATTCAGCAGTGTCACTGAACCCCCCACCACGACACTGTCCAGAGAGTGCAGGGGCAGTCTCGGCACTTATCTGGTTACAGATGCTTTTTAGTCCATGAACCAGATTAGTGCCCACATAAAGTTAGGACAGCGTATGCAGATTTGCTCTTCTGTTAGCGGCTGAATATCGCTGCTAACCAGATAGAAATATGATCGGCAGCGAAACCGGATATTCAGCACCAAACAGGCTCTGGTGCTGAATTTCTGGTTTCGTTCACGGTGGCCAGCTGGTTTAAAAACACTAACCGCCACAACTAAATATTGACCTGTATATATGTGTTATTACCTTCCCTGACCTAACCCTACCCTAGAGCCCACTTGTATTTTGGGTACAAGGACGCACACTGTTGATTCCCACATATACTTTTATCCAGGGAAAGGATGCACAGTTTTTCAGATTGTCCATTTACATGTCTTGCTCAGGAACTGAGGGAAACTCTAGACCAGGGGTTCCCAAACCTGCCTCCCAGCCAGTCAGGTTTTCCGGCTATCCACAATGACTATGCAAGAGAAGGATTGACATGCACTGCCTCCATTGTCTGCAGATCTCTCATGCATAGTCATTGTGGATAGCCGGAAAACCCGACTCGCTGGGGAGGCTCCAGGACAGGTTTGGGAAGCCCTGTTCTATAGGGGGTGCTGATGAATCTTTTTCTTGGAAGTGGAGAAAGCCAATGCCCTTTATAGGAAGAGCTGGTGGGTAAATGTAATGATGCATCTCTGAAAGGGCTGGATAATGCAGTGTCTTTAATCCTACAGGATGCAGGATCTGTTGCAGCATGGTTTTATCAAAGGTAGTTTATGCTAGACAAATCTGATTTATTTGATGGAGTAACCAACGGATTAGATAAAGGGTGTGCACTGGTTGTGGTACAGTGTACTTGGATTTCAGCAAAGCTTTTGATTATATTCCACATAGGAAGCTAATAAACTGAGAAGCCTAGGGGGCAGTGGCATTCCTGGCCCCCCACCACCCAGGACAGTCACTCCCCCACATGGCTGGCACACCCCTGTAGGCCATGGCACATAGCCACTGCTCTCCTGGAGACTTTGGCTGGGAGAGGACAGCAGCGGGCACACAGAGCGAAAACAGAACGGCAAGCCACCTTTAAGGTAAGTTAGTTTGCCACGCTGTCCTGTGGGCTTGTCGGTGGGTGCACCCCCTCTCGGTCGGCACCTGGGGAGGCCGCACCTATCACCCTACCCTTGGTATGCCACTGCTAGGGAGTAGGCTATAAGATGATAGAATGGATTAAGAAACTGGTTACATCCTGGGCAACAGGTATTAACAGTAAATGGAACATAAGGACATAAGATTTGCCATACTGGGTCAAACTAAAGGTCCATCAAGCCCAGTATGTTTCCTACAGTGACCAATTCACAAGTACCTGGCAGTATCCTAAAAGATAGACAGATTCCATGTTGCTTATCCCTGGAATAAGCAGCAGATTTCACCAATTCACTTTAGTAATGATTTATGGGCTTTTCCTCCAGGAACGTGTTCAAAGCTTTTTTAAAACAGCCACACTAACAGCTTTTACTACAGCCTCTGACAACAAATTCTAGAGCATAATTAGGCACTAAGTGAAAAAATATTTTCTACGATTAGTCTTAAATGTACTCATTTTATAGCTTCATTTTGTGTCTCTTAGTACTTTTCTGAAGGAGTAAAATTACTTATTCCATTCCAATCGTTATTTTATAGACCTCTGTCCTCAGCCATCTCTTCTCCAAGATGAAGAGCCCTAAACTTTTTATGCCTTTACTCAGAGAGTTATCCTTCCCTCTCCTTTATCGTTTTGGTGGCCCTTCTCTGAACCTTTTTCAATTCTGCTATATCTTTGTTATCTTTCTGTGTTTCTAAGGTAAAAAGAGGATTATTGTAGTTGATATAGAAGGGCAGACTAGATAGGCCGTGTGGTTTTTCTTCTGCCGCCATGTTTCTGTTTCTATGTTTTTAGATGCGGCGATCAGAACTGCAGGTAATACTCTAGGTGGGGTTGCACCATGGAGAGATACAGAGGCATTATGACATCTTTTGTTTTTTTCTCCATTTCTTTCCTTATAATTCCTGTGTTAGGAGAAAATATTTTCTCTTATCTGTTTTAAATATATTGCTTTGTGGTGTGTCTCCTAGTCCTTGCCTGTTTACATAGTCTTTCAAACAGTCTCTCCCTGGGGGAGATTAGTATAATGGGAGTCTCATTACCTTGGTGAGCACCATCTAGGCACAGTGAAAGTGAGGACTATAAACAAGTGACAGGACAGTGGCCACAGCTCGCTGAACCTGCCCAGAATTTTAAATGTCAGGATTTTGCCTTCCAGGTTAGTGAATAACCTAGTCAGAGCATCCCCAGCAAAGCACTCCAGAAGCCCTGAGTATCCTTGCGGCTTGGCCCATAGTTCAAAGGTCTGTCTCTTAGCTAAGTGGGTCCTCTTTCTTGCCTTAAAAGGGAACTGTAAGGAAGGCAGAGGACCATAAGGACAAGGCTCAAAATGTTTTCTTTAGAAGTACCAATGTGTTTACGGCTGTGCTGCCTTGTCCTCGCACCAGCAGCTGTGTTGACATATTTTTGTCAGTCTGAATGTGATGAGAGTAACAGGATTGCAGGACTCCTGGTTGGTCTCATGGGGCGATCTTGCAAGACTTTCCCCAGAAGAGAGAGAGTGGCCCCACTTGCATAACAGAAAGGCTTTCAAGTCAGTGCTGAGAAAGCGTTGGGGATGTATATTGAAAATAAAAAAAAAAACATAGATTAACAACGAAGAGCTAAGATACCATGTCCTATTTTGAAGCTCCTACTCCTAGAACATATATGATGATTCTTCTTATAAGACTTTTATTTTGTTTAACTTACTACTTTAGGGTTAGAGGGCAACTTTAAACGTGTCCACGCAGTGTCTGCATGTTCTCACATGTGTACCTTACTTTATAGAATAGATACGTACTGATGTGCCTGAACCCTGCCGCGGCAGTTCCTCCTGTGACCGCATTTGTGAGGAAATGCGCATATATTTTAGCATTCTATAACATATGGGCGTGAATTTAGACTAGGCCCCTGTGCACGCCCCTAAGAAAAGTATGTGCAATCGGACTTATGAATGTGCTTATTTATTTATTTAGACAGATTTGTATACCACCTTATCCTTCAATCAAAGTGGTCATATCACATCACAATTGGAGGGTTACATTTAACATGAGGGTACTTAATAACATTTAGACAGTACAGTACAGTGCTTGCAGAAGGGTGACCACCCAAAGTGTGCGTCTAAGTGCCCATTCACACACACAAGAGAATAGGGACTTACGCACGTGTCTAATGTGTAACTGTCCACGCAAACTATACAGAATCAACCCCATAATGTCACTCTCTGACATAGTATTACAATAGGATAAAGTTGATTGCCTAGTTGAGGGGGGGGGGGGGGGAAGACCAAAAACAAAAGATAACTGAATAAAAAAGATTAGGAAGAGAAAATCTATTGTTTCGCAGAAGGACAGTTAAGTAAAACTGAAGGAAACACCATTAGGAATAACATGAAAATCAAAGCAAACAAGAGTTGTGTTGGCTGGCATTGGAATGGCAAAGGAATTTAAGGCAGATACCACTTACCATCCGCTGGTTAGCATAACCCCTGCTGTCTTCGTATGAGGGATTTATTTGGGAGGAAATTGATTTTAATGCTAAGCCTCAGCTTCATGAAGTACAAGAAACAGGAGAGCAGCTCGTGCCTGTCACTGTGCCTGACAATGCCGTATGATCAAATATTCTCTAAAGAAATCTCAGAGTGCAGGCCCCTTTTCCTCTTGGCTGAAAACAGACCTGCATTGTCAGCTCTGCCATTTTCTAAGCTTTTGGCTCAATAAGTCTAATAAGTCTTTGATGACTTCTTTGCACTTTACAAAGCTCACCTCCTAGGAACATCTGCTCGCTCTTATTTTGCTGCATGTCATATGGTCACTGCTAAGTGTTGCTCTGCAGTCACAGTGAGGGAACATCCTCTTCTAACAAGGAGCAAGACTGTTAGAGCAGCTGGAGGTGGAAATCTGGAAGACCACAGGGGGCAGAGGCAAGATTAAAGGCTCCTGTGTTTTCCCAGGTGATCCTCAGGCAAGCCAAAAGCTTCCATTTCCTCACTCCATCTTGAGCCAAAAAGCAAATAGGCTGCCGCCAATTTGAACATTCTTAACAGTTTCTAATTTTAGGTTTTGTTTGTCTGTTGACTTAATCAGTACTAAACAACCCAAAGAATAGTAAAGGATAAAATAAGTTTAATGAAAAACACTGTGTCCCCTAGAATGTTACATAGGTGGCCCAGTGAAGCCTTAGTCCTAGGAATATGCTTGAGGATGTATTCACTGTATACAGGGCTGGCACTACCATTAGGTGAACTAGGCAGTTGCCTAGAGCATGGCCCTCCCAATGGCATCTACTGCTGCTGTTGTCGATCCTCACCGAGATCTGCTTGCCTGCAAACTTTGACGCTGTGGGGCTGTCTTCTTCTGCCCCACCGATGGCTGACTTCCTTTTTGCATTCAATCCATTGTCATCACTGTAGGTCCCGGTGAGGGGCGACAGCAGCGGTAATGTGGGGTGGGGGGGGGGGGGGTGGTGCAAGGGATGAGGTTCGCCTACAGCCCTGACTGTACACATATTTGGTAAGACTTCCCAATCCAATGGTACGTGTACAACTCCTGATATAGAGTCCTAGAACTGGGAGACTGCATTCACATAAGGATGGATTCTCTCACTTGTGGCTGAAGTAGTCCAATGTAACTAATTTTTGTTTACAACTCTGTGTTTTGTATCTAACATGCCTGGAGGAGCCTAGTAACAGCCTTCTCAGTTTAGATATAAACGTTGGGGGTCAGGTAGGAGGTTAAGTGTCTTGATATGGTGTGAAATGATGCATCCTAGACCTGATATGTAACTTGTCTTTCACTACATACTCCATGTGTCTATTCTTGATCTATTATCTTGTCCATGGTGGAGGTGCTTACAAAATCCAGTGAACCTCAGGATTACATTATTTGGAAACTCTGTATTCCTGACAGGATCAGCCATAATGAATAGGCCTATGGCAAGGCTTCTGATGTGAAATAGCCCAAATCCCACAAGTCTTCAAAAGTAGATCAAGCTGAAGAAGACCCTTGTATATCAGTGACTGTGAATCTTAATTCTTGATTAAACTATTGTGGCAGAGCTAGCGTTGGATGCAGAGTTAGATGTAATCAAACTCTGGAATTCGTTACCGGAGGATATAGTAAAAGCCGTTATTGTAGCCTGGTTTAAAAAAGGTTTGGACAAGTTCCTGGAGGAAAGGTCCATAAACCATTATTAAAGAGGACCCAAGAAGTCCACTGCTTGCCCCAGAACGAGCATTGTGGAACCTGTGTGTCTTTTTGAGAACCTGCCAGGTATTTGTAACCAGGATTGGCTACTATTGGAAACAAGATACTGAGCTTGATGGACCTTGGTCTGACCCAGTTTGGCATTTCTTATGATCTTATGCAGAGGAGTCCAGAGTAGAAAATGAGACACCCTGACACTCTACCTTGGTGACATTATTCAGCTTAAAAGTGGCCCTGTATCCTGGGTTTTTCTGGATATGAAAAAGAGTGTTGGAGACAGGAATTTTAAAAAAAACCTGAACTTGCTCATCTGTTCCTTAGGACCTGAAATCAGATGTTCATCTTAGTTGTAAAAGAACTGGCAACAGACAGGAGAAGGAGGGCATGCTGGCAGGGAAAGAGATTTCACTGGCTGTCATAAAGGCCAAGGTCTGTCTTGGTGATCTAGTCTATAGTTATTTTAGACCCATATCTCATACGTAAAAATAACCTTGAATAACTTAGAAGAAATTATCTGAGATTCTCAAGCACATTTATTATCTGTAATATCCTCTCTCTCTCTCCTATCCCTACCAGGTTGGGTGGTTGGATTTTTCCTGGTACTCCACTGTGGATGTAGTAGAAATGCCTAGTCAGTGAGGGCCTGAGGGTATACAAGTTCCAGGGATAGCCTGAGGGGGATACAGAGGGAAGCGGGGCCATTTGCAGAGACTGATTGTGGGGCCTCAAATGCATAAGCCAATAGGGGTTGAATAGTGGGACTGAAAAGCAGGGCCATGTGCAAAGAACACAGTCACTCAATGGTTCAGTAGATAGGCCGTGGCTGTGGCGCTCCCTCCCTTATATGTTACACTTGAAAACAGATTTAGTGAAGTTTAGGAAACAACTGAAGATGTTTATTTCAGGAAGCCTTTGAAGGTGGTGGTGGTGACAAGTTTCAGGGGTGGCCCAAGGCAATCTCCTGAAACTCTCAGAATGGGGGTAGTGGGGGCTTTCTCAAAACTCCAGTCAGGGACTGAACCAAACCAAAAAGCCAATTAGATAATGTGGAGGAACTGTACGATATTTGCACACCAAGGAACTAAAAGAGAGAGCGAGAACCACAGCATAGTTTATAACACCAAATTATAATTCATTTTTATTTTGTTATAAACTTGCTTTTTCTTTTTGAACATGTATTTTTCATTCATAGAACCCCCTCCCTCAACACTGGGTACAGAGCAGAACCAGAACATTCACCCAGAGATCTCCATATCTTAAAAAAAAAATCTGCTTTTGGTCCTCTCACTAACAAACATTCTTCAGTACCTGGCATATTCTGAACTAACACAAAACCCTGTAGCAAAGTCACTAAGGATCTTTAGAGGTAATTTATTATACCATACCAGCACCAACTTCCAAAACGCAGTTAAGGAGCCTATCCAAAAAAAGCATCACTGTAAACACTGCAGCGGGCCCAGGATCATCCAACACCTATTTGAAAAGCTGAACAATTCAGATTACTACAATACAGATCCCTACATACAAACTCCATGTTAAGAGAACACCTGGCCTTGGTCACACATTCAGAACACAGACCTCACCAAGTACAGAATAAGTGACCATAATCTAAAAATAAACATATGTAGATAAAAATTAAACTGCAACCCCATGAAGCTAGATTCTGCATACAGTGCAATACCAGAGAAATGGAAAGAGATGCATTTCCCTGTACCGTATAAAACATAAAGATAGCACCAAGTCCGATCATTAAATTGAAAATAAAATTATCTTCTACCTTTATTGTCTGACCATGTTATTCTCAGATCATGCTGGCCCCAATCTAAGGTTTCTGCTTTCCTCCACCTCCCAGTGCCCCCTCCTGTCTACTTTCCCCCAGGGACGGCATGAGGGTGATGCAGGGCCATGTGCGGAGACTCACTGTGGCATCATGTGCATAAATTTAGTATACTTTATTTTAAAATGGATATGCCGCCCATCTAAAATCCTAGGTGGCTTCCAAGTATACACATGCAATTTAGTAAAACTTGTTACAATAAAACAAACATAATAAAAAACATTAAATTTGATTAATGCAACGCCATTTACACAGACCCTTCCCCCAAATCAATCTATTATAAGTATCTGCACATCAAATTAATTTTGCTATGACCAGATTATTGATGAGGAGGGAAGATATAAAATGAGAACAACTAATCCTGGTAACCATAAATTCAAAGGCTGGATTGGATTGTACTAGAGCTGGAAAAGTCCAGAACTCAGCAGCAGTGAAGCTATCAGGCTACTAAACAAAATTAATGCTCTCTTAAAATTTGAATTTTCCTTGAATTTGAACTGACAAAATATTTTAAATTTCCGTCTAGCAACATAAAGAATGCTAAACTGCACATCTCAACGACAATATATATTCCAACCAACACCCTACAGTTCACTACAGCAAGGACCCAGTGTCCTGGGTTCATAGAGCAAATTCCATAACTGCACTAACTTCCGAAACTCACACAACATGGAGTGTACCCACAAAAGGGCAGCACCATAAATATTGCAGTGGGCCCTATTTCTATTCAGAAAACTGAACAAGCTGGATTACTACAGATTCTTTCACAGAAACTCTATGCTAACAGAATACGTAGCCTCAGTCACACATGCAGACCAGAAAGAGATCTTCACCAAGTAGAGAATATATTAATATAAACTAAAAACAGATACATGTAGACAAAAAAATGCATTTACTCCATTACACTTAGGTTTACAGGATTTCTTTCCCAAAATTATACTTAAGAATTCTCACACCCTCAGGCATCTGTATTGTTGGCAGAAACTAACATAATGGCTCAGCGCATGTAGCGTGGGTGCAACTAATGTCACCTCAGTTGCACCGGCAGCCATTTTGTCATGTTGAAAGGCAGTAACTGCAAGGGGATGTAACTGCCTCCCTGTGGGACAATGGGTGCAGAGCAGAAGTAGGACATTCACTCACAGAACTAAATCTATTTTAAAATATAATTCTGATTCTAGTCATCTCATTAACAGCAATATAAGCATTCTCCAGTACCAGGCATATTGTGAACTAATATAAAACCCTACAAAAGCAGTGAAGACCTACAAGGCCAAATCTACCATACCATACCAGCATAAACTTCCAAAACTCATACAAGGGGCCGACCCAGAAAAGCAGCACCTTAAATACTGCAGCTGGCCCTAGAACATCCATACACCTATTTGTAATGTAGCAGCAATCGCTGTGAAAAGCTCTTATTCAATCACTCACCCACAGAAGGAAAACTCACAGGCAGGCTGGAATGCAAACAGGATCTTTAATGTGCACAGGATCAGACAGAGATACCAGCAACCTCCACAAGGGTCTGAACCCCGAGGGACGGCCTACAATGCCTTATATACAGTACAGTTTTAAACTCATTCTACAATCCCATTTGCCACAGGTATTTCCTGCCCACCAATCAGCAGCCCCTGGGGAGGTACCTGGGTGACCTGTCCAAACCGGTATGCTCTGGTCTGTTGGTTTCAGGGCTAGGGAAATACTGTGCTCAGACCTGGAGTGGGGGAAGGGTGCCTACTGGAATCTCAATGTCTCTCTTAGTAGGCTGATTACCTCATGGCTTGCGGGGGAAGGGTCAGGCTGATCAGAGCCTCATGGCTTGCAGCATGGCTTGGGGGAAGGGCTATCTACAGTTCGCAGCATGGCTTGGGGGAAGGGCTACCTATAGCTACCTCATGGCTGCCTCATTCCCCCCTTTTTAAGTAAGACCTCAACCGCTAGAGGCGGTTGAGGGCTTTATTACTGGAGGCAAGCCGCAGAGGAGTATATTGGGTCAGGGCCATGACCGTGGCAGCCGCCTTGCGTTCTACCAGGGTGCCAAGGGTGGAAACAACCTGTAAGGAAAAAGGCACCTGGTTAAAATGTACGGTACAGCAATGGGACAAGTTAAGGTAGAGAGTTACGTATACAAAGGTCTGCATGTTCAGAGCAGTTTGGGCAAGTAATACTGCTGTGTTAGTAGTCTCTGCACTTGTTTGAAAGCAAGTCTATATCAGCTAAGGCACCTTTTCTCAGTCTGATCCCGGTTCCAGGAAAGGTGTCTGTAAATCAGTCTCTCCGGTGGTCCAGAGTTCGTCGGCAGTCTGTTAGAACCCCGTACTGGGCAGAAGTGTCAAAGCGTAGGGGCTGGTTTGGAACTGTGACAGAAGTCCAGGCTGGAACAATTTCTGGTGCAGCGGCCTTGACACGAGAGTGATGGATCCTCGGAGCAACTTCAGCCACCTTGACAGCCATGGGGGTGGTCCGCAGAACAGTATACGGGTCTCGCCACTGGGGAGTCAGCAGATCCTGCTTCCACTCCTGGATCCATTATCACTGGAGGTTCCTTTGCTGGTAGGAAATATTCCATTATGCCCTTGACTGATCTCCACATGTTTACAGATCAGACAAGTGCACGCGCGTGTTCTGTAATTCTGACAAGTTTTAGAATCACACCAATTTTTTTTTTGCCTGTGAGAATTTGTCATCAATTTATCCCCCTTTGCCTCTGCATGCCTGGCCAGGACACACAGAGGAAAAGTAAGGCAAAAAAACATCTGGAAGTACCACATGGTCAGTGCGGGGTTTTTCCAAAGCTCATCAGGATGCAAGGTGCACCCAGCCTGTCTCCAGGTGCCTACTTACAATCTTTGAGTATTGTGGTGGGGCCTAGATGACTTCCTAAATTGAAGATACTGGAGATGGCATAGTTGAATAAAATGCTCATCATTTTTTATATTCATTAGCCAGATACATCACTTCACATCATTAAATTGCCTTCACCAGTTTACTGTCCATCAGAGTCCTTCCACATCATTAATTACCTTCATCAGTTTACTGTCCATCAGAGTCCTTCTTCTTAATATATCACTTTACCCCTCACAACACTTTCCACCAACTACATACATAGGTCCTTCAATTTTTTCTTTTTTCTATACCATACTAATGTATCCTTATCTGGCAAGGCTGCTAAAACAATTGTTAGAGACATAGTATTGTTGTAAACAGTGTCCATTTCCCACTAACTTAATTGGTGCAGTTCTAGATTGGCATGGGTGCTCATTCTAAATAGCGACTGTCTAAACAATCTTCAATATAAAACGATACATCAATTCCAATAGAAAGAAATATGGCTCCTAACATGACAGCCACATATCTCTCATGTATGACTAGAGTCTATTGTACACCTGGTTCCCAGTGAGAGTACTGTAGGAAACTTAAAAAATACTTGGACTGATCTTGAAAATGCAGTGGTCCACAAGGATTTATGTAAGCTATCCATTAATTATGGTGTCAAAAGAGATCCTCTTGAGGTGAGAGACTAAGAGGGTACAAGGCATTGGTGGTTGGGCCTCATAGCGATACTCCTTCTGGTTCTTCTTGGTCTGCAAGGCATTTGTGAATAGGCCTCATGGCAATACTTCCTCGGGTTCTTCTTGGCCTATTCCCCCCTGCCTATTCATGTCTCTTCAGAGGCATAAATGTACAAGGTTCGTGTTTTCTCAGGCCTTGTGGGTCCTCGAGGAGTCTTAGAGCAGTCAGAATTCCAGTGGCCCAGATCATCACACTTGGAGTAGCACGTTTTATTGCCTTTTTCCTAGGCTGTCGTCTCACCTTCTGCCCCTCTCTCTCATTCATTTTCTCAAAGCTCTCCTGGATCATTGCTGACAAGTAAGATTTAGTTTTATCCAATCAACTCGAGTTAATGTTATCATTATATTTGTAAATAATATTTTTACAAATATTTCCATATTTCTGGGAATCACAGTTCCATCTTTCCACTAAATTTGCTTTATATACTTGGGAACCAAGCGATTTCAGATCAGCCCCTTTCCAAAATTTAATATTTACTCATCTTATTGCTGTGTATACTGGACCTCTACATAATGTACTCCTACCAGTATATTTGGTAACAAAGTACAAATGTATAAACTAAAAAGATTTGTATCTCACAGTGCTATAATATATTGTGCTCCTGAACTCTGGACACCAACATGTAAAATTCAAATACAGCAGGACAGGTGAATTTATTCTAAATAGCACCTATGATGTTACTGTCCTGTTCATCATTCATCAGCACAGAGCTTAACAAGGCAAAGTGATTACCTTGTATCTTATAGTTCAAAACAGGCATGAAACTGATACTTTATAAGAACGTTGGTGGATATCTGGAATGCAATATCATTGTAGTATCAGAAAAATGAATACAGTTGATCAAGGCAGTTTAATGTATCAAGCAGGAAAGAACGCAATCATCAGCACAGCATTTACTGTCTGCAGAATAAACTGCCAAAGATGGCATATCATGCAGAAGTATTACTTGCTTAAGTTTGTATGTGCAGTCAAAACCAAATATATGTACCAGAGAAAATCCAGGCTTTAAAGGACAAGTAAAAAAAATCTTCATTTCTTCATGATCTTATAAGGATTTTTTTTTCTCCAGCCTTTGTTTGCTTCCAGCAGACATTTGAGGATGCTCAAAGGAGGCACCTCATGGTTCTAGAAGCTCAAACTCTACAATTAAAATTGATGACAAGAGGATTGTTTGCAGGCTAGGTGTGGCTAGGTGAATTGGGGTTCTTTGTCCTCTAGGAGAAAGACTCCTAGATGATTTTTTTTTCTTTTGTCCTCTCTAATGGGCCTCCATTCATCTGCTAGAAGAAGGAGCTCCTCCCAGTATCTTTCTATAGCTATGCAAACTATTTCAGCAGTTCCAACTATCCCCCAGTCACCGCTGAGAGGTGTGACCAAAACACCTGGTTCCCTGACCACTGATCATGCATGAAACATAGCAATGAAATTGGATATGCATCAAACAATGCAATTGTCTTTCTTTACTGATATACCAGTACCACAGTCCACACACAGCAAACCCCACCCCCCCCTTTTCCAAACTGTCCCCTTCCCTGCAATCAGTAGACCTGGTGTTTTTCACTGTTTGGGGACACAGGGGCGACTCGTCAATAACTTCACCTTTTACTGATAGAGTATCAAAATCAATCCTGAAATATAAAGACCTAATGTCTGGACAAAAACTTTCTTTCCCTAATGTCACAACTAAACACAGAGCCACTAACAAACACAGAGCCACTAGCAATTTTTACATAACAGTACATTAACTATATGGGCCAGCCATGAATCTATATAGGGAAGCTGGTCCGGATACTCCTTCACTATAATTTAGCCTCCGGACCCCATGCTCTAATCACAATTCACAAATCACAATGTTCAGTGTAAATTTTCTAATCTCACTTCTGGGAATACAATATACAATATAATCCTGGTAACAGGCAGAGTTTGGTTGCACAAAACACACAGGACCACAAAGGGAAAAAGAAA
This sequence comes from Ichthyophis bannanicus, assembly GCA_033557465.1. Taxonomy (NCBI): domain Eukaryota; kingdom Metazoa; phylum Chordata; class Amphibia; order Gymnophiona; family Ichthyophiidae; genus Ichthyophis; species Ichthyophis bannanicus. Next base: position 133,684,662 of record CM066037.1, read on the forward strand.
GAGGGAAAACAGAAAACAGAGACGTCTCAGCAGCGAATACTCATACACTCTCTTTCCTCAGTAGCAGCTTGTTACAAATACATCACAGACACTCTCTCTAGCTGTATCATAGGATTTAACTTTCACCATGAGGATATTAGAAATACAGTACAGTATGAGAAATATAGCTAGCTATTTTCTAATGTCCACTAGATGGAGCTCCAGGATCACTTTAACCATAAGGATAAAAATACAGCTAGTTTTTAAATGACCACTAGATGGAGCTCCAGGATCACTCCAGGGCAGCCCAATACCTCTGCAGAGAAACGCACGTGGTGTCCACAAGATGGCTGCTACCTCCTCGTGCTCCTCCACACCGGCTCTCCACAGATGGAAAAAAAGGGGAAATGGTGGACTTCCAAGCATCACCTCTCTTTTAATCAACCAAAAAACAAAAGGTTAGCATTTTATTTATTTATTTTTGGTTTTAAAGGCAGGAAACCCAACGGGGGCTCAGGGAAGGCAGAGAAACTCGGCGGGGGCCCAGGGAAGGCAGAGAAACTCGGCGGGGGCCCAGGGAAGGCAGAGAAATTCGGCGGGGGCCCAGGGAAGGCCGGAACCTTAGCGGGGGCTCAAGGGAACACCGGAAAATTTAGCGGGGGTCAGCTGTGCACCGGGACAGCACCGAGAGGCACAAAACCTCAGCGGAGGCCCAAGGGAAGGCAGTAATTCACATGGGGAGCATGGATTCACATCGGACAGCATGGGGGGAGGCAGAATTAACATCGGAGCACAACTGAGAGAGAAATTCACATCGGAGCAGAAATTAACACAGCGGCAGCATGGGGGAACAGAAATTTACATCGGAGCACAGAAATTGCATCGGGGGTTCAGGGAAAGGCAGTAAATCCACACCGGAGCACATGGAGGGCAGAATTCAACATCGGAGCAGAAATTAACACAGTAGCAGCATGGGGGGAACAGAAACTTACATCGGAGCACAGAAATTACATCGGGGGTTCAGAGAAAGGCAGTAAAACCACACCGGAGCACATGGAGGGCAGAATTCAACATCGGAGCAGAAATTAACACAAACTAGAAACGGAACACAACGGAAGCACATCAGAGCCCTCTCCTTGCAGTCACGCTTCAGAAAACTCTCCACAAGCAGAAAGGAAAGAAGAGAAGCAGCGATCTATTCTTTATCTCAGGTATGTTTAACTTATCAAGTGCTATATTTAGTTACATTTTTTTCTTTCGGCAGCGCTTTTAAAGGATCTCAGATTACTGCAGTTTCAGATATTCAGATTTTACCGGTATTCAGATTCAGATACAGGACGAGCAATGGCTTCAGGGCCACTAAGGCCCATACTAGGACTGCTCGTGCAGTTGATCAGGCTGCTACAGGTTCCCAGAAATTACCAGGACTCACAGATAGAGTACAGAACTAGCCCCAGACAAGGTAGCAGTACTCACCAGAACTCTGATCAGACAGGAAGTTTGGATGCCAGTCTATCCAGCTGGTTTTTCAATCGGGGATTCAACCGCAGGGACCAGCTGTCCAGACAAATCAAGGTGTCCTTCCGAGCACAAAGTGGCCCGGGGGCGCCAAGGACAGTTAATCACCTGGAGGGGCCGGTCCCTGACTGGTGGAGGCCCAGATGCTGCAAAAGCAGAAGTCTTCCCACCGTGGGTGTGATGAGAGGGGCTTTTCTTTTAATATTTCCCGGCCAATGCACCAAAATGTAGCAGCAATCGCTGTGAAAAGCTCTTATTCAATCACTCACCCACAGAAGGAAAACTCACAGGCAGGCTGGAATGCAAACAGGATCTTTAATGTGCACAGGATCAGACAGAGATACCAGCAACCTCCACAAGGGTCTGAACCCCGAGGGACGGCCTACAATGCCTTATATACAGTACAGTTTTAAACTCATTCTACAATCCCATTTGCCACAGGTATTTCCTGCCCACCAATCAGCAGCCCCTGGGGAGGTACCTGGGTGACCTGTCCAAACCGGTATGCTCTGGTCTGTTGGTTTCAGGGCTAGGGAAATACTGTGCTCAGACCTGGAGTGGGGGAAGGGTGCCTACTGGAATCTCAATGTCTCTCTTAGTAGGCTGATTACCTCATGGCTTGCGGGGGAAGGGTCAGGCTGATCAGAGCCTCATGGCTTGCAGCATGGCTTGGGGGAAGGGCTATCTACAGTTCGCAGCATGGCTTGGGGGAAGGGCTACCTATAGCTACCTCATGGCTGCCTCATTAAAGCTGAACAAATCATATTACTACAGTAGAGATCCCTACGTACAAAACTCCATGTCAACAGAACGCCTGGCTTTGGTCACACAGTCAGAACACAAACCCTCACCGAGTATAGAATAAGTGACCACAACCTAAAGTAAAACTAAAAATATGTAGACAAAAATTAAACTGAAACCCTAAGAAGCCAGACTCTGCATGTGGTGCACGCCAGAGAAATAGGATATGCAGTTCCTCATACTGTGTAAGCACACATGCACAGGAAAGGCAGTAACAGAATTTGCAAAACAAGAGAAAAAAATCTTCAAGGAATTAGATCAACAAGCAAGGAAAAACAAGTGGCAGATGCACAAATACAGTGGGAAATACAGAGTGTTACTCCAGGAACCCTTTGTTGATCAAGAACGGACACATGAATGGTTAAGGAGGGGTGAACTGAAACCGAAGGCTGAGAGGTTGATAGTTGCAGCCCAGGACAACGGCTTACAGACGAGATGGTTTACAGCGAGCACTGAAAAAACTGACAACACAGTCCTCAATCTCCCTCTTTTTTACGCCATCTACCTACTGCCTTTCAACCTTCACCCCAGTCTTTCCATTCTCCAGTTCTTCTCCCCTGGGCTATTATTTCCCAGTCTTGCTCATTCTCTCCATTTCTAACATCTTTCATCAACCATCCACTGTCTCGCTCTCTCTGGCTCTCTCTTATCCTCCATCCAGTACTTCCGCGCTCTCTTTCCTTCCATGTTTGCCCTATCCCTTCCTATCCATCTTTCTCAATTTATTTACCTAATGTCCATCTTCTCATCTCTCTCTCCCTATTACCCCTATGTCCTGCATTTCCTTCCCCCCTTATTACCCTGTGCCCAGCATCTCCCTTCTGTCCCCCCTCCCTAAGTCCAGCATTTTCACATAGTCTCCCTATAACCCCCTGGCCAACATCACCACTCCATCTCCCCTCCTTGCTTCTCCCTATGTCCCTTTCCATGTCCAGTATCTCCCTAGCCCCCACCTCAATATTATTCCTGCTGCCTTCCTATTCCTCTCCCCGCACCCAGCATCTCTCTTCTGACTCCCTGCGCCGATCCACATCCACCTCTCAATGCCTCCCCATGTCCACCCCTTGTATGTACTATACAAGAGGCAGAGCTGGCTGAGGAGCAGCAGGTCCCACAGGCAGGGGCTTTGGAAGCCATGAGCTCAGCCCAGAGAGGAAGGGCGCAATTAGCCTTGTAATGCCCCTGCCCACAGAACATGCTGCTCCCACAGGCAGGCTCTGCTTCTCTGGGTCACAATCGTTGCCTCCCACACCTTCTACCTGCAGGCAGGAGCTGTGCAAGCCGTGACTATGGCCCAGAGAAACAGAGCCTGCCCGCAAGAGCTGATGTCAGGAGGGCACTGTCGCTGGCTGCCAGCCCTCTCTCCCCATTCAGGATGATCTACCAGGCCCTGATGGCCTAATAGAGAGCCTGCTTGTGCGCAGAAGGCTGCGAGTAGCGTTTGCAGCCTCTCACAGCCTTCTGCTCGCAGGAGCTGTGTGTCCTGCGGGCAGGCTCTCTACTAGGCTGCTAGCACTCTGCAATGCCTTCCTGACTGAGGAGTGGGGGGTGGGTGGCTAGTGACAGCATCATCCTGATGTCGGTGCTCCGCCAACTGCTTACCCAGCTTACCGGGTAGCGCCGGCCCTGGTCCAGCATTTTTTTTTTATACTTCCCTCCTCTGTCCAGCATTTGTTTTCCTGCCCCCTCCCCCATTGACCAGCATTTGTCTTCCTCCCCCCCCCCCCCCCCGCTGTCCAATATTTTTTCTCCTGCCTCTCCCCGTTGTCTAGCATTTGTCCCTTCCCCCCATTATCCAGCATTTGTCCTCCCCCTTCCCCCCGTGGTCCAGCATTTATCTTCCTGCTTCCCTCCCACCTGTCCAGCATTTGTCTTCCTGCCCCCCTCCCCTATTATCCAGCATTTGTCCCCCTGCCGCCTACTGTCCAGAATTTGTCCCCCACCCCCATTGTCCAGCATTTGGTCCTCCTGCCCCACATTGTCCAGCATTTGTCCCCCCCCCTCCATTGTCCAGCATTTGTCCCCCCCTCCATTGTCCAGCATTTGTCCTCCCCCCTTCCCCCCTGTAGTCCAGCATTTGTCTTCCTGCTTCCCCCCTACCTGTCTAGCATTTGTCTTCCTGCCCCCTCCCCTATTATCCAGCATTTGTCATCCTGCCGCCTACTGTCCAGAATTTGTCCCCCGCCCCCCATTGTCCAGCATTTGTTCCTCCTGCCTCACATTGTCCAGCATTTGTCCCCCCCTCCATTGTCCAGCATTTGTCCTCCCCCCTTCCCCCCTGTAGTCCAGCATTTGTCTTCCTGCTTCCCCCCTACCTGTCTAGCATTTGTCTTCCTGCCCCCTCCCCTATTATCCAGCATTTGTCTTCCTGCCGCCTGCTGTCCAGCATTTGTCCCCCCCTCCATTGTCCAGCATTTGTCCTCCCCCCTTCCCCCCTGTAGTCCAGCATTTGTCTTCCTGCTTCCCCCATCCACCTGTCCAGCATTTGTCTTCCTGCCCTCCTCTCCTGTTGTCCACAATTTGTCCTCCTGTCCCCCCCCCCCCACTGCCCAGCATTTGCCTTCCCCCCGTTGTCCAGTATTTCCTCCTCCTGCTCCCCCCATTGTCCAGCATTTATCTTCCTGCTTGCCCCCCACCTGCCCAGCATTTGTCTTCTTGTTTCCTGCACATATAAGCGGCAGCAAGCTATTAACTTTTGAAGAAAACAAATGGAAAGCAAAAGCACCAGCTCTTGTGACTCCAGCATGCTTGTAAGACCCTGATGGGTCCTGCTCCCTCTAATGATGCTTTTCACGTCAGAGGGAGGCCGGAACCAGCAGGGTTTTACGAGCGCACTGGAGTCCTGAAGAGACTTGGCTCTTTTTTTTTCTTCATCAGGCTGTGTGTATTTTTTATTTTGCTGCCTCTGGCCTGCCACTGCCTTCCCGCCACATTTTTTCTCTCTCAGATGAGCTTGAGTGAGATAAAAAGTGTCAGGAAGGCAGTGGCAGGCCAGAGGCAGCAACATCAAAATAAACACAGCCACCATGAGTGCCACACCCTTGAAACTGCCGCCTAAGGCGACCACCTCAGGTGACCTAATGGTAGAGCTGACCTTGAAGAGTTTTTAAGGAAAAAGGAAAAAGATGTAGGTGTCATTGTGGATAATACATTGAAATCCTCTGCCCAGTGTGCAGCAGTGGCCAAGAAAGCAAATAGAATCTTAAGAAAAGGAATGGAGACTAAGACCAAGGATATTATAATGCGTCTGTATCATTCCATGATTCAACCGCATCTTGAATATTGTGTGCAATTCTGGTCACCGTATCTTAAAAAGGATCTTAAAACCCGAAGTCCGCTATCTTGGTGTCACACTTGACCAGCGCCTAACACAGCATATATCCGTAATACTACCAGAGCCATTTACAGTTAAATCAAAACAGTCCAACACCTAAAACCACTACTGAACCCTCAAACGTTCGCACCGTATTATAAACTCTCATCTTTCTTCACACTGACTACTGCAATCTCCTCCTTCAAGATCTTCCCAAGAACGCACTTCACCCTATTCAACCAGCTCTAAACACTGCCGCACGCATCCTCTGTAATATCTCCAGTTCAGACCACATATCCCCACTCTACAAATTTTTATTTATTTATTTATTTATGAGACTTGATAAACCGCCCAAACCGGAGTATCAGAGCGGTGTATGGTTTTGGTTATGGTTTAGGCTAAAGAGTTAGAGGCAACAGGAAGGACGAAGGAAAAAAGGGGGGGGACTGAGTGGTATACGGTGTGGAGGCCTGCATAACTGTCAGGGGGGTGCTGGGAGATCAAAAGCCTGGGAAAACAGATGGGTTTTGAGGAGGGTTTTGAAATGTGGAAATGAAGGCTCGGTGCGGAGTGAGTGGGGGAGGGAGTTCCACAGAGCAGGACCTAAGAAAAAGAAAGCGGAATGACGGGTAAGTTCGAGATGGGCTTGAGACGGGGAGGGAAGAAAAAGGCGGTTACTGTGGGAAGAACGGAGAAGGCGAGGGACAGGTTGATGGTAGATGAGGTCGGATAAGTATTGGGGAATACCTGTGTGAAGAACTTTGTGGGTGGTAATGAGGTATTTATAAACAAACCGAAATTTAACGGGAAGCCAGTGAAGAGAGAGAAGGCAAGGAGTGATGTGATCAAGAGGGGAAGAGAAAGTGATCAAACGGGTGGCAGTATTTTGAATGAGCTGAAGGTGACGAATTTGATAAGAGGGAAGGCCAGCAAAAATGGAATTACAGTAGTCTAAGCGGGAGATGATGAGGGAAAGAACTAGGGTAGTAAGGGAATCGGCAGAAAGATAAGGCCGGAGGGAACGGATGCGACGAAGATGAAAGAAGCAGCTCCGAACAAGGGAGGAAATATGAGGGTGAAAGGACAAAGAAGAGTCAAGGGTAACACCAAGGTAGCGGAGAGAGGGGACAAGAGGGATGGGAAGGGAGGACATGGTGGGGGCTAAAGTGGGAGGGGAGGTAGTGAAGGAGAACCAGATAGCTGAAGACTTAGAAGGATTGACACAAAGAAGATTCTCAGAGAACCAGGAAGCAATAAGATCGAGACAGTGGTTGAGAGCAGAGAGGTCCGGGGATACAGAGTTGGTATGATGGATGAGAAGGATATCATCAGCGTAAAAGTAGGAGGAAATACCAGACTGTTGGATGAGGAGGGCAAGTGGGGCAAGGAAAATATTAAAAAGCAAAGGGGCAAGAATGGAGCCTTGTGGGACACCACAGTGCAAAGGGAAAGGGTCTGAGGCAGTGGTGCCGGAATGGACAGTGAAGGTGCGAAGAGAGAGAAACAACCTGAACCAGTGTAGCACAGTGCCACGAATCCCAAAGTCAGACAGGCAAGTAAGAAGGGTACGGTGGTCTATAACATCAAAAGCGGCAGAGAGATCTAGAGAAACAGCAATAGATAAATCACCCCGATCGTGAGAACGGTGGAGTTCACTCAAAAGGGCAAGAAGTATAGTTTCGGTGCTGTGCCCAGTCCTAAAGCCAGATTGATGGGGGTGAAGGGAAAGGGTGGTATCAAGATGAGCTGAGAGCTGAGAGAAGACTAGTGATTCGAGAACTTTAGAGAGAAAGGGAAGGTTTGAGACCGGGCGCCAATTGTACTGGTTACTCATCACTGAGTGAATTAAATACCAAGCCATCCTCACCATCTTTAAAATCAATCATGACCTCTCCACCACCTACCTACAATCGCTTCTACAGAAATTACTCAGCAATAGATCAAGAACAAACTCTCAGAATACACTATCCATGCCTGCAAGCAATACAAGAACCAACCAATCCACATCAAGCAGAGCTTTCTCCTTATATGCCTCCACATTCTGGAATGCCATTCCACATGACTTATCTGCAGCAGATGACCTAATGACATTCCACAAAACCTAAAAACTCATTTATTCTTGGAACACTTCTCTGATAATACGTGACCTCCTTACCAATAGACATACCAAACCATTCCTCCTCCTCCCACCCATAACTTATTGCAGCCTTCTGCTCCCTTCTTCCTCCCTTCCCTTACAAGTATATGCCTTGTTCATGTTGAGCTGATAATCCTGTTCTATCCCCTTATACATTATTCAATTGTTTAATCAGTTCTCTGTAAAGCCATAAACCACTGTGACTCGGGATAGAAAATTAGCTAAATAAATAAATAGCAGAATTAGAAAAGGTACAGAGAAGTGTCACCAAAATGGTCAAGGGGATGGAAGGATACCTCTATGAGGAAAGGCTTAAAAGGTTAGAGCACTGGAAAAGAGACGGCTGAGGTGAGATATGATAGAGGTTAATGAATGGAGTGGAACATGTAAATATAGAAAGACTAGGGGACATGCAATGAAGCTACAATATAACCCATTTAAGACTAACAAGAGAAAATATTTTTTCACAACGCGTAATCAAACTCTGGAAATCATTCCTGGAGGATGTAGTAAAAGCTGTTAGAGTAACTGGGTTTAAAAAAGGTTTGGACAAGTTCCTGGAGGAAAGGTCCATAAACCATTATTAAAGAGGACCGGGGAAATCCACTGATTACCTCAGGACGAGCATTGTGGAACCTGTGTGCCTTTTGGGAACCTGCCAGGTACTTGTGACCTGGATTAGCCACCGTTGGAAACAAGATACTGGGCTTGATGGACCTTGGTCTGACCCAGTATGGCATTTCTTATGTTCTTGTTCTTAAAATAAGATGATCTGGTTTGTTAAGGAAACATAGAATATGACAGCAGATAAAGGTCATATGGCCTATTTAGTCTGTTCATCCAAAGAGTTATTAGGAAGGAAGCAGTGGCCTAGTAGTTGGAGCAAGTTGCCGAGGGCCAGGATTTGAATCCCACTGGAGGACAGCAACCTCAGGCTGGAGGGATTAGGGCTTGTCCCAAGGTATACCACAGATACACCTTGGGACAAGCCCCTTAACCCTCTGTTGCTTCAGGTACAAAACTTAGATTATGAGCCCTTCGGGGACAAGGGAAATATACTGTACCCTGATGTACACTGCTTTGACCCGGTGAAAATTGGTATATAACCTTTGCTAAATAAGTTCTACAATCCTTTCCTCAGAGGTCCTCTGTACTGTCCCATGCTTTTTTGAATTCAGATACTGTTCTTGTTTCCCTTGAGATTTTGACTCTCAAATACATGGCCTTGCATTTTTCACCCTGTTGCAAATTTTGGTATCATCTGCAAAGAGGCAAATCTTTCCTAACAGACTTTCCACAATATTGCTTACAAAAATATTGAAAAGAACAGGACCAATGACCGATCTTGTGGTATGCCACTGGTAACATCCCTATCTTCAGAATGATCTCCATTTACTACTACTACACTTTATTGTTCATGCAGAACAGTGTCAAAGGCCTTGCTGAAATCTAAGTGTACCACATCTAGTGCTCTCCCCTGATTCCATTTTCTGGTCCCTCAGTCAAAGAAATCAGATTTGTCTAACAAGACCTACCTCTAGTACAGCTATGCTGTACTGGAGCCTGTAATTCAATGGATTTCAGAACTTGGACCATCCTTTGCCTTAATAGCGGTTTCATTAATTTACTCACCATAGAGATCAGACTAACCAGTCTCTAGTTATCAACCTCTTCCTTACTTCTGCTTTTGTGGACAGGAACCACATTTGCCCCATCTCCAGACCTCCAGAATCACTCCTGACTCTAAAGAAGCATTGAAATGGTCAGCCAATGGAGCTGCAAATATTTCCCTATGTCACTTCAATACCTTGAGATGAATCCCATCCAGCCCCATCGCTTTGTGCACTTTTAGTTTAGCTAGCTCCTCATGAACCCAGTCTTCTGAAAATAGTTTTGAGTTCTACCTCACTTCCATTCCTATTTGTGGGTTTGTTTGTTTTCTGAGGTCCCATTCCCAGCCCTTCATCTGTAAACACATAACAGAAATGTGGTTAAGCAATTTGGCTATATCTTATTGTCTCTACATATTCCTTCCCTTCACCCTGAGTCTCATAATGTCACCTTTATACTTCCTCCTTTCACTAACATACTTAAAAAGAAAAAGTCTTGTCCCCATGTTTTACTATATTGGTATTTTAAATTCCATTAGCATCTTTAAATTTCAGGGTTTTTTTAAAATAAATATTTCAAAATAAAGATACAGGCAATATTCACCAAGAATTTTAAAGAAAAGCACAAAAGAAAATTAACAGAGCAATTTCAACATATTGTTGCCACTTCGTCAACAATAAACAGAGCAGAAGAAGTAATAATTTACGGAAATATATAATCAATGTAGAAACTGTGAAAGTCACAGATGAATGGAAGAAAAGATAAGAGCGGATAGACATGTCAGATCCATATGTATCCTACGTGTTAGTAAGTGGGATGATAATGTGGGAGGCATTTGTACTGTATCAGTAAGGGGTGCTCATGTAATCTGCTGCAGTGTCAGTGTGTGGCATAGGATAGGGAACACGTGTGCCCTGGCAGAGTCGGCATGGCCATGATGTAGGCATCAAAAGGATGACTGAGCATGAGTGGTGACATAAATCATTCACAGGAGAGGTGTGAGTGATCAGGGCCAGCCTGTCCATTGTGCGAGAATGTTGTTTGCACACAATGGACGGCTTCAGGATGAGCTGGGGAAGCCCGTGCGAGGCTCTGACTCACCTTTGCACAGTCGCCAGCGTGAAGAGTGGTGTTTTCCCTCACACTGGCGGCTGTGTTACTGTGTAGAGCAGCGGTTCTCAACCTGTGGGTTGCGACCCCCACGGGGGTCGCCTCGCCTCACCTCACTCCGTCGTTAAAAAAAAAAAAAAAGCACCCAAGTTGCTGCCGCTGCCGCTGCCGAATCCACTTCTCATCAGCAGCAAACTCACCGCCTCCCAGTCCCTTCAAATGCAGCCGCGGCTCCCTGCCTCTTAGGGAACCATGGCTGTGCCAGTAAAACCATTGCGGAGCCTTTCTGTCTCTCAACGGGCTCTGTGCAGCATTGTCCCGCCTCCAAAGGAAGTTATTTACCACTTCCTTTGGAGGCGGGACAATGCTGCACGGAGCCCGAGAGACAGGAAAGCTCTGCAACGGTTTTACAGGTATAGCCACGGTTCCCTAAGAGACAGGGAGTCGCGGCTGTAGAAGAACAGCAGGGCAGCAGCAGGCAGACCGGGAGAGGGGAGGAGGGGGCAGGGAACCTGCAATGGGGCTGACATGGAGGGATGGATGGATGGAGGGAGGGAGGTGTCTGACATGGACAGGGGGGCTGACATGGAGAGAGGGGGGGCTGACATGAATGGAGGGAGGGAGGGGAGGGTTGACAGGGAGGGAGGGGGCTGACATTGATGGATGGATGGAGGGAGGGAGGGAGGGGGCTGACATGGACAGAGTGGGCTGACATGGAGGGAGGGAGGGAGGGCTGACATGGAGAGAGGGGGCTGACATGGATGGAGGGAAGGAGGGAGGGGAGGGCTGACATGGAGGGAGGGAGGGGTGGCTGACATTGATGGATGGATGGATGGAGGGAGGGAGGGGGCTGACATGGATGGAGGGAGGGAGGGGGGCTGACATGGACAAAGGGAAGAGACAGGGGGACATACTGTACAGACGGGCAATAAATGCTGGACAGAGGGGAGAGACAGTGCGGGTTAGGATTATAATGGGCAGATGGGGGGGCTAGGACTGGTAATAGGTTGATTAGGGAAGGCTAGGACTGGGAATGGACTGATCAAGGGGGGTTGGGACTGGTAATGTGCTGATAGGGGGGTAGGACTGGTAATGGACTGATGGCGGGCTAGCACTGGAAATGAGCTGATCGGGGAGGTTAGGACTGGTAATGGGCTGATTAGGGGAGCCTAGCATTGGTAATGGGGTTGAGGAGGTACTAGCACTGGAAATGAGCTGATTAGGGGAGGCTAGCACTGGTAATGGGGTTGAGGAGGGACTAGCACTGGTAATGAGCTGATGGGGGGGTAGGACTGGTATTGGGCTGATTAGGGGAGGCTAGCACTGGTAATGGGGTTGAGGGGGGTCTAGCACTGGAAGCGAGCTGATTGGGGGGCTTCGACTGGGAATGGGCTGATTGTGGAGAGGGGAGGATAGAGCTGCTGGCCCTGGAAGAAAACTGGGGGCTAAGGCTACAAATGGGCTGATACGAGGGGATGGGAGAATGGAACTGGAAGAGAGTGGATCTGACAGGGGCTGCCATGGTATTTGTACTAGAAGGGACTGCTCAGTGGGGAAGGAGGGGGACTGGAAGGGAATGGACACCAGTGGCAGTCATGGGAATGCAAGTTGACATTGGAAAGTACTGAGAGTGAGGACTGGAAAGGGGCTGATACTGGGGATGGTTACTGGGACTGGAAATAGGCTGATGGAAAGAAGTGAAGAAAACGAAAGAAGAGATAAGAAATGGCAGATGGACCATAGACCACAGAAAGAGAGCTAAGAGAAGACAGGAAAGCAGAAGCCTCAGATCGGGACCAGCATGATCAGAGAATAAATTGGTCAGACAACAAAGGTAGAAAAAATAATTTTATTTCATATTAGTGATTTGACTACAAAATCATCATAATTTTGAAATCAAATATTGTTACTTGTTATTGTGATTAATTATTGTGGTTTAAATAAGTAAATTTTATAAATAAAAACATATTGCAAAGGCCTATAATATATAATTCAACAAATGATTACAGCGACAATGCGTTAACGGTAAAGGAAGAGAGATGCATTTGATTTTATCATTGGGGGTCACCACAAGTTGACCAATGGTAAAAGGGGTCACGGTACAAAAAAGGTTGAGAACCACTGGTGTAGAGCAGGAGTGCTGGGAAATTCCCTTTAGCCTTTTCCGGCATTCAGCACGCTTCACAGTAACACAGCCACCAGCGTGAGGGAAAACACCGCTCTTCACGCTGGTGGCTGTGCAGAGGTGAGCTGGGGCTTCACGTGGGCTTCCCCGGCCCCCTCTGCAGAAGCTTAGACAGGCGCAGGGCTCTTCAGGGGTGGGGGGATCTAGGATATGATAGGAAATGGGCCAATGGGGGGCTAGGATTGGAAATGGGCTGATGGGGGGCCTTGGACTGGAAATGAGCTGATGGGGGGGGCTTGGACTAGAAATGGGTTGACAGGGGTTTAGGATTGGAAATGGGATGATGGGCGGAGCTTGGACTGAAAATGGGCTGATGGGGGCTGGAATAGAACTGGAGATAAGCTGATGGGGGAGCTAGGATTGGAAATGGGATGACGGGGGCTAGGATTGGAAATGGGCTGATGGGGGAGATTGGACTGGAAATGGGCTGATGGGGGGCTGGAATATGATTGGAAATGGCTGATGGGGGGCTAGGACTGGAAATGAGATGATGCGGGGGGATGGGAGAATGGGATTAGAAGGGAGTGGATACTGGGTGGGCCTGGAACTAGAAGGGAGCTGATGTTGGGGGAGGACTAGAAGGGGATGGGGCTGGGAAAGTGAGGATGGAGAGAGGAAAAGATATTTTGTATGGGAGGGCAGAAAAATCTATGATTGGCCAGGTATTGGGAGAATAAGTGGGCATTGAGGATGGAAGGGTGAAATTTGAGTGGATGAAAAAGAAATAAAGAAAGAAATGGAGAAAAGAGCAAAAGGGGAAGATCAGTATGTTAAAGGAGATGTAGAGAAAGAATGGGAAAAATAACTAGAAAAAAGAACAAAGGACAAATAGACAGAAGACAATGGAGAGTTAGCAGATGATACGAAGAAACCAGAAGAAAGTGACTGGATCAATTGCAACTGAAAAATAAAATACACAAACAACAAAAGGTAGAAAAATACTTTTTTTTTTGAATTTATTAACTAGAATATGTCAGCTCTGGGAAATGTGCATTGCTGACTTCTTTAAGGTGGTCAAGAATGAAATGGAACGTGTACAACTTGATCTGTTGGGTGTCAGTGAAATGGAATGGACTGGCATCGGGCACTTTGCATTAGATGATCACATGGTCTACTTTGCTGGAAATGAAAGACAAAAAAGAAATGGTGTTACATTTATATTAAAGAAGAAACTTGCAAGAACTGTAATGAAATACAATGCAGTCAGTGAATGCTTAATCTCTATTTGTCTACGAGGAATGCCTATCAACACAACTATAATTCAAGTATATGCCCCAACAGCAGCTGCAGAAGAGGATGAAATTGATGAGTTCTATGAACATGTACAAGCTGAAATTGACAGAACATGCAAATAGGATATCCTGATAGTCATGGATGACTGGAACCGCAAAAGTTGGCAACAAGAAGAAGGCAAAGTGGTTCGAAAATATGGACTTGGCAACTGATAGAATTCTGCAAGAACAAAGATCTAGTCATCTCAAACACCTTCTCCAGCAACACAAGCGGCAACTGTATACATGGACTTCACCCAATGGATTGTACAAAAATCAAATTGACTACATCTGTGGAAGTCAACGATGGAAAAGCTCTATAACATCAACAAAGACAAAACCTGGAGCTGACTGTGGTACAGATCACCAACTACTAGTATGCAAACTCAAGCTAAAGTTGAAAATATACCACTGGAATTTAAAGACTGCCTGCAAAATCGATTTGTTGCTTTAGATACAAATGATAGAGCTCCAGAAGAGTTATGGAATGACATCAAGAAGGTTGTGTTGGAAGAAAGTTAGAAGTCTCTATAAAAGGTGAAAAGCAAAAATGGCCAAAATGGATGATGGAAGAAATTCTGAAAGTTGCCCAGAAATACAGAGAAGCTAAAGCCAGAGGAGAAAGAAAGACAATTGCAGAACTCAACAAAGATTTCCAACGTGCAGCAAGATAGGACAAGGAAAAGTACTACAATGACACATGCAAGGAAATAGAAGCAGAAACTATTAGAGGAAGAACAAGATCGGCTTTCGTAAAGCTCTGAGAGTTAAAGAAACAATTCCAGCCTCGAACTGGAATGTTACAAGATGCTCAAGGTTCTATGTTGAATGATGCTGAGAGATCAAGAAAAGGTGGAAAGAATATACAGTTTTTATATGATAAAGATCAAGTGGACCAACAGCTGTTTCAGCCTGTACCTAATGATCCAGAACCATTTGTGATGAAAGAAGAAGTCGAAGCAGCATTGACAGCCTTATCAAAGAACAAAGCACAAGGCATTGATGGCATTCACATAAAAGTATTAAAGCAATCTGATGCAGCTGTTACCATACTTGCAAGGCTCTGCCAAGAAATTTGAAAGACAACATCATGGCCAACTGACTGGAAAAGATCTGTGTTTTATACCAATACTAAAGAAAGGTGATCCAACTATCACACAATCGCTCTGATCCCACATGCCAGCAAGATTCTACTGAAGATTATTCAACCGAGACTACAACCATACCTGGAAGAAGAGCTATCTGAAGAGCAAGCAGGGTTCAGGAAAGGGTGAGAAACAAGAGACATCATCGTGGATGTGAGATGGATCCTTGAAAAGACCAAAGAATACCAAAAGGATATCTATTTGTGCTTTATCGACTACAGCAAGGTTTTTGACTGTGTAAACCATGAGAAACTCTGGGCCACATCAAGAAGCATGGGTATACCAGAACACCTGATCGTTCTTTTGCACAATCTGTACATTGATCAAGAAGCAACAGTTTGAACGGAACAAGAAGAAACAGAATGGTTTAAAATAAGCAAAGGTGTACGGCAAGTCTGGGCCTGTTTAATTTATATGCAGAACAAATCATCAGAGAAGCAGGATTGTATGAAGGCAACAGAGGTGTGAAGATTGGTGGAAGACTCATCAACAACCTTCGCTATGCAGGTGATACCACATTATTGGCTGAAAGTGAAGATGATCTGAAACATTTGCTTCTCACGATCAAGGAACATAGTCTTAAAATGGGCCTGAACCTTAATGTAAAGAAGACAAAGATCATGACAACTAGCAAAATCAATAAGTTAATCGTTGAAGGAGAAGAAATTGAAATTGTGGACAACTTTAACCTACTTGGATCAACTATCAATAAAGAAGCAACAAGCAATTAAGAAATCCAACGATGCATTGCTCTTGGCAAAATGGCTATGAAAGACCTAGACAAGATTCTCAAGACCAGAGATGTCACTCTCCATTCAAAAATTCGACTCGTTCAAGCTATGGTATTTTCAATAAAATTATATGGATGCGAAAGCTGTGCAGTGAAAAAGATAGACAGGAAGAAAATTGATGTCTTTGAATTATGGTGCTAGCGGCGAATACTGCGCATACTATGGACTGCCTGAAGAACAAACCAGTCAGTACTAGAGGAGATCAAACCTAAACTTTCTTTAGAAGCTCAGATGACAAGACTTCGACTTTCATACTTTGGACACATCATGCAAAGAGAGAGATCATTAGAGAAAGACATCATGCTTGGCACGATAGAAGGTCAACGCAAAAGAAGAAGGCCAGCAATGAGATGGATCGATACAGTAACAGCAATTAAGGGTACCAGTCTGTCAACAATGAACCACCTGACTGAAGATCGAACACAATTTAGGGCAACTATCCAGAGGGTCGCCATGGGTCGACACCGACTCGACTGCACTTAGCAACGTCTTAGCGTTTTTGTTTAGTACAAGAAGAAATTAATTTATAGTTTTACTTCTCCAGTGCTGTTGTACGTTCCAACTTTGGCCTTTGGGGTTCCCAGTTTAATTCTTGTCTTTCTATTTCTAAATTGTGATTCCTTGTTCTTTGTTTGGTGATGGTCTATGTTCTGCATGTGTTACTGAGCTAAGGAGTTTTGTTTATGTAGTTTCTATTTGACAGTGCCACTGTCAAATAGAAACTACAGTGCCACTGACAGTGCCACTTGTTCTCATTCCCCAGTAGGAGATATATTGGTATTCTCTGAGATGTATTGGTTTAATATTTGTAGTGCTGCCTTTTTGATAGGTAGGGTTTGGTGCTTTGTGAGTCCTCGTAGTGCCGTTGTGATACGGTGGGTTTACTATGGCTTCTAAACGGGCAGTGTTTGTAGTACTTCCTAATGTGCCTGGCGGTTGGCACTGGAGTATACTAATGTAGAAATCTGGTAGTCTTTTTTTATCCAGACACTCATTAAGAGGCATGTTTACTAAAAGTTAGTGCATGTTAACATTATGCAAATAGTTTTACAAATGAGGCCCTGCAATGAATTTTCGCACATGGCCCCGCATCCCCCTTGGGCCACCCCTGTGAGTGATACATCATAATTAATAAAATGTTCCTCTGTGGGCCATGGTATAGCAGCTGGCAGGAGAATACATGACAGGCATATGCTGATGGATGGACTGAGGGTGGATGGCGTTAAATGAGGGTGCAGTATGGCCTTGCTGCCCCAATATTTATTTATTTAACAGGTTTTATATACCACTTTATCATTTCAATCAAAGCTATTTACATTGAAACTTAAACTTGGTAATGTACATTAAACAGGGACATTGATAACTTGGATTTTTCTGAGGCAATGGAGGGTTAAGTGACTTGCCCAAGGCCACAAGAGTGCTAGTGGGAATCAAACCCTGGTTTCTGGGTTCCCAAGCCAGTGTTATTAACCATTAAGCTACTCCTCCACTCCAATATAGCTGATGTGACTGCACAAAGGCTGTTGTATTTTGTGTGCAAAAATAGTAGCTGTGCCACGGGGATAGCCAGTATTGCAGCTGCATAACAGACACACAGCTGCAGAATACCTCTCTTGTCCAAAGGCCAAGCCACATGTGAGGGCAAGATGCCCATCCCTCCACTGTACCTCCAACGCCAAACAGCAGTCACACACACAGGTCTGCTGTACTGCAGTGTGGCACTAACTCCTCAGGCAGCACATGTGCAGTCCCTTGTTACCTGCTGTACACTGCAAGATAGGTACATTTGCACATACACCTAACTCAAGCAACATTCATGACCCATGAGGTCCATCGCAGACCATCCTGCCCTCTTCAGGGGGACATGCACACTACTTCCACCATCATAGAAGACGTGCAGGTACTAGGCAATGCTCCAGTGATCACAGTCACCACTATGACTACAATTGGGGCTCTGGGTACTGGTATTGGTTAGGCCCTCCATTGCCCATGATGCACCTTACAATCTGAGCAGATATATGCATCTGTTGCCCATATCTAGAATGCAGTGATACATCACATCAGCTCTGTAATATGAAGGGACATTGTGTGCCTTCTGCACATAACAGCCACCACATGTACAAATGACCTGTTTCAGCAGTCACCTAAAAGAGAGGAAGGGCACACATCACCTGGCCCCCAGAGGAAGCACTGCCATAGATGGACTCTCCGGGTCCTGGAGCAGATCTATATCACTGCCAGTATGTTACAAGTATTGCCTGCAATATGTGATGCTAGTCATTTGGTATCCTGTACAATTGCAGCATGTAGGAGGGGCCTGTCTTATCTGGCCCTTGTGTCCTGCACCTATTCGATAGGGATGCTCTATAACATTTCATGTCATTCCCTAAGGCTGCGGATTGTCTGATGTCCAGCCCAAGAGATCCACCTCAAGATATTCCTCTGGGTCTGGTTTTCAAGATATTCCAGCTTCCTCCACAGCGCCACACTCTCCTTAACATGAGCATCTTTAACAGTCCCCAACTCTTGCACCTGCTGTTCTATTCACTGCAACTTAACAGCATGTTGACCACTCTCCATCTTCGGAGCAGAAGCGAGCTTCACTAAAGAATCAGCCTTTGCACCAGTTTTCTCAATATTACTGTTCAGGTTACTGGAGCGATGCCCTCAACGACAAGCATGCCAGGACTCCCCCCAGGTAGATGGTTAACTGGCTTACCTCTCACTGCCTCTGGCCGGTAACTCCAGGGGAAGAAAGTGTGAGTGGAGAGCCTATCGAATATCCAAAATCTCCGAATCACCTTAGGCTCCCCCCAGGAACATGTTCCCATGTTGCAGGTAAAAATGCTGGCATGTAGTGGCGGGCACTTTTCTAAAAGCCCATTGCACAAAGTCCTGCCCAGCACCCCCCTCACTAAAATGGGCAAATCCTCTTGAGTTCATAGCTGAATGTAAAAATATAAACCTTGTAATTAATAGCAGATCACAATGCAGAAGATACTACGCAATTATAAAACCCCACATATCATGGCAAGTGATCAACTAGAGGAACAATTCATTTGGCATTGGTGAGCATGTGATACCTACACAGTAGAGGTCATTGGCATGTTTACTGGGCCACTGACCGCAGCTATGCTGCATGCATTATACCAGGTGACACTCCACTGTATCGAACAACACTTTTAAAGTGAAACAGCCGCTACACTCCCACTTGTGGATAAACAATAATGAAAGATAGCATGGCTATTACTGTATAACCTCAGTAAGACACTTGACTGCGTAAATTTGCTGTGAAGTATCACCACACCTAGAATGATTATGGCAAGGCAAAGGTGTGGTGGTGTTGTACAAAAACATCGTACTCCTTTGTGTCTCAGTGCTTCAAACTTTAAACCAAACCTCCAGGGTTCAGTAATTATAAAGTGTCAACAGTACTCCTCTCAAAAATGGTTTGCTTTGTATTAATAGAGTTCAAATGGTACATGGCACGTGATATATACATATGGCTTCCTGTCATCTGATTCTTAAAAGAAAATGATTTTTAATATAGTGCAGCAGCTGGAACTTGCTAAGGTTTTTATAATGGAGGAGGAAGGGGCTTGGCTGGGAGTAACAACTACAGCACTCGATGCAGAAACGCTGCACTAGAGCCCAGTACTCAAGCTCTATTGTAGTGTTTCCTTACAAAAGTTTAATGCAGAAATTTTGCTTAGTGACGCTGTAAGCAAACAGCATGCCAATGAGCTGTGTGCACAATGTCTGTGCCAAATAAAGAAAACAAGCCAGGCACATGCACATAGGAGTCTGTGTTAGCAGAACCTATATCTTGTGCATAAAAAAAAACCCATTTGGCACTTATGTGCCTGTGCAGGAATCTCTGTGGCACCTACAGAAATATTATGTCGTGCAGTTCTGCTCAGAATACCGATGTTTATACACCATATAGCATTCCACCACACGTGCAGAACATGGTTCTGGCATGCTTCCCCTGACCTTTTCACGGCATTCCCTTCAGGAATGGAAAACAAGTTGTGGGTGCTGTAGGCTCAATAATTCCTCACCAGCACTGACTGCAGATCTATGAACGAGCGCTTAACGTCTCCTCAGATGTTGCATTTGAGTTTAGCCTTCTGGTCTTCTGTGCACGTCTCTGTATCTGCGCTGCATGTCCAATTGCTTCATTACCATCCATTTCAATGGATTTAAATGTGCTGCGCAGTGCTGGTAATGCAGCATTTGCACATTGATTACACTCCTATTTCATCCCTTCCTGCATTCTGCACCTGCACCAGTGCAGAAAATTGTGCGTAAACACTTTGCTATTTGCCTATACTAATGATGACAGTGCACTTCGTTGCATGAAGTCCTCAGGGCCTGATCCTGACCCAGGCGTACAAAGGAGATCACGATTCTGATCCTGTGGGGCACATCTAGCCCCACGGGATCAGAATCACAAACAGGCCTGTATGTGCAGGCTAGGACTGCGATTCCGTCCCGGCCAGCACATACAGCAATCCGGCTAACTCAGTCAGGGCTTTTAAATTGGGGCAAGGTACTTCAGGCCGGAAGGTCAGGGGTTCAAATCCCACTAGAGGACAGCAACCTTGGGCCGGAAGGACTGGGGTTTCTAGTCCCACAGGTGCTCCTTGTGGTCTTGGGCAAGCCACTTAACCCTCCATAGCCCATGTTCCCTGTAAAATAGTTATCTCCAAGTTATAATGCCCTGTTCAATGTAATTTCAGTTTGTTCAATGTAAACCGCACCGATGCAGAATAGCGCGGCATATAAGAGAATATAAATAAATAATAAATGGAGTTGCGGCACCATGTTGTCCTTTTGCCATGGCACCGCGGCTCCATTTAAAAGCTGCAATGCTGGCCGCTGCTAAAAAAGTTAACTCCCCGCAGCCTGACCCCCAATCCAGCCTCCTAAGGCCAGGATCGGGCTACGGGGAATTAACTCTGCCCCCCCCCCCCAGCCCCTTCTGCACCCCAGGCCACTTAAAAGGAAACATCTTCCCCGGCCATTTTGCAGGCCCTGGATGTTCAGGGCCGACATTAGAAACGGCCCTGGACATCCAAGACCGGCAACTGGCCACTGCCTGCCCGCTCTCCACCCCCAGGCCGCCTCTTCCCCACCCCCAACTAACTTCCCCGCACAACCAGCAGGGAAGTTAGTCAGGGCATGCAGCCGGCACGAATAGCATCCATCCCCGCTATTCGTGTCTCAGAATAACCCCCTCAGTGATTAGAGAGCTAGGTAGAGTCCTGGTGAGAACTGAATTCACTGCAGATTGATAAGGGTTCCCCAGAGGTGCGCATGAACCTGTAACACCACGCAAGTTCTTTCTTCAGATAAATGCATCTAGAAAAGCAATCTATATAGTCTTGAAGTTTCTGTTCAGCAATATTATGGAACAATTCTTACATTTGTCTAGAAACAGGCATCAAAAGTACCTACAAAAAAATGTAGGCTATCATGTGTAATGGAAACTAAGGTCTTTTTGGCTGATTTCTTAAGGAGAGGCAAAAGGCTTTTCTGAACAACCTTTTCTGTTTTCTCTGGCGTGCTGCATTCTCTTTGGCAGGATAGCAATGTGGATTAGAGAAACAATTCACACAAGATAAATCCATAACCAACACACATACTTTCCATAATCGGCATATTTTCATAGATCCTATAAAGCCAAAATTGCTAGAAAAAATATTAGACCTTGGATGTAAGTGATAAATCTAATCTGACTGTACATATAGAAGCAGTAAATGTCCTGTGTGATACATGAATGAATCACTGTATGATGAGCCAGGGTGGCTGTAGGATCTAAGATGGCCTACCAGTGGTTTACTCTGTCAGACGAATCTCACAGGAACATTGTACAGCAAATAATATAATGAGCTATTATTCAAAGCAATGTTTGTCTTCAGATTTGCCGAGTACGACTCAGCAGAAGCCCACATTGCACTCACTGTATCTCCACTGCCCTGTAATTTAATACCCTCATCTTGAGCAGAATCACAAAAATTAATTTGTTGCAAAACCTTTTTTTCCTTGCAAACGTTTCTGAATTGTTCAAGCAGAGCTGAAATGATCCTTGTTGAAATAATTGGCTTATTCTAGACTGTTTAGTCTGTCGCCTACAGAATTAAGCATGGCTACGCAGGTTGAATCCATTCCATATCCTTGTGCCAAAAAAACTGGAAGATCTCGTCTGGTAGCCTGTCTTCAAACTTCCACAATAGAATGCATTATGAAGGAATCATGGAACGGCAAGAGCCTCAGATTCCAGTCCATTAACTTGATAGCAAACTATTTCAAAAGTATAGATTGCACCCTGTAATTCATTTAGGGGCATGTTTACTAAAGAGCATGCCGTTAGTGTGCGTTCGAGCTGTAGAACTAGTGCAGAGATCCATGCAAAGTTTGGAGGCACGTGCCTCCACCCCCCTGCTGTTTGTGCATTGGTAACACATCACACTGCACTAGCCAGAACATGGGTGTACTTACCAGCACCCCATGAGGTGACATTAAGTGCACACATGCCAATGACAGCATTCATGGCTGGTGTGCATCCATAATGCCCTTGCTAAACGGGATGTGCTGTTAAAACCCATGTTATGCCCTAACCTGCCCAAACACTCGCTAACCAGTTAGGGTGGGATTATTACTGCACTGAGCACGGCTCACTGAGCACACAGCAAACCCCGCATAAATAGTACTGTTTAATAAACATGCCCCTTAATTTTATAGTGTGTCTTGTACACCTTTTCTTTTGAGAATCCATTTTGGCCAAAATGGAAAAGATGCACAATGGAATCATAAGACCAGTACTAGTCTACAGAGTTGGAGTGTCAAAAAAAAAAGATGAAGATGCAATGGGTGTGACAGAGATGAGGATACTGCTTTAGAGGCTTTGGGTGGCATGAAGTAAAGGACAGAAATAAAGAAGTTAGGAAAAGATTGAAGGTGGATGAGATTGCAGAGAAGGTGAGAGAAAAAAGACTGGTGTGCTTTGGACATGTGGAGGAGGGATAATGGAACTGTGCTGTTCCAGTGATCAAGGAGCGTATCAGGCTGAGCCTGACACAATCTGGGAAATGCCCAGGCGTCAGGAGCTGCAGCTGGTAAATAGAGGCTTGGATCAGAAACTTGCAGGTAGTAGGAGCTGGAGCAAAACCGGAGTTGGACCAGGGCTGCAGCTCTTGAGTTGGAGTCAGCAAGTAGATCGCACGACTAGAGTGATTACTTAAAGTGAAACGGAACAGCAGACCTGGAACTCTAATCACGGAGCAAGTCACAAGGCTGGGAACAGAAACCAGTAGCAAATGAGAACTGGAAGCCAGAGAAATGTTGTCCCAAAAAGTAGATAGATATCATGTTTACTTTCCGAGATAAGCAAAGGCAATCTATTTGCTTTTGGAGATCCTGCCAGATCCTGGATTTGCCACTGCTGAAAAGAGGATATTGGGCTGAGATGATGGACCTTAGGCCTGATTCAGTATGGCAGTTCCAATGTTCTTATTTTTATTTATATGAGCAGTTAATTAATCATCCAGTTCATCAAAATTACTGTTCATACTGATGTACGACTTAATTTAAATACAAAATCAAAGTTCATAACAGCAAATTAAAACAAATTAAAATAATTACAATAGAATAAAACATCATCATCAACTGCAAACTGGCAATAAAGATTCTGCGTGTAAGAAGTTTGATAGCAAGAAGGTATGTTAGTTAAGCTTTAGATTCCTGAGAACTGCCGCCTCTGAACTGAATCCCAGCCAGTCTTTGATGTCACAGGATGTGACCTTGAGTGCTACCTGACACAAACGTTATGGCCATTTTTTTCTCTAGATCAGGGGTTCTCAACCCAGTCCTTGGGACATACCTAGCCAGACAGGTTTTGAGGATTACCACAATAAATAGACATGACAGATTTGCATGAATTGTCTCCATTGTATGCAAATTTCCCTCATTCATATTGAGTGTGATTATCCTGAAAATCTGACTGGCTAAGTGAGGCTCGAAGACTGGGTTGAGAACCCTTGCTTCAGATCCTAGCTGGTATAGTGGTTAGTACTTCTGTCCTGAATTTTGAGGCTGATAGTGATTGAAGTTCCCATTGGGTTCTTGATCTAACAGGTACTATACATGACAGAAGCAGACTAAAAGAGATAAGGTTGACACCATTGACCAGGATATTGAGGCCCTTGACTCAAGCAAGATAATTGTGTTTGATTGGGTAACACAGCAGAAGGCAACTAGGGAAGCAAAGCTGAAATGAGCGGGGAAATACATGTAGGAGAAAAAGACTATGACCAAACCTATGGTCATCAAGATGTTAAAGTTTATTTGAAGTACATGCGAAGGATCTATGTCTATATGCTTTGTTAATGTTTGAGACTACACTTTTGTCCAGTTACTAGTTGATAGAAAGACTTGTTTTTCAACAAGTGCTATCAGGTAAATCTTGTCCACCCTATAAAAAAAATTAAAGTTATAATAATATGCCAGGGTAACACAGACATAAGTCATCCAGTATAAGACTGCCATAGTGCAGAAGTAAACAGGAGAAGCCGATATATTGTCACCTCCCTTTGGACGCCATCTGTTCAGAGCTCTGATGAGCTCAGCGTGGGCCACCATGTCCTGCCCCACCTCCTCCTCTACTTCTGCACGGTCTCTGAAATGACAGACAGATCAAACCAGTGGCAGCTGATTGTAAATGGGGGATTATATGTTTGTTTATTTTTGCTTCCCTTAATAGATTGCTCAGGAAGGAAGACCCAGAGTACCATCACTTATGGGAAGGTAATGGTTTAATTGCCTTTACTTTGGACAATTCACCATATGCACAACACTTGTTGGAAGTGCTCTAGTAATCAATGTATGGATTCAAGTTATAATGAAATTGTCAGTCCAGTGGTTTTAAGGATAACATACCTAAATAACGAACAGACAGACTCCCTGATCTAAGAGGCCTTAGTAATCAATACACTGATTAGAAAAATAGAGCTGCTTCTTAGACTGTGCTCTCAAAACGAGTTATCTAGTGTCTTTCTTTGGCTGAAGTGGTGTGTTTGCCTTGTTAATCCACTTTAATGGTTGATAAATGAAATGAAAAGCCAAAAAGAAAATAGTGATACTTTTTTTATTCGACTAAGTTAAAACATTTTCGGACTAGCTTCCAAAGATTAAAACCTTCTTCCTCAGGTCATGACAGTAGGAGCAAAAGAAGGCAATGCCAGAATGTATAAGTGAATTAGAAAAGCATCCCAGTGAGTCTCAAGGACTGATCACTTGATTATCATTGACATAATTCACATATTGGGAACTTGCTTTCTCTCTATTGGCAGCCAATTCAATTTTTTTTCCTTTGCATATTTCCCACTCCGTGAAGATTTATATGCTAGAAAAAGATGGATGTCCTATAAAGAGGAAGCACATAGACTCTACAGGCCCGATTTTGATTTAGGCAAGCTATGCGCCACGTCGGCGCATAGCCTGCCTGCCTGCCAACCCCCTTAACCCAGATTTTCACTTTCAGGTCTAATAGCATAATGGTTAGAGTAGTGGCTTAAGAGCAGAGTGGTCGGGGTTCAAATCCCAGTGTGGGCCTTTGTGATCTAAGGCTACTCAGTTCTCCATCTTCTCTACGCTCTCTGGATGTTTTAAGGTGAATACAAGCACTTTCCTGATGCCTATTTGTTCCTGGAGCAGGTATAAACTATGATGTGCCTGCAGACATTTCTGAGATTGAACCGGGATGTGTAAGCACATTGCTACTCCCCAGACACGCCTCTGCCATAGCCCCATGCCTACTTGGACGTTCCAGCACCAGAGACATCTACAAACATCATTTGTGGAATGACTACGGAGACGTGTCTTTGATTTTGACATCCACATGCATGTCTTCAGATGTCCAAATCATGACTAAACCTCTTAAAATGACCCTCACTGTCTCCATTTGAAAGTTCTAGATCCACTGCCATCCCTTTTACGTAGTTTCTTTCACTATTTGTCTGAGCAAAGTGCCTTGCATGGCATCCACAATCTTTCTACTTCTTTCTCATTCTGCAGATGAGATATCCCAATCCTCATCGGGCCCATTGGAGATCTCCTAGCAACAGCATCTCCCTTCTCATTCTGAACTTTTGAATATTCATGGACAGATCTCTCTCCAGTTTCTCTGGACTAAATCAAATTGGTCAATCACATTGACCACTTCAAATATTTTAATTGCTTAAAGCTCCCCACAATACCCAAGTGTGATGGGGTATATAGAATGCTATCCCTTCCTCTCCAAAGGGATTATCAATAGTCCTCTTTAAGAGATTCTGCAGCCCAGAGTTCATGGCTGGGAGGGTGTGGCTCATAGGGAGAGATTAAGAACCCAGCAGGTTGCAGGAGGGAGAGAAGCCCGTGAAGCTGAAGTCCTTCCAAG
Organism: Ichthyophis bannanicus; assembly: GCA_033557465.1. Lineage (NCBI taxonomy): Eukaryota > Metazoa > Chordata > Amphibia > Gymnophiona > Ichthyophiidae > Ichthyophis > Ichthyophis bannanicus. The sequence goes on from CM066037.1 coordinate 133,710,964, forward strand.
GGAAGCTGTGCAAAGGAGTCCTGAGGTAGGAACTTTAACTGGGGCTGGTGGAAGGGCCAGGGGAATCAGCCTGTGGAGGTTTAACAAGCTGGGACAGAATAAAAGCTGACTTTGTTTCCCCTGAACTGCTGTCTTGGTGTTTTAAAAGAAAACCTCTTCTGAGAGGAAGGGACGTCACCAGGCTAGATGGCTGCCTGAGCTCGGGGCTCTGGCTAACTGATCCCCTTCAACAGCAAAAATTGGCATTCACAGAGCATTAAACATGCCCCACTCAACTAGCAGAGCAGTTTCAAAGGAGGTGAAGCAAATGGCAGCAAGAAAGAAAGTGGTTGACGTGAAGGAATATGCCTATCAGGGAAGCAGAGGCTTGATCCGGGGCGAAACAAAGATAGTGACCACGGGATCAAGGGGAAACCTGGAGGCTGAAGCCAAAGACTCAGATTACAATGCATTGATCTCAATCAGAGAGCTGAAGCAAGAGACCAGAGAATGGTTCTCTGTGTTTCAAAAAGAATTTAAAGACCTAAAAGAGGAGATCGGAGAACTGAAATTTGAGCCAACCTGCAAGAGCTGGGACAGAGAATCAATGAGTATGATAACCGCCTAGACAAGCTCATGGAGGAGATGGAAAAGAAGCCAAAACAACTGGACATGGCCAAGGAGGAGAGAGAACAACTCATCACAAAGACTGAGGGCCCGGAAAACAGGCAAAGAAGAAATAATTTTCACATTTGAGGAATTCCAAAGGCCACAGCGTATGCAGACAGTGAAGCTGCAGCATGTTCTGTCTTTGAATCACTACTGATGCTCTGCACCCCAGATGAACATGTGGAACCAATCAAGATGGAGAGAGCAAACCAAGCTCTTGGAAAACCCCAAGCGAACCAACCACGAGACATTGTTGTCTGCCTGCAAGACTACCAGGCAAAAGAACAGATTGCAGTGAAAGCTCGAAACCTCTCCACTTTCGATTGGGACGGGCATAGAATTGCGATCTTCATAGACCTAGCCCCTCTGACTTTGCAATGGTGCTGGCAGTTTAAACCAATCACGGAGAAAATGAGGCAAGCCAATATCATATATAAATGACTGTATCCTTTTGGACTATCATTTGAACACAAAGGACCCTCGATACAGGTGAGTGCACTAGCAGAAGCAGCTCAAGCATTCAAGGAGGCAGGTCTTGGCAGCATCGAAGCAACAACCAAAAGAAACCTAGAGAAACGAAAAGCAGCATGGGACAAATGGCATCAAGTGGGACAACAGCAGAAAAATCAGCAAGCAGAGTGACATGACAAGAACACAACTAAGAAGATAAGTGACAGGACCACCTACATGGAGTGTAAAACTACTACAGAACTTAGGACTGAGAATTGACAATGGAGGCTTGATGGGGACATAGAGGGAGGAGGAGGAATTAGCTAATTTACGCTTGGGTATAGTTAAAGGGAATTGAAATCAGAAGGGTGTGACTCTTGGGAGGGAGGGTCTGAATGAGAGGGGCGTACATAGAGAAATATTTATGCCTGTGCAGAGGGAATGGGGAGACATGTAGATATGTGGGGAGAAAATGGAAATCAGAGAAGAGAAAATGGGGAATGCACAGTTTGGAAGGCTTATGCCTCTTAGCCAAAAAGAGAGTGGGTTATGCATCAAGGTACATAGCGCCCTATATGCACCCTCTATATATACTTCTGGATAAGCAACGGAAAGCCAAAGGTGATAACTGTAAAAAGTAACACGTATCTCTTTTAAGTACTCAGGATGAGGGTAGGAAGAGGGAGAGAGAAAAAGAGAAATATAAGAAGGTAGGGAAGGATGACTTCAAGGACAAAAAAGCAAATGTTGAGAGGTCAGTAGCTAACAAGGGAACAGATAGGAGAGAGGCTCAAAAAGCTTCACCTCCCCCTATGGGGGATTAGTGCAGCAGTAAATCCTCCTCAACTTGGTTGGGATGGATGCAACAGGCAGAAATGGGGGGGGGGGAGTCAAGGCTGGCTGGGTGATGTGACGCCTTGATATGAAGGACTGAGGAGCCTACTTCTCTGGGGATGGGGGGAGGGTGAGGGGGAGGAAAGGGGAAATAAGGGGAGGGGTCATGTTCCCAGAGCAACAGCAGATGCAGAGGGAGATGTAAAAGTATAGAAATGGTGAAGGGTGGGAAAGGACAAAGCTGTAGAGTCATGACCATCAGTGTTAAAGGGCACAAATAATCCTTTGTGATTAAAGAGGAAAAGCCAGAGCAAGCTAATGTATTATTCTTACAAGAGATCCATTTGAGAAAATCGCAGGCTTATTTAATGAAAAGGCTGGAATACCTTCATGTAGAGAGAGCCCAGGAAGCGAGGGGTGGGAATCCTCTTTGCAAGCCAATGCTCCCTCATGGTAAATCAGGAAAGGTGAGAATGGCAGGTATGGATGTAGAGCTGAATGGCCAGATAGTAGTCTTAATATGTATATACTCACCAAATGAGAGACGGAGATTTTTTCGAAGATCTGAAATAAAAACTGGAGAAGTTTGGGGGGAAAAAAGAATAGTGTTAGGAGGGGATTTTAATATGACATTGAACCCAAATGTTGATTTCTCAAGAGGAAAGGGCGAAGGAGATTAAACACATTGGGCTAATCTATGAGACCTGGCCAGGCAATACAACCTAGAAGATATGTGGAGGAAAAGAAACTGGCAGAAGAGAGATTATACATTCTACTCACACTCACACAAATCATATAGCCATATTGACATGTTTCTAACAGATGTGGAGCTTATGACCAAAATTAGTGAAGTGCGTATCTCCATGATTCCATGGTCCCACCATGCTCCAGTGGTCCTAGCACTGAAGATAGGGAAGAGAAGGAAAGGAAAGGGAGGGAATGCAGTTCTGGCACCTGAAGGAATACTTCCAGCTCAAAAGAGGAGGGGGTGGGTGGGTCCTGCATGTAATGTATGAGATGGATTGAAAGCAATAGTCTGAGGTTAACTAATCTCAATAGAAGCCCATGACATAAAAAGAAAGGGTGGGAAAGAGAAGGAATTGAGGGAAAGGATTCAAAAACTGGAAAGGGAACCAAAGGCGAAACCCACAAAGCAGGAGAGAAAAAAATTAGAACACCTGAAAGCAGAAATTAGGGACCTAGGTGCTAGACAGTGTGCATTTCAGCTAGAAAGACTCAAGCAATGATGGTTTGAATACAGAATAAAGCTAGTAAACTAATGGCCCAGAGGCTGAAAGCCCACATGAAGCAACAGCAAATTGCTCAAGTGTGAGACAGGAAGGGAAAATTAATGGCAGATTTTGAGGGGATCCAGAGGGCCTTCCAGGAATTCTGTGGAAAACTGTACATGAGAGAGGTACATGACAAGGAGAGAGAAACTGAAGAACACCTAAAGGAGTGTGAGGTAAATGAACTAAGAGAGGAGGCCAAGGAAAGGTTAGACAAACCAGTGTCGGTAGAGGAGATGCTGAAGGTAATGGGGTCCCTACAAGAGGGCAAAGCCCCAGGTTTGGATGGCTTCACGGCTCAGTTCTACAAGAAATTCAGAGAGGCACTGGCCCTGCTGCTGGTAGAGGTAGTGAACCAGGTTCTGGAGGGGGAAAGCCTTCCAGACTCTATGGCAACAGTGGGAATCACCCTACTCATTAAACCAAGGAAAGACCCAAATGTATGTGGCTCATACTGGCCCATCTCACTGATTAATGTAGACTGTAAGCTGCTATTGAAGGTGCTAGCAAACTGGCTTCAGGAGGTGGTGACAAGACTGATTCAGAACACCAATCTGGATTCATACTGAGGATGCAAGCCAGCGACAATATACAACGGCTGTTGAATGTAATGTGGAGAATGGAAAAGGGGAAGGATCAGATGATGCTCTTAGTGGAAGACGCCAAGAAGGCTTTCAACAGAGTGGAATGGGAAGTCATGTTAGGGGTGCTGAAGAGGATCAGCCTGGGTGGAAGCGCTATATGAGAGACAGAGAGCAAGATTCAGATTCAACGGGAGCTATGCAAACACCCTAGAACTGTAGAGGGTGACCAGACAGAGATGTCCCCTGTCTCTCTTGCTCTTTGAATTGGTAATTGAGCTACTACTATCCAGGATAAGAACAAGGCATGATGTGAGGGGAACTGAAGCCTTGGTGATGGAACAGAAGATTACACTGTTTGCAGATGACAATCTTTGTGATTCGAGAGCCAATATTGTCCCTACTGGTATTATTAGAAGTGAAGCATTATAGCGTCCTATTGGGATACAAGCTGAACATGGACAAGTCAGAAGCCCTTAATTTTATGATAGAAGAAGACATGGTCGAAAGACTGAAGTTAGCCTTCCCATTTAAGTGAATCAAACCACAAAATCCCAAAATCAGTGTCAAAATCAAACCATGCAAAGGAGACCCTGAATCAGTCCACACATGATGTAATAAATATTTTGTCGGATAACACCGAGGGAGGGTAAGATTGTTAACTTAACCACACCAGACTGGTGATATCCTTTTATTCACTTTTAAGTTCTTTTTCGATTCTTTTTATATATATGTAAAAAACTTTCAAAATTTATCTTATCCCAATGCAGCAATTTCACATATTGAAGTATGACGTGCACGTTTCGGGATGTTCAGTATCCCTGTATCAAGTGCTCACATGAAGTTGTTCAATATTAACCGCCGCTAAACGCCGACTTCAAACCAGTGTGCAATCATCATATAGGACCAGAAAATTTTGTCATTGGCTGATAAACTTCGTCAATCAAAGAAGAAACCAATTCCCAGCAAGGAGAACACTCATAGTGAAAAACCCTTTGTTGGTTTGGCCGTCATATCACGAACACAGTTGATGACGCTGTGCTAATCCCCAAAAAACCACTGGTGAAAACTAATGTCAATCAGAAAAAGAACCACCAATCATGAAGGGGATATCCCACACAATTTGGGAAACCCCTTACCCGATTGGTCCATCATGGAAGCAAGCTGGGCCAATCGATTTCTCAAGTCAAACCCATAGGATGAACAGAATTTAACACATGAATCCATCGTTGTTCACACCATTGTAAGCGAGCTGTGCGATCACCCTCTCGCGGGTCCAATGGGACATGGTCAATGACCGTCGAAGACAACTCGCTGAATAAATGATTCTTTTCCATACAATGTTCAACTATAGGTGCAGAAAGTACTTGCCGCCGTACACGAGAAGCTAATGCTAACTCTAGACTTAATTCCTTTCACTTTGCTGCTTCTTATGCCTGGAACAAGCTTCCTCTTTCTTTACATCAAATCTAATCTCTCTCCATCTTCAAATCTCTGCTAAAGGCTTACCTATTTGAGGCTGCCTTTAGTTCTTAATCACCTGTTTCGCTTGTGTCTCCTTTCCCTATTGGACCCTTATTTCTCTTGTATTGTATTGTGTCTTAATTAGATTGTAAGCTCTTCAAGCAGAGATTGTCTTTTTGCTTTTGTACAGCGCTGCGTATGCCTTGTAGTGCTAAATAGTAGTATTAGTAGTAGCTTTTAACTTTAAACTTTTTATTTATCTTTTATTATTCTATGAACAATGGAAGGTGCCTTGTCTCCTCCCAACTTCACAACTGCTGTTACAGACAATACGTAAAAATGATTATTGCAAGAAATATTATACTGTATCTTATGACTCTGCAAAGCAATACTTAGATTCTGATATAGTAGCTTCTCCTGTCCACTGACTATGCTGTCTGAAAGTGCAAATGCATTCCCCTTTCAAGCCCCTAGTGTGGCAGGCTCTGTATATCAAAAGGAAGGCAAAAAAAACTTTTTGGAAAAAAGTCCAGCTTGAACTCTTCTTTTTGTGCTTTGCCCCAGACACAGCCTATGGCAGTAGGCATTAGTCAAGCTAGTACTCCTATCCAGCTATAGCAAAACTCCAATCTGTTCCTTAGAATCCTAAAACCCAACCAGCACTCCTTCCTCGCCCTCTGAAAATCAGAGCCAAAATGTTTCTCTGCCTTTGCATTCACTGTATGTTGCAGCCTGGCTGTGACATTATCAGCCACGGGATTTGCAGAAGTCAGATACAGAGATAGGTTTCTCCATGGACTAGCAGGATTGCGTCAGCCACACGGGTTTCGGCATGATTAGGAGATTTGGATTGATGGATAGAGAGCAGAGTCCGTCTTGCAGGCAAGGCGGAAGGAAGAATACTGGCTGGGCTAGGGGGCGGGCCGGTAAGGTGGGCTACCTGGGCATGCCCAGAAAGGCTCACCTTTCTGAGCTCTAGAGAGCACTTCCGTACCTATGGCGCCGCCCGGAGGACGTCACCATGTGTGGCAGACTTATCCTGCTGTCCACGGAGAACTCCCGTTACAGGTAAGTAACCCCGTTTTCTCGCTGTCTGTCAAGCATTTGAATCAATCAGCCAAAATATCCCCAATTCAGTGATACATGTATAAATCAAAATAACAAAATCACCAAACCCCAGAATTTATCTTAAACAAAACCTCAAGATTTTTTGTCGGATATCACCGCAGCAAAGTATAGATTTTTGGACAATACTTCCAGGCGGCTCAATCCATTTTATTAACAAGAGAAAGATTATTTTTTTAAAAAGAGACTTAGCTCAGTCCAATCATGCTTTCGAAATCCTTGCACGACGTGCACGTTTCGGGAGTGCTTCCCTGTATCAAGTGCTCTTCTTCACATAATTTAACAACCGTCATGAAACGCCGGGACCGAACCCAGCTGATTCTTAAAGGGTAGGTATGCCTCATTCATTGGCTCACAAGTCTTTCAATCAGAACCAAAACCACCAATAGAGACAGCAAAGGCCGCCCCACTGGTCAGGGGAAGCCCTCCGTCACAAAGGTGAGGATCACATTACACTATACCATTCAACCTCCTTATTCAAGCCAAAAGGCATCACAGTCCGGAGTTTAAAAATCCACTTCTGCTCACATCTTTGGAGTTTCGCGGTGCGATCCCCCCACCTAGGATCCAGGGGGATATGATCAATCACCGACCATTGTAAACATTTGAAAGAGTGTTCCAGTGCAAGGCAGTGTTCCACAATAGGGGCCGAAGTAACTCTTTGGCAGAGCCGAGAGGCATGTTCTGCCAATCGGGTCTTCGGGTTTTCAAAAGCCTTTGATGATTGCTTTCTCCCGTGGGGCAAACCTGCGTGATCATCTAGTGCGGTCGACACCTCCAGCGGATAGATCTGTTATACCGCCTCTACAACATGACGGACATTCTGTCTGTGGTGCATGCATTTATTGTGGCTCATCAATTATAGGTCGTGTTTGGACTTCCCCTACAATTGGGCAACCAGTGATACGACGCTGGCAGACTGATTGCACTTCAACTTTTGTTGTTTATATCATTGTATGCCCTTGTCCTTTAATTTATGTTGGCAGGACAATTCGATCGGTTAAGACCCAATTGGCAGAACATGCCTCTCGGCTCTGCCAAAGAGTTACTTCGGCCCCTATTGTGGAACACTGCCTTGCACTGGAACACTCTTTCAAATGTTTACAATGGTCGGTGATTGATCATATCCCCCCGGATCCTAGGGGGGGGGGATCGCACCGCGAAACTCCAAAGATGTGAGCAGAAGTGGATTTTTAAACTCCGGACTGTGATGCCTTTTGACTTGAATAAGGAGGTTGAATGGTATAGTGTAATGTGATCCTCACCTTTGTGACGGAGGGCTTCCCCTGACCAGTGGGGCGGCCTTTGCTGTCTCTATTGGTGGTTTTGGTTCTGATTGAAAGACTTGTGAGCCAATGAATGAGGCATACCTACTCTTTAAGAATCAGCTGGGTTCGGTCCCGGCGTTTCATGACGGTTGTTAAATTATGTGAAGAAGAGCACTTGATACAGGGAAGCACTCCCGAAACGTGCACGTCGTGCAAGGATTTCGAAAGCATGATTGGACTGAGCTAAGTCTCTTTTTAAAAAAATAATCTTTCTCTTGTTAATAAAATGGATTGAGCCGCCTGGAAGTATTGTCCAAAAATCTACACTTTGCTGTGGTGATATCCGACAAAAAATCTTGAGGTTTTGTTTAAGATAAATTCTGGGGTTTGTTTGGTGATTTTGTTATTTTGATTTGTCAAGCATTTGAAGCAGGATTGACTCAAGTGCCTCATGCTGGCTGTTGGTGACTGCTCCTTGACCTTCTCTCCCTCCCAGATTGGCTCCAGTGTGTTTGAGTGCATGCTCACACATGACAAAAACAAAGTGCACAAATGGTGAATTATGAAAAATTTCCAAGCATGCACTCTATTAGTTGTCACCGAGATGAAGCAAAACTCATGGGGGGAGGATATTAAAAGTGATTAGTGCAATTAGCAGGCCCGCTAACTGCATTAATTAATGCCGCTGAATATCTGTGGATGCCGCCACTTTATGCCCTGATGATAGCCGGCTAGCATCACGGTGTTCCAGGGCGGAGTAGGGGTGATATTGAGCAACTGCAGGGCTATCACTACATGGCAAAAGTTAAGCACTTTAACGACTGGCCTGACTTTCACTGCAGAACCTACAGTGCCCAGTTAGCTTCATGTTATCTGACTGACCCGGGCATTCAATGCCAGTGGCTGGATATGGCCCCAGCATTGAATACCATAATCTGGATCTAAAGTTCTGTGCCGCTGTTGAATACTGGGTCCATGATTATTGTCAATTCTTCTCCATTCAGATGAAAGTTAATCCACATTCTTATCAGTTATCTATCAATGACGAATGCAGAAAGGAAACTTACAGCAGTTCCGGAACATGGTCACCTATTGATGACCCTTGACATTGGTGAACAAAAAGCATCTGAAAAGATACCGCAAGTAAAATAGATGAATGTAGACTTGCATGGCAATGCGTCACTTTCTGTACTTTCAGCCTAACAGGACAAGGGTTTGAAACTAAAATATTCAGCTTATATGCAATGCAAGAGATGACTGAACTCATACTTTGCATTAATATATAACATTTAGCCATTGCTAACTCTTGCTTCATTTTCCAGAAATATTCTAATAGCATCCCAATTGTTTGCCCTATATAATCTACGTAAATATTTGGGTTGTTATACTGCAGTGAACTAGAGCTCAGTAGTACTGCCCACACCTTGTAAAATTAAATCAGATGAACCAGTATAGCATTAACTTCTATCTATAGCACTTCCATCCATCTAAATCCAATAGCTTAAGCTCTTGAGAGCGAACGATAATAGTGTTTGCTCATCAGTATGCAGCAGTCTATGCACACGGGCCTTTGCCACAGCCACTAATGGCACAGTTTGCATGAAGGACATAATAGAAATTCACACTCCACACAGTAATACCATTAGCATGTTTTATAGTCCCACTCTTATTGTCAGGAACAGTTGGATCCTCAGATGCCCGCACTGATTGGCCCTATACTCATCAATATACTTGTGAGAAAGGAGGCTTGCAAGCAAGCTGCTCTGGAGAGAACACCATCTTCTTATTATTTCCTAGCTCCTCTATGTATGGCATTCATCATATGATACGTCTAGACAATAAGGCAGAAAAATAATTGTATCAAGCTCTTCTCCATGTCCGTCTATTGGCTTTTTGGTCAGTTTGCTGAATACCACTGATTCACTGTTATTAATATTCTTATTATAAATCATGTTCAGCTTATGTCCGTGTAGTAGCTGTATCCCTTTACTTTCAATCGGCATTTCTGATTCTTTTCTTCTACTCATTGCTATTTGATAAGTCCAGAATCTCATAGCCCAAAAGAATAGTTTTGATGCACTAACTTCCAATCTTTGAATGTTTTGCTCCATGTAACATAAAACTCTCACTATGACTGCAAAATGTCTACTGTTAAAAACAAAGAACAATGAAATGGGCTATGAAAGGCAGCAGTCTAGAACCTTTTTTCTTTCTTCTTGCCTTGGCAAGAAAAATATCTGTAAATTACCTAATAAACTCATCTAAATTATAAATTGTCAACTTTCCGTCTTTGCTTTGCATTACAGCCTATTAATGAAATGCAGATAGCAAGGTTCGCAACAGCCACATGAGTGATAAAGATAATTAACAGCAATCAAAAGCTGTGAAAATGGTTGGCACGCACAGTAGCAGCTCTTGTTTTTCAGTGGAAGCAAATTAAGCCAACTATAATGGACATTATGTCACTTGAGAGAGACAATTTAAATAATAAATAGGGGAAAATTATAAATCTCATATCATTAAAGCAGGGGAAGAACGACTAGCTACACTTTACCATATGGCACGCAAAAGTCAAGCTTTTATGTATCTACTATGCGTACCAGTATCACACGTCAGCTATTTATTTTGGTTGTTTGTCACATTTTTGGACAGGTATCTGACTGGAAGTGAAACCCTATCGCGCATGCAGCAGTGGTGTAAGATTTCCTACATTGCCCTATTCTGGAGGGACTAAGCTACAGGTGAAAGGGCAAATAAGTTTCCAGATTTGCTACCTCTGGGTTTTCTTGGCAATGTATCACTGGAAGTAGATTGCCAGCCTTTTCTTCTGATATACGATCAAAAAAGCAAAACCCCCAATGGTAATCAAATCATTAAAGTCCACCAAAAAAAATACCGTAAAAACCCTTCTATTTTTATGATTTTTTGTCGGACATAAACTGTGAGGGAAAGACACTGCAAATCTTCCCCAAACCACAATACATGTCCCTTTTATTTATCCAATAAATCTAAGATGCGGGCTTAGAAATCAAATAAAAACAACACTTATCTGGTCATATGCGCGACAGTTGTGAAGAAGATTGTGACACACTGGATTCATGTTGGGAGCACTTGATACAGGGGGTCTCCCCCGAAACGTGCACGTTGCGCGTATGACCAGATAAGTGTTGTTTTTATTTGATTTCTAAGCCTGCATCTTAGATTTATTGGATGAATAAAAGGGACATGTATTGTGGTTTGGAGAAGATTTGCAGTGTCTTTCCCTCACAGTTTATGTCTGACAAAAAATCATAAAAATAGAAGGGTTTTTATGGTATCTTTTTCTTCTGAGGCAATGGAGAGTAAAGTGACTTGCCCAAGGTCACAAGGAGTGCTAGTGGGAATCAAACACTTGATTGTCTGGGTACTAGGCATTTGCTCTAACCACTAGACTACTCCTCAACTCCTTATTGAGGCCCCTAGGTTTTTATAATTTGATTTACAGAATTCTTGAAACTGCATACAAAGAGGAATTACCAGCAGAAAGGAAGAGGTACTAATGCCACTGTATAAGACACCGGTGAGGCCTCACTCGGAATACTGTGTTCAGTTTTGGAAACCATATCTCGCAAAGGATGTAAAAAGACTGGAAACGGTTCAGAGAAAGGTGACCAAAATGATTTGGAGCCTGCGTCAGAAGCCTTATGAGAAGAGACTTGAAGACCTAAATATGTACATGCTGGAGGAGAGAAGGGACAGGGGAGTTATGAGTCAGACCTTTAAATACTTAAAGAGTATTAATGAACAAACAAACCTCTTCCAAAGATGGGGAAGCTGTAAAACTAGAGGGCATAATACGAGGTATGAAGCTGCAAGAGGGTAAATTGAAAGGCAATGTCAAGAAATACTTTTTCACTGAAGGGGTGGTGGATGCTTGGAATGCCCCCCCCCCCCCGATGGAAGTGGTGGGGGCAAATATAGTGACAGAATTCAAAATGGCATGGGACAGACACAGTGGTCCCCTTTATAGCAACAGGATAAAATAAATGTAACTATCTAATTTATCAGCAAACAGGGGTGCCCTACACAGAGCGGTGGGTTCACCCCTAAACAAAGACATGGGGAGGGGTGACCTGCACGGAGCAGCAGGTGCACCTACTCTTGCCACCTTGCTGGGCAGACTAGATGGACCATGCTGGTCTTTATCTGCCGTCATTTATAATGTTACTATGTTATAGTTAACACTTTTAAAACATTATGGCAGGAATACGTCTCCCTGCCAACTTTATAAAGTGTTCTCTTGAAAATGTTAAACATCTATCAATAGATATCCCTCTTCAATCAGTGCAAGATAATAAGACTCTACTAGTCTCCACATTGGATTACATTATTCCAAACTCATACTCAAGATGAGTTACAGTTCAGTTACAACAGGTAGGTAGGTTCCTGCTCCAGAGAAAGCTTACTATCTAAGTTGCTACCTGGAGTGATGGAGAGCAAAGTGACTTGCTTAAAGTCACATTAAACATCAGTGGGAGAAGGGCATCCCAGCTCACTACTCTAACCATCAGATTGCTCTTCCACTGGCACCTAGAATGCCCCTCTTTTGAGACTCCCTTGTTAAGACAAGGGAGGCAGCATTAAGTCTATGTATGGTTTATTTGGGTTATGGTTTATTTGTACACTTCCTATATTGCCTTTAGCCAATAGTGACAGTTATTCACAAAATCTTTAAAAAAATAGGACATAGCATAGTAGCAATAAGCAAAACAGAGAGAAATAGCGAGGTTAGCTCTATTAGAGATGGGATAGACAAGGAGAAGGGTTGTTGTTAGGAACAGGCCAGTAGACTGTTGAACCCATCCTCTTACAGACCACTATAGGCTTACTCAAAGAAGTAAGCTTCAAGGGTTTTTTAAAAAGAATTTCAGGGAAGTGTCTTGATGGATATATAGCGGGATTGAGTTCCATAGGGCAGGCACGTAGGCTCATGTTGGGCACAACTATTAGATGACATTGCGATTCTATTATGTTGTTCTAAGCACAATGTACTTGATGGCATGTAGGATATAAGTGAGTCCAACAAGTGAAAAAGAAGGCCTGAATAAAAGACCTTATGGGCTAAAAGCAATACTTTAATTTTATTTATTTAGATGGATTTAGTATACCGCTTTATCATTAAATCAAAGCGGTTTAGCACATCAAATAATCGAGATAATTGTGTGGTCAGTAGCATGCAGTGGGAGATTAAGAAGAGTGATGTGGGGTGCAGAGTGCTAGATTTTACCGGTGAGCTATATACAAAGTGAGCAATATACATATATACAAGATTAGAGCCATGTACAAAGGTGATCTAAGATCAAGACCTACAGAGAGTTGTAGGTACTGCACATAGGAATCAGTTCATGTGAAGTCCTTGTAGTGTTCTGTAAATAGAGTTGTTTTAAGCAGCTTTCTGAAGTCCTTGAGGTCTTTGGTTGATCTTAGATGGTCGGGGAGAGAGTTCCATAGGGTGAGCACTGCCAGGGAAAGTGCCCTTCTTGATGTGGCCTGTTTTGTTTTGGCGAATTCCTTTGGTGGGCTGATAGTGTCCGAGGTTCCTTTTCTTCTTGGTCTTATGCTGCGGTCGGTTTTAATGAGTGGTTGTAGGCTGTTAGCTGAGAGGTTGTGTATTATTTTGAAAATGTTTATAAGTACTTTGAAGCGGATTCGAGAGCTGATTGGGAGCCAGTGCAGGTGGTACAGGATGGGAATAATGTGGTCGTGTCCTGAGCAATCTGTTATGATGCGTGTGGCAGTGTTCTGTGCTAGCTGTAGAGGTCTGAGAGTCTGTTTTGCTAGCCCCTGTTAGATAGGGTTACAGTAGTCTAGTGAGGGAATGATGAGGGCTTGACAGACTGTTCGAAAATGCTTCTGAGCGAGGATGGGTTTGAGCCTTCTGATAGTTCTCATTTTGATGTAAGCGGTCTTTGTGGTTTTGGCAATGTGGAATTGTAGGTTAACACTAGAAGCCCCAAAGTGCGTCAATTGATGCAAATGCATCTTCGAAGTTGTATACCAGCGCCATCGAAAATTAATGACAGATGCACCACCTAGCGGGAAAATGAATTTATACCTAGAAGCCCCAAAGTACATCAATTGATGCACTCAATTGTCTTGGATGCATCAATTGACGTACTTTGGGGCTTCTAGGTATAAATTCATGTTCCCACTAGGTGCTGCATCTCAATCACTGTTTACAGTTTTACTCCGTCATTACAAACAATAAACACACGATGACGTAATGACGTCACATACTGCACGTATTTAACAAATAAGTAACTTCACATTAATTCACATCTGCATTTCATGCTAAAGGCAGTCGTCGTGATAATGCGTCAATTGACACACTTTGGGGTTTCTAGGTAAAATTCCTTTTGTGGCTTCTAGTGTTAAGGTCCTTGTTGAGCTTCACTCCCAGGTATTTTTCTTCATGTTTTGCTGGTATTGTGATGTCATTTAGTTTGATGGTAGTTGTGGTTGAAAATGTGGGGTTTCTTGAGATGAATAGAGCTTCAGTTTTGTTGTAGTTTAATGAAAGATTGTTTTCCTGAAGCCAAGGTGCCATTTGTAGGAAGCAGTTGGCTAGGTTGGAGTAGTCTGGGTTGTCCAATTTGATTGGTGTGACTATCATTATGTCGTCTGCGTATATGGTGTATTGAATCTTGTGGTCCTTGATGATGGCGCAGATGGGTTGTATGTATAGATTGAAGAGCAGGGCGGAGAGTGCTGAGCCTTGTGGGATGCCCTGTGTGGTTTTCAAAGGTTGAGAGGTGTCTGAGCCGCATTTGACTTGTAGCTGTCTGTTGTTGAGGTATGATGTAAACCAGCTCATGGTGGTGCTGTGTAGTCCTGCCTCTTGTAGTCTGGTTAGTAAGGTTGTGTGACAAACAGTGTCAAATGCTGAGGAGATGTCTAAGAAGATCATGATGACACCCATTCTGATGTTGTCAATCATCTGTATCAGTTTGTCAAATAGTTGTATTAGTAGAATTTCGACTCCATGGTTTGGTTGGAAGCTATGTTGATTGGGGTCCAGGGGAGTGTGGATGTCAATGTGCTGTTGAAGTTGATGTTGAACCACTTTCTCGATGATCTTGGTTAGGAAGGGAAGGCTTGAGATGGGTCTGTAGGTGGCAGGGTCGGTTTTAGCTAGGGTGGATTTCTTGAGGATAGGGCGTATTGTGGCTAGCTTCAGGGCATTTGGCATTATTCTTTTGGTGAGAGAATTGTGAATTATTTTCATTTTATAAGCTACAGGTAGTCAATGGTGAGCTCTCAGGAATGGTGTGACATAATCAAATAGCTTGAAGTGAGCAATTTAATGGCAACATTTTGTATTCTCTGTAGATGTTTGAGAGATTGAAGAGGTAGACCATTTTATAAGGAATTACTATAGTCAAATCTGCTAATCAGAAGAGCAGTAATCAGTATGGTAACAAAGAAACATGATGGCAGATAAAGACCATATGGTCCATGCCAACTGCTATAGTCCTTTTTTTTTTCTTTAGAGATCTTCTGTGTTGTCCCATGCTATCTTGAATTCAGATACAGTGCTTCTCTACTACCTTCACTGGGAGACTGTTCCATGCATCTACCACTCTTTCCATAAATGAATATTTCCACAAGTTAATCCTGAGTCTATTCCCTTTCACCTTCATCCTATGCCCCCTCTTTGCAGAGCTTTGAATTGAAAGAGGCTGCCCTCCTATGCATTTATGCCACCAAAGTATTTAAATGTCTCTATCATATTTCCTCTCTCCCACCTTTCCTCTAAAATATACATATCTGTATTGAGATCTTTAAGTTTGTCCTTATATGCCTTATGATGAAGACCACTTATCATTTTAGTAGCCAACCTCTACACTGACTCCATCATGAGTCAGAGAGGGAAGTGAGTGATAGAAGAATTAGTGGCACCCTAGCTGAGCCCTCCATCCTATCGCTCCCATTGCTGTGTTGTGGTTTCTGCCTTCTATGACCTGCTACTTGTCATCGAAGGCAGAAACCACAACACAGCAATGGGAGCGATAGGATGGAGGGCTCAGCTAGGGTGCCACTAATTCTTCTATCACTCATGACTAAATCTGATATCAGAAGGAAAATAAGAAGATCAATGTCACCAATATCATAAATCATAATTGCAAGCAAATTTGAAACGTATTCAAAAATGAAGCCATTCAGGCCATCCAGCCCCTGTATGTCCAGGCAGAATCAGGCCATAGACCCGATTCTGATTCCACAGCCCCATGGGATCAGAATCGGTTCTAGTGCCTGGACGTGCAGGCTGGCCCCAATTCTGTCTGGCCACATACCCAGCCACAACCCGGCTAGCTCAGTCAAGCTCCTGAATGGAGCCCAAAGTCATGGCATCCCATCGCCTTGGCACCGTGGTTCTATTCAGGAGCTGCAAATGCCGGCTGCCACCGAAATCTTCCTTTTACCGCAGCTGGACCCTTGATCCAGCCTTCCATGGTCAGGGTCCAGCTGTGAGGAACTTCCTGCACCCCAACCTCGCCTGCCGCAACACTGCATCCAGGGGGACTTATTCCACCTCTGCGGTGGAATAAGTCCTCTATCTAAATCCGAGGCTCTGGACGTACAGGGTCAACCTATGAATTGGCCCTGTATGTCCAGGGTCACGGCCTGCCCTTGCTCCACCTCCAGAATGCCCCTCCCACCCCCATCTAGGCCTCCCCATACAAACTCGCTGTTCATATGGGGAGGCGCTTGTCAGGGCCTGCAGGGGTGCAAATAGTGGGGATGGACATCCCAACCGGATATCCATTCCTGCTATTTGCGGGACAGAATGACCCCTATTTGTTAAGCTGTGGAATTTGTTGCCAGAGGATGTGATCAAGATTAATATTATAGCTGGGCTTAAAAAGGTCTGAACAAGTTTTGGAGTTTTTGACTTTATTCTTCTCCATGCCTCTTAGAAAATATTTTGGATTGGATACATTAGGCCCAATTCCATCCCAGACGTAGAAGCCCCCTGTGAATCCGGCCGGAACCGGACACACAGAAGGAGTTGCGATTCTGATCAGGCCAGGACCGCGATTCAGTCCGGTCTGCATGTACAGGCCTTGCCCGACTAACTCAGTCAGGGTTTTTAAATGGAGCCACAGTGCCATGGCGTCCAGTTGCCATGGCACCACGGCTCCATTTAAAAGCCACAATCCCCGGCCGCCAGCCTCCAAATTGTTTTCTCCGTAGCCTGAGCCCCACTCTGGCCTCCCAGGGCCAGGGTCAGGCTGTGGGGAATGCTCTCTGCCCCCTGCTGCCCCTTCCTCGGAGGTGGAATAACTTCCCCATTCACGTCACCGGCCCTGGACATACAGGGCTGAGGCCGGCGACTGCCCACTGCCCACCCTGACACTGCTCCTGATCCGCCCCTTTCCCGACCCCGTCTACCTTCCTTGTAAAACACGTGAGGAAGGTAAGCGGGCCCAGGAAAGGGCATGAATTGCGGGGATGGACATCCCAATGGGAAGTCCATCCCCGCTATTCATTGCTCAGAATGACCCCCATTGCATCTGCCTGGATGTGGTTACATAAGCCAAGCAAGTAAATATTTTTGTGTCTGTAAGAGAGGCTGTATTTACAATCTGCAAAAGGCAGTTCCTCTTCTGGTATTGAATGATTTGGGTGGCAAGAGGAGGGGGAGAAAGAAACTAGCAAAAAAAGAGACCCGACCAATCAAATAAAATGTCCAGATGACAAAGGTATAAAAAAAGAATTTTAGGAGTTGCTATTCATAAGGATTTATGTAGTTTGCAGAAACTGCAAACCGCATAAACTATGCTCAACCTGATATTCAGCAGCACTAACCGGATGGTGAAGGTAAATAGCCCCCATAGATTGCCTTGCAAATGTCTGGTTAGTTTTAGGGTGGTTCATGGTTGGAGCTGGGGCATTCCTGGTGATTATTTGGTTGGCGATGATATTCAGCCACTAATGAGATAGGCAAGCCACATAGAGTTAGGACAAGTCAAAGGCTGTCTTAACTTTGTGGCTGTGCTATCCGGCTAACGGCTGAATATCGCTGCGAACTGGATAGCCATCGCAATTGATGATGAAACTGGATATTCGCACCAAAGACCAATAGACTCTAGCGCTAAATATCTAGTTTCATTTTTGCCTGCAGCGGTCAGGCCTTCAAGTGACGCTGACCATTGTAGGCTGAATATCGATGGCATGGGTCTGCTTTGCAATGTGCATCTCATAGGACTGAACTTTGCATAGTATAAGAGAGATGTGTCTCTGTCTCTCTAGTACTGCATTGCTTGCAGAGTCTAGTTTTGTGGTCTCCATTTCAGTTTTTATCTTCTGCACATTTTCTATTTTGTGGTCACTTATCTTCAGGGCCAGTGCAAGGATTTGAGGCGCCCTGAGCAAACCCCAACCACTGTTCCCTCTATGCTGTGCGTGTGTGCGCGCGCACACACCTCGCCAAGCGAGCGCACATACTTTACAACAGGGCGCACAAACATTACGGCTCTGATTCTGATAGAAAACAACACAGACGTCTTAAAATTTTTAAGTTATGATTGTAATTACTAGAAATTTCCCGCTTCATTTAGTAATCATCTATTTTCATTTAATTTGATTAAAATCAATGTGGTGTACATACTGTATTCTGACGTGTAGTCAAATTTTAAAGTATATAACTCCGAGTGTCGTTATGTGGCGCAAAAAAATTTTACCTTCCTTCAAAAGCTGCACACAGCTGATATTTTATGCGCACACAGCCTACAGAAAATTAGAGGGAACACTGACCCCAACCCTTGTTCCCCCGCTCCCACCCCCTCCCCAACCCCCATTGCCATTGCTCCCACCTCTCTCCAGGACCTGCAGTGGTGGCAAGAGCCTCAAACAGCCCCACAGCACTTATCTTGAAATTCCACCATCCCAGGGCTGTTTGAATTCCACTCCCTCCGATGCCAACTCCCTTTTTGCATGGAGGTGGAAGCCGCTTCCACCCCCATACAATAAGGAAGTCGACACCGGGCATCGGAGGGGGCAGAAGTCAAACGGCTTCACAGTGCTGGATTTACCTTGAAAATCCAGCACTGTGAAGCCGTTTGACTGTGCTGTGGGGCTGTTTGAGGCTCTTGCTGCTGCTGCAGGTCCTGGAGAGAGGTGGGAGCACTGGCAATGGGCCGCTTCTGGACCATTGAGACTCTAGACAGCTACCTAGTTTGCCTAAATGTCGTGCCAGCTCTGGTTGCTGTTACTAAGGCGAGAACACCAAGGAAAGAAGAGGAGCAACAACCCTCCACAGAAATCACAGAAGTCACTACAGCAGCGCAGGGAGGACACGGCCACACCTCTTTAAAACAAAGAAACCTTTTATTTCGTAAAACCTTCAAAGGTATAGACCCGACTTGGCCAAGTTTCGGCAGTTAGCCAATTAAGATGCAATTGCATATATATTCCAATGGCAGTCAGGACATTGTAACAAGAGCCAGTAATTGAAAGCTCAAAAAGCGCTTCTCAAGTATGCTTGAGTTTATATTTTTGGCACAGATTAAGCCACGATTCTTTGCAATGATCGGTTATGCAGTTGCGTCCTTGTCTCGCTCCAGTCCACAGGTGGACACAGAGGACAGACTGCTGGCACAGAGGACAGACTGCCGGCTGTGCTGCATGACTGATGTTGCCTTCACACCTTAGCAAATTATTATTCTGATCATTTTTGTAAATGAATACAAAAGCAACAGTAATGTCTAATTAAGCTTAAAACATCAAGCTGTTTATTGTTGGCTCTGTTCCCATCTTATTCTTTCTCTTTTGCAGCATTCTCCTCCTGTGCAGGGCTGGTGCAAGGATTGCAGGCCCCCTAGGCAGGTCCTCCATCCTGTTGTACCTCCGCCCCTATTGCTACCGCTGCCGCCCCTCTCCAGGGCCTGCAGCAGCACTAATAGTTTCCAAACCACAACACAGGACTTACCAATAACACTCCAGTGCTGAGCTGAGGCTTCTTTCTCTTACTATGTGCCATTTCTGCCCCCTGCAATGCCAGAAGCTGCGTCAGAGGGGGGCAGAAACGGCACTTAGTAAGATGAAGGCACTTGGTGCACACTTTTCACTACTCCTGAATAGATCTCTTTTCAGTCCTGGAACTTAGATCAGGATCTTCTCTTCCCATAAGAGATTTACTATATCATAGCAAGTAAACTCCACACCACAGCTGGATCCAGCAGGAGCAGCCACTTCATGGAAATAGGACAATGGGCTGCTGCCCAACAACACATAGAGCCCGATTCTGGTAAGGGCACCTCCGGGCTGTCCGGACAGCCCCAAGCAAGACAGGCCCATCTGGACCTGATTCTGGATTGTGGGAACAAAATGTTCCCATGGTAACCATAATCAGGCCCAAGGACGGCCCGGTGTGCCCCTGCCACCTGTGGGGATGTCCTCTCCACAAGGCCCCCGACTACCATGTCCTCGGCCCCCCTTTTCCCCACCGCCTGACCCAAGACTGGCCTGCTGTGGCCTGGATCAGGCAGCGGGGACCCCCTTCACCCAGTCCTGGCCCCGAGGGGATTCCTGGGCCCAATCACCACCTCCCTTTGAGGTGGAATAAGCAGTGCATCTCCACAGGCCTGGCAGGATGTTCAGGGCTGCCGTGACCTGAATCGGCCCTGTACATCTTGCCGGGCTGGCCCACCCCCGCTCTGCCTTGATCCCACCCTTTCCTGCCCCCTGCCGGCTCTCCCAGTTCTGATGCTCAGGATGTAAGGGGGAAGCCGGAGAGGGAATTGGGCCTGGACGTGCAGCCCCGCAACCCACGTCCCAGAATCGGGCCTTCAGGGACAGAAAACTGATTCTGCTCCAATATCCTTTGACTAGAACCTTCTGGGGATTCACTGACCAGCACCCTAGACTGTGCCCTTGCTGTCATTTCTAGAGGAGGTACTGTAGCAAAATGGTTCAGTCCAGTCTGCTCTGACACATATCCTCACTGAGAAAAGCACAGATCTTAGTAAAAGGGTCCTAAGGCCCCTTTAAATTACTTTGACATTTGCATGTTAGCCCATCACATGATTTTTCAGGTTGCCACTCACATTGCTAAGGAAAGCAATCTCAGGATAGTGACGGTCAGCTTTCAAATCATACTGCTGTGCACCAGCTACTTGAACCAACTGGCCATGCATTTGGCAGAACCTTGCTGTGATTCTACTCAGAGGTCAACCATATGACTCCAGTATGTGAGGGAAAGACCTTCCTGGAAAGGTCTGGAATCCAATCCTGGTCTCAATTTTCTCCCAAACTGTAACATTCTCTTTGTACATATTCTGACTAAATGGAAATGCACTCTTCTTTCTATGGTATTAGGATAGACTTGGCCAAGAGACATGGGCTTTTTACCAAGACTATGACCTCAATCTGTATTGGAGATTGGGGTCTGACCAATGGATCAGCCTACTTTTCCATTACTGGGGATTTAACTGAAAACAATGACAAATGTCCTGTACCATCTACCTCACTGTATATCTGTACATAAGCTCAATTGTTCAATATAACCCCTAACCACTAGCTATCTGTACATAAGCTCAATTGTTCAATATAACCCCTAACCACTAGCTATCTGTACATAAGCTCAATTGTTCAATATAACCCCTAACCACTAGTTATCTGTACATAAGCTCAATTGTTCAATATAACCCCTAACCACTAGTTATCTGTACATAAGCTCAATTGTTCAATATAACCCCTAACCACTAGCTATCTGTACATAAGTTCAATTGTTCAACGTAAAATCCTAACCACTGTTCAATGTAAACCGCCTTGACCATAGTGAAAGGCGGTATATAAACCTTGCTAAATAAATAAAAATACTTTTTATGAGTGAATAACACTACTGCCGTAGCTAAAGTGCTGCACTTACAGTATATGAATCAAAGGTGCATCACCAGGTGCATTGTGATGTGTGAACGTTACCTTACAATTCAACCAACTTCTGCTGCCTCCCAGTGGGATTCACTACAAGTCCCTAGATATCACAGATCTCCATACTATTTATTTAACAGGTTTTTTATACCACATTATCGTTTCCGTCAAAGCAATTTACATTGTAACCTAAACGTGGTAATGTACATTAAACAGGGATATTGATAACTTGGCTTTTTCTGAGGCAACGGAGGGCTAAGAGACTTGCCCAAGGCGTGCTAGTGGGAACTGAACCCTGGTCTCGTGGTTCCCATCCCAGTGCTCCAATCATTAGACTGCTCCTCCACTCCATGCTAGCCACAAAGCCTGGCTCAACGTATATGACTATATCAATGCTATTTTGCACTGCGCTTCGAAGGGCATTAGTTGTAGCTATCATCCTGTGCTTTGTGTCGCCATTTTTAAACCATAGAACAAACCTCTTTCTGACCCTTCTTCCCACTTTCCCTATGCTCCTTGTTGTACTTCAAGCAATCCAATCCTGAATCTTTTCGAGAAAAACATAACCCTATCAAATTTGGCCTTAACTGGGATCCCTCTGCAATATATACCAGCTAGCGCAAGGATTTCAAGATTCTGTTGCATATGTTTGACACATTTCCCTTCTCAGTAGCTCTAAAGGCTTTATTCTTCCTTGCATCCTTTTCAATTTTTCTCTCATAATAAGTAGATAAGTATATTTATGCTAGCATGGAGAGGTAAGGGAGAATGAATACATATGCTCTTTTCCCAAAGACGGCTTACGTATTTCCAAGGACAACCCCAAGCCTTGGGGCTTTTTGAGCTGTTGTTGCTAGAACACCTTGGAAGTTCCAGAAAACTACCAATTTTCAGGCAGGACTTGCAGGCCAGCTCATGCCCTCACAGTCTAGGGGTAATTGCATTTTGGCCAATCCCCTTCAGCCTTTCCACAGTCTTTGTGCAACCTCCTCAAGTACAGTAGTGGGGAACACCATGCCCCTTGGGCACCTGAATGAATTAACTCCCTTACAGCTGTCACCTATCAACTCACTCTTTAATGAGAATACCCTACCTTAAAAGCCATGACATTCTTCATGTCTGTATGCAGCACTCTCCTCCAACTGAATGCGCTCAAGACATCCAATGATTTCAATGCAGTTTCTATGGTCTCTTTCTTCGGCACCCACTGTCAACTCTCAACCAACAGGAAGAGTTATATTTTCTCACTTCCCCAAATTATATGTCAAGCAGACAAATTTTCCAGTGCAAATGCCACATCTTGATATCATAATCAACATGACTATTAACCACCAGAAACCAATACCTCAGTTGTTCCACGGCCACTACCCAGTGGTGTACACATTCTCCCCACCTTACATGCTGATGATTACCTCCAACCCAGTGTTCTGGTTCAGACTTGTTGGAATGACTATAACCTGAAAAATCTCTTCTGACCTAGATGGATTAACCTGTGATGCTTAAGAAGCATAAGAGGGCAGATGAGCCTGTGCTATGCAAAGTGTTTGGACCTAGCATTATCTATGCCTGTGCTGGTTATTGGACATATATAAATAAGGCCCTACATTATGGATCTGGATTTGAAACTTTTGATTTAATTACTCACCTTTTCCAAATCTGAGATCAAGACAAGTTACAGTCAGATACATGTGTTATTTTTCTGTCCAAGTAGACTTACAGTCTAGGTTGTACCTCAAGAAGTAGAGAGTGAAATGACTTTCCCAAGGTCACAAAGGGTGTTAGTGGAAAGAGCAAGATTTGAACCCTGGTTTCCCTTATTCTGTAACGATTCGCCTACTCCTCCATTCCCTGTTCCTGCTTAAAGCCTGCCTCAGCCAATGTGTGCCTATCCCAGTACTCTCTCCAGAACAAGAGGACCAGATTAGTAGTCATAAAGTGGGTAATAAAGGTCCTGACAAACACTCTATACCCATGCTGGTTATCAGTGTTTGAGTTAACCAGAAGAGGAGAGAAAGCCATTCCCATACCTAAAGCATAACAACTAATTTTTACAGTAGGGGCAATAGTTTAAATCACCCCTCACCTCATTGGCCTGTGTCATAAGTGACCTACCTAAGTGCCCATCCCCAGTCTTCAAGTCTTTAAGAACCAAATGCCATCAGACAGACAGGTGCCATACTTTATCACTAACTGATAGAAGAATAGAAGATCGCAACCTGAATCCAAAGGCTGTCGTAACTTAGGTGGGTGAGATGCCCCTAAATGCAGTATGGGATCACCAGCAGCCAAAAGCAAATGATTGCCATACAGGGAAATCCAGGGTTGACATGAGGAATTGAAACAAATAAAAATACCAGTATCAGCTGCTCTTATGAAGCTCAGAGCAAAGGTCCGCTTAAGAGAGTAGACAACTACCAGATCTGCTGCTCAAGCTAGTTTGGCCCTTCTTCAAGTGGCATTAAGGATGCAGTCATCTGCAAGTCCAAGCCAAGTGGTAGAACCACTGTGGCCCAGCATGATTTTATTTTAACGAGGGGGAGGAATGGGCGGAGGAATGAGCAGTAAGCAAGTGCGTAATTGGAAGCCTTGCACTCATTTGTGACTAATTACAAGGTATTATTGGCTCAAAGAACATGGATGGTCAGGGCTTCAGTATCCAAGGCAAGTCCATTTAATGTTCTGGGATGTCTGAAGGGAAGGGATGCAGGGGAAAAACAAGTGGAAGAAATTGAATAAGTTCAATTAGCTATGGCTAGTATTGTTGAGGCAGGTGTAGTGCAATGATGATATGGAGGTGCTATTTATTGTTTTTCTCTTTGTTATATGTCTTGCTGGATGTACTGATTTCGAAAAAGGTTTTGAACATAAAAGGCCATGGCTGCTGCAAACTATGGTAAACAGACAGCCATTTTGAATTCAAAGGAGAATGGAGAAGATTGTCAATGGGGATGTAGAGTTACTGCAACAGGATCAGTGGTAAGAAGGGGATGAGAAATATAGCTCATCCTATTCTTAAGGCCACACCCAGACCATTCCATTGCCCATACTGCCACCACAGCCATAGTGCCTAGGATTCCCAGCAGGGGCAAAGACCACTGAGTCTTAGAAATGCTGGAAGTTCTGGGGGTGGGGGTGGGATGGGGAAAGCCATGCTGGGAGCGTCTGGAGCTAGGGTGCCATGTTAAAATTGCACAATAGGAGGCTTCTAAAGTTACTGTAATTTGCACAAGGTGGCTCTGATGATATAAAAATGTTACCATGTACAACACATTTCTTTATTATAAAATGCCTACTCATATCACACTTGTAGGTGCCTTGTAAAGTTGTAGGAGGTTTTTATTGTGGGTATGTCTTTGAAGGTCAACACAAAAGAGGAAGACCAGCAATGTGATGGATCAATACAGTAATAGCAGTTATGGATACCACTCTGTGACAAAAGGAATCACCCCAAAAGTTGGTAACCAAACTACAAAATATAATATCAATAAAGGTCCCAATAGTAAAGTGACGGATAACTTAACTTTTTGTTTGTCGGATATGCCATCAAAGGAACAGGAGGATTCTAAGCCTCCTACCCACAGTGGCAGCTCATTTTTAATTATATTTTAAAAGCAATTTAGCTCAAAAGATGACAACACTGAAACGAGTAATGGACAACAGGAGAAATCCTGCATACAACGTGTCTCATTTCAAGTCGCATTCTAGACCCTGCTTCAGGTTAAACAGGATTCAAGAAATTATTGCCCAGCGCTTGTACAAACCAAGTGAAAACCCGTTGATTTGATAAGATCAGCATCTGACATCATTAACAACAAGCTAATGAAGCCTTCCAATCAAACACCAGAGGTGGTCCATGAATGGGAACCCCCTAGAAATGATTGGCTGCATGTCAGAACAGACTGGCCCAATCCAGTTCTAGATTTAACCCTTGTGGGGTGACAGTGCAAAGTTTAAATATCCAGAATTGTTCCCGTCTCTGAAGTTGGTAAGTTCTGTCACCATTCTGGGGGTTCTCTGGAATGAAGTCAATTATGCACCAATGTAACTGTTCAAAGGAATGTCCTTTCAAAAGGCAGTGTTCAACCATATAAACATTGAAACATGATGACAGAAAAAGACCACATGGCCTATCTAGTCTGTCCTTCCATATCAACAACTACAACAGTCCCCTTTTTACCTTTAGAGATCCTCTGTGTTGGTCCCATACTTTTTTGAATTCAGTTACTGCCCTCATCTCTACCACCTCCACTGGGAGACTATTCCATGGATCCACTACTCTTTCCATAAAGAAATATTTCCGCATATCACTCCTGAATCTATCTCCCTTCACCCTCATCCCATGTCCCCTCGTAGCAGAACTTGCTTTCAATTGAAAGAGGCTCTCTCCCTGAACATTTATGCCATGGAGGTATTTAAACATCTCAATCATATCACCTCTATCCCGCCTTTCCTCTAAGGTGTACATATTAAGATCCTTAAGTCTGTCCTCATATGCTTTATAATGAAGCCCACTAATCATTTTAGTAGCCACCCTCTGCACCGACTCCATCCTGTTCACATCCTTTTGAAGGTGCGGTCTCCAGATTGCACACTATACTCCAAATGAGGTTGCACCAAAGACTTATAGAGAGGCATTATAACCTCCTTTTTTCTGCTAGCCATTCCTCTCCGTATGCACCCAAATATCCTTCTAGCTTTTGCCGTCGCCTTTTCTACCTGTTTAGCTACTTTAAGATCATCAGACACAACCACGCCTAGGTCCCGCTCTTCTTTAGTGGACAAAAGTACTTCACCCCTATACTGTATTGCTCCCTTTGTCGTGAAGTACAAGGTTCAGAGCCGATGGAAACAGAGGATTCACTGCAAAGTGAAACCAGAATTGACAGATCTGAAACAAGCATGGAGGGTTGGCATGGAAACCCCAAACAAAGGACGTCACAGTGTGCTAGGGAACGCCCATCCCCTGAGCTAGCTCCTGCTTCATCAGGGAAGAGGGAACAGCTGGTGGGAGGTGTGGCCAGGTCCAACGGAAAGAGAAACACAGATAAAAACTCTTTAGTTAAGGATAGAGAGAGCACAGGAGGGAGCACAGGAGGAGTGGAGAAAACTGAAGGAACGAGGAGAGCAGAGAAGGATAGATATCCCGAGGGCAGCCAAGGTTTGTGGCTGGGAGAAGAGAAAAGGGAAGGGAATCCCAATCTCACTCGGAGAAACTTCTCAGAGGAAGAGAGCTGTGAAAGACATACAATTCCAGCTCACAGAGAGCAGTGCTCAACTACCAAAAGCACTGGGGATTTTTACCACTCTAAAAGCAAAGACGTTTATTCTGGGAACCAGAGAAGACAGCCATGCTGTGCTCATTACAGTCATCCTGAAGGTAAAGCTTATTTCCCTGATACAAAGCTTTTATCAGAAAGGAGAGAAAAGTTTTACCTACCATTCAGGGCCGGCCCGTCCATTGAGCAAGAATGTTTTTTGCACAGGGCCCCGCGTTTCAGGGGGCCCCGCGCAAAAAACATTCTTAAGCATCCCAAGTTAAAAAAAAAAAAACAACAAACCGGCTGCTTCTGCCGCGGCAGCTTCAAGAGCTCTGCCGCGGCAGCTTCAAGAGCTCTGCCGCGGGGCCCCCCCCTGCCCGGCAGAGCCTCCGTGCATCTTCAGCTCTTCACGTCCAAAACGCGGGCTTTTTTCAGAGCCGCGAGAGTTTCTTTTCTCGCGGCTCTCTTAATCCCGCGGGGCTGATGGGATTTCCCATCACCCTCGGCGGGATTAACAGAGCCGCGAGAAAAGAAACTCTCGCGGCTCTGAAAAAAGCCCGCGTTTTGGACGTGAAGAGCTGACGATGCACGGAGGCTCTGCCGGGCAGGGGGGGGCCCCGCGGCAGAGCTCTTGATGCTGCCGCGGCAGAGCTCTTGAAGCTGCCGCGGCAGAAGCAGCCGGTTTGGGTTTTTTTTAATTTTAATTTGGAATGATAGGGGGGGGGGGGTGGTTAGGACTGGTAATGGCTATGGGAGGGGGGGAGGCTAAACTGGAAGTAGGCTGATGGGAGGGGGAGGCTAAACTGGAAGTGGGCTGATGGGGGGGGGGTGGGGAGGACTGGTAGTGGGCCGGGGGGATGTGGGGTGAGAACTGGGAATGGGCCCGGGGGGGTGGTTAGGACTGGTAATGGGCCATGGGGGGGGCTAAGTGGGCTGATGGGGGGGTTAGGACTGGTAATGGGCGATGGGGGGGGCTAAGTGGGCTGATGGGGGGGGGGGTAGTAATAATAAGGGTGTATGGGGGGGCTAAGTGGGCAGATGGGGGGGTTAGGACTGGTAATGGGCGATGGGGGGGCTAAGGGGGCTGTTGGGGGGGTTTGGACTGGAAATGGGCTATGGGGAGGGGGCTAAGGCTGGAAGTGGGGGGGTAGGACTGGAAATTGGCTGATGGGGGGGGTTAGAACTGGTAATTGACTATGGGGAGGGGGCTAAGGCTGGAAGTGGGGGGTAGGACTGGTAATGGGCCGGGGGGGGGGGTTAGGACTGGTAATGGGCCATGGGGGGGGTGTTAGGACTGGTAATGGGCCATGGGGGGGGGAGGCTAGGACTGGTAATGGGCTGATGGGGGGGGGAGGGTTAGGACTGGTAATGGGCCATGGGGGGGGGGAGGCTAAGACTGGAAGTGGGCTGATGGGGGGGGGTAGGACTGGTAATTGGCTATGGGGGGGGGCTAAGACTGGAAATAGGCTGATGGGGGGGCTAGGACTGGAAATAGGGTGATGGGGGGGGTTAGGACTGGTAATGGGCTATGGGGGGCTAAGACTGGAAATGTGCGGATGGGGGGGCTAGGACTGGAAATAGGGTGATGGGGGGGTTAGGACTGGTAATGGGCTATGGGGGGCTAAGACTGGAAATGGGCTGATGGGGGGGTAGGACTGGTAATTGGCTATGGGAGGGGGGCTAAGACTGGAAATAGGCTGATGGGGGGCTAGGACTGGAAATAGGGTGATGGGGGGTTAGGACGTAATTGGCTGATGGGGGGTTAGGACTAGTAATGGGCTATGAGGAGGCTAGGACTGGAAATGGGCTGAGTGGAAGGAGGGCTTGAACTGCAAATAGCTGATGGGGACGGGGGCTTGGAATGGAAATGGGTTGTGAGGGGGAGGGAGCTAGGACTGGAAATGGGTGAGGGGGGGGGCTAGGACAGGAAATGGGCTGATGGGCTAGAATAGGACTGGAAATTGGCTGTTGGGGGGTGCTAAGATTGGAAATGGGCTGTGGTGGGGGTTGGATTGAAATGGACTCATGAAGGGGCTAGAACTGGAAGTAGGCTCATGGGGGCTTGGATTGGAAATGGGCTGAGTGGAGGGGAGCTAGGATTTGACATGGGCTGATGGTGGGGCTAGGAAAGGACTAGAAATGGGCTCATGGGGGGCTGGGATTGGAAATGAGCTGATGGAGGGACTTGGATGGGACTGCAAATAGATGGGGGAGCTAGGACTGGAAATGGGCTTATGGGGGGCTAGGACTGGAAATGGGCTGATGCGGGGACTAGAAGGGAGCGGATGCTGGGTGGGACTGGAACTAGAATGGAGCTGATGTTGGGGGAGGATTAGAATGGGATGGAGCTGGGAGAGTGAAATGGAGAGGGAAAAAATATTTTGTGTGGGAGGGAAGACAAATCTACAATTGTCCGGATATTGGGAGAGTAGGTGGGGATTGAGGATGGAGGGGTAAAATTTGAGTGGATGAAATAGGAATGAGGAAAGAGCAAAAAGGAGAAAGATTAGTATGTTAAAGCAGATGTAGAGAGAGAATGGAAAAAAACTAGAAGAGAGAAGAAAAGACAAATGGACAGCAGACGACGAAGAATTAGCGGAAGACACGAAGAAACCAGAAGAAAGTGGCTGGAGCAATTGCAGCTGAAAAAAAATGCACAAAAGGTAGAAAAATATCTCTTTATTTTGAATTTATTAATTGGAATATGTCAGCTCTGGGAAATGTGCATCATTAACGTCTGCGCTTTGTTTAGTACAAGAGCAAATTAATGTATAGTTTTATTTCTACAGTGTTGTACATTCCAAGTTTGGCTTTTGGGATTCCCAGTTTAATTATTGTCTTCCTGTTTCTAAATTGTGATTCCTTGTTTGGTGATGGTCTATGTTCTGCATGTGTAACTGAGCTGAGGTATTCTGTTTATGTAATTCCTATTTGACATTGCCACTTGTTCTCTTTCCCCAGTAGGTCATGTATTGTTGTTCTCTGAAATGTATTGGTTTAATATTTGCAGCGTTTCCTTTTGATAGTTAGGGTATGGTGCTTTATGAGTCCTGGTAGTGCTGTTAGGATACGGCGGGTTTGCTATGGGTTCTAAATGGGCAGTGTTTGTAGTAGTTCCTAATGTGCCTGGCGGTTGGTATTGGATTATAGTAATGTAGAAGTCTTTTAGTCTTTCTTTATTCATACACTCATTAAGAGGCATGTTTACTAAAAGTTCGTGTATGGTAACATTATGCAAATATTTATGCAAATGAGGCCCCTTATGCAAATGAGGCCCCGCACCGAGTCTCCGCACATGGCCCCGCACCCCCCTTGGGCCGCCCCTGCTACCATTTTGTAGCCAAGGGAGATTCCTGGGGGAAAGCAGTTTAAAAGGCAGACACAGAACTTCCCATAGCCAAGCAGAAGAGGGAAGCGTGTATCCTTTCAGTTACCGGGAGCTGTGTGCACAAGAATCCAAACACCCAGACTCCTCTAGCAGGTTGGGGGAAGGGAACCCTTTGATTGAAGTAGAGAGGTTTGCACGGCAGACAGAAGAACCCTCTCTAAGAGACATTGAAGGAGAAGGTGATCCTATGCAGTGGGATTCTTATCAACCCCCAGTGTCTGAAGTGTATATGGACTGCTCGTATATGATAGCAGACAATGTGCAATCCCTTTGTTAATATTGCTGAATTTTGCTAAAGAAGAAAACAGCCAAAAGGAGCATTTTGGAGAGAAACACTGTTTTATTCCTTTGTGCCTTAAAAGCTGAGAATAAGCATTTATTTGAGTTACATATTTTTGTTCACACCAGAAGCATGGTTTCTTTGTTAATATAACTTTCTGTTCATGGTCAACAATATCCAACCCCGGGAGAGGAAATAAATCCTTATTTAACCTGAACCACTCGTGTACAACTTGGAATCATTTCAGTGCTGTGGAACTACGTTACCCAGGAGGCCCTTCCAAAACCTCCATTAAGTAGTTTTAAGCACAAGAAGCACAACTGCCCACTCGCCTTGCTCACGCTATATGCCTCTGGCAGGGTGAGTGGTGACACCTTGGATTGCTGCAGCCCAAATGCATGACCTTACATTTTTTAACATTAAATCCCAGCTGCCAAATTCTAGACCATTCTTCAAGCTTAGCTAGATCCCTCCTCATGTTATCTACACCTTCCTGGGTGTCTACTCTATTGCAGTTTTTGGTATCATCTGTAAAGAGGCAAATCTTACCTGACAGCCCTTCCGCTATATCACTAACAAAGATGTTAAAAAGGGGCTGCCTTG
The DNA here is from genome assembly GCA_033557465.1 of Ichthyophis bannanicus. Classification (NCBI taxonomy): domain Eukaryota; kingdom Metazoa; phylum Chordata; class Amphibia; order Gymnophiona; family Ichthyophiidae; genus Ichthyophis; species Ichthyophis bannanicus. The sequence goes on from CM066037.1 coordinate 133,742,066, forward strand.
TTGGCAGTGCATAATAGAGATGCATGCTCACCCAATCGAACCTTGCATTGCCTTGTTGTTCAGTCCACATAGTACAACTGATAGGGGCAGATGATCAGGTAAACCACAAAGGTTAACTTACAAGAAGTCTGCCAACGAGCATGTAATGACAGCTCTTGATGTGGATCCTGCCAAGTTTCACCCTCCAAGGTCAAGCCACAATATCTGCATTCACCGCAAGCATAATGGCCAGGGTCAGAATGTCCATTGAGGGGTCTATCAGCCAGAGCGGTGGAATGAACCAATCTATCCCGGAGGTTCAGACCCCTAGAAAAAGTCAGCATTAGAGGTCGCCTAAAACAGGAATGTAAACTCAAGATGTTCCAATGCTGATGCAAAAGCTTGGTGATCTGGTAGGAATGTTGCATACTTACTATCCGGACATCTAGGGATGTTTCACTTCCCACCTGATGACCAGTGAGAAGCCAGTCCTTGTGGGTGGATCGAGTCCATTTGTAAGCCTGAGCTATAATTTTCCAAGGCTTGCCCCTAACTCTTAAACGTGTACTGAGTTCTTGAGCATGCTTATTAAATTGGTTTCAAGACTCTGACATGGTCCTAATAAACCAATTATGCCCCAAAGCATACTCAATCAATATATGCAACAGGACAAATGGCAGAGGAGGGGGTGTAGCTATCATAGCTAGATCCAACTTACTACTCTCTACTACTGAATCCACCTCTACCTCAGGCATGGACTCCATTACAGTTTCCAACTCAACTCTATCTCTGCACCTCTTATACCGAGCACCCCAGACAGACTCAACTGATCTCTCCACGATCCTAGACACAGCCTGCTCCCCCCAACCTGCCTTAAGACCCCTTATAATCTTAGGTGATTTAAACTTACACTCCACAACTCCTATACAATCCTCTACCTTCCTCCAAGCAATGAACGCCCTCCACTTCACCCAAATTCTGGAACAACCTACACATTCCAAAGGAAACATCCTTGACCTAATATTTATCCCACAACAATCTCTATTCGCTGATCAGGTCCTACACACTATTCAACCCATACCCTGGTCTGATCATGCTCTTATCCTCTTCTCCTTTCCCTACTCCACTCACAGAAGTCAACCTCATGCCCATCCTCAACATACCCATAAATTTAAACAATTCAATGCAGCCAACTTTCTAGAGCAAACAATCCCTTCTCTTGACCTACTAAATAGTATGAGACTGAACCAAGAGTCCCACATCTCTAAATGAAACGAAATCCTATCTGCAGCCTCTCTACTCCCACCTAAACAATTTCCTCAAAAGCACCGCAAAAGAGCCCCCTGGTTCTCCACAAAACTAAGAACACTCAAAAGGGAGCTTAGACGTCTTGAACGTATATGGAGACGCTCTCATGACCCTAATGCACACATTGGTTACAAAATTAACCTCCAAACCTACTGCTCTGAAACCCTCAACCAAAAACGAGAATATAATGAAAACATGATCCAACGGTCACTTAATAAACCTAGAGAGCTTTTCTCCATTGCCAAATCCTTAATAAATGAACCCTCACAGCAGGACCAGCCTCCAAAAATATCTGCACAATCTATAGCTAACCACCTGATCTCTAAATTCCCTCCGCCCTCAACCAATAGCCCCCAACCTATTGCTGACTACTGCACTCATCCACATGAACCAACCCCCTTAAATTTATGGAATGAATTTGATCCCCTTACACTGGATAACGCATCTAATGTTATAAAAGATTTAAATTCCTCAACCTCTGCCCTTGACCCTTGCCCTGTCCCTTGGATCAAATCCACCAGAAGTTCTCTCAGCCCCTACATCCTGTATATTGTACAAACCTCCCTCCAGACTGGATCTGTACCACCCCCACTTAAGTGTGCCACTATCCGTCCAATCCTAAAAGGAACAAAACTTGACCCCACTTCCCCCACCTCCTACAGACCCATTTCTAGCATCCCTTTCTTAGCAAAGATAACCGAGAAGCTAGTTCAAACCCAACTTCAGAACTATATTGATGATCACTGTCCTCTAGATTTATTCCAACATGGTTTCAGAATGAACCATGGAGTTGAAACCCTTCTTACCTCTCTACTAGATTCCTTATACCTTGTGACAACGCACCGCCTAGCCTGTGGCATAAGCAGGCCAAGGGGATGTGAGCCACACAGTGGGGTGAGTTTAAAAGAGTCCTTGTTAGTGCTGAAGCCTTCCTACTGTAGTTGTGGAGTGAGTGACGACAGCCAAGGTTGGGTTTCCAAAGTAAGTAATGCTTTATTCATGCATAAGGTATTTGCACAAAGTATAGCAAAGGACACCGTACAGGACTTACTCCCCCACCACAGAAGTATAATGGTAACCTTCTGTACCAAATAAAAGTTCAAGTGTTCATATAGCTTCTCCTGATACTTCTCAGGGACACATAAAATATTTACAAGCTTTCATCATTCGTCCAGCTTCATTACTACAACAGGGCTTCAATCTTCTAGTACTGCTTTCTCAGTATCTACTGATAATAAAGAATCTTTCTCCTGTTGTACTTCTTTCTAGTGTCAAACAGCTTCCCATAGAAATGGCAATCTCCACAACTCTGGTTTATTAATGACTGCCTTCTTGTGTAGGAGCAGTTTCTCTATATTGCCTTCTATTCACAGCTGTACCACATGAAGCTTTGATTCATTCCATTCACTAGAACGCTGCTGTCTCTCATGCAGGTTCTAGAACATTGGCTTAAGGCTTCTCAGCACTCAATCATCAATTAGGAATACTTATAGTTCTTCACTCTATCATACAAATCCTTAGGTAGCTGCTTTGTAAGATCCCTCAGCTCTGCATGGTCTTCAAAGGCTCCTCTTAGCTCTCTGCACGGTTGCTGCCAATTAGCTTCTTGCTGGCAAGCAGGTGTGTGCTCTTCTGAACTAGAGCTTAGCTCACGCTGTCTATCGTAGGGAAATGTTTGCAGCTTTCTAACAGGGATTTTTCTATAGCCCCTCTTCCCTCTATTAACTTCAGGTTTATATTCAGGGCCTGATTTACCCCTGCCTCCTTTAGCAAGCAGTCTATTGTCAGTTCCTATAGACTGACTTCTCTCAAAGCTATTTACTTTACAAGGCTTAGAAGAGTTTGCTCTGACCTGGTTTTTGCAGCGTCTGCCTCTGGGGAACTCCCCTGACTCCAAGTCAGTATTCCAGGCTTCTGAATCCAGTTCTGGGTCACCTCCAAGGTTTTTTCTCTCATGGAGCTGAGGTCTGCCTGTGTCTCTCCCTGGACCACTTGCAGGAACTCTCCCTTCCCTGGTTCTCTCCTTAGTTCCTCTGGGCTCAGCCTTTCTGCTTGCACTGCTCTGTAACCAGTTCTTCTTCTCCAGGTCTTGCTCCTCGAGGGCTTGCTGCTCCAGTGCTTGCTCCTCGAGCCCCTCCTCCCTACTAACTGCTGCTTCCTGGTTATGAGTGCAGAGTGGCCCAATCCGGTCTGACTCCTCCCACCTCCCTGATTGGCTATGTCTCTGGGTTAGCCTAGAGCTAGGGTGTGGTTCTTTCCCTGCTCTTCTCTGCAGAGAATGTTTGTGAGCAGGAAACTTAACCCCTTCCTGTCCTGCCTCTCCAAGCATCTGAGGTGACAGAAAGTGATTTAAACCCATTTTCTCCTGTTTCTGGGGCTCTGCCTTGTCACAACCTGCACACCCAGAATCCTACCCAAGGATGCCTACTCATTTTCCTTGACTTATCCGCTGCTTTTGACTCCCTTCCTCACCATCAACTCCTAAGCAGACTCCACGAAATAGGACTGAGAGGCACAACCCTAAACTGGTTCCGATCCTACATAGATGACAGAACCCAACAGGTCCGTATTGGAAATGATACCTCCCTTCCATTTACCCTAAAACAAGGTGTCCCCCAAGGATCTAGTCTATCTGCTGTTCTATTCAATATTTTCCTTCAACCTGTCTGCAAGATCTTTCAAAGCTATGGCATTCAGTACCAATTATATGCAGATGACATGATGTGCTTCACCCCATTTAACCTTACTAACCCTAACTTTACTAAACTAAGTGAATGCCTAACCAGCCTAAAATCTTGGCTCTCCCAGCACAACCTCCTAATTAATCAATCCAAAACTGAGGTTCTTCAGGTATTTTCCAATACCTCATACACCCCACCTCCAACCATAACTATTGGCGATCTCACACTCACTATAAAAAACCAAGTGAAATATCTTGGTATTATCCTTGATCAGAACCTCTCCCTCACTGAGCAAATAAAGAGAACCACCAATACAATATATGCAAAGCTACGTACCCTCCGGAACCTCAAACCTCTTTTAAGTCCTGACTCTTTTCGTTCTGTCTGTCAGGCCCTCACAATCCCTTCTCTTGATTATTGTAACCTCATCTATCATGGCCTTCCCAAGAACACTATTCAACCGCTCCAACTAGCCCAGAACACGATAGCGCGGCCCATAACCAACAACCCCAGATGATCACACATCACACCAGTTCTATATGATCTCTACTGGCTCCCCATTCAATACAGAGTTAAATTCAAAGTGCTTACCCTTACACATAAAATCATCTCCAGTGAGTCAGCTCCATGCCTCTCTCCACTCCTTCCCTTCCCCAATAACACAAGAACACGCCGCTCCATTACCATAAACCAACTGACCATCCCATCAACTAAAAGACATTCCAAACAATCTACCTGTAACAGGGCTTTCTCCCTCTATGCTCCGTCTTTATGGAATACCCTTCCTCACGAGCTGCGAAACTGTCTAAACCACTCTGAGTTCCGAAAGCAGTTAAAAACTCATCTTTTCCTCGAACATTTTTCCCTACCACCTTAGTACCTAACCTTTTACATCCTCTTCCCCGCCCCTGCCCTCTCAAAAATCTATTATACAGCCATGTGATATCTCTGTATATACCTTTGTAAATAGTTGTTCATTGTTCATTTAATTAGATTATATTGTTTATTTATTTATTTATTTACATATTCTTATATACCATGCTATTCTGCATCAGTGTGGTTTACATTGAACAAACTGAAATTACATTGAACAGGGCATTCTAACTTGGAGATAACTATTTTACAGGGAACATGGGCTATGGAGGGTTAAGTGGCTTGCCCAAGACCACAAGGAGCACCTGTGGGACTAGAAACCCCAGTCCTTCTGGCCCAAGGTTGCTGTCCTCTAGTGGGATTTGAACCCCTGACCTTCTGGCCTGAAGTACCTTGCCCCAACCACTAGGCCACTCCTATATATCCCTGTTAACTTGTTCTATGTAAACAGTTGAAACATACTGCCACAAAATGTTTTATGTAAACCGTCTTGATTTGTAGAAAGACGGTATATAAAAAAGGTTAAATAAATAAATAAAAATAAATAAATTCTGGCAGTGTGGAGCATAAACGTCGGAGTCTTAGAAATTGGCCATATGGTAATCCTTGTTTTAAAGGGCCAGGATGGATTCTATGGGTATCAAAATAGCATGTTCCTTTGTACCAGTTTATGATATACTGATATATTAAGTCTATCAGTGGTCAATGTGATGGTAATATCCAAAAACTACATACCACTCTGTCAGCAATTAGCCATCTGACTGAAGACCAAACACTGTGTAGGACAACAATCCACAGGGTTATGATGAGCTGACATCAGTTCAATGGTACTTACAACAACATGCCTTTGCATTGTCTTATACAATGGAAAATTTCAATTGACATTTGCCTTTGGGGCAACATTGTTGTGAAAAGGAGGAGGGCTGAGACTAGGAAACATAATACTTTGAAATAGGATTAGCTTTTCCAGTCTGTAGAATGAGTTTATGAAAATGATAGCAAAAGATGACAGAGATTGCAATAAAGTAACCAAATATTATGAAATAATAAAAGTTTGCTTCTTTTTGAGCCTGTGCAGTTAAAATCCTGTGTGGCCCACATCTTTTTGTAATTAATCTGGTCCAATAGTGCATGTACTATATATTGTAGGAAAATGCATAAAATCGAGAATGTGTAATGCTATCCCACCTGAAAATGTCCGGAGAATGGACACTGCTGTGAGTCATCATAGCAGCATCCTGCTAAATAAATACAAAGAGAAAAAGAAGTATAAATTCCGGCATACAAGGATTATTTATGAGGCATTGGCTGCAGCAATTAGAAACATGATGCCTGCTGTTGCTATTCCAATTTCTACTACAAAATTTCTTTCTGGAGTCAAAAGATCCCAAACTCGATAAGCTATTGTGCAGCAAAGAGCTCGTCCCTTAATTTTACTCTCAAATAATACTGTAGCAGTCAGTGTGGTGTTAATAAAGCTCTTCCAACAATAGAAATTGAAGCCTGGCGCTGAAACCATTTTCCTGTCCTTCTGGAAGGCCCCAGGCCCTGGCGATTATGGCTGCCTTTTTGAGATTTTGCAGATGATATGAGAGGATGTTCTATTCAAGATGCACAGCTGTCTTCAAAAGTTTCTTGCCTGCATGTGGGTTTAATTTGCAAACACATTTATCATGTACTATACTGTAGTGCAGAGTTCTAGTAACCATATTGTGCCTGGAGAAAACTAGTCTTTGTAGGTTGTGACAAAAAAAGAAACTGACGTGCATGAAATTTTAGACCACCCAGGCCCCTTCTTTACATGTATCACACTAAGCATGTTACAAGTGAATGTTTAGCCAACAGCATCATATTTGTTTCTTTTATTTATTATTTTAAACTGTGGATATAATACATTTTATATGTATATTACAAAGCATATGGGGCTTATGCTTTCAGTATTTTTCCCCTAGACACAAAATGAAAAATGTTAGTAATAGATATAAAGTGTTATTTTTCAGTTCTTTTAGAAATCTAGGGTATATGCTGTCTAGTCCTAGTGATTTGTTACTCTTTAATTTGTTAGTTTGCTCCATTACATCTTCCAGGTTCACCATGATATGCTTCAACTTCTCAGCGTCATCACAATCAAAGAGTGTTACTAGTGTGGAATCTCCCTGATAGTCTTTTCAGTAAAGACAAAAGCAAACAATTAATTTAATTTTTCTGCTATTGCCTTCTTCTCTCTGAGTTCCCATGTTGCCCCTCAGTTGTCTAACTGTCCAACTGACTCCCTCACAGGCTTTTTGCTTTGAGTATACTTGAAAAAGTTCTTATTAGTTTTTGCCTCTCTAGCAAGATTTTCATATTTGTTTTCCTAATTTTTGTTAGCATTTCACTATCTATTATCTCTTCCTGACCAGATGGGCAATAGTATACCCCCACTGCTATACTCTTCCCCAGTACAAAATGGAATTTCTATAAGGAATCCACTACGCAGTTTGTTTCCTGTAGGATGTTATCCTGTATGATTCTATGTCATCCTTAACATATTGTGCCACTCCCTGCACCTACCATTTTAGACCTATCATTTTGCTATAGTTTTTATCCTAGTATCATAGCGTCCCTTTGATTATCCTCCTTTTACCAAGTCTCCAAGATACCTATTTTGTCTATATTTTCATTTAGTGCCACATCTTCTAACTCTCCAGTCTTATTTTTCAGACTTATGGGATTCACATACAGGCAACTCAAAGTATGGTTTTTATTTGTAGTCACAAACTATATAGCAATTGATAGGGGATTGGAATAATTTATCATTTCTGTTTTTTATTTAAATGTACCTGGGCTACTTCAGCTTTTGTTATAACCTCTTTAGTGGGATATTCTAGTTTCGGTGTTTTGCCAGTATCATACTTTATTGCAAACGATGTGGTTCTGTGCAATTGTCAGCTTTCTTCTATGAACTGGTTTAAACAAAGCTCTACATCTTTATTATATATTCTAGTGCCAGCAGCCTGGTTCTACCCTTGTTAAGGTGGCACCCATCCTTTTGGAATAAACTCCTTCTTTTGCAAAATGTCAATCAGTTCCTAAGAAATCTAAAGCCTCTTCCCTGAATCATTGTCTCATCCATGCATAGACGCGAGTCCAGTCTACCTCAGAGGTCCTGTGCATGGAGCAAAGTAGTTTTTGAAATTTAGCTGGTGGCAACAATTAAACTTCAAGAACTACTTGATTTAAAGCTCTTAAAGCAGGCAATAAGGAACTAAAAATAAATGTGAAATCAAGAATCTCCAGGGCTTGCAGTCTCCGAAATCCTCTTGTTGTTTATTGTTACAAGAGAATAAAAAGGAACAAGGACAATGAATAACCCTGTCGTACTTTCAGCATGATTAGAAGGCCTCTGGCATCTCCTCATTGACCAGAACCATTACCTGTGGCAAAGTGTAAGACAGTTTAACCCACTTTAGTATCTCTCCTTGAAAATCAAATTATTTGAGAGCCCATATCATGTTTGTTAATTCTTGGGTGGTATATAACATAAATACAACTTAAAAACATAAACATTGTAGCAAGAATATAAAAATAATACTATAAAGAAACAGACCCAAGTCCCAAGATACTTTATCAAATGCTTTTTATTCTTTCTAACTTAATAGAACATAAGATATGCCATATTGGGTCAGACCAAGGTCCATCAGGCCTTGTATCCTGTTTCCAAAAGTGGCCAATCTAGGTCGCAAGTACCTAGCAGTTTCCCCAAAAGCCACAGGTTCCACAATGCTTGTATTGGGGCAAGCAGTGGATAACCTGGGCTAGCAAAATTTGTACATATGGAACTGAACATGTCTGTCAGTCTGTCCATATATCTGAGGGCAAAATAACTCTCTGAAAACTTAATTGAACTAGATCAAATTTGGAGTGAGTAGGAACTTAGGAAAAAAAGGATACGAAGTTCAAAAATGGGCCAGATCAGAATGGGGGTTCAAGAAAATGAAGTCCCCAAAAATGTCCCAATGCATTTCTGGGGGAGTGGCAGTTCAGCAGCTGCAGTATAGAAGCACTTATGCATTTAAAAACAGAGATTAGAGAATTGCTCCTTTCAAACTGCCCTTCCTATCCTCCACCAGTCATAAACATACAAAGAGCCAACACACTCCCCTTGACATATCCTAGTCCCCAGCTGTTCTGTTGTCTGTCTTGACTAGATTGTAAACTCTTATGAGCAGGGACTGTCTCTTAAATGTCTCTGCACAGTGCTGAATATGCCTTGTAGCACTATACAAATGATCAGTACTAGTAGACAACATAAGGGGTCATTCCGAGGCACGAATAGCGGGGATGGACGGTTGTGCGGGGAAGTTAGTCAAGGGTGGGGAAGAGGTGGCCCGGGGCAGAGAGTGGGCAGGCAGTGGGTACGTTCAGGGCCAGCGAAATCTCCAGGATGGAATAACTTCCCTGGACATTTTTTTTTCATGGCGTCTGGGCGCCGAAGGGGCTGGGGGGGGGGGACAAAATTAATCCCCCACAGCCCGATCCTGGCATTAGGAGGCCGGATTGGGGGTCGGGCTGTGGGGAATTAATTTTGTGGGAAGTGACCGGCATCACGGCTTTTAAAAGGAGCCACGGTGCCATGTCAACAGGGCACTATGGCGCCGCGGCTCCATTTAAAAGCCCTGACTGAGTTAACCAGGCTAGCACTGCACGTGCAGGCCAGGATTGAATCGCAGTCCCAGCCTGCACGTACAGTGCTGTTCGCAATTCTGATCCCGCAGGGTTAGACGTGCCCCATGGGATCAGAATAGTGATCTCTTTTGTACATCCGGGTCAGCCCAGACATACAAAGGAGATCTATGTCTTGAATGGAATCGGGCCCATACCTACACAGGCACACACAATCACAGATACATGCATATATGTGGGCTTACAGATACACCTACAAGCACATATAGACTCATACCCAAATATACAGAAACAGACAGATATACTCACAGGCACACTTAAACACATACTTGCATACATATAGATACAAATACATACAGGCACTTGCGCACACATGCACATACATATGCATTCACACATATACAGATATCCACATGCGCGCATGGTTGCAAAGTGGTTGGAATTATTCCTTAAGGCATGCTCCGCAAGCTTTCCCCATCACATCACACCACACCCCTACTGTTCCAGGCTACGTTCTGTACTGGGCTGACTCTTAGCGATCCAGATATACATTTCATTGTCTTAGCTGTAAATTCTGCTGTGAAACCACAAACCATTAGTCAACAAAAACGGAGATGTTTGGACCGATATCAGAAAACTAGTAAACCAAAAACTTACCTCGGTAAAGTTATCCTGATAACTTAGGAACAGCTTTCTACTTTAGCCAGACTTAGACACACAACTTTATCTGGCTAGCCCCGAATATCAATGATGAGTGCTTAAAGCTTTACCATGCCTCAGAAACACCTCCAGCTCCACTTTTTTTTTATGTGGATAAATGTTTTGCAGATTTGATAGGTCATATGGTCGTTATCTGCCATCATTTTTCTAAGTTTCTATACAAAATGTATCCATTGGCCAATGGGAAGGAGGAATTTTAACCACCAAAATGTGTCTAACTGCTTAAGTTAACAGGACACATCTTTTGAATATGAACCATTGTAATTTGTGCAAGGATAATGAACTTTGCTAGCTATTATTTTGGCTAAATTTTGAGATCTTGCTTAATGAAAAATATGGAGTGATATGATTCAGGCAACTGAGCATCCCTTCCATTCGTATGAATCATAATTAATTATTGCTAAATTAAAACATAAGGGTTTTATCCCAAAATTATTATACAGTAGCAGGATGATGCAGAAACCCCATGCTAAAGCCCAATGCTTAAAACTGTTTTATAGCGCAAGTTTAACACTGTCATTTGCACAGCAATGCTGTATGCAAGTTAACCAGTGCACAAAAAGTCAGCATTAAATTGGGAGAGCAGGCCAAACTCACGCCCACAGGAATCTGTGCAAGTCTGGCAAGCTGTCTGGGGGAAACAAGGTCACCTGAGGTGATCCAGGCATCAGGGAAAGCCCCCAGTGTTATCATCATCATCACGGCTCCCATCAGACACCGATCCCCTGACAGAAGTAAAATCATTGATGGCCCTGTGGGTCCCGATCACAATCCCCTTCCTCCCCTCGCTTCCATTAAAAAATCATTGGGACCATAGACCCCGATGCAATCTCTCCAACCTTGCTAAAATCATCAGTGGCCTGTGGCGTCCATTAAACCTGCCCCCCCCCCCCCCCACCCTGCAGTACCTATGAGTAGAATGGGGATAGGAGCCTTGTCATGTTCCTATCCCCTGCCACCATTTTTCAAAACGGCAGTACCTGGTCCTGCACAGTGCATCCTGGGGAAAATTCCTTATTTGGCACACTGGGCCCGATATGAGTTGCAAAAGTTCAACAGTAAGGTCTCCGAAGATCTTACAGAATTCTGATCCTAGACCATCTGGTCTAGGCCTTTGTTAGTTGGTGTTCTTTGGATCACCTTGCTAATTTCTTTTAAACTAAACCAATGGGAGTATTTCATTTTTTTATTTGTTACAGGGATATCCTTGGTAAGCTGATATTACTGAAAACAGATTCTCTGTACACAAGGTTCTCTTAGCAGTTAGCACCTTGTAGTTTTGCACAGAAAGAGAGAAATACTACTTTTATAGTGGAATTTATTGCTATTCTTCTTTGTTCTTAAAAACAGCAATATGATTTGATGTTTTTTGACTGCTTGCGAGTCTAGCCAAGAATGTGCCAAATTTGTTTCCAAATCTATGAAGTCTGTTTTTGAAATATTGTAGATAGGACATAACTTTCTTTTGAAAGAAGGAGTTTACATCTTTCCTGCTAGACACTAGAGCTTGCTTGTCTATATTTGTTCAATTTTTCATATGTATTAACTTTAGATCAGTTACCTTTTAGTGTTACCAGCTAAATGTCTCAATTGTGACAAGTGCGTCGTCTGAAAGTGTTACAGTTCCTATTGTGCCTGAATATACCATATTAGATAAACTGCCTTGAGATTAACATATAGTCTGTTCTGGTACATAATTTTATTGTGTGGCATGAAATGTGCAGAACAGATGTTAGATTCATCTTTCCATGTAAGTCAGAGACACCATTGTTCCTTCTCTCTGGATTTGGGCTCTCTAAACCTTTCCTAGGCTCCCTGATTTCCAAGGTGCCTTGCTACTTTACATACCAAGGCTCTGGTCTCTCCTCTGGACTCTATCCAAGTCCTGGATGAAGCACCATATAGCTTCTTCTCCACACAGCTAAGATCACTACTCCTCCGGACTGTCACATGACTCCTCTGTAAGATCCACTGACAGGACACTAGGGGTATAACAAAAAAACTTCGACTCCAGCTCTAGACAGGGAGTTTACTTCTCTTTTCACTTTCTAGGGATCTTCTGGGATATCCCAGGGACAAGAGTCCCCTTTGATCTTTCCCCGATTCCTCTGGACAACTCCTTCTCACACACTCACTGACCAACTAACCAATCCTTATGGGCTGAAATAGTGTAGTCACTCTAGTGGGGGAAGACCACAGCAAATGGTCTACTCTAGTCCATTCTATACTCATTTCTGCTCTCCTGTGCTCTCCATCAGGAGAAGCCAGACCAGGACTTCCCAAACCTTTCCTGAGGACCCCAAAGCTAGTCAGGTTTTCAGGACTAGCATTTCAATGAATGTGTATGAGATAAATCTGCATACAGTGGAGGCTTAGTATATACAAGTTTATTCCATGCATATTCATTGTGGATATTCTCAAAACCTGACTGGACAGGTTTGGGAGCCCTAGCCCAGACCCATGAAAGGAGTATTCCCACACATATTAACATTAGATTGTAAGCTTGGATGAGCAGGGACCTCCTTTTATATGTGTCTGTGCAGTGCTGCGTATGTCTTGCAGCGCTATACAAATGTTCAGTAAATCCTCTTTTTCTGAATTACTAGCCTAGTGGTTAGTGCAGCAGGCTGAAAACCAGGGAAGGCAGGGTTCAAATCCCACTTATAGTCCTTGTGACGTTGGACAAATCACGTCATTCCCATTGCTTCAGGTACAAAGCTAGGAGTCTATTTAGTAAAGATAGTCTCCCATGGGGACTTCCGGTATGGCACTGAGCTGATCGGGCGCTGTGCAGATCAGCTCCGGACTTCCATCCCACAAAACTGCTAAAAAACCCTGCTAATCGCAATCGAATGCCCCAGGCGGCTCCCAAAAGCAACAGGGATAGTGGAGGTGCGGCAGCAGAATATTCATTGCGGCCAGAGAGGCACCTGATGGCTTCTAAGCTAACCAAGAGGGAGAAGGCACGCATCCCCGAACCGAAGATGGCGGAGGGAGCGCCGCGGAGCCCGGGACCCGAAGGAGAGAGCAGTATGGTGGCAGATGTGAGCGCCGCGGTCGTCCGGGCTCTAGATGGCCGTTTTACGGAACTCGGTGACCAACTGCATTCTGTGGTGCAAAAGATCAATGATTTCACCGGACGGATGGATCAAGCTGAGACCCGGATCTCGAGCTTGGAAGATGTCCAGCATACCCTCCAGACCAAAGTGCAAGCTCTGGAAACCCTTGTACAACAGCAGGGTGAAAAACTTGAAGATCTGGAGAACCGGGGCCGAAGGAAAAATCTTCGGTTTATAGGGATCCCAGAATCGGTGGCCGATGCTGCCCTACCTAGCTTCCTCCTGGACTGGATGGGGACCTTACCGGACGTGACAGAGGGGGGCCCCATCGTGCTGGAGAGAGTGCATCGACTGGGTCCGCGGCGAGACCAAGCACAACGACCGCGTGCTGTGATAGCGCGTTTTCTGGACTATCGCCAGAAGGAGAAGGTGCTGAAAGCGGCCCGTGCTTGTCGGAGACAACCGGGGGAAAGCGATCGTATCTTGGTCTTCCAGGACTATTCACTGTTGGTGAGTCAGCAGCGCAGGGCCTTCTCACCGCTCTGTGCTCAACTAGTGAACAGGGGGATCCGTTTCTCCTTACTGTACCCGGCGAAACTGCGAGTGGAGTTCCGAGGACAGACAAAGGTACTGGACACCCTGGAGACGGCTCGCACGTGGCTGACGCGATTGGAGGAGACACCCGCGACCGGGCCGTGAAGCCGGAGGAGTAACAAGTGACTTATTGGACTCAGGCCTAGTGTAAGCATATTTTGGGAAACGCTGTGAGGGGACTTATGTAGCAAACTGCTGTTTTTGTGGCCCTGCACAGGTTGAGCTCCCCGCGGTTAAATTTTTAAATCTCTGGGTCGCTGTTGGAGTGTTTCCCCCATGGATCGGGGACACGAAGTGGCTGATAATATTTGCGGCCCGGAATACAGCAGACGCCCGGGGAGCTGGAAGCCCATCTGTGCAGTGGGTGGGGGGAGCGGGTGCCCGGCGATATCAAGCCTTAGTGGCCTAGGCCCCTGGGTTTCTTTAATTTTCTTGATTCCCGGGGTATCTTTCTCGCTCTCCCCCTGCCCCCCCCTCCCCCCCCCGGGGTCGAGGGGACCCACTCTTTCAATGCTGTGATTTCTTGACACTGCACTGGGACGCTATTCTTGGATTGCCAGGAATCGACCCTTCTGAGTGGGGAGCCTAGATGTGTTGCCTTTGGGGTTTTGTTACATTGTATTTTTTCTACAGTTCTATTGTTTGTTCGTTACAGTGTTGCAATAGTGCTGGGGACGAGGCTGGGATACTGTATCTCAATCCTTTGACATGTTTCCTTTTTATTCCCTTACTCTTTGAGTACCTGGACCCTGGCGCCCATAACTAATGGGAATGACTGGGCTGGGGGAGGGTTCTGGGTATGTGGGTGGGCATCGCTAGTCTGGGCACCGTTTGGGAGTAGGGAGACAGGGGGGTGGTCTAGGGGAGTGGTAGGAGGGAGAGGTACCCCCCTGACAAGGGGGTGGGGGGGGGATCCTAGCGGATGTGCGTGTGTGTGCCTGGGGTGGGTCCGAATGTCAATGGAAGTGTCCGCTCTGATGACCGGACTAGGAGGGGAAGTAGGGAGTTGGGGGGGAGGGGGGGAGGGGGGGGCCGGGGAGGGGGGAAGAAGTGGGCGGGGACAAGGGATGGGAGGGACCACACTCAGGGGAGTTTACTTCAGCAACCTCATAGTAATTGGGTGAACGATAAGGGGGAGGCTCCAGGCTGGGGGAGCACCCCTAAGGTGCTTAGAATTCTCTTTTCAGAGAGACTTGATATTGCCCCCCCGCTCTGAGGGTTATCACATGGAACGTCTGTGGCTTAGGTAACCCCATCAAACGATATAAGGTTCTCCAGGCGCTGGCCCGACACAAATGTGACATAGCATTGCTCCAAGAAACTCACCAATCAGCAGATGAGCACAGTAAACTCTGCAGGTCCTGGGTTGGGCAGGTCTGGGGATCCCCGGCAGCCGGGACTAAGGGAGGGGTTGCTATTTTGGTTCATAAGAGGCTCCGATTCGTGGTGCAATCCATCAGTGCAGACGAAGTGGGTAGGTCTCTTTTGGTTCACGGTCAGCTGGAGGGCAGGCTGGTGACTCTTGGGGCCCTTTACGGCCCGAATGTTTCCGACTCTGGGTTCTATAACAAGGTGGCCTCCAGACTGGAGCAGCTTCCTGAATGCCCCTTGATTCTAGGGGGAGATTTTAATGGGGTTATGGATGTGGAATTGGATACGTCACGTGGGGTAGGGGCCAGGGAGAGAGGGCTACCCTCTCGGTTATTACAACATTTTTGCAAGAGGCTGGGTGTTATTGACCCCTGGCGACTGCTACATACTTCTGAGAAGGACTTTACGCACACATCCAGAGCGCATGGCACCAGTGCCCGTATTGATTATCTGTTTCTGTCTAAGGAATTGTTTGCTCCTACAGAGGAGGCCCAGATTGGTCCCCTGGAAGTATCGGATCACGCTTTAGTTTGGCTAGATTTACATTGGGGACGGGACAGTACTCGAGCGCGCCTTTGGCGCTTCCCCTTGGGGTTGTACCATGATGTGCAATTTCGTCAATTCCTCCGCCAACGTTGGACGGAATTTGAGAGGGATCATCAAGTGCATGTGGACGAACCTGAACTGCTGTGGGAAACGGCGAAGGTGGTGTTGCGGGGCGACATCATCGGGTATGCAGCGCGGAAACGGCGCTTGCTTGCAGAACATATTCTCGCACTGGAACTACAGGTTACCAAACTTCGACGCAGATGTGCCCAGGTTCCCTCGGTTGATAATAAGAGGAGGTTATGGGAATCCCAAGTCGACCTCAATGAACTCTTACATCAGAAAGCCAAGAAATCAATACTTTATTATCGCTATCGCCTGCATTGTTATGGCGACAAACCTGGCAGATCGCTGGCTCGCTATTTGAGGGGTAGGCGTGGCTCCACATTGGTGGCGGCCCTACAAGACACTAGGGGGAAAGTGCATAAGGAGAGTGGGGATATTGCTAGAGTTTTTCAGGAGTTTTTCCAATCTCTCTATAAGGCAGAGGAGGGCCCCGGTACAAACCTACCTGCCTACCTACGCGATTTGAACTTGCCGCGGCTGACAGAGGCGCAGAGGGAGGTATTGGACCAGCCCCTCACTTCCCAGGAGATACAGTTGGTTATTTCTGCGGCCCACTGTTGTAAAGCCCCCGGACCGGATGGCTTGGGCGCAGAATTTTATAAAATCTTAGGTGACTGTGTCAGCCCGGTGCTACGGGAGGTGTTTAGTGTGAGGGGGGATCGGGGAGCCTTCTCTTGGGGGCAGAACCATGCCCATGTCACTCTGATTCCCAAGCCGGGTAAGGATCCGTTGTTAGCAGCCTCCTATAGGCCGATCTCTCTTCTTAATTTTGATTTCAAAGTCCTGGCAAAAGTCTTGGCCTTACGGCTCGGTGAAGTATTGGGGAGCTTGATTCATGAATCACAGGTGGGCTTTGTAAAGGGGCGCTACGCAGTTCGGAACCTCCGGAAAATTTTGGCCTCCCTGGAGTGGGCCCATGCCCGGCAGTTGCCCTCGCTACTAGTCAGCTTTGATGCTGAAAAAGCCTTTGACAGGGTGAACTGGCAATATTTGTGGGAGTTATTGCCCTCGTATGGCATAGGTGACATCTTCTGCAACATGGTGCGTAGCTTATATATCACACCGACGGCGGGGATCCTGTGTAATGGTGTATTGTCAGAGGGGTTTGTATTGGAAAGAGGCACGCGTCAGGGCTGTCCTCTCTCTCCGTTGCTGTTCGTACTTTCCTTGGACCCCCTGATTCGTAGAGTGGTGAGTTCGGGCGGGATTAAGGGTGTGGTGGTAGGTTCGCAGGAGTTTGTTATCTCGGCCTTTGCGGATGACCTCTTAGTCCATGTGACTTCCCCTGTCGCTTCCTTGCTGAATTTATTGGGGGAATTTGAGCGGTTTGGGGCACTGGCGGGCCTCCGTCTTAATTACGATAAATCCGAAGCTTTGGATATTTTGGGAGACCTTCGTGGAGCTTGGGGGGAATCCTTCCCACTTCGGTGGGCGGAGGAGGAATTTCTCTATCTGGGTATCGTATTGCCCCGCCTGCCCCAGGAGCTATACAGACGTAACTTGGATCGCACATTACGGCGTTTGACGGTACAATTGCAGACTTGGGCATCTCGTCCCCTGTCTTTGCCTGGGAAAATAGCGGCGATACAAATGGTTATACTACCGCGTATTTTGTATTGGTTACAGACTTTGCCTGTCTGGCTCCTTAGTCGGGACTTGCGCCGAATCGAAGACTCCTTGAAAGGGTTTCTCTGGGATGGGAAGCGGGCTCGGATTCCGTGGATTAGGCTACTGGGGAAATGGAAAGAAGGGGGTATGGGACTGCCCGACCTAAAGGCGTACGCCCTGGCATGCCAGGCGCGGCACTTGGGAGACTGGTTAGGGGGTTCGGAGGACTACACACCTCGATCGGTGGAGGAGAGTTTAGTGGCGCCGTGGCCCTTGTTGGGTGTACTGCATGGGCGACGCGGGGACCTGCCAGAGGTGGCTCGGAACAGTGCCTTGGTGACCTCGATTAGACACACTTGGCAACAGCTGAATCGATATTGGGAAGCGCCCTGGGAGGTTTCTAGCTGGTTGCCTCTCCGCGGGAATGTCCATTTCCCCCCGGGATCCGACACGGCGATCTTTCGCGATTGGTGGACGCGGGGCATAAGGATGGTGGGTCATTTGGTGGAGCCCTCGGGATGCTGTAAGTCTTTCTTGGCCCTGAGCCGGGAGTATGACTTGCCTCCACGGCACTGTTTTGCCTACATGCAGGTCGCTCACTATGTGGCCTCACTGCCAAGGGAAGCTTTGCATTCTGATCGATCGGCCAGAATTGTGGACTTCTTTGGGTTGGGGGAGGATATGGCCCCGTCCATTTCCCAGTTGAAGAGCCGCTTGGATTGTTATAGGGGTCTACCTGACTATCGGAGGATTGAGTTAGCCTGGGCCCTTGAACTGGGTGAACAAGTGGCTCCGGGGTTGATTGGTAAAGCTTTGAAACGAATAGTTGATGTGGCTTATGGGGCCCGTTGGAGAGCGATCCAATTCAAATGTGTGACTCGAGCTCATTTTTCACCACGGCGGGCTCTTCGGAGTCGGCTGGAGACGGATGGTAGCTGCCCTCGCTGTAAGGAGCCCTTGGCGACGTTACTACATATGTGGTGGGGCTGTCGGCGATTAAGACCTTACTGGGAGAGAATACGGGCCTTTCTTAGTCAGTTATTGCAGCAGCGGGTTCGTTGGTCGGGCCGCTTCGTAGTTTTGGATCAACTAGCGGCCCCAGGGCCGGTTAAGGCCGGGGAACGCCTCCTTCTGAGGAAGGCTTGTCTAGCGGGGAAGGGGCCGATTCTTCGATTATGGAGAGATCCCCGACCACCGACTGTCACGGAATGGCGAAATAATCTTCACCATTTAATGTTGTTGGAGCGTTGGTTGGTAAGGGGCAATGCTAGGCGCTGGACAGTGTTCATGTCAGTTTGGGAACCTTATATACAGCAACTTGGGGCACGTAGCCGTAATGAAATCCTCCAGTTGGGGTTTTGAATGGCGGGTAGGGGGGAGTGTGCTGCCCCTATCCCTTAGGTTAGTTACTTCACTGGAGTGTGGAGGGGAGGGGTGGGGGGAGGGGGGGAGGGGGGGGAGGGGTGGGGGGGAGGGGGGGGGAGAGGATGCTATTTTATGAAAACCGACACCAAGTGTATTGTTATGTTGTCTCCTGGAGGGGATAAGAGTGCACCCCTCGTGGAGACCTGGTTATTTGTTAATTAATTAATTGTTTCCTTTAAATGTTTCTCATTGCCTTGTTTGTATCTCTTGGTGGATTAAAATAAAGTATATAAAAAAAAAAAAAAAAAAAGATAGTCTCCCATTTTGTGTCTATAGGACAAATGCTTAGAAAATAGGGTCCTTAGATTGTAAGTCCTGAGAACAAAGAAATACTTCCTGTACCTTAAAGTAACCTACTTTGAGCTACTAATGAAAAGGTATGAGCTAAATCCAAATTAATAAAAATAATAAAATTTTTGTTTCCAATTGCTATCTGAACATCTTCTAGATTGCAAGGCTAATTGTTGTTATTAGGGGCACATAAAAGGCCCAGATTATTAAAATAATCACACTGTAAATAAAAAAAAAGAGGCAAGGGCTCGACTGGTGGCAGCCCTGCACATTGCCCCATGAGGGATCTGGGTTCAAATCCTAAGTCATCTCTTCCATTTCCTGGGTCAGTCATAAGAACATAAGATATGCCATACTGGGTCAGACCAAGGTCCATCAAGCCCAGTATCCTGTTTCCAACAGTGGCCAATCTAGGTCATACGTACCTAGCAGTTTCCCCAAAAGACACAGGTTCCACAATGCTTGTATTTGGTCAAGCATTGATATCCTGGGTCCCTTCTTAATAATGGTTTATGGACCTTTCCTCCAGGAATTTGTCCAAACCGTTTTTAAACCCAGCTACACTAACAGCCTTTACTACATCCTCTGGTAACAAATTCCAGAGTTTGATTACATGTTGAGTGAAAAAATATTTTCTTTTATTAGTCTTAAATAGTTTATCCTGTAGCATCATTACATGTCCCCTAGTCTTTCTATGTTCTGATAATGTAAACAATCGATCTACGTTTACCCGTTCCACTCCGTTCATTAATTTATAGACTTCTATCACATCTCCCCTCAGCCGTCTCTTTTCCAGGTTAAAGAGCCCTAACCTTTTTAGCCTTTCTTCATAGGGGTATCCTTCCATCCCCTTTACCATTTTGGTGGCTCTTCTCTGAACTTTTTCTAATAACGCTATATCCTTTTTAAGATATGGCGACCAGAATTGCACACAATATTCAAGGTGCGGTCTCACCATGGAACGATATAGAGGCATTATAATATCTTTTGTTTTATTTTCCATTCCTTTCCTTATGATACCTAGCATTCTATCTGCTCTCTTGGCCGCCGCTGCACTCTGGGCCGAGGGTTTTAACATGTTATCCATAATGACGCCTAAATCTTTTTCCTGGGTGGTGGTTTAATAATGTGGAACCTTGCATCGTGTAACCATAGTTTGGGTTGTTCTTCCCTAGTTGCATAACTTTGCACTTGTCCACATTAAATTTTATCGGCCATTTTGATGCCCAGTCTTCCAATTTATCAAGATCCTCTTGCAATTTGCCACAATCCTCTTGGGTTTTAACAACTTTAAATAGTTTTGTGTCATCTGCAAATTTGATAACCTCACTCGTTATTCCACTTTCCAGGTCATTTATGAATATGTCAAAAGGCAGCGGACCCAGCACAGATCCCTGGAGTACACCACTATTCACCTTTCTCCATTGGGAAAATTGGCCATTTAGCCCTACCCTCTGCTTTCTATCTTTTAACCAGTTCCTGATCCACAATAGTACACTGCCTCCTATCCCATGACTCTTTAGTTTTGCCAAAAGTCTCTGATGAGGGACCTTGTCAAAGGCTTTCTGAAAGTCCAGATACACTATATCAACCGACTCACCTTTGTCCACCTGTTTATTCACACCTTCAAAAAAACATAACAGATTAGTAAGACAAGATCTTTCTTGTCTAAAGCCATGTTGGCTGTCTCCCATTAGGCCATTACTATCTACATGCTGAGTAATTTTATTCTTTATGATGGTTTCTACCATTTTTCCCGGTACTGACGTCAGGCTCACCAGTCTGTAGTTTCCCGGATCACCCCTGGAACCCTTTTTAAAATTTGGTGTTACACCGGCGATCCTCCAATCTTCAGGTATTAGAGATGATTTTAATGATAGTTCACAGATTACTAATAGCAGGTCTGCAATCTCATATTTCAGTTCTTTCAACACCCTTGGATGTATACCATCCGGCCCAGGTGATTTGCTACTCTTCATTTTATCTAATAGTTGTAATACATCTTCCCAATGTATCGATATTTCCTTCAATTCTATTCAGTCAGCTATGGTCACTACTCCTAGACCATCAATACAGAGTTCACAGTCCCTGGGGGGGGGGGGGGAGTCTATGTTATCATGCAATGGTGCTCCTAAAGGACTCCTTTACTAATGTGTGCTATGTAATTAACATGTAATTTGATGTGGGTTAACTACATGTTCAGGCCTGAAGTAATAGTTACTGAGGGAGCATGACAGTTAATGCATGCTGATTTTCGTGCTCACTGCCAATCACATGTTAGGGTGCCAAATCGGTGGAGAGAGGGCAAGGTGAGAACATTGCAGTTAGCGAGGAATTACATATTGCGCACTGTCAATGTTGCCATTAGCGCAGACTCACCTAATGGCACATTAATAGGTGAAGGTAAATGCACCCATGTGTTAGGGTACACATCCACACATTCACTGTCAGGAACATGCTGGGCACACTCCTGGCAGCTACCACAGAGGCTTTGGACTTAACGCACATTAGGTTTTGCATTAAATGCACATTAAGTGCAAAACCCTAACACACTTTAGTAAAACGGCCCCCAAGAACCCCCAGCTAAAGAAGATTCCTTGAATAACTGGTCTAAATGAGTTGCAAGAGGATTAAAAAATAGGGAAAAGGCCCTGGGTGGTTATAAATGAAAAAATGTTATATATATTTTTGGATTCAGTTAGTGGACTACCCGGGAATTAACCAGGCATCATTTCTGTGTGTGGGGGGATATTCAGTAGCGCTATCCAGATAGTGCTTTGAATATTGGAATCGTCAAGATTTATGCAGAAAGTAAACCTTTCTGACTATCAACCCCATAAATCTCCCTGGATACTTTATTGCAGTATTTCCCAATCGTCCTGGTGTAGCACCTAGCCAGTCGGGATTTGAAGATATCCACCATGAATATGCATGAAACAGATTTAGATACAATGGAGGGCAATACATAGCAAATTTATCAATATGTTGCATATTAAATTTATCTCATACATATTGAATTAGAAAAAGTACAGAGAAGAGCCACCACAATGGTAAAGGGGAAGAAGCTACCCCTATGAGGAGACGCTTAAAAGGTTAGGGCTTTTCATCCTGGAAAACAGATGGCTGAGGGGAGATATGATAGAGGTCTATAATATAATGAACAGAGTGGAACGGTAAAGGTAGATCAATTGTTTACGCCATCAAAAAGTAGAAAGACTAGGGAACACCCAATGAAGCTATTATGTAACCCCATTTAAGACTAATAAGAGAAAACGTTTTTTTCAATCAATGCATAATAAAACTTTGGAAGTTGTTACCAGAGGATGTAGCAAAAGCTGTTGGTGTAGTCCCAATATAAACATTGTGAAACCTGTGTCTTTTTGAGAACCTGACAGGTAATTGTGACCTAGATTGGCCACTATTGGAAACAGAATATTGGGCTTGATGGACCTTGGTCTGACCCAGTATGGCATTTATTATGTTCTTATGTTATGTAACATTATTATATTGCATGGGGGACTAGGGGACACACCATGAAATTAAATTTAAAACAAATAGGTGTAAATATTTTTTCACTCATCACATAATTAAGCTGTGGATTCACTGCCAGAGGATGTAGTTAAAACATCATAGCTGTATCTTAAAAAAAAGGTTTGGACAAGTTCCTGGAGGAAAAGTCCATAAACCATTATTAAGGTAGACTTGGGTAAGCAACATGGAATCTCCAAAACCTTTTGGGAGTCCTGCCAGGTACTTTTGACCTGGATTGGTCACTGTTAGAAACAGGATACTGGGCTTGATAGAGCTTTAGTTAGATCCAGTATGGCAATTTCTTATGTGCCTGATATTCTAAAGAACATAGCCATCACTTCTGAACCTTAATCCTGGATATTTAATGTCGGGGCCATATCTAGTCACCAGCATTGAATATGCGGGACTGCCACACGGCGCCCAGGCAGCAGTGATATTGAGCCACTGCCCAGTTAACTCCCTTGGGTAAAGATAGACCAGCTTTTCCCACACCTATCTTTACCCATGGGTCAATAACCAGTCAGCAGTTAAATATTATCCTTTTGCAATTTTTCACAATCCTCTTGGATTTTAACAACTTTGAATAATTTTGTGTCATCTGCAAATTTGATAACCTCACTAGTTATTCCCATTTCCAGGTCATTTACGAATATATTAAAAAGCAGCAGACCCAGCACAGATCCCTGGGATACTCCACTATTCACCTTTCTCCATTGGGAAAATTGGCCATTTGGCCGTACCCTCTGCTTTCTAACTTTTAAGCAGTTCCTGATCCACAATAGTACACTGCCTCTTATCCCATGGCTTCTTAATTTCACCAAGAGTCTCTCATGAGGGACCTTATCAAAGGCTTTCTGAAAATCGAGATACACTATATTGATCGGCTCACCTTTGTCTGGATTAAACAATAGATTCATACTGTGAAAAACCCTCTCTATAGCTGCTGGAAGAAGCAGTCATTATGAGCTAGCAGCATTATAGGCACTGATGTCAGTAAATCTTTTTCACTGTGAAACAGGAGGCTTTGTGACATCATGGACTCTTCTGTTGCCAACAATAGATACATCCAGTGCCAGTAATAAACCCTCTTGAAGATAAAAGAGCTCACACTTGGGTTTAGAAATGATCATCGAGTTTAATAGAGTGCAGCTGGGTGGGAAATGGACTCTGATTTCTGCCCACCCCGCAGGGGAGTTAAAATATGCAAGTTTCTCAATATGTGTATTTTTACACACTGACTGTAGAGGAGATCTCAGGGGATAGGAAAAGAACTATGCTGAAAAGTCATGTGCAAACTGCATTTTTCTAGCAAAAAGGGCCATCCATAGGGCATGGGGTGACGGCACAGGGCCCTTAAGTAGTCACCACCACTGCATCCCTTCTCTACATGCTATTAAACATCTCTCACCTCAATCATACATGCAGACTTTCATCAAATATAAACCCATAGATGTCTGTGGAGGCTGAGAAATAGTTTGAAGAGAGATGATAAAATGTGTCTGGTTATGGTAGCAGGAGCTATATGAGGTATCTTTATAACTGCTCCTTGTGGTCTTGGGAAAGCCACTTAACCCTCCATTGCCCATGTTCCCTGTAAGTATTAGTGTATGTGTCTCATATCCCCTCATGTTAAATGTATCCCCCAATTGTGTTGTGACCGCTTTGATTGAAGGATAAGGTGGTATACAAAACTGTCTAAATAAAAATAAAAACAAATCTACTGTATATATTTGTGTCTATCTTCAGATGGTGAGTGTGTGCGCCTGTGTAGTCATGGGGCGCAGGTGTGCAGGGCTGCAGTGCATGTGTATGTGTGATGCAGAGGTGGGCTGCAGGGCTGTGGTGCATGTATGTATGTATGTGTGATATTGGGATGGGGTGCCTCTGTGTGCGTGTGGTACAGGATGAAGTACGGGGCTAGGGTGACTGTGTGTGTGGGTGCGTGGATGTGGATGTGTGTGTGGTACTAAGGTGGGATGCCTGTGTGTGTGCTTGTGTGTGTGAGGTACAGAGGAGCAGGGCTGCTGCTACTATTAGGGAAACTAGGTGGTCACCTAGAACACCAGGTTTTGGAGGGTGGCACTGCTAAATCAGCTGTCCTGCATTCCCCCTCTTCTGCTCCCACTCCCACTCCCACCTCCACCCCCCAGTCACTGCTCTCACCTGCCCTGCCATATTTCCCAGAACAAGTGATGACAGCAGTAAAAGAGCAGAAATGCTGCTTCGAAGGAAGCCTCAACTCCTGTATGCTGCACTCTAAAACTGCAGCAGGTCCTGCCGTGATGCCAACAGGAAGTCTGTGTTAGAGGGGCGGGACCAGCTGTATGCATGGGTTGAGGCTTCCCTCCATGCGGCCTTCTGCCTCTAACCTTTCTTCCAGGTATGCAGATAGGGCCAGCGCCAATCTTCTCCATGATCATGGCCTTCCTGTCCTCTTCTGCCCACAAGAGACGGGGTCCCTGTGGGAAAACAGCACCAGTCTTCACTGCAGTTCTGGCCTTCCTGTCCTCTTCTGCCTGTTCAAGATTGGATCCCTTTGGGCAGACAGTGGTCTTGTCTGTTTTAATTCTAACCCATGGGGTTCTTTGCACAAGCTCAAAGAACTCTATCAGTTGTGCGGGGAAGTTAGTTGGGGGCGGAGAAGAGGCGGCCCAGGGGCATAGAGTGGAGGGCAGTGGGTGGTCACCAGCCCTGGACATACAGGGCCGATTCTAATGTCAGCCCTGTAAGTCCAAGGCCAGCGAAATGACCAGGGAAGTTATTCCCCCCCCTGGACGTCATTTGTTTTCAGCATCGGGACGCGGATGGGGTTGGGGGGCCAGAGTTAATTCCCTGCAGCCTGACCCTGGCCTTAGGACGCTGGATCGGGGGTTGGGCTGTGGGGAATTAACTCTTTGTGCAGGCAGCCGGCATCGTGGCTTTTACATGGAGCCGCAGTGCCGTGGCAACATGACGCCATGGTGCGGCGGCCCCATTTAAAAGCCCTGACTTGCAGTCCCAGCCTGCATGTACATGCCTGTTCATGATTCTGATGCCACGGGGCTAGACGTCCCCGCAGGATCAGAATCATGATCTCCTTTGTACGTCCGGTTCAGTCCGGACATACAAAGGAGATCTACATCCAGGACAGAATTTAGCCCTATGTGTATGGACAGAGCAATCACTGGGTAGGAGCCTTGACAATGGGCGTTATCGCTTATGCAAAATGTGTCTAATTCGAAAAAGAAGAATGCAGACCAACACCAAACTAGAAATCCCAGAAAGCCAGGCTCTGCCCGTAGTGCACTACTGAAGCAGAAATGCATTTTCTCCTGTACCATTCAAAATACGAAGATATCAGAGATATTGCACGTTTGCATTCCCGAACTAACATATTTGAATCACTATGGGTCTTGACTTAACCACTGTGCGACAGTAACCAGGACGCGGCAGCCACAGCATAACACCCCCCTCCCCCACACACATACACAAAAGAACTAGGCTCAATGGCCCCAACATTCGACCCCCTTCCCCTTGTCCCACATGCAAATGAATAATGGGGGCTTGGCAGCTCCAAAAAGATCTCTTCCCCTACACATAAATGGAAGACAATGAGAGCTTGGTGGCCCTAGCATAATACCTTCAACTGCCCTTCTCTCACCACTCAACCTTTCTCCTAGAGAACAGGCCAAATCCCTCTCTCTCTTTCCCCAGCCTCAGCTTACCATGTTGCCCCTTCTCTTTCTGATGTCCTCCCATAGGTTGGCAACAATACCCCCTTCTCTGTGTCTCCTCCATATCTCCTGAAGGCTGCAGCCAAATGTCTGCATCTTCTCTCTTCCTTCTACTATTCCAGATCTCCTCTCTTCATTCTTCCTCTAATCTAGATCACAAACTTTCTCTCCCTCTCCAATTCTTTCTCTCCCTCTCCAATTCTTTCTTCTGCCTTCCTCAATCACCAACCCTATATACTACCCCAATCTTCTCTTTCTCCCCCTCCCCAATACTAAGTCCTCTCTCTCTCTCCTTGTCTGATCTCTAGTCTCTCTGTCCTCTCTTCCCCCTCACTCAGCTCCATCTAGAACCATGGGAGAAACATAGAAACATAGAACTACTGGATAGGTAGGGGGTACCTAGGAGGAGATGAAAGAAGGAAAGATTTGGGGGTTGAGTAGAGGGAGGAAATGCAGACACTGGGGAGTAATGATCTAGTCCCCTTTTGGCCAACGATATCCTGCTGCTTTGTTGTGTCCCAAAAGATTTAATCTAGGCCCCAAGCCCTCCAAGTTCAGGTTTCTACCATCTTCTCAAAGCTTGACCAAAGGGCCTTTCCTTGTCTGCAACAAGGACCTCTTGGTGACTTATAGCTAAAGGGTGATATAACAAATATTAATAAATCAAATAAAATTTCTCAGGCTGACCAGAATGTCCCCATATTTCAGTGGCTCCATGTGCAGTAACACAGGCTGCCATACCGCATGTCAAGAGAACAAACTAAACCTGCCTACAGGACAGTCAGTAAGAGCAGCAGTGGCAGACACCTCACACTGAGTAAATCTGTGCAATGGGAGGCACCTGCTGCTTTGCAATGTTGGCCAAAAGAGCAAGTGGAATGCCAAGAATTATATGGAAAGGAATGGAGAATAAAGCAGAGAATAACATAATGCCTCTGTATCGTTCCAGGGTGTACCCGGAGTATTGTATACAACTCTGGTCACCACATCTCAAAACAGATATAGTGGAATTAAAAAAGGTACGAAGAAGGGTGGCCAAAATGATAAAGGAGTTTGAAGGACACTCCTATGAGGAAAGATTATCTTCAGAAGATAATCTTCTGGGCATTACTTCACACACTTAAATAAAATATTAGCTTATATGTCATTTTGCCTTTTTTTTTGTTTAGCCTCTCTTGTTTGTGGTACGCCTCCTCAATATTCTTCCACCATTCGATCTAGGAAAGATCTCAAAGCCTACAATTCCAGTTGGCATTCAGGGACACTGTTGGGAGAGGTAGACTGCAGCACCTATCAACCTTCTATACACTTTTAATATTAAACTTTTTAATCTAAAATTGTAATGTGAAATGTATTGATTTATACTAATTAATGTATTTGAATAATTTTATTTTGATTGTACCCCCTTTGCTGTGCCTCGAAAGGCAGATAAACATGTATTTTTTAAGTTGCGAGCTTTATTATTTTCACAAAAAGAAATTACAGCAGAAAAGAACATAGCAATTAACCATAAGACAAAAATCTCTTACAAAGGATATATCAATATAAAAAGAAAATGAAAAAAAAAATATTTATCTTTGCTTTGATTACTAATGCAAACCCCATGGATAAAAAGTATCAACTGGCTTTGCACCAAAGTACCTAGTTTTTATTCGTTATTCTGCAGTAACTGTACTGCTTTCAGTAGGTTTGATTGCCTTTTACATTTGTAAAGAATTTTGGGCCATGTTTACTAAAGTGTATTAGGCTTTTGCTGCTAACGAGGTGCTCTTATCCTGCCCACTCCTGCAGAAATGCACTTTTAGCAAATCGTGCAGAAAATCATTGCGTTATCTACATTTACTCCATGTTACTGCTCTGTTAATTGCTAACATGGCCAGATAGCTGTTAATGAGACAGACAGCACACACTAACATGATTTAGTAAGCATGCCCCTTAATGTAATTTAATTGTATACAGTATTCCACTTATGTCAAAATTAGGTTCAAGATGGATTACAACATACTCTCAAAATTACATCAACACAGCCTCCATACAATCACATAAAAATATAATATAGTATAAAATTTAAGGACATACCATACTGTCTAATTTTCATCAAATCTTTCTACAAAAACAAGACACTTACAGAAGGATAAGCAAAGACACATTTTAAAAAGGCTGAGACATCTGCAATTCTATTTATTACTACTACTTATCATTTGTATAGAGCTATAAGGCATATGCAACGTTGTACACATATAGTACATGTGAAAGGCAGTCCTTGTTCCAGAGGGCTTACAGTTTATTCAAGACAGACAACACAACAAACAGGGAACTAGACTAAAACTAAGGGGAAATCATTATAATACATATAGGTGGTAAACAGGAGAACAAGGAGTCAGGATCCAAAAGCAGCCTCGAAGGGGTTGGTTGGAGCCTGACATACCAACTCAGGTAGTCTGTTGCAGGCATATGATGCGGCAAGGTGGAAAGAACGGAGTCTGGAGTTGGCGGGAGAAAGGCATAGATAAAAGGGATTTGTGTAATGGGGTGTGGGAAGAGATAAGAAATGAGAGGTATAGAAAAATCAAATAAATAATGAGCAGCTGCAACATGAATGCACTTGTAGGTCAGTAGAAGAATTCTGGACTGGGTGAGGAAAAAGAATCCAATGAAGTGACTTGAAAAAAGGGGTTATGTGAGCATAGCAACAGTGGCTGAAGATTAACTCTGCAGCTGAGTTTTGAATGGATTAAAGATGAGAGATGATTCTGGGGAAGACCGGCAAGGAGCAGGTTGCAGTAGTCAAAACGGGAGGTGACTAGAAAGTAGATAAAGGTCTTGGTAGTGTGTTCAGAAAGGAAGGGACGCATTTTGCTGATGTTATAAAGAAAGGAACAATGGGTCCAGTATTCAGCACGATTAACACAGTTAGCAGACCTGCTAACCATGTTAATCATGCTGACTGGGATAGTACCACGGAATATCCGCTTCACGTCCTGATGCTAGCTGTCTAGCATTGGGGCCTTCCAGGGGCAGAAGACAGCGGCAATGTTGAGCCACTGCTCGGTTATTGTTAAGCAGTGAAAGTAAAGGCTGGCCTAACTTTCACCGCAAAAGCTACTGTAACTGGGCAGCGGCTAAATATCGTTGCTGCCTGGTTAGCTTCACTGCTATCTGGCTGACCCGGTTATTCAATGCCAATGGCCCCATATGGCTGCCACTGAATATCTTGGCTTGATATGTATTAGCTATCTGCTGAATGTATGCACAGGAAGAGAGAGGAGTCAACGATAACCTCAGTGTTGTGAGCTGAAGAGAATGATAGTGTTATCCACAGATTGAGAGAAAGAAGGAAGAGGGAAAGTGGGTTTAGATGGAAAAATAAGGAGTTCCCTCTTGACCATGTTTTGTTTCAGATGGCAGTGAGACATCCATACAGACAAGCAGGCTGAGATATGGGCCTGAATTCCTGGAGAGATTTTAGGTGTACAGTAATAATCTGAAAGTTATTAGTGTAAAGAACCAGGGGAGAAAATCAGGGAACAAAGGGAATGAGTATATAGAGAGAAAGAGGTGCCAAGACAGCCCTGGGGTGCACAGACTGAAAGTGGGATAGCAGTGGCAGAAGATCCACCACAACATACACTACAAGTGTGATAGGAGAGATAAGAAGAAAACCAGGACAGAACAGAGCCCTGAATCCAAACGAGAACAGGGTATCAAGGAGAATGTGGTGATCAACAGTGTCAAAAGCAGCAGATAGGTCAAGAAGTATGAGGACTGAGTGAAGCCCCTTGGATTTGGTCAGGAGCAAGTTACTGGCAAGGGCTGTTTCTGTAGAATGTAGAGAGTGAAAGCGAGATTGAGTGGATCTAGAATGGGACTTGAGAAGAAAGAAAGTTAAAACTGCGGCACAGAATCACACGTTGAAGTAGTTTGGATGCAAAAGAGAGGACAGAGATGGGCTGATAATTCGTAGGGCAGATAGGGTCTAGTGAAGATATTTTTGAGGAGAGGTATGACCATGGTATATTTGAAGGCACAGGAATAGTTGCAGTGGAAAGCAATAGGTTGAGAATATCACAAAGGAAAGGAATGACAGCAGGAGAGGTGAAGTGGAATTTTAGAAAGGACACGATGGCAGTAGGGGGAACGTGCAAGTAAAGATATGCTGTGAATAGAGACGGTTTCAGAGTCAGGCTTGTGAAGATGCAGGCTCCATCTGAAATAGCTTTGTGAAGGTGGTTGGACATAGGGCGCAAGACAGTCAACCATGCCTTTATTATTTATTTATTTAGGCTTATATACCGCTTTTCACCGGGTCATGGAGAATATGATGTTGCAGTCATGCAAGAACCCATTTGCAGAAATGGAGAGGTGGACATGCATGTGCGATGCAAAATACACTTGTACATAGTGGCATGCAGGGGTACAGCACAAGGACATAGCAAGAGGAGATTGAGATGATGATACAGCAGCCCAACTTCTTTCTGGCAGAAACCAGGAGGCTCTACCAAATGGTAATACAGCATGAGGCGGTGCTCTATCCACCCTGAGGTCTCAGGCCACCTACCATGAGGCATATGGATCTGCCAGACCATGATTCAGTAAGTGGCGAAAATGCATTGGACATGGAAGTGCCCTAAGCTCCAGACCAGACAGCAGTGCAGAGGGATGGGGACAGGTAAGAACATAAGATATGCCATACTGGGTCAGACCAAGGTCCATCAAGCCCAGTATCCTGTTTCCAACAGTGGCCAATCTAGGTCATAAGTACCTAGCAGTTTCCCCAAAAGACACAGGTTCCTCAGTGCTTGTATTGGGTCAAGCCATGATATCCCAGGTCCCTTTTAATAATGGTTTATGGACCTTTCCTCTAGGAACTTGTCCAAACCTTTTTAAACCCAGCTACACTAACAGCTTTTACTACATCCTCAAGTAACAAATTCCAAAGTTTGATTACACATTGAGTGAAAAAGAAATTTCTTTTATTAGTCTTAAATAGGTTACCCTGTAGCTTCATTGCATATCCCCTAGTCTTTCTATATTCTGATGATGTAAACAACCGATCGATGTTTACTCGTTCCACTCCATTCATTAATTTATAGACCTCTATCATATCTCCCCTCAGCCGTCTCTTTTCCAGGTTGAAGAGCCCTAATCTTTTTAGCTTCTCTTCATAGGGGTATCCTTCCATCCCCTTTATCATTTTGGTGGCTCTTCTCTATACCTTTTCTGATAATGTTATAACCTTTTTAAGATACGGCAACCAGAATTGCACACAATATTCAAGGTGCAGTCGCACCATGGAACGATACAGAGGCATTATAATATCCTTTGTTTTATTTTCCATTCCTTTCCTTATGATACCTAGCATTCTATTTGCTCTCTTGGCCACCGCCGCACACTGAGCGGAGGGTTTTAACATGAAAAGGCACAACTATTGACAGAAACTGGGAAAGGAAATGGGCCAGCCAGGGATCAGGTCACAACCGTAGGGATGACTACTTGGAGTCCACACTGTGCACCTGGAGAGAGCCAGCAGAGTAACCAAAAACAGATAGAAAAAACATGCACCCAGAGAAAGACATGAAAAGCACCACACAGAGGAGTGCAACCCGCATTGCACAGAAGACCCCATAGGCACAGGAGTGGTAGGGACTGTTGCCATGGATCTACCCCCATCCTAGAACGTAGGATGAGAGCCATGGGCCACCAACAGCACAACAGACAATGTGAACCCAGAATTGAGATAGTTTATAGGTGACACATGGCATGTAAGAGGGGAATGACAGGGGATGCCAGAGTTGCAGGATGGCTTCACTCCTTTCCCACAGGAGATACTGGATAAGGCAGGATATTGAGGCCCTGATATCGTGCTTCAGGACCTACAGGTAAAAGAGGCCATGTTACCTGCAGTGCCTATAGAGGGAGCAACAGGAGCATCAAGGTATGTAGCATGCACGTAGACGTGGTTGTGGCATCAAGTGCAGAAGCCCTGTGTGTTAGAGGTCCCTGGTAAGGGCTGTACATGCCAAGGAGGAGGTGGCATGGACAGAACAGTAAGAGGAAGGTGTACAAGAGTTGCACAAACACAGTGAGGCCAGCACATGCTGGTTCTAAGTGAGGTACCAGATTCAGGTATCTGTTACACAGATTATTGGGAAAGGACATTCAAATGTATGATAGACATGAGTGAACAAATGCAGTATGGGAGAGGTGTTGAATAATGGAGGTGGCTGAATTTTCTACAGGTGAATATCTTGTAAGTCAGGGCAAAACCATCAATAGCACAGGTGACCTTTGTTTGAGGACATGACAGGGACAAGATGTGAATGGCAGAGGATGTGCAAGCATTAGACAATTACTACCATGGCATGGCAAGCAAAGCAGATATTTCATGTGGAATGGATGGGTTAGGTGGCCACCTAGGATGGCAGACCTCTGTGGGTAGCCTGCCATTGGCCACTGCTGCTGCTGAGACTGCACCAAGCCAAGCCATCCCCCCAACCCCGTTGATGGAATCATTGGCAGTGGGGGGTGGCGCAGCTGGGGCTTCTGCCTGGGGTACCAGAAACCCTTGGGCTGGCCCTGGATAAATGGGTGCTACATATGTAGGTTAGGATAGCTCTACTATGGGCACCATATGCATGCAGCTCATAAGCACTCTAGGAAATGGTATAGGACAGCTATGGGCCAGGACAAAAAGGGCACAGCTGCCAGATACTGCTATGTAGGACCAAGTCAATTAATGGTCCTCAGGAAAGAAGGTGCAGCACAGCACATGCCCTCTGTCAGGCTGTCCCCAGCTCATTATAGGGTGAGTCACAGACCAGTGGATATGGAGTAGGCAGCAGAGAGAGTCTATCACCACCAGTGCAGTACCAGCCAAATGCCAGACTTGACCTATAATCTCTCACCCAGAGGTGGCTCTATGATGAGCTGAGTGAGGCGGTAGCCTCAGGCGGCAACATTTTGGGGGTGGCAAAAATGCTCCCAAAAAGGCTGCCTCATATGGCCTTCAAAATTTAAACAAACAAAAAAAACAACAACTGGAGAAGCTGCTGTTGCTGCTGCAGCAGCAGAATCAAGTGCCCCGTGGCCCCCCGCTGCCCTGAATGAGCCCTTCCATTGTTTTACTGGTGCTGGTTCAGCTTTGCAGAGCCACGAAGGGAGAGTGTTTCCCTTCTTTCCCGCAGCTCTGTTAAAGTTGAGCCTGCCGGCGCTGATGGTAAACAGCACGAGAAAGGAAAAGCCTGTTTTCCATCAGCGCCGGTGGACTCAACCTTAACAGAGCTGTGGTAAAGAAGGAAAATGCTCTCCCTTTGCGGTTCTGCAAAACTGAGCTGGAGCTGGTAAAACAATGGCAGGGCTCTTCCCTGGGCCGTCTTGGACTGCAAATCAGGTGAGAATGTCTGGGGCTAGGCTGGGCTGAGGGGTTAGGACTTGTAATGCGCTGATGGGGGGGGGCTAGGACTGGAAATGGGCTGATGGGGGGTTAAGAATGGAAATAGACGGATCGGGGAGGACTAGGACTGGTAATGGGCTGATCAGGAAGGGGTTAGGACAGGAAATGGGCTGATGGGAGTTATGAATGGAAATAGGCTGACCGGGGGGACTAGGACTGGTAATTGGCTGATCGGGAGGGTTAGGACTGGAAATGGGCTGAGGGGGGGCTATAACTGGAAATGGACTTATTGATGGGGTTAGGACTGTAATGGGTTGATGGGGGGGCTAGCACTGGTAATGGATTGATTGGTATTTGGACTAGAAGGGGCTGGACAGTAGGGAAGGAGGGGAACTGGAAGAGAGTGGACACCACAGGCAGTCCTGGGAATGCAAGGTGGTTGACATTGGAAAGTACTGGGAGGGGAGGACTGGAAAGGGGGCTGGTACTGGGGAGGGTTACTGGGACTGGAAATAGGCTGATGGAAAGAAGTGAAATAAACAAAAAAAGAGATAAGAAATGGCAGATGGACCATAGACCACAGAACGAGAACTAAGAGATGACAGGAAATCAGAAGCCTCAGATCAGGACCAGCATGATCAGAGAATAAAATGGTCAGACAACAAAGGTAAAAAAAAATAATTTTATTTCATTTTAGTGACTGGACTTTGTGCTAGCTTTATATTTTACACAGTATGGGAGAACTGCATATCTTATTTATCTGATATTGCACTACATGTGAAGTCTGGCTTCTTGGGATTTCAATTTAAATTTTGTCTACATATTTTTATTTTTACTTTAGATTGTAGTCACTTATTCTGTACTTGATGAGGGTCTGTGTTCTGAGTGTGTGACTGAGGCCAGGTGTTCTGTTAACATGGAGTTTGTACATAAAGATCTATACTGTACTGTAGTAATTTGACTTGTTCAGCTTTTCAAATAGGTGTATAGATGTTCCAGGGCCCATTGTAATATTTACAGTGATGCTTTTTTTGGATGGGCTCCTTATATGAGTTTTGGAAGTTGGTGCTGATATAGTATGGTAGATTTGCTCTATAGATACTCAGTGACTTTGTTGTAGGGTTTTGTATTAGTTCACAATATGCCTGCTAGTGGATAATGTTTGTTGTTGTTAGTGAGATGATCAGAATCAGATTTTTTAGTTTTAAGATATTGAGTTCTGTGGGTGAATGTCCTGGTTCTGCTCTGCACTCACTTTTGAAGGGGGTTCTGTGGATGCAAAAAATATGTTGAAAAAGAAGAAGCAAGAACCATAACACAGTTTATAACAACAAAATAAAAATGAGTTATAATTTAGTTTTATAAACTGTGCTGTGGTTCTCGCTCTTTTAGTTCCTTGGTATGCAAACATCTTGCATTTCCTCCATATAATCTAATCAGCTTTTTGGTTTGGTTCAGTCCCTGATTGGAGTTTTGAAAAAGTCATGCCCTCCTCTACGGGGTGGGTGCCATCTCATCCTTCGCCTCAGGCAGCAGATTGCCTTGAGCCGCCCATGCTCTCACCCCCAGCAGTAGCAGCAATAGTGGAGATGGCAGCAGCAGCTGAGGCAAAGGTGACAGCAGCAGCCATGGTAGATGCAGCGGCAATGGCAGAGGCAACGGCAGTGGCAGAGATGGAGGCAGCAGCAGCTGCAGGTGGCTCTAACTACACAAGCATAACACTGGCAACTCCCTGCTCAAGCCTCAGCAACTACTGCCTTGTTTTTGACACATCTGCAGAGATGGAGAAGAAGGAAGAGGAGGAGGAGGCGGCAGGAGGAGGTGAAGGTCATGGACATAAAGGAACAGTTGGTAGGGGTCCCCTCTACCCCTTAGACATATGGCCACCCCGGAGCCACCTGCTGGACTTTATAGGCTGAACTCTGGTGCACCACACATCCGGTCTGAGCTGCAAGAGGATGATGTACAATTGTCTGGGATGAGGAGGAGGGAGGGAGGGTGGGGGTGGGGGTAGTGGGAGAAGGTAGGAGAGGAGAGACGGTGGGGGGAGATGGCCCAGAAAGTCATGTTGCATCACTACAAGCAATATAGGAGGTGTAGTGTGGCCTCTCTGTGCCGGTGCAGCAGGTAAATCACCATGAGTGCCCCCCCCCCCGAGACTGGGTGATCCAGAGGTCTTGCTGCATCTCTGGGTCATTGGGCAGGAGATGCAGCAAGGCTTTGGTGCTATCACCTGGGCCCAGGACCTCATGGTGGGGCACCTAAAATGAACAAGGGCAGAGATGCATGCCCTGTCAGAGGCTGTACAACAGCTGCTGACATGTGTCTCTGCCTGTTAGTGACTCAGCACACAGGGGGAAGTGTTGTATTTAAGAGAGCTGTATTTGTACATATATTCACACTGAGGGAGGCCTATTCAAAGGCATTTATGCTGTTTGCAGACCTGCAAATTGCATAAATGCTGTTCATCAGGATATTCAGTGGCACTTACTGGGTTAGGGCTGCCGAATATCCCTTCCTAGCCCATCTAAATGTCATGATGCTAGCTGGCTAGCACCATGGTGTTTTGTGGGCGGAGCAAGGCAGCACCCAAAGATAACCAGTTATCTGCAATATTCAGTCGATAACCAGTTATCCTTAACCAGATAAAGTTAGGCAGATAAAAGGCTAGCCTAACTTTACCTGGTTAAAGATAACTGTGTATTTAAATCACTACCTGGGCAACCCAGATATTCAATGCCAGTGGTTTGATTTGACCCCAGCACTGAAAATCCACATTTAAGTTAAAACAGTGCTGGCCAATGCAAACAACATGGCCACCATAGTGCTGCCAACCGGGAACTAGGGATACCAGGTGACACCAAAAAGCATAAGCATGACCCCCCCCCCCTCCCCTTAAGAGTCCATGTGACTCTCCCATCAAATAGGCCTACCACTTCCAATTGGGTTGTTTTTGGG
The DNA here is from genome assembly GCA_033557465.1 of Ichthyophis bannanicus. Classification (NCBI taxonomy): domain Eukaryota; kingdom Metazoa; phylum Chordata; class Amphibia; order Gymnophiona; family Ichthyophiidae; genus Ichthyophis; species Ichthyophis bannanicus. Next base: position 133,778,907 of record CM066037.1, read on the forward strand.
GGCTGAATGCCACTGATCAGATTAGGATGGGAACGTGTATGGGATTGTGTGTATCTCAGATACATTGCAACAGAAAACAAATCAACTGGATATACATACAAAACCCAAAAGAGCCTAGCAAAACAGCCGACAGTGTATACAATTGCTTTGAAATATGGTATGTGGGAGGGAGTATTGGCCATGGAACCACCATCAAAGGTTTAAGCCTACAGGTGGCACCGGATCTATGTCTGTTGCATTCTAGTGACATATATGTAGCTATAGGCAACGTGCAGGTCCCACACAAATGATGATCATAATATCTACATGCAAAAGTGACATATGTACAGTCTCTCACAATGTCCCCCTGATATGCAGGTGCTGTTCAGCTATGTCCCACAGTTTGAAACGTCAGACCAGGCAACCCCACAGACAGTCACCAGGTCTATGCAGAGTATCCTGGCATGACCTCCAACAGTCCTCTGGATTCCCACCAGCTATCCATTCAACCACTGCCATCAAGAGGAAACTCACATGTACAGAAGGCTGAGCACTAAAGTTGCCTCGAGTTAACAGCAGCATGAAATGTTTTGGAGAGAACATAACAACCCTCACAGGCCCAGATACATATATTAGAACATTGCTGCCACACCCACCCAGCTGAACATTTTTGTGCACAGAGGAGCTGCTGGCTGTGGGCCTTTTAATGCCAGAAGGCCCATACAGGGATGCCATAGCAAGAGGAACAACTGTTGGATGCAGGTAGTGACTTCTCATGAACAGTAAACCTCATACCCATCTTCAAATACCAACAGTCGCATAAGACATGTATGTAACCGGTTCTGGAATCAGATCTGCGAGCCTCCATCCTATATAAACGTCTCCAGGAACAGGCCATTTTTCAACATGGGGATGTTTAAATCCTGTACATCCTGGACCCACCCAGTTACACGTCCTTAAAAGCAAAGCTGCACATTTGACTATCTAATTTTAGAATGCCTTCACAAAGTGTCTGCTGGTGCTTAAGCACCACAAAAAATCCTCCCACAAAGATAATTGTCCTGGGAAGGTGGAGATGTTGATCAGGGAGGTTCTAGCCAAACGTCATGTTCTGTTTGGTGCCATGAGCGCACAGGTTAGTGCTCAATACAAGTAGTGTCTCTTGCATGCCATCTTTGTAAAGGTTCATGCCAGATATCACAGAAACAGGACCATCAAGGACATGAAGTGGAAGTGGCGAGACATGAGACGATGAGCAAAGTGCAAGGCAGCGACAACAGCTACAGACGGGCAGCCTCCAGCCCTCACTGAATTGGAGCAACATGTCCTGGCCAGCATGGATGAAGAGTCAATTAGAGGGGTCAGGGAACTCAAGAGCTCCAGGGTGTCCCAATCTCAAAGTGAGTACTGTACACCTGCAAGACACACACCACACTGTAAGACTTTCTAGCAGGCTTCTGATGTGATTTATGCACCCGCTTTCACTTCCATCCCTATGCATGGGCACTGCATATAGTGGTCTGCAGCACTGACAGCAGTTCACATTGGCCGCTGCATTCGCTCATAGACCTCACAACCCTTCTTGTTACATGGCTCCGGTGGCCTCTCTTGGACTGTCATAGCCCAATCTGCTGTGTTCTGCGTTACAATGTAAGCCAAGTCCTTATAGATCTGTGTGGCTGTGAAACATGGAATGGCCTAGACAGGCAATGTGGACCTGTAGTCATGCAGGCAATGGGGCCTGGAGTCATGACTGAGTATAGCAGGCATGCACAGGGTTACCAGGGTAGACCTCCCCTCCCCCCTTTAAAATGCATAGGCACTGTCACCCCCACATCCCTGGCACTCTCTCTTTTCCCATGACAGAGGTCTCACACTTTGCCCTAAATTTCCCATGCACTCACGGTCTATAGGAAACAATAGATACCCGTACACAATCATACCATTGGTTGATGGCATGCCCACAAGACAAGATAGGTGCAACATAGTTAGTCACTATTGCATGAATTTGTACCCCTTCCTCCATATCTGCAGGTGCTGGGGATGCTGCTAATGCTGCATATGCTGCATGTGCTGCATGTGAGTATACCTAGGTGTGACTGAAAACACATAAAATACTAATAAATCAAGTCAACAGTCAAAAATAGCTCCGCTACCAAAAACCTCAATAAATGTCAGCCAAACGGACTGGAGCAGCGAGAGAAAACCTCTCTGCACAAAGGTCCGTAAAGCCCTTTTTTTGAAATTGTGTTTACAAACTTGAAAAACGTATTTGTTGTCTGAGTCCAAGGTGATCCCGAGCCATATGAAAGTAAACTGGCTTATAAATGCACTGGCCTTTGTCCTAGGAAGGTGGAGATGCTGATCAGGGAGGTTCTAGCCAAACATCATGTTCTGTTTGGTGCCATGAGTGCACAGATTAGTGCTCAATACAAGTAGTTTGTGTCCGATTCTGAATTTATTTCTAACAAGTGCAGTTTCTATTTGATTGCTTTAATCATTGACCGAACGGCGATTGAAGAGACCACTCTCTCCAAGGAAGTCGATGAATTGAAATCTTCACTTCAGGAATCCATGGAGGCTGACTCTTTTTCGAAAAAAACAGAGGAGATGGAACATCAGCTCCAAGGTTTTTTTTATTACCTTTGGAGCTTTAAATTAAAGAAGTTTCAGAGAGATAAAACCGATTATGATATGGAGCGGGTATATCGTTGGATGTATGAGAAAGATGACACTGCGGGAAAAGAATCTGCACCGGCAAAACATGTTACTTTTGATCAGTCATCTGAAGACACCGATTCAAGTGATGGGCTTTGTCGTAAATCTTCTTCACTGGAAAGAGGTAGTCGGGCTTCGGTTTTTTGGTCAGGCCGACAGAGGCAGACGCCAATGGAGGTCATATGTGGACAATCAATGGGAACCTCCGAACACGCGGCAAAGATCCCGATAGAATCTACAGTCCTCAACATCTCAGGACCGGCAATAACGTCTGTACAACAAGAAGTATTGGATTTGGGGGTTATCATTTGTCCCTGCAATCCCATATGATCCTTTTAAAACGCAGGTCTTCCTTTACAGGTTTTTCTGCAAACTTCAGGTCATTCATTTCTTTGCAGACAAACAGAGTTCCAGTGATGATTCAATAAAACGTTCCCCTTCTAAATGGATGCCTCCGGGTGCAATTGATCCGGTGATTCGGACTTATCAGAATTTAGTTCTGAGTGATTTGACATCCTTAGAAAATGGTTTTGTTTGTCACCGTTCCAATATTACTAAACTACAGCGACAGACTATTGCAGAATTGGGCAAGAATCCCGATTTGGTCATCAGGAACGCTGACAAAGGGGGAGCGATGGTGCTTCAGTCCACCACCTCTTACTCTGAGGCCCTGCTATCACAGTTAGGGGATATTTCTTATTATCAACCCCTTTTGGGGGATCCTACACCCCAGTTGTTGATTATCATTAAATCTTTGGTAGCTAAGGCGCAGCACAATGATAGGATCACGGCCCGTGAGGCATCCTTCTTATTTCAGGAATATCCCCGTATTCCTGTGATTTATACAGTACCTAAGATCTACAAATCCCTCACTTCTCCTCCAGGCAGACCCATTGTCTCTTGCAGAGGTTCTGTTTTAGAACCTTTATCAAAATTCTGAGACCTTTTTTTGAAACAAGAGGCCCAGATGGTGAAGTCATATTTGCGGGATATTTCTCATTTCTTACAGATTCTTGGGAATTGCGAGGGTTCTCTTGAGAATGTTTTTCTGGTTACCCTGGACGTCATTGCTCTTTATACCAACATCCATCAAGAGGAGGCTTTAAATTTATTGGAATCAGCCTTCACAACGGCGCCATCACAGAACCCCCAGATCCTTTTTGCGGGACTTAATACGATTAGTCCTTACACTAAACTATTTTTTGTTTAATGGACAATATTATCAACAGAAATGCGGGATTGCTATGGGGGCCATGGCAGCCCCCTAGATTGCAACATGGTACTTAGGCCGCATAAAGGACCAACGTATCTATCAGTCCCCAGCTTTTCGGTTCATTCCATTGTGGCTGAGGTTCTCAGACAACCTTTTTTCTTTGGACATCCACTTTGGTGGATTTACAAGCCTTTATTAGATGGTTAAACAGTGTCAAAACTAACATACAATTCACAGCCCACATCCACACTCATGAGATTGAGTTCTTGGATGTTTTAGTTAGTAAGCGAGAAGGAGTGTTTTTTACCACACTATTCCGAAAACACAGTCAACAGAATAGTTTGTTGAGATACCAAAGTCATCATCCACTTCCTCTCCGGAGGGGGCTACCCTTTGACTAATTCCTAAGGCTCCGGCAGATTTGTTCTACAATGGTAGAATTTAAGAAGCATGCTGGTGATTTACGAGCTCGCCTTTTGGCTCATGGCTACCCGAGAAAAGTTATTCGGAATGCCTATGTCCGGGCACAGTTTTCCCACTGTGAATGATTACTCATGGATTTGTCCGTGGAACCAGAGAAATTTTCGGAGAAAACCATCAATGATTGTGTTGTAGGGGTATTACCTTTCATGAGCCACACATCGGCTGTGACTAACTTGTTAAAGAAATATTGGCATGTGCTCCACCTTTATCCTTGCTTTCAAAAACCACTTTTGTTAGCTTACACACGGGGCACAAACCTCAGGGACCGGTTGGTACATTCCGCGTTACCGGTTGATAGTCCCTCAAGATCACAGACCAATCAGGGGCACTACGCCTGTCACTGTAGTTTTTGCTGAAATACTTTGGAGGGCATTATGTGGCAACATCCTGAGACAGGACAGACTTATCATTTTTTGGGGTCCACCACATGCCTGTCTAATCATGTTGTATATCTGCTTCAATGCCCCTGTTCTCTACTATACATTGGCAGGACCATTAGACCTGTAAAGATCCACATGCATGAACATGTATCTCGCATTCAGTCATCTGTTCTCTCAGCTCCGGTTGTTGAACATTGTATTCTGACAGGTCATACATTTTGGGACCTGAAGTGGCGTGTGATTGATTTTGTCCCCGTGGACCCCAGGGGAGGTAACCAGTTGCTCCGCCTACAATGTCTGGAACAACAGTGGATCTTTCGCCTTGGCACTGGGATTCCGGGAGGTTTAAATCTTGAACAGGAGTGATGGAACCTGTTATAAACGTCCTTTCATGATTTCTTAATAATGGAAAACATTTCCTTGCTTTTACCTATAACGACAAACAAATGGTGGAGTTTGATTTTTTATGGAATACCTCTTCACATATATTCATATACACTTATCATGTTTACCATCTGAGCCGCCTCTAGCGCGTCACAATCGACAATCGATGACATCATTTGAGCAGCCATTCAGCTTCCAGGGCTTTCCATTTAAAGAACCGTTGGAACTTCATGGGTTCCCGGCGTTTACACTTTCATTACTTTAGCACTTGAAGCAGGGTCTTCCTGGGACCCGAAACATGCATGTCGTGCATTTATAAGCCAGTTTACTTTCGTATGGCTCGGGATTGCCGTGGTCTCAGACAACATATAAGTTTTTCAAGTTCATAAGACAATTTCAAAAAAAGGGCTTTACGGACCTTTGTGCAGAGAGGTTTTCTCTTGCTGCTCCAGTCCGTTCGGCCCGACATTTATTGAGGTTTTGGTAGTGGAGCTATTTTTGACTGATGACTTGATTTATTGGTAATGCTGCATATGGCATCGGGGCGGATGAACAGTGTGATGACAGGGTCATCCAAGAGGCATAGACTGACGCTGCAACAGAGTCCATGGTCACCTGTGAAAAGGGCAATTCTTTACTCCCTTGGGAATTCCCTCCTTATAATGAGAATCGGGTACTTTCTCCAACAGACACTCCAAGTCTTCCTCCTCTTCATCCTTATCTGAGTATTCTGGAAATCCTCATCTAGATTTTCTTCAAGTTGAGTCCCTTTAAGGAAGCTTGATATTGCCTTCTTTTTTCTCTCAGACAACCACATCTCTCTCCTTTTTTACTTATGGCATACTGGTATCTGTAAATGAGATATTCCTGAAACTCCTTCAGAAATGGAGGAGCGGGCCAAAATCCTCCATCCTATAATAAATGAAATAGCCAAAGAGAACCATGAAACAACTCTCCTTTCCATGCAAGTTCACTCTTGCTTTTAGAAATTAAGGATGAACCGAACTGAAACTTTAATCGAGTTACTGGATTCCACTTCTTTCACTACTGAGGGCTTGAATTAGAAAGAATAAAAATTACAAATAAAACCCAGAGGAAAAAGGCTAGAGATCAGGACCAGTGTTAGATATGCAGGGACTCAGAGCAGAAACAGGGGAGGGGGTCCCAAAGCTCACCTTACATAGGAACATAAGATATGCCATACTGGGTCCGACCAAGGTCCATCAAGCCCAGTATCCTGTTTCCAACAGTGGCCAATCCAGGTCACAAGTACCTGACAGTTTCCCAGAAAGGCACACAGGTTCCACAATGCTTGTCACAGGGCAAGCAGTGGATTTCCCGGGTCCTCTTTTAATAATGGTCTATGGACCAGGAACTTATCCAAACCTTTTTTAAACCCAGCTAGACTAACAGCCTTCACTACATCCTCCAGTGATGAATTCCAAAGTTTATTTACGTGTTGAGTGAAAAAATATTCCTCCTACAGATTATTTAGGCAGGCTTGGGGTCATCTGCAGCATTGGGGCCCAGAGCAATTACCCTGTTTGCCACCCCCTCTAGTCTTGCTAGAGATCCTGCTTTCTCAAAAGCTACTTAAGTAGTCTATAAAGAGAGGCAGGGAAAAGATCCTGTCTCAGCCAAGTACAAACAAAATTGTTCACACTTTCTCCAGGGGTCTCAAGCTAATACAGAATTTAGAAAATATCATGGTAGCACAGACGCTGCTAGGAAAGCTATCTATGGGCACCTCGCATGTCAACGTAACAAAACCTGGTGACTAAGTGCCAGTATTTGACACCTGAAGAGGGGACCTGGGGGGTCTTGAAAGCTCAGGTATTGCAAAATCTTTTAGGTTAGGCCAATGTAAGATATCACAGCCTACTGGGTTTCCAGTTTTCCCCAGGACTGAACTTTGCACTACTGATATGTCAAGTGGCTGCTTCATGAAAACAGGTCAGTGACCCACCGCACTAACAAGCAAACTTTGTAAAGGCTGTTCTGGCCCAAGATCTTTGTCAAACACAGTAATCACGATTTCCTGTAGGTGTGCTTCCATGTGTCATGGTTAAAAAAGAATCACATGAATCAAAAGTTTTATTCTCCTTGCTTATCTTTCAGCAAATGCAAAGTTTAGACTGAAGAAATACTGCAAAGTGTTTTACTGAAAGCTTTGTCTTAGTTGCATTGAAAAGGGTCTGTGGTCAGCCAAAAAGAGCACAGCAGCACCAGGAATTTTCGCCCTGTCAGCTGCTGAACTGAGTGACTACAGTAAAGCTGGGCTAGCATTCAATGGACTCTTTTCAAAAAAGATGTTTTTCACATTCTGTGCCTATGAAAAAAGTCTTCTTGCCTAAGGACCACTATTAGAAAAACCAGATAATGATTCTCAGTTCCAGAGGTCAAAGCCTCACACTGACAAGAAGAAAAGGCACACAGATATCAAACAGTCTGTTTAGCACAAACATTTGAATTTCCTTCTTATCAGTAATCTCTCTTTTCTCTTCCTTGGAAAGCAAAATAGTAAATTGTATTTTCAATCAAGGGTAAAAGGAGAGAGAGACGAGAGAGAATTATGGAGTGGTAATTGGAAGGGATGGAGAGAAAAAAGAGGTAGCAGGAAACAGACCCCTGTTCAAAACCTCATACCTCAAGTCCTGCAGACATACCATATCCATAGAATATCTCTGCTCTAGGAACAGAGGAGAATTATTTTTATTTATTTTATGTATTTCCTTAAACTCGATTCCATGTTTCACTCATTCAGCCTCAAGTGAGTTAAAATGTCCAACAAAGCATATAGAATGACCTGATACAATACATGGTCAGCAAAGAACCAGCACCACTGATCTAGCAGAGCCCGAACTCATTAGATTTCAGAAACTAAAGAGGTCTCAGGTCTGGCTAGTACCTGTATAAACCCCTTTCATTCCCATCAGGGTGCAAAAGAGAGTTGGTAAGAAGGGGGAATCAGCATAAGAAGAAAACAACACTCTTTAGAGTATTATGGGGGGATATTCAAAGCGATTAACATAATTAGCAAACTTGCTAACGACGTTAATTGCCTTGGCTGGCTAGCATGGGGCGTTCTGCAGGCAGCACCCGGCGATAACCAGGTAGCAGCAATATTGAGCCATTGTCCAGTTATCACAAAGCGGCAAAAGTTAGGTACATTAAAGGCTGGTCTAACTTTGCCGCAGAAGTTAACCGGGCAGCAACTAAATATCACCACTGTTGGTTAGCTTCTACGCTGTCCGGCTGCCCCAAATAGTCAATGCCGGCTGACAGATATGACCGCAGCATTGAATATCTGGGGTTAAGTTTCAATGATGACTTCTAGAAACTGAAACCATGTTAGTCGCTGCCGATGAATATCCCCTCCCCCCCAACCCCCCCAATGTATCCACAGGTTCTTAAACTGGTGAGAAAATATGACATTTCCAGACTTCACAGAATCCAAGATTAATGATTCTCAAGGAGTGACTGTTTACAAGGAGCGATCAAAAAGTATCGAGACTTGTACAATAACACAAGAAGTATAATACTAGCAGTTATTGCACGCAGTCTCCTTCAAAGTAGTCCCCTTCCGATAAAACACACTTCCTCCAGTGCTCCTGCCACTGCTGGAAACCATTTTGAAATACCTCTTTTGTTATGCTGTGAAGCTGCTGTGTCAAATTTTGCTTAATGGTCTCCAAGTCATCGAATCTCCTTCTTTTCAGTGTAATTTCAGTTTTGGAAACAAGAAAAAGTCACAGGGTCCAAGGTCAAGTAAGTACCGAGGCTGACAGACTTGCTCAATTTGGTGTTTAGCCAAGAACTGCTGGACAAGATGTGATGCATGAGCTTGGGTGTTATCATGATGAAGCAACCATTCACTGTGCAGCTCTGGCCTCTTATGATGAAATGCATCTCTCAAATGAGTCAGAACTTGGATGTAGTACTCCTTATTGATGGTTTGGCCTTTTGGAGCATACTCATGATGAACAATACCCTAGTAATCAAAGAAAACTGTGAGCATGACCTTGACATTGTTCCTCACCTGATGGGCTTTCTTGGGTCGGGAGAGTTGGAGTCTTCCATTGTGAGGATTGAGCCTTAGTTTCTAGGTCATAACCATAAACTCATGATTCATCACCAGTAATAATCTTTTTTATGAAATCTGAGACATTTTCAATGCATTCCAACAATACCCTGGCTGCAGACAGTCAATCTTCTTTTTGGTCAGGGAACAGGAGTATTGGCATGAATTTTGCAGACATATGTCCCATCCCCAAATTGACAATAAGAATAGGCTGTACTGACCCAAAACCGATGTCCATGACCTCAGCAAGCTCCCTGATAGTCAATCAACAATTTGAGTGTATTGCAACACACAGTGTTTCAACTTTGTCTTCATTCCTGCTCGTGGATGGCCTTCCAGAACGTTCGTCACCATCAACACTTTGGTGGCCCTCTTGGAAACGTCTGTACCAGTCATAAACTCGAGCATGACTTATGCATTCATCGCCATACACTTGCTGTAACTTGCCATAAGTCTCTTTACACGAATCTCCAAATTTCTGGCAGAATTTAATGCAAATTCGCTGTTCAATTTTTTCACTCATCGTAAAACTGACAAACTAATTTTACAAGATACCAAACATCATGTGATTTTAAAAAAGTGCAGGCATGCTGCAGCCACGCTACAATCTGCACCTGCAGAGCACATAACTAGACCACTGCATGCTTAATAGCATCACTGTGCGATATATTGTTTGCAGCTACAGAAGTCTTGATAACGTTTTGATCACACCTCGTATATCCGAATGTTTCCTGACCCCTGTGATGAGTAATCAATAAATCCACAAAAGTTTCCTCAGTATCAAATTCATAGCCAACTAACTGGAAAAGATATGTTTATACCAATACTGAAGAGAGGTAATCCGACTGACTGTGGAAATTATCTGATCTCTCATGCCAGTAAGATTCGACTCAAAATCATTCAGCAGAGACTACAACCATACCTACAACGAGAACTTCCTGAAGTGCAAGCAGGGTTCAGGAAAGGCCAAGGAACGAGAGACATCATCGTGGATGTGAGATGCATCCTTGTAAAGACTAAAGAATACCAAAACGATATCTATATGTGTTTTATTGACAACAGCAAGGCTTTTGACTGTGTAAACCATGAAAACTTTGAGCCACATTAAGAAGCATGGGTATACCAGAACACCTGATAGTTCTCTTGCACAACCTTTATATTGATCAAGAAGCAACAGTTTGAATGGAACTAGGAGAAACAGAATGTTTTAAATCAACAAAGGTGTATGACAAGACTGCATACTTTCCCCCTATCTGTTTAATTTATATGCAGAACAAATAAGAGAAGCAGGGCTGTATGAAGTCAACCGAGGTGTAAAGATTGGTGGAAGACTCATTAACAATCTTCACTATATTGATGACACCACAATACTGGTTGAAAGTGAAGACAATCTGAAACATTTGCTTCAAGGAACATAGTCTTAAAATGGGCCTGCACTTTAACATAAAGAAGACAAAGATCCCGACAACTGGCAAAATCAATAAGTTCATCGTTGATGGAGAAGCAATTGAAATAGGGGATAACTTTAACCTGCTTGGATCAATAATCAATAAAGAAATGACAAGCAGTCAAGAAATCCAACAATGCATTTCTCTTGGCAGAATAGCTATGAAGGACTTAGACAAGATTCTCAAGAGCAGAGATGTCTCTCTCCATACAAAGATTAGTTGTCCAAAGCCATGTATTTTCAATAATGTTATATGGATGCGGACGTTGGACGGTGAAAAAGATAGATAGATAGAAAGAAAATCAATGCCTCTGAATTATCGTGCTGGCAAATACTGAGCCTGATTCCGATGTGGACGTCTCTGCCCTCTGTGCGCTTGGTCAGAACTGGATGCACAGAGTTAGCTGAGATTCTGATCCTGCAGGGCACGTCTAGCCCCATAGGATCAGAATTGCATCAAGACCTGTACGTGCAGGCCAGGATCCCGATTCAGTCCGGCCTGCACATACAGGCCTTGCCTGATAGCTCAGTCAGGGCTTTTCAATGGAGCTGTAGCGCCATTGCATCCGGTTGCCATGACACTGTGGCTCCATTGAAAAGGCGTGATCCCCGGCCACCGGCTCAAAATGTGGATTCTCTGCAGGCCGACCCCTGAGCTGGCCTCCCAAGGCCAGGGTTGGGCTGTGGAGATCATTCTCTGCCCTCTCCTGCCCTTTCTGAGCACCGGGTCTGCCGTTACCTGCCGATGAGGGGAACTTATTCCACCTCAGAGGTGGAATAAGTTCCACGTTCAAGTCGCCAGCTCTGGACATACAGAGCCGACATTGGAATCAGCCCTGTACAACCGGGCCAACAACTGCCCACAGCCCGCCCTAACGCCGCTCACAATCCGCCCCTTTCCTGCCCCCTTCCCGCCTCCATCTAACTTCCCTGTACAACACACGGGGAGGTTAGACAAGATTGGGAGGGGGCATGAATAGTGGGGATGGACGTCCAAACGGGATGTCCATCCCCGCTATTCATGCCTCGGAATGACCCTGTGTATACCATGGACTGCCTGAAGAACAAACCAGTCAGTACTAAAGGATATCAAACCTAAGCTTTCTTTAAAAGCTCAGATGACAAGACTTTGACTCTCATACTTTGAACACATCATGCAAAGAGAGGGATCATTAGAGAAAGATATCATGCCTGGCAAGGTTAAAGGTCAACGTAAAAGAGGAAGGCCAGCAATGAGATGGACTGATACAATAACAGCAGCTATGGCTGCAACTCTATCAACTATGAGTCATCTGACTGAAGACCAAACATAGTTTAGGACAATTATCAAGAATGTCACTTTGAGTCGACACAGACTTGACGGCACTTAATAACAACATTACAGTGGTCTTCACTCCAAGGCCTCAAGGGTTACCAACAGATCTGTTTGTAGGATATCCCTAAAAAATATGCAAGAGAAATTTGCATACAATGGAGATAATATGCATGCAAATCTCTTTTGTATATTATTCATTAGAGATATTATGAAAATCTAACTATCGACAACCCTTGAGTACTGGAGTGAATAGCACTGCATATGGTTGCCAAGAGTTGATATTGACTCAACGACAATTACTCGGTCAATTAAATAGGCCAAAGACAAAGCCCCAGTTCCTTGGAAAGAGTATGGGACAGAAGTGTTGACTAATTACCCTGCAGGCAATATTCACTTAATTGAACCAGATCACTTTCCTTTCCACAGAATAGTCTCTAAAATCTTGGCTACAAGGTCTTTTTCAGTTACGATAGGGGTTCTCAACCCAGTCCTTGGAACACATCCACCCAATCAGGTTTTTAGGATATCCTTAATGAATATGTATGAAATAAATTTGCATAAAATGGAAGAAGTGTATGCAAATTTCTAACACTTATTCTCTTATTAGGTTCCTCTTCCCTCTCGTTTCTCAATGTTTAGTAACATTTTTGGAAAATATTGTGTAGCAACACTACCCTCCTGATGTTGCAATGATGTTGTGCTTGGTGTTGCTTGTTGATGGTGTGCTTGAGTTCTGTGTTGTGTGATGTACATTGTAGTTATTCAAAATTGTGGTATATCAAACCTTAGTAACAAGTATATATGATTTCATTATGGATATCCTGAAAAGCCACGGATGAGTCGGTCCTGAGGACTGGCTCAAGAGCCACTAAGAAATGAAGATTGATACAGATCCTGTTTTTACACACAGTTGAGAAGATTAATAGCATGCTTCTTTTTGGTCTTGTAAGTTGATTGTACTTGGTGTGTTTGAGACAGTCAAAGGTTGATTCAGTCACCACTGGATCTCAATACTTCCCTGCAATTCTCAGCTCCTAAAGTATATAGCTGGTGCAGATCTCCTTTCCCAAAATGACAAAAAAGGAAAAACATTCCTATGTGTGTGTGTGTGTGTGGATGTGTGCAGTCAGTGGCATAGTGAGGGGGTGATCGTGGAGCCATGATTCCCAGGCACCAGCTTGATAGGGTGCCACACTGCTGGAGCAAGCCCAGAGTAGCAGTAGGAAAATACAAAGTGCACAGGACCTTTGAGCCCGTGCATGTGCTCCATATCTTGCCAGTCCTGACCCTCCTTAATAAGAAGTCTGTGTGAAGGAGGTGGGTGGAAAACAACAGGATCTTAAGTATACCTAGGCTCAGAGGCCACATGTGCTTCCCATTTTAGTGCTGCAGCCTACCCATCTAATGCTTTGATTGAGAGGGAAAGAGAGAGAGGGGGAGATAGGAAGATGGGTAGAGGGGAGATGGCAGGAGGGGGAGATGCCAAGGAGAGATGACAAGATACCAGGGAGAAAAAGGAGGTGGGGTGATGCTGGAGAGGAGGTGGGAGAGGAAAGATGCTGGGATGGGGAAAAGACCAAGAAGAGAGATGTTAGATGGGAGGAATGAAGAGAGAAAGTGAAGATGCTGGAGGGTGTTGGAAGAGAAAGAGGGCAAAGATTGTGAAAGACTGAAGAAAGAGAGGGTATAGAATCAGATAGAAATGGGAGAATGGGAGGGCTGGGGGTAGGATTGGAAGCTAGGGGGATTTGCTGAAAAGGAGATGAGAGAAAGAGATGGAAATCTAGTAGGTAGGCACAATAAAAAGAGGGAGTTTAAAGATTGGATGTTAAGAAGGAAGAGTAAAATAAAGAAGCAGAAAAATAATTGAAAGAAAGATAAAGGGAAAGATCATTATTAGAGTGGAATGTAAGAGAGAAAGTAAAGAAGACAGGAAGAGAGAGAGAAATGGCAAATGGACAGGAGACCCTAGAAAGAACTAAAAGAAAGCCGACAGAGAAAAGCAGAAACTATAAAATAGGAACAGCATGATTAGAAAAATATAATGCCCAGACAGCAAAGACAGAAATTAATTGGAATCAGGACCGGTGTTAGACATGCAGAGGCCCAGAGCAGAAACTGGTGAGGGAGCCCCAAATCTCACCTACAGGCTATGTCTTCTTCATTTTGAGATAGGCTTGGCTGTGGCATTAGGGCCCGAGGCAATTGCCTTGTTTGCCATACCCTAATGCCAGCCCTGTTGGAATTTGTCTGCTTTGTGAAATATGCTCAGCATAAAAGGAAATGCATTTATGTTTCTCATTCTCCAGTGTAATGCTCAGAGAAAGTCTAGGGGTTTCCAGTTTAGTTTTTGTTTAAATAGTTTATAATTTGTGATCCCTTATTAGCATTTGATGAAGGTCAGAAACAGGAAGCAGCATAGTTACTGGCAAGTTAAAACAAAGCATTGGTAAGGCAGGCAAAGAGAAAATTTGAAAAGAAGCTTGCCAGGGAAGCAAAAGCACATAATAAAAGCCTTTTCAAGTACATTCATAGCAAAACACCTGTGAGAGACCCAGTTGGACCATTAGATGATAGAGGGGTAAAAGGGGCACTAAGAGAGGATAACACTACTACTACTACTGAGCATTTATATAACACTACAAGTCGTACGCAGCACTGCACAGATATGTAAGAGACGGTCCCTGCTCATCAGAGCTTACAATCTAGTCAAGACAAACACAGAAGGTGTAGGCAGGGATAAAGCAAGGGGAAAGAAAAAGAGATTAGGTGGGTCAAGATCCAAAACCATAGCGGAGAGACTGAATGAATGCTTTGCTTTAGTCTTCACTAAATAAGATGTTGGAAACTTACCCATGCCAAAAATTATATTTAAAGGTGATGTATCAGAGGAATTGAAACAAATCTTGATAATTTAGGAAGAAACAATTACTTGATAAACAGCTGCAAATCACATGGACCAGATGGCATGCATCCCAGGGTGCTGAAAGAACTGAAATATGACATTGTAGACTTACTATTAGTAATCTGCAAATTATTATTAAAATTATCCATAGTACCTGAGGATTAGCGAGTGGCCAATGTAATGCCAATTTTTAAAATGGATTCTAAGAGTGATCCAGGAAACTACAGACCACTGAGCTTGACGTCTGCACAAGACAAAATGGTAGAAACCATGTTAAAGAACAAATTACTGAACATGTAGATAGTCATGGTTTAATGGCAGAAAGTCAATATGGATTTAGCCAAGGAAAGTCTTGTCTCACTAATCTCTTAAACTTTTTCAAAGGTGTGAATAAACAGGTAGATAAAGGGAGCCAGTTGATATAGCATGGGCCAAACACAGAAGATCTCTAAAGATAAAAAGAGGACTATTGTAGTCGATATGGAAGGGCAGACTAGATAGGCCATGTGGTCTTTTTCTGCCATCATGTTTTTATGCTTCTAGTGTATCTGGATTTTCAAAAAGCCTTTGATAAGGTCCCTCATTAGAGACTCTTGTGGAAATTAAAAAGTCATGGGATAGGAGGCAGTGGATTATTGTGGATTAAGAACTGGTAAAAGACAGAAAACAGAGAGTAGGGCTAAATGGCCAATTTTCTTATTGGAGAAAGTGGAATAATGTAGTACCCCAGAGATCTGTGCTGCTTTTTAACATATTTATAAAATGACCTGGAAATGAAAATAACAAGTGAGGTGATCAAATCTGCAAATGACACAAAATTATTCAAAGTTGTCGAAACGCAAGAGAATTGTGAAAAATTGCAAGAGGACCTTAACAAATTAGAAGACTGGGCGACCAAATGGTAGATGGAATTTAATGTGGACAAGTGCAAAATTATGCTCATAGGGATGAACAACCCAAATTACGGTTACACAATGCAAAGTTCAACATTAGGAATCACTACCCTGGAAAAGGATCCTGGCGTCAACGTGGATAACATGTTGAAATCTTCTGTCCAGTGTGCAGCTGTGGCCAAGAAAGCAAACAGAATACTAGGAATCATAAGGAAAGGAATAGAAAATAAAACCAAGGATATAATAATGCCTCTGTATTGCTCCATGGTCTGACCGCACCTTGAATATTATGTACAATTTTGTTCGCTGTATCTTAAAAGGGATATAGCAGAATTAGAAAAGTTCAGAGAAGAGTGACCAAAATTATAAAGGGGATGGAAGGATATTCCTATGAGGAAAGGCTTAAAAGGTTAGCGTCCTTGAACTTGGAAAAGAGACAGCTGAGGGGGAGATATGATAGAGATCTATAAAATAATGAATGGAGTGGTAAATGTAAATTGGTAGTTTACTCCTTCAAAGGGGACACACAATGAAGCTGCAATGTAGCCCACTTAGTCTAATCGGAGAAAGTATTTTCACTCAACGCTAACCAAACTCTGTAATTCATTACCAGAGGATGTAATAAAGGCTGTTAGCATAGCTGGGTTTAAAAGAGGTTGGATGAGTTTCTGGAGGAAAAGTCCATAAACCATTATTAAAGAGGTTCAGGAAAATCCACTGCTTACCCCTGGGATGAGCAGTTTGGAATCTGTATACCTTTTGGGAACCCAACAGGTCCTTGAGACCTGGAATGGGCACTGTTGGAAACAGGATACTGGGCTTGATGGACCCTTGTTCTGACCTAGTATGCCATATCTTATGTTGTTATGATCTTTTAAATGACTGCATATCCTCTTAATGATACAGCTACACTCTCTGAGTTTACACTGCTCTTGGTGCACTTTCATTTTCCCTTTTTTTTCTTACCCTAATGATCCCTGCACTGCTGGCAAAACCAAGTGAAAGGATATTGTTTCTCCTCCAGATGGTGTCTGCCAGAAAGCAGCTTCTTGATTCAGACATACTTTCAAGTTAGGGAAAACAGTCAGGCTTGCATGAAGCAATAAAAATGAACCCCATAATGCCAGATCTACATTGTCCGAAGTAAAGAAGCATTGCTGCGTGTGTCTTTTAAATGTTGTCATTTAAAGAGATCAGAAACATATGGATGGGAGACCATCAGAGAAAAAACTCCAGATAAGGTGCTGGCGGCTGCAGAAGGCAATGGCAGGCTCAGCCGAGAAACCTGCAACAATGGTACATATGAAAAGTCAACATTGAAAATATGAAGGGGTTAATAATGAAAAGATTTAGGGTCCCTTTTACTAAAGTCCGCTAAGGTTTTGCTCTTAACATGCATTACAAACCCATGTTAAGTGCAAAGCCTCCACATTAGGTGCCGGGGCTTGACTGGTATGTTCCCAGCAGTTCACGCGTGATGAAGTACTTCAACAGCTGGCGCACCATAGAGGTGTCATTGGGTAGACCCACGTTAATTGCCACACAAGTGGCCTCTCACTATTATAATCGCTCTCCAAGCCCACGCTCTGCCCATTGTATGATGGCCAATTATTGTATGTTTTAACGTGTTGTTGCTGCCATGCTCACATGTACGGGTTTCTGGCTGCCAGTTGCCATGTATTAAAATGCACATTAACTGCATTTTCAGTTCATTGCATCTGCTTTCCAGCATAAGCTTTGCACTCCAGTATATGGCTTTTAAAGCTATCCGCCCCATGTTTTACTTTGGCAGCACATGCATAAATTGTCATGCCAAGAAAGTATTTAAATTTCGAGAAATAGACGGGAAGAAAAAGGGAGAAAGAATGAGAGCGGGAGTGGGAAGGAAAGGCAGAGAGGCTGTGGAAAATGTGGGAGCAGGCTCGCTCTTCACTATACACTCAATTGCATGGGTGGCAGGAATTCTCCTGGGATGCAGAGAAAACACAAAGAGTCTGAAAGGGAGACAGAAGATAAGCTGGAGAAATTATATATAATGTGTGAGAAGTCTGTGCCAACAGAGTGCCTGGTGCAAAAGCTTCCAGGCCTAGAATCTAGTAATCCACACGACAAAATAAAACCATCTGGGTCTCTGTTTTCAAAAGGATGCAGGTGAAAGTCTCTCAGTTTGCCAGATTGTGTAGTGTTTGCAGCTAAACATGTGAACTCTTCTGTGAAGGACAGAATTTTGTTGTTTTCAAATCCTTCAAATTAAGTATGTAAATTTGATGCCACATGTATGATAAAAGGAGGAGAGAGAGACCAGTAGCATTTGCAGATATGAAGAGTGTCGCCCACCCAACCCCCAGAGGCCATAGGCATGGGTGGATTAGCAGGGTAAGTTCTTTAATAGCTGTGGAGTATAGTAGAGAGGCTTGGCAATGCCCTCTGGGATTTGTAGTTCCACAACTTTAGCAAAAAGAAAGTAGTTGTAGTCGGAGTGATAAGGATTTAAACAGGATTTATTCCCTTCCCAGAGTTAGATTTTCACACAATGAAATAAGGCAACACAAAAACCATACGTCTGGTATCAAAGTTAAAGAAACATTTGAACAAAAGATATGCTTATCTTCAGCTTTCACAATGGAGGCAAAAATGGTAAAAGAAAACAGCTTCCTTCACAAAACTCTTCCTGTCTGTTTTCTTTATGAATTAGCTCCTACAGGTCTTCAGCATAGAGAAGATATGCTATCAGATAAGGTATATGTACAGTCCATGTAAATATCACCGTTAGACTCCTCACACAGATCCCATTGCATCTCTTCTATATCTGGGTACGTTTCCCGGTGAGTGAAACTTCTGTTCTGACTGCTGAGTTCCTCTCTATAGCTTTGGGAGTTCCCTTCCCCCACCAGCCTAGAGGTGGATGGGTAATTACCGTAATCACTATAGTCTCTCTCAGAGGCAGCATATAATTCTTGATAAGTACAGGGCTGACTGCTATAGTCTAAGCTTCTCCTATTAGGAAGAATAAGGTTACCTTTCAGCAGTTTCCCTTCAACGTTCCTCCCTCGAGCACAGCTCTGCTCGTGGGAAGGCTTTTCACTCCGTGTCTGTTTGAGCTTTCTCCTTGGCACCAAATTATCTTCAGGATAATGGTTTTCTCCTGCTTGGTACCTTGTGCTGGGTGACTGGTCTTACCTTAGCCTGGCCTCAGAGCTACTACCTCTGCTTCCTCTGTAGCAAGGTTCTCGGAAGCACTGGTCAGCTGTGCACTGTTCTTCCAAAGAGCCCTTCCTGGGTTTCTCAGCACTGCACCTCCCGGGTAGTCTCCTTTGGTCAGCAATTGGTTTTAACCAGCATGGAGATCCTTCTCTCCTGCCTCTCAAGCTTCTCTTCCTGCTTGGAGTTCTCCTGCTATCGGGACTTCTCTCCCTGCCAGCACGTCTCTCCTCAGCAGTTCTCTCTTTTGCAGTTCTCCCTCTAGCCGCTTCTTCACTACTCTCAGGTGAGTGATTTTTAACTGCGTAGCTTGTGATGTTGGCTCCGCCCCTTGTCAGCTGCCCCTCATCCCCTGATGAGCCACGAGCTAGCTTTGAGTCTGGGCGTTCCCCTACAAAACGTGAAATAGCTTGTGTATAGTTCCTATGGCAACCTTTGGCCATGTGTATCTCTGAGCTGTCAAAGTTAGCTCCGTTTTGATCAGAATCCCCTATCTCCATGGGCTCTGACCGCTGCACCTCATGACAAGAGTTGAACACTTTTTATCTAATGGTGAAGCCTTTGACTTTGGATCCAATAAC
Organism: Ichthyophis bannanicus; assembly: GCA_033557465.1. Classification (NCBI taxonomy): domain Eukaryota; kingdom Metazoa; phylum Chordata; class Amphibia; order Gymnophiona; family Ichthyophiidae; genus Ichthyophis; species Ichthyophis bannanicus. Next base: position 133,798,487 of record CM066037.1, read on the forward strand.
GTACACCAATATGGAAAGAACCTTACAATGCACATTCACACACAAACAGAAAAGTGACCATCAAACTCGAAAATCATAATGCCCTAAATAAACTGAAGAGGCAGAAATCCTGTCCCTCTGAGAAAGATCTCCCAAGGCTTTCTTCCGTGATAAACCTAAGACATGATGGCAGAAAAAGACCCTATGGCTTATCCAATCTGCCCAACTCTACAGTCCCCCCTAACTGTATCAAGAAACAAGTAAGAGACTAGATTCTCATTGGACTGTGCGACTGTTTGCGTTGTGCCGCTCGTCTCCACACTTCAAAATGTCTTAATGTTTTCAGGTGCCACATCTCGGCCAGTTGCATCCTGAAAAAATGGTAGGAAATAAAGAGCAGCATTGTATCTGTGCCTTGTCTACACTGTAAGCTTTATGGAGCGGGTACTCTCTCCTGTGCAGATCTGTATTGCACTGTATATGTCTTGTGGCATTCTGGGAATCACTAAAGGTAAGACTGAAGGAGGTTCTCTTCATCCCCAGCAGTGCAGCAGTTACAAAGGGGACTCACAGAGTTCTACGAAGTATCATCGACCATGGAGTAGGTGGGAGGCAGCAGGAGGCACTGTCCTTCGTTCCTTCAGCGAGCAGTGCTTCTTCCTTCCTGGTGGGAGACTGACAGGCTTTCCCATTGTCCAGTTGGAGAGAATCCTGAAGACAGTGTCCCCTGAGACTGTGTAGGGCAGAGAAATAGAAACTCGGGGCCCTGTTGGCGTGGAGCCCGATTCTGATTGGGGCAAGTCTGGGCTGTCCGGATGTCCAAAAATTGGACAGCTTGGATTTGTACCTGATGCTGCACCCACGGGAGCTAGATGTTCCTGCGGGTGCAGAATCGAGCACTTAGGCCGGACGGGCCCCGATTCTTCCTTGCTGAATGTCCAAATGTTTCCCCGGTTAGCCCTCCCTATGCTCCTGCTGGAGCCCCGGTGCTGTGACATCTCATCACCATAGCACCGGGATGCCATGCAGGAGTGCTGAAAGGCCCGACGCCATCCCGCTCTTCTTTCTCCACCGACCGGCCCTTGGTGGGGGCAGCCAGGGCCAGGATCAGGTGGTGGGGACCTACCTCTTGCTACCCTGCCAATTCTGCGGCCCTTCATGCACCAATCCCTGATGTACATGGGACTTATTCCATCTCCATGTTTACCTGTTCGATAATTTCTTTTGAATGTGTCAATCCACTGGAGCTTTTTCAATCCCTATTTTTTTGAGGGTATGGCTGCCTGTTTGTAGTTAGCAGGAGGGAGTGTGAGGGAGCTATATATGGGGGGGGGGGGGCTGTATATGTGTGGGGAGTTATCTATATGTCGGATTAGTGTAGGGGTTGTTTGCATGAGAGTGTCTTTTTGGGAGGCATGAGGGATTATATATGTGGGAGGGGGGTTGTTGCATTGGGAGTGTCTAGCAGGTTATGATAGTGTGTATCTATGTTGGAGGTGTGAGAGTGTGTAGATTTGGGGGGAGTAATACACATGTATGCATGGGTAGGGGTTCTGTGGGTGGATAATACACATTAGGGTTGAGTGTTCAAGGAAGAATGTGGGTGTTTATTTTTTGGGGGAGTTATGCTGAGTGTGAAGGCAGGAGGATAGCGTTTGGAGCAAGGGGGTATGGTTGGGGTAGGTATGCATATAGGTGAGTATGTCTGAGATGCCTTGTAGGAGGGGTTTGAACTGAAAAGCTATGTCAGTCATTTTCCCTGTCCCTGGCCAGGAGGAAGTATAGGTATAAGTGTATGGGGGTGTGTTGGGCCTGGTGTGGGTCTCTGATGTGTATAGAATATGAGGGAGTATGGATGAGGGTTATGGAGGGTGAGGATATATGATAGGAATGTGTGAGCAATGTTTGGGGGAGTTGCAGAAAGTTTAAATGAGGGATATATGGAGAGTGAATAGGAGGATGTGTGAGCAATTGGAGTATGAGTGGCGGGGGATGGGAACTTTGAAAAAGTGGTGGAAATGCAGAACCAGTGCAAGGGTATTAGGCATCCAAGGAAACTTTCAACCTAGTGAGCATCCCTCCTTTGCCAATTATTTCAGGTTCCTGAGATTTTGATAATTAAACTCAATAATCGGGATCATCCCAATAGCGCAGTAAATGGACATCATACTTTGAAATATGACATTTTATTACATATCTACAGTACATAATGGGGACAATTTCCAAAGTCATGTACCTAGGTAAATGGGTTATTTGAAAACTGCCCGCCCTCCCTACGGGTTAAAGTATGTGCTGATGGCTCTTTGAGTTAGTGACTGACGGGATCTATTGTTTTGCTTTGGCTACAGCTGTGCCTTGCTGCCCTAGGCAATCATCTAATCTGGCTCTCAAAGTGTTTTGGATGTCCCTTTTATCACCATCCTTTGCGAATTACTAAAGTTACTTCTTTTCTATTTCTTTCTGCCTGTGTTCGTCTTTGGTAAAGGATTTATTCTCCCGTTTACCACCCATGGGTACCATAACCGTTTCCTGTTAGTTTTACCCTAGCCCTTGTTTGATGTTGAATAGCTTGCAAGCTCTATTGAGCAAGGACTATATCTTACATCTTTGTGTACAGCGCTGCGTATGCTTTGTAGCGCTATACAAATGATAAGTGTAGTAGTGGGAGGAGCTTTTGAAACGGAACCTAGTCAACATCACAATGAATGAATATGCATGAGCTAGATTTGCATACATACTGCCTCCACTCTATGCAACAGTATCTCATGCATATGTGTTAGAGGCAGCCTGAAAACCTGACCTGTTTGTGGCCCTAGAGGAACATCTTCTAACATTTTCTTATAAAAAGCGATGGCGGGGGGTTGTTTGGTTTTTTTGAAGGCTGAGTTCTCCATAAATCCGATATCTTTTGTTAACTTTTCACACACATCTGAGAGATTCACCTTTTCTTCCTTTGTGCCAAATTTGATTAATTTCTGTCCTTTTTTTGGAGGGTTATTGCTCCTCGAACAGACAGTCGGTTCGCTTTTATACAGTTCTTTCCAACATGCCATATGTTGAAAAGCATAAAATGTGCTATACATCAGCAAAAGATTTTATTGGCATTCACCCATATAATATTGTCAAACATGATATAAGCATGCCATCCGACTCTTATATAATTCTGTATCCGTTAACACAAAAGCAGAGAGCATTGCACAGCTAATGTTAGTTAGAGGGTTCAGAACTGAAATTTTAAGAACAGCAAGCAGCTCATCTTAGTGATTTCTTAGAGCATGCCTGATCGTAGGACTTCAGTTTAAAGATTCACAATTAGAGTTGCGTTCTCTCACAGTCGCATACAGTAGAATATTTATCTATATGCATATTGTATATGTATGCATGCTTATAACTCGAAGGGCTGCAACTGTCTTTTTTTTTTTTTTTTACTTTTGAAATTACTCAGTGCTACTTAGATTGGCCCTTTTGAATTATATGGGGAAAGACGTCTAAGGAGGGAGGACTCCTGCACCTCCCAGCCCAGCTCAGTCCTGCTCAGGTGTTCCAGATTAGCTCTCCAAAAATCTGGTCACCCTAAACTAAAGGGAGGGTGTGGGGGGGAGGGGGGATGAGTATGTGTGGGTGTATTGGCACTTGAGATAGGAAGACAGAGAACCAGGTAAAGAGAAAGTGATAGAGGACTTGGTGAGGAGAGGGGGAGGGAAAATGTTGAGGAGCAGAGCTGGGACTACTGGAGCAACACTTCCCTTTCCTCTGTTTGGACCCCCCTCAAGATCCCAGGACCTTCTCCACTTTCCAGATTTCCCTCAGGATCCTTAAATATCCCTCATTCTTTCTCTTTCTCTTCCCCTCTACCTACCCCTAACCCTTCCCCCTTCCCCCTCTTATCGTTCCTTCCTTTTCTTACCATCCCTCTAACCCTAATCCCGTCCTGGATCCTCTCGCTCTCATTCTGAAGATGACCTCTTCCCCCTCCTCCCTCACATCAACACCTCAGATTCCCCACCCATAAAATTGCCAAAAGAACAATTTAGACACAAAGCAAGTTTACATTATTTAATAGGTTAACAATTCAAATGTATGCCAATAACATGTAGTTGCCACAGAATTTCTGAAACATTTTGCAGAATTTTCCAACTTGTCAGAGAAACTAGTTCTGATCTGCCACGAGGACTATATCTTACATGTTTGTGTACTGTGCTGTGTACACAAACATGTCGGGGGGGGGGGGTATACAATTGTATACAGTGGTTGGGGCAAGGAACTGCAGGCCGGAAGGTCGGGGGTTCAAATCCCACTAGAGGACAGCAACCTTGGGCCGGAAGGACTGGGGTTTCTAGTCCCACAGGTGCTCCTTGTGGTCTTGGGCAAACCACTTAACCCTCCATAGCCCATGTTCCCTATAAAATAGTTATCTCCAAGTTATAATGCTCTGTTCAATGTAATTTCAGTTTGTTCAATGTAAACCGCACTGATGCAGAATAGGTGTATATAAGAGAATGTAAATAAATAAAATAAATAAATAAAATAAATAAATACCCATAACCCCCCAGTTTGCTGCAGGAAACTGGGGGTTAAGGATACAATAGTGACTTACTGTAAAACATCTTGTTTGGGCCTAAGCTTGAGAGGAGAGAAATGTGTTTACATCTCCAGCTTTGCATACCACCTTAAATGAACAGCTCCTTAATTGGACCCCTTGGATTTGCAGTTTGCAAAATGTCCTATTGCACATGTAATAGGGATGTGTGTTCTTTGGCACACACTCATCCAAATGTTTTCAAAACATAATGTAAGCATGCTATCTGAAAATTAAACATCTCTCATAATTATATGGGCACGCAAAACTGATTTAACATATGTTTACCTGCGAAATAATGCACATACAATTGATCGGTGCGATTTTAAAGTTCTCATGCATATTTTAAAAAGTTATTAAAACAAATGTAATGAAATTAACTAAAAAATGCTTAACATGGGGGGAAGGAAGCCAAATGAACCAAAAACAAGCCAAAAACAGTTTGGCCTGTGCACGTGCCTAACATGTAGCACTACTTACGCGTGCGAAGCCCCGAGTAATGTCTACTCTGCTTTCTGCGCTGTCTTTTGTAAAATGGCTTCTTCTGAGATGTGTTGCACCTTTTTCTACAGCACCACATGTATTTTAGAAAAGTGACATACCCAAGTGAAAGTGACATACCCAAGCTCACTAATCTGTTACTGCAACATGGTTACCAATCCATCGTTCACCTGTCTTCTATGCAAATAAAATATTTTAAAAACAGGTTAGTTTAGCTAACTCTTCCGCATGGCAGCTGCTCAGCCGCAGTGGCTCTGGGATATAGTGCTTAGTGGTTTTTGTATTCAGCATATAAAGATACGCTTGCCGTCGAGCACATCCTTTGCTGAAATGGAAGGTGGAGTTCTTCATTCCTCTCATCACTACAAGAAGTAGCCCATTTCATCATGCAATCACTGTACGCTCAGATGCTCAGTATTAACGCTGGATAAATAGAATTAATAGCAGCCAACAGGATTCAGCTTCTGGCTTTGCATTTTTAATCTGCAGGATGCCAGGAAGAAGCAGGAGTGGTGTGGCATTGATGGCACCTGAGCCAAGATTCCAGAGGTGCGTCTTCTGCTTCATCTAAAGGCATTTTCTTGCTTTTGAGAAAAAACAGTTCTTCTCAAAATGAAAGAGCCAATACTCTTGGCCTCTAGGCCTGAAAAGAGACACTGACTGACTATCATTTAGCCAAATCCGAAAACAATCAGATTGTAGTAGCCATAATGTCCACACAGTCTTCAGTCTGACATAACCACATAAGACACTAATAACAGAGTAGGCCAGAGGCCTGAGGTTTCAGAACATCCACAATGAATATGCAGGGATTCATTTGCACACAGTTGGAACCCATTCTATGCAAATTTATTATATGTATATTCATTGTGAGTGTCGTGAAACCCCAGCTGGCTATGGAGTCACCACCCAGGCCCGTGTTTATGCATAGGCAACGGCCGAGGGCATCAGTTTTTGAAGGAACCGAATACCCAGGCCTAAGGAGAGCCTGCTCCTACTTACTCTAGGGTCAGGTGCATTTGCTGTCTTAAAGGGGGACTGTGGCTTTCCTCTGCTTCTCTTTAGGCTCTCCAGTTGGGGGATCTCTGGACCCCCCCCCCCCCCCCCCATCACCTCCTCAGCTCTTTGGGATCTGCTGCCTAGCCTTGCCTATGAGGGCCAGAAGGTTAAATCCAGCCTTGTCACCAAGACAGGTTTGGGACTTGCTGGTGTAAGCCTAATGCAGAGGGTGTTTCCTCATTGACATGTTAGCCTGCTTTAGGAAATATACCCCTAACAGTTAACCCGGGCTATCTGCCACTAGGTTCCATATTATTCAATGGGACCTAGTTGCAGATAGCCCAGTTTAGTAAACATACCCCTTAGTCTCTAGGCAGCATTGTGCAGTTTTATCTAATCCCTTCATTTTAAACTTTGTATCTGATTTAATCTTTCCTCATACTTTTCACTCCCCCTTTCCTAGGAAAGCTGGGATTTCATCTCATAGCAGCTTAAGACCGAAAGAACAAGCAAGCTACAGATCTGCTCCAGAATCGGCCATTGCTTCGTCCCAACCCCAGATGGTGTAGAGAAGCGACCCCAGGTGAAACCTGATCCCAGGTCTCCTGCGGGGCAGCTTATAGCTCCTCAATGCTGGGTCACTGGGCTCACTTACAGTAGCAAATTGCAGTTCTGTATGTGTGTGTGTAAGGGCTGAGGGAGGTGCTGGATGCTTCTAGGCATATAATATATTCCATAGCAAGCTATAAATTCTACAGCTGTAGAAATGTAGAAAATAATTTATTCTCTTTGGTCCAGAATAAAATGATTTCCTTTGTTTTATCTTAATGTAACTAGCACATTAGACATTCATGGGAAAGAGTTTAAGAGATGAGATAATTGTGTCTGTCAAGGATTACAATCCTTCTTTTTTCATTGGATCCAAGCCAACTAGAGCTTCTGTGCAGCCTCACAGTTAAACCTGGAGGTTGAGAAAACCCTGTAAACCCTCTTGTTGAGGTTACTGCACAGCTCTCTCACATTGCTAAAACTGAGGTGTATTTGTTGCAATACAATGTGCGCCTTCACGTCAATGCTGACTCCTGGCAACCCAACAGTTCTGGGGTTTTTTGGCAGTGGGACTAGAAGTAGATTGTCAGACCCAAGGTGTTAAGTGACTTCCCAAGAAGTACTAGTGAGAATCAAAGGCTGGTCTCTTGGTTACAAAGCCAGTGCTCTAACCATTAGGCTACTCCTCCACTCCAGTGTATTTCTTACATGGACCAAAATCAATAGTTCAAGGATGTAAGCCATGACTTGCCTAACCCAGCTGGGATCATGACCCTAAGAGAATTACAGAGAATGAGGAGGTCATGATCACCTGGGATACTCCGATTCCGACTGATTAAAAAGCTGGATGCAAGGAAGCTGGATATAGTGGTTAAAGAGAAACAACGGAACGGCATTGATAAAAGAGGTGTCAGTTCCAAGCGATTACTCTGTGAATCGCATGGAGAGGCCGAAGATCCTGAAATACCAGGAAATGCAGAAAATGTGGCAGAAAGATACAGAAGTATGTCCCATCATGTTGGGTGTCACGGGCTTGATAAAGAAGAATTTCCAAGCACATCTTGACAAACTACCCACACATGTTACATCTTATGAACTCCAGCAGGGGGCTCTCTTTGGCACGATGTAAGTATTACGCCGAGCCTTAGGAGTAAATTTGAGAGACTGAAATCATACTCCCCATGCCCTGGCTTAGAAGTGAGTGTCATGGTATGCGCAAAACTAACCCATTTGGAGAAACTGCCCCTGACAACTAGATAACTAATGGATTGGATACATAGTTTACCTCCGTGGAGGGGAGGAGGGCGAGCACCGTTTATTCTGACTACAAAGTCCAGCTGGCTAAGCTGATGGCAAAAAATAAAGTTATTTACAAGAAATTTTAAAAAAAAAATAAACCCACAAACTAAACCTAAACTTGTGCATACCTTACAAAAAAAGCTGACAGATGACAGATTTGCATGTGCGGACCCCCAGCTGCTCTAGTTCATTTAAAATTGTATCTGCAGTGCTGTTAACATCTCATAATAGTCCTTTAATATACCAGGCTGCCAGTTCGTTCCTCAAACAGATTGACGGGTAGTGCTAGAAATGTCTGCCCCCTAGGATGACTGTCCTACGGCGCTGCCTGCTACTATAAAATTCAGTGAATAGGAACATTAAGATGGATCTTGCAGTCCCGTGACAGCCTTGAGATATAGGATTCACTATTCACATTAGATTGCAGTGGTAGATGTTATCTATCAAGTAATTATAGTGTGAGCTTTCCAGTAACTGTTCCCAGTGAATCCTGGCATCAGTTGCAGAATTGTTCAATTAAAGGCATGCACCAATGGTCACAGGGCTTTGCATACAAAATCTGTGCAATCATTTGAATATACGTACCCGCTGTGGGTACTGAATGAACACTTAAAAATAGCAACTAGTAGCAGAAGGAACTGTTCATTTCTTTGGAGTCAGAGTCCTTGGTGTTCTAATAATATGCATTTCCAATCTGCTAAATAGACAGACAAACCTACATCTTTCAAGGACTAAATCATTTTTGTTTTTTGAACTGCTGTGGGCTTTTTTTTTTTTCCCAGCAACTTCTGGAGGGCAGCAAAGAGCCGTGCATTCAAATCTAAACAGATAGATTTTGATGGCCAGGGGGGTATAAGGCTTAAGGTCTGCCTAGGGTACCAATAACTTGAACCAAGTCTGGAACCGGCCTTGCTCAAATGGAAATGGATGTTCGTCAGTAAGGGTTACAGATAAACAAACCCTTGGTTTTTTGCCTATCATTGAATTAAATAAGGGAAATGATTGGGTACAGTTGATAAGGTTCATTATCATTAACACAGACCATAACCCCACTGAGCATTCTGAAACATTGCTAAGCACAAAGCATAGCTCTAGCCAGATGGTAATGACTAGGGCCACTAACTGATTTCACTGCATGTTATGATATTTTAAGTTAGTCCTGGATGTCCAAGCCGCTCCCACCCAGTTCATTCTGCAGGACAACAAGCACCAGACTGCACTGGGAAGGAACCAAGGCTAGACTAAAACATCTAGTAATAGGGATGTGCTTTTGTTACTGCATGCTAAAAAAATTCAGTGGACACTAAATCATTTTAAACACACATTAGTTACAAATGAACACATGTTAAAAAGAAATTAACTGAAAAATGTCTAAAAATTGGAAAAAGCTCTGAAAATGACCTGACAACAAATTAAAAATTTGTTCCATGCACACCCCTATCTGGCAACAATGTTGATATGGTCCTCCAGCTGCTTCGTTCAGCCCTTTCAAGTGAGGTTGCCAACTCTTTTTTTCAATAAATATCCCCACTCCTTTCCCCTGTGACCAGGTATGAAGCACTCTAGGCAGGCTTTCAATCCTGCTACCCCCTCCCTCTGCCCCCACTGATGCCATTATTTCCCCTCTCCGGAACCTGCAGCAGCGGCAACGTAGCACTTACCCAAACTCTCTGGTGCTGAGTTGCCATTCCTTCTCAATGATCTGCCACTTCCACCCTTGTGATGCAGACTTCCTGCAGATTCCAGGCAGCAGCGGTGGCAATGGGCACCCTGGTAATGATGGCTCTCTAGGCTATCGCCTAGTTTGCCTATTGGGATGCACCAGCCCTGCCCCTGGAGCTCCCAAAGTGTAATGTTCTCCCAGCCTTAGCTGTCAGATCTTGAATTACCTAGCACGCTTACTTGAACTCACCCTAGCATGCTCTCATAGGCCTTGCAATGACTCTGCATGGGTTCCTTTTCAGACCCTGCTAAGGTCCTACTGCCCTCCCACCTTTCTTTATCAAATCCTGCCAGACCGGTGGAATACCAGCTGGTAGGCAACACTATAAGGTGGATACTCATTTTCCCTCAGTTCTTCTTCAGATGCTGCTCTTGGGGTTTTCACTTGCCGCAGTAAACATCCACTTCCTCTAGACTGGTTTTTGGAGTGCTATCTTTCTTATTCCCTTCTGCCCCATATACTTTTCTTCTTGGAGGCTGCTGGGACTGGATTTTTAGTCTCCCTCCCTATACCACGGGCTATTTGTGACCCTGAACTGTCTGTTTTTCCTCCATCCTTCTTCTTGGGCTTGTTTATAGTGGTGTTTGGCTAGTGAAAGCTAGCATGGAAGACTGTGCTTCAGTCAGCATTTATACAATTCTGTGAGCCCTCAGCTGTCCTGAATAATCCTGATCTCTGAAGCTAAACAGAGTTAGGCCTGGCTAGTATTCAGATGAGACCAGGGGTTATAACTCACTGTGTGGAAGAATGTCCTGGCAATCTACTTCTGGTCTTGCCAAGAAAACCCATGGGTTGGGTTGCCAGGAGTTAGCATTGACTCAGCAGCACACATTATATATAATTTTCTAACATTAGTTTATTTTAAAATGTAAACATTGATTTAAATGAACCCATCTAATATTTAAATTCCATGGTCAGCTGTACGCATAGCACTTAGGACTGCTTTTTTTTGCTGTGCTAACAGTTGGGTTGACTAAAGTTTTCTAACTTAACAGATCCAGTTTTTGTAATTGCTGTGTTAGTCCACTTGACTATGTAGAAAGAAGGACCAACAAAGAAGTTGTAGGTGAAAGCTTGTTGTTCGACCAGCCAAAATATCTGTAACACAGACTGTATGATGTTAGTACAGTAGAAATACTTCATTTGAAGCTTGATAGTTGAACCTTATGTAGTGGGTCCTCCAACAGTCGTTGCTGAGAGCAACCCAGAGACCGGTATAACACAACAAGATTGCAAGTGTCTGTGACAAAAGCTACACTCTCCTCCACCACTTTCCATCCCAGTTAACAGCAAACAAATAAAGGGTCCCGTGAGCACACAAACTCCTTCTCTAAGATCCGAGCAGGGACAAGCAACCCACACAGACAATAACAACATGGAAACTCATTTAATGGGCATACCCCAAGCAAAAATATACATACAGTCCACAAAAATAAAGTACAATGGGCCCAAGAATTAACAGAGGTGGCCAGCCATCACCGCTGAACCTTAACCCCGGATATACAATGCCGAGGCAATATCCGGCCATCGGCGTTGAATATCTACTGGAGGTCTGCTGCACAGCAGAAACGAATTGGGTAGCGGCAATATTGAGCCACTGTCGGGTTAGCTCCCATGGGTAGAGAGGCCAGCTTTTCCCACACCTATCTTTACCCACGGGCCACTAACTGGGCAGTGGTTCAATATTATCGCTGCCCGGTTAGAGATGGATGCTGCCTCTGCTCTACCCCAGAATACCCATGACATGCCCTGGTGCTGCATAGTTGGCATCGGCGCATGTAGCAGTGGAACCTGCAGATATTCAGTGGCACTAACTGTGTTAGTGCCACTGAATATCCCTCTAAGTGGCATTTACATGGTTTAGAGATCTGTAAACCGTCTAAATGCCTTTGGATATCGGGCCCAATGGAAATACCTGCTTATGGTCTATAAATGCTCCCTTGCTCTCTCTGGCATTTCTCTCAAGCTTTGTCCTTGACCTCTGTCACCTCTCTTCAGTGCAAATTGCTCTCATACCAGGCACGGTACCCTCTTCACTCTGGGACTAATTCCTCTCCATGAATGACCTTTGAACCTCTCTTGGCTCTAAGTCAGCAGGATGCCTAGAGGACTTGTCCTTTTCTCCTTCTTTGCCCTTGAGGTCCTCCTCATGGACCTCTGTACCCTTCAGCTCCACCCCTCTTCTCCCTGGGACTAGAACTTGCCAGCTCTTAGTAGACTCCTTCTGCTTTATGGGATCTTCTCTCCTTGATCCCTTCTCCTCTCTACCTTATGAGCACCCTGTGCTCTGAGGTGAGCTTACTTATACCCTGACCTTCAGTGGCTTAATGGGGAAAGTCACCTTTCTCCCCACTTCCCTGTGGAAGGCCCTGACTGCCACCCCCTATATCTCTGGTCTCCAGTGTGGAAGACAAACTGCCCCTTCCAAACATCTATTCTTTTACATCCCTCCAAAATTGAGGCACCCATACTGTAGAGGAATTCCAGATTAAGTCTGAGTGACACTTCTATGAAACAAAGACACAGAATGTTCCTCCCCTGGTCTATGCTGTTATATAAACATGCAAAACCAATAATTCTGGAAGCACATTTAGAAGAATTATTTTACAGGAAGGCCCCACATTATGGGGGTTATTTTGGAAGCCCTATTTGTGCTTTGGACGTCTGAACATGGTCATAGAGATTCCAAAGCACAGAGACATCGCCAGAGCATTCTTAGAAGACAGGTCTGTAGAAATCTCCAGCGCAAGGATGTTCAATCTGAACAGGGATGTGGCCGAGGCGTGGCCAGGGCATTCCTAAGAACTTGGATGTCCTTGCCTGATCTTTGAAAAATCCTCGACATCCAGAGTCATGCCTAAGGTTATACCTGCTCCAGGTATGAAGAGGCATCTGAAAAGTGCTCGTTTTGTCAGGCAAATGCTGGGAAAATGTGGAGAAGGAACTACACTAATACCCCCAATGAACACTGACAGGGAATGGGGGCTCATGTTTTCATTTTACTATGCTGTTGGATGTCCCTTATGCTAGCTTGCATGAGATAGACATCCTCCCTCCCCCTCCCCCTCCACACTTTCCTAAGAGGAATGTCTGTATGGCTGCCAGATCGGATGTCTATATTCCTAAAATTGGCCAGAGTCATAGATGTCCCTAGCATTTTTCTGCACATTACACCCTTGATGTTCCTGATTTGACTTGGATGTCCTTTCTAAAATACCACTTTAAATAACCTATCAGATGGATTGACATTTTCAGCAATCTTACCAAGCATTTATATTTAACAGGTTTTTAAATACTGCTTTATTTCAATCAAAGGGGTTTGCATTATAACTTAAACTTGGTAATGTACATTAAACAAGGTTATTGATGACTTGGATTTTTCTGAGGCAATGGAGGGTTAAGTGACTTGCCCAAGGCTACAAAGAGTGCTAGTGGGAATCAAACCCTGGTCTCTGGGTTTCCAAGCCAGTGCTCTAACCATTAGGTTACTCCTCCACTCCCTACTTGTGGTGATATAGCATGGTACAGATACAGATAAGTCCCAGCTATGTGGAGCTTACATCTAATCAAGGCAGACAAACAAGACAAATCAGGAAATAGATTTAATGTTTAAAAGTGGTGCTCGGGCTGCCTCCCTCCCCGGCTGGGTTAGGGGATGTGCGGTCATCTTTGGGGGACCTGACAAGTGCAGATCACTGCCTCCAGCCTCCAGTGGAGTTGGGAAGACTACCTGTTCTGAGACCAGTGTGAGGATCAGCAGAATGGCATCTAGTGAGGTGTCTCACCCAAAGGGTCATATTGCACCAGGGCCAGAAGGGAGCCCCCAAACTCTGGCTGCATGCTGGTGAAGCTGCTGGTGGTCACTCTTGATGCCATCTGGACTGCAATTGTATCATTGGAGAAGTCAGTTTCTGGATGCTTGAGTATTGTGGAGGGAGTAATCCAGGATCTTTGGACAAGACTTAAACAGGAGCAAGCCGCTTCTGGAGTAAGTGATATGGTGAGAACTTTTTCTACTCGGGTACTTTCATTGCAAGCATAGAACATATCCCTGGTTAGGGATAGCTCTTCGATAAATTCGAAACTGGAGAAGTTGGAAAATTTCTCCAAAAGTCTGAATTTGCGCTTTGTGAATTTTCCCATTACTGCTAATATCTCCCCCAAATGAACTTTTCAAGAAATATTTGTTGGAAATATTAGGGATGCTAGATAATGCACTACCCCCTACTTCCAAAGTTTATTACCTTCCAGTGAAGAAGCGCTCTAGCAGTCCTACTTTGGAGGGAGAACAAGGGATTGCTTCTCTTGACACCCTGAATTTGACCCAGGTTCTGGCAGGATCAGCTGAGGAGAATGTGTGGAGGGCAACACTTTTGGTTACATATGTGCTCGAACCAGATCGGGCATGGATTCTTAAACTTTATTTCAGAAATTCTACAAAGTTGTTTGGTCAAAAAGTTTGGGTTTTCCCAGATTTCATTTCATTTATTATTATTTGATATACCGCCCTTAGTGGGGATAGCAGAGTGGTTTACAATAAAATAACATAAACCCTAGAAAAGAAAAGAGTGCCGATAATGTGTGAGTTCAGCTCACGAACGTCAGATTAATCTAACTGGAGACGTTTCAGGGAGTATAGTGAGAGATCTGCAAGTGCTGTGTTACAGTAGTCTAGTCGGGTTAGAACGAGTGAGACTACAAGTCTGATCAGAGCATGGGTAGACAAAATGGGGCAAATTGCTCTGATCCTTCAAAGGAAGAAAAGGGAATGTTGGACTACCTGGTTAATGTGATCGTGGAATGAAAGAGCAAAATCCAGAATGACCCAGAGATAGTTAAAGGATGATGTAAGCTGGATAGATACACTCTGAAGGTTAGGACTACAAAGGGAGGAGTAATTGGACCAGAGAGCCATGTAGCAGTGGCCTTGGAAGGATTAAGTTTCAGATGGTTTGTAAATAACCAAATTGGCAACAAGGTGAAGACATGCATTTAAGGGAGAGAGTTCAGGGAGGAAGAGTGTGAAAGTAGACTGAAATACCTTGTTGCTGGATCAGGAGGGCTAGTGGTGAGAGAAAGATGTTGAAAAGCAATGGTGTTAGCACTGAGCCCTGAGGGACACCACAGGTGAGAGGAAATGAAGAGGAGATAGAGGAACCGAAGATGACATGGAAGGAACTCTGAGAAAGGAAAGACGCAAAGCACTTGAGGACAGTGCCACATAGACCAATATGCAGGCAGGTAAGGAGAAGATCATGGTGGACCGGATCAAAGGCTGCAGAGAGATCAAGAGATACAGCAATAGTAATATTCCTACAGCCCCAAGAATGATGAGCTTCGGTGAGCAGCGAGAGAAGGATGGTGTCTGTAGAGCAGCCAGCGTGGAATTCAGATTTTTCCTATGCTACATAGCCTAAAAGGCACCAATTTCTATCTATGTGTTCTGAGGTTGCCTTGTTAAGTTTTTTTCCATTTTGCTTCAATTTCCATGTAAATGCTTACTTAAATCTTCTTCCCTTCGATATATTTTTTATGATCCTAAACAACTGCATATGTTTTTTGGATGCTAAAAAGTCTCAAGTTGCAGTTGTAGTCAGTTGAGTCAACTTAAGATTGATCTTTCTAGGCGCTGGGATATTTTTAGGGCCATGCAGTTTCCTTTATATTCTATGGTAAATATTTTCTTTTCTTTAGATTGAGAGATTTGTTATCTAGCCCTTTTCTGAATCCCCTTTGACTGTTTTGTGGGCTAGTGGTGTCCAGCACATATAGGTAATCAGGATAATTGTTCTTTTTTTGCTCTTTTTGCTTATTTTACTGGTTTCATTTTATTGTATTATTTCATATGTGCTGTTCCTTTTCCTCAAGCATGTGAATATTGCTTGATGTAATGTATGTTAATTTTAGAAATAAAAAAAAAATGGCTAGTAGATGCTGTTTAAGTGAAGACAGGGACTAACATCTAACGGGGTAAAATTATAAACATGAGGGGGATAGTCAGCAGTGGCCGCTAGTGCTACTAATATGGCTGAAAACTAACCCTGGATACTCGATGCCAGAACCAGACCCGGCCACCGGCATTGAATATCCGGCCGCCACAGAAACCGGAAGCTAAACTGGCAGCGGCGCTATTAAGTTGCTGCCTGTTTAGCTTCCATGGGTAAAGAGAGGCCAGCTTTTGCTGCACTTACTTTACCCGCAGATTGCTAACTGGGCAGCGGTTCAAGATCGCCGCTGCCCAGTTAACGATGGGTGCCACCTCCACTTCGCCCCAGAACACTCCTGCAACACCCTGATGCTAACTGCATAGCCCCAGGGTGTATAGCAGCGGCACTAACTGTTAGTGCTGCTGAGTATCCTGCTAACCAGAATATTCCTCCCCCCCACCCCCCACCCCCCACCGAATCTTTGCCTCACAAAACAATCCTATATAAAAGAACAGAAATGGGGTGGATGAGTGAGGGACAGGCATGTAGGGCTCTTAGTGAGACAAAGTGCCTCTTTCATTATACTAGTAGACAAATACATTTCAAAAACTGAATATTGCATCATGGGCTTGGTTGAAAGGAGATTAGGGGTGTGTTTACTAAACGGCGGAAGCGGCTTCTGTGCGATATCAGAGCAGCGGTCCCATTGACTTCAATGGGACCACAGCTCTGATATCGCACGGAAGCCATTACCGCCCTTTAGTAAACACACCCCTAAATGTCACTGAGTCCAAACATCTTTCCATCGCCCAACAGTTCAATAAGAACTAAATGTACTAATATTTTTATTTACAGTAGACCCAAAATAGAAGAAAAATCTATTTAAATTTGCTAGCCCTTGGTATGGTAATCCTAGGGGAAGACTTTAAAAAAACAAATGTGCCTATAACCCATTCTGTACAGCGCACATGAAATTATACCTCCCAATCCCTGATCAGCTTAGAAAGTGTATTGCGCAATGCATAAAAAGTAAACACCCTTCTGTAACCGGATGAATGAGAAATCAAAATAGCTGAGACAAAACACCCTGAAGAAAGAAGCAAATATTATTTGTCACTAACTAGATTACAGCCCTTAATTAAACACAAACATACTTGGATCTGTACGGAAACAGGAATGTAGGGCATATGGAACCACAGAGTCACTTCTGAAAGATTCCTCTTTGGGCTACTTGCATCATTTCCACGTAACTATTACAAACACCAACCCACGCTCAGCCCCAGCCTACTTCTGTCAAAGGGCAAAATTCAAAATAAGCAACCTCAGACAGGCTGATTATATACCCGGAACTAAATAAAATCAGCCGTGGCTAGAGAGAAGTTACGATAATAGTACTACAATACATTATAAGGTGACCTATGGACTGAATGATGCAGATTTGTAAATTAGAAAGATAAGTAGATGTGAATTGACAAGACGAAATCATAAAGAGCCAGGGTTGGGTTTACTACTTTGGCATGCTTAGGTTCTTGGGGCAGAGGGACTGTGTGTGTTGCCACCTTCAAGGATACAGTAGCCAGGAGGACTTTCTCTTCTCCCCCCCCCCCCCCCCCCCCCCCCCAAGGAAGAAAGCCTCTACAGCAAGGCACTCTTCCTCAAATTCCACTGAGCCAGAGTCCCATTGGATTCATCCTCTTAAAGGTGCAGAAGGGAACAATCGGTGACCCTTCAGTGCTCTGAATGCCACCAGCCCATTCCTCTACCTGCCCTGTCTTCAGACAATACTGTTGAGTGGCACTTAGAAGAAATTCCTGCCTAGAGAGAGGAGTGTCCCTGGTGGGAACTCTAGGCCTGCAAAGGTATGCTTTGGTTTCTAGATAGTCAGTCATTTAAAAATATAGAACTTTATGTGCAGCTGAAGCTTGCAAGTTCTGCTTAGAACCAGGTAGGGTTAGGAATCATCAGGCTTCTACTGAATTCACCCAAACTCACAGGGAAACCTCAGTCAACCCTGGAACGTTTGCTAACAGTGAAGCAAATAATTCATTGACTTTTCTTTTCTAATCTCTTTAAGAATACCTTGAATAGGTAACTGCTTTTTGGTCAATGGTTAGACATTTACCTCCTAGTCAAATGATGTTGCTCACTAGCCACATGCAATGTGATGCCAGCCGGAAGCATGGTCTTGTTTATATTCTATTGTATTTAGACTGGAATCCTCCCCTTGTGCTTCTCCATTGAACATACTAGTCCATCAAGTCTGTGCCTCAGTCCTTCTCCCTCAACCTCTTCCCCTTTTCTTTATTTCAGTAGATAACAATATCCTACCCCCAGTCCCTTCAGCCCCATCTCTTTTTCTACAAACATCCAAAACGCTACTAAAACCTGTCAGGGCATATTTATTGGCAGCGGCCAGTGCTAGTAACATGACTGGCTGCCAGCTTCACATTAAAACCAGATATTCAGCACCACTGCAAGTCCCATGACCGGCGCTTAATATCCGGTTTGTGTAGTTTTGCAGTCTGGTCAGCAGCAAATTTCAGCTGCTAATCGGATTGGGAAACTGCATAAAGTTAGAATAGCCTTTCACTTGTCCTAACTTTATGTGGTTTAGCTATGCAGTTAGCGATTTAATATCGCGGCTAGCTGTCGGTGCCACCCTGACTCTGCCCTATGCTATCCAGATAGCGTCAGGGCATTTAACCCAGTTAATAGGGGATATTCTGTGGCACTAACCGGGTTACTGCTGCTGAATATCCTCCCATCTCTCATTGCTTCTTTCTCTATATCACCAAAATCCAACCCATCCTTTCTGAACACACTACCAAAACCCTTTATCCTCTCTGTCATCACCTCCTGCTTAGACGACTGCAACATGTTCCTACAGGTCTCCCAGCGAAGCGTCCTTCTCCAATATAGTCAAAATTAAGCTGCATGACTTCTCTTGTTAATATCATTACACCCATATAATCCTTCTACTTAAGTCATGTTGGCTTTCTCTTCGCTTTCACAGCCAATTCAAGCTTCTGGTACTCGCCTACAAGTGCATCCATTCTGCAGCTCCTCCTTACCCCTCCCTCTCATCTCTCCCACCAACCCTCCTCAGGAACTCTGCTCATTGGGCAAATCACTTTTACCTACAACTTTTCCCTTCCCTGTGCACCAAGCCCTTGGAACAGAATCCCCGAGCTGCTATATCATGTTCCTTGTCAGTCTAAACTCCCAGGGCTGATATTCAGTGGCAACTAACCAATGTAATGCGAGTAGCCATTGCCACTGAACTTTAAACCTGTATATTCAACGCTGGGGTCATGTCCAGCCCTGACCCTGAATATCCAGGCTGACTGGATTGGCAAGAAGCTAACTTCTGTGGCAAAAGTAAGGCCAACCTTTGCTGCGCCTTACTTTTCCCATGTAGTCATAAGCAGGCAGCGGCTCAATACTGTAGCTGCCTGGTTATGGCCGGGTGCCACCCTCAGACACCTTGATGCTAATTGCTTAGCATCAGGAGATGCAGCAGTGACACCCACAGATATCAGCAGCACTAACTGTGTTAGTGTTGCTGAATATCCCACTCAGCAGCACTGCAGGTCTACAAACGCTGTAAATGCCTTTGAGTATCGGGCCTCCGCGGTTTGAAGCAGCTTTTAGGTCTTAACCAGTCTTTCCTGATCACAGCCTTGTTGGGCTAAATCTCGTGTCCTCTGTGATTCATGAACCTGATGCCTCTTCCCCCTCCCCGCCCCCCCCCCCCCAAAGACACACAGCGACATGTGAGAACTTGCTCTTTTTGCGCTTCCTAGAAGCCCAATGGAGTGGAGGAGTAGCACTGGCTTGATAACCAAGAGACCAATGTTTGATTTCCACTAGCCCTCCTTGTCACCTTGGGCAAGTCACTTAACTCTCCACTGCATTGGAAGAAAGACCTGGAAATCTATTTCTGGTGACTCTGTCAAGAAAACCCAGGAGTTGCTAAGTCACCAGGAGTCAGCACTGACTTGAAGGCACACACTGAATTGCAGAAGCCCAATAGTGATAATCGGTGCCCTTTCTATACTTGTGCCCTGTGCAGCTGCATAGCCCTGGATTCCATCAACAAGCAGCTGCATAGCCCTGGATTCCACCAACAAGCAGTTGCTGAGTCAATGAGTTGGTCAGTTCACTGTACAGTGCTGGCCTGAGGAAGTGCATGATTTTCAGGACTCCCACTGGCACTAAGAACATAAGAAATGTCATACTGGGTCAGACCAAGGTCCATCAAGCCCAGTATCCTCTTTCCAACAGTGGCTAATCCAGGTCACAATTACCTGGCAGGTTCCCAAAAAGGTACACAGGTTCCACAATGCATGTCCCAGGGTAAGCAGTGGATTTCCTGGGTTCTCTTTAATAATGGTTTATGGACCTTTCCTCCAGGAACTTGTTCAAACTTGTTAAACCCAGCTACACTAACAGCTTTTACTACATCTTTCGGTAATGAATTCCAGAGTTTGATTACACGTTGAGTAAAAAAAATATTTTCTCTTATTAGTCTTAAATGGGTTATACTGTAGCTTCATTCCATGTCCTCTAGTCTTTCTACTTTTTGATGGCGCAAACAACCAATCTACATTTACCCGTTCCACTCCACTCATTAATTTATAGACCTCTATCATATCCCCCCTCAGCCATCTCTTTTCCAGGTTAAAGAGTCCTGACCTTTTTAGCCTCTCTTCATAGGAGTAGCCTTCCATCCCCTTTATCATTTTGGTGGCTTTTCTCTGTACCCTTTCTAATTCTGCTATATCCTTTTTAAGATATGGTGACCAGAATTGCACACAATATTCAAGGTGTGGTTGCACCATAGAACAATACATTATCCTCGGTTTTATTCTCCATTCCTTTCCTTATGATGCCTAGCTTTCTATTTGCTTTGTTGGCCGCCGCTGCACACTGGGCAGAGGGTTTCAACGTACTATCCACGATGACACCAAAATCTTTTTCTTGAATGGTGGTTCCTAATGTGGAACCTTGCATCATGTAACCATAGTTTGGGTTGTTCTTTCCTAGGTGCATAACTTTGCACTTGTCCACATTAAATTTCTTCTGCCATTTGGACGTCCAGTTTATCAAGGTCCTCTTGCACAATCCTTTTCACAATCCTCTTGGGTTTTAACAATTTTGAATAATTTGGTGTCAGCTGCAGATTTGATCACCTCACTCATTATCCTATTTTGAGGTCGTTTATGAATGTTAAAAAGCAGCGGGGTCAGCACAGATCCCTGAGGTACTCCACTCTTCACCTTCTCCATTGAGAGAATTGGCCATTTAGCCCTACTCTCTGCTTTCTATCTTTCAAGTTGTTAGTGAGAAGCACTGTATCTCAGCAGGGCCCAACTGCTTAGGAGAGCAAGGCTGGCTTCATTATAGGATAATGACAGTGGCTAAGTAATAACTCAGATGCTAATGAACAGAATCGAGAAAACAGTTATCTTACCCTTGTAAGCCCATCCAAATTAAATTGATGGGTTAACTCTGAAGCAAATTACACAAGATTCTTTTAAAATTAAAGTTTGACAGTGGCTGTGATATAAATGCATTAATTCTAACATGTCCTTTAAGAGGCGCAGCATTTGCCATATTTTGGTTTTGGTGCTCAAGAGCTTAGGTGAATGACTAATGGTGCTCAGAGACTATGGCAGACGGTGCTCTGAAAGAGGTCACAGGAGAAGGTTAGTAATGTGCTTTCCCTGAGGCCAAAAGAATAAACCTAATACCTGGACAACTGGTACAGAGGCAGTTCAGACATATATTTATTCCCTGAAGGAGAGAGCTGATGCCACAGGGGCTTGTTTATCAAAGCCTCCAGAGCAACAACCCAGCTCAGATCGCTATCATGGAGCCCGTGGCACTGGCAAGAATTTGATTGGCTTTCAAGTAAAGGATTCATGATGAACATCTGGCTGGAGAAGAGAGGCATTGTTGCCAGACTTTTCACTTTGAAATGTAGCTTTCATTTACTACTTAGCATGCTGTAATATGTCTTTGACTTTTACTTGTATAAGACTTGATAGCACGCATCACCAAAATATTTGAAGCCTGTTAGCAATCATACTAAAAATAATACAGCAACAATCCAATGATACCCCCATCCACCCATCACTAATCTCCTACAGGTAAGTAATATCACTCCACTAGGAAATGCCTGATTAAAAGAACAAGCTTTCCGTTTCCTCTTAAGAGTTGGACAACATCTCTGAAATCGTAAATTAACTGCTAACATGTTCCACAGTTTGCAGTGGACCCAGTCTTAGGTCCCAATCTTACATGTCCCAGGATTACAGTAAAAATTGTTGCAATGAACACAAAGGGCCAATACAGAAACATTAGCGCACCGTCTGTACATACATACCACTGCGCCACAATGCTTTATGGTTTATTGTATTTAATATAGGCGGTTTACAATTTAAAATCACAATTAAGAAAACATAATACGTGTGGAGGAGTAGCCTAGTGGTCAGAACAGTAGCCTTGTAACCAAAAGACTAGAGATTAATTCCCACTAGCACTCCTTTTGGCCTTGGGCAAATCACTAAACTGAAAGGCAATGTCAGGAAATACTTTTTCACTGTAAGGGTGATGGATACTTGGAATACCCTCGTGATGGAAGTGGTGAGGGCAAATACAATGACAGAATTCAAAAATGGCATGGGACAGACACAGTGGATCTCTTTATATAGCAACAGGATAAAATCAAAATAAACATAACTATCTCTTATATCTCAACAAATAGGGGTGACCTGCACGGAGTGGTGGGTACACCCCTAAACAAAGGCTTGGGGAGGGGTGGCCTGCACGGAGCGGCAGGTGCACCTACTCTTGCCACCTTGCTGGGCAGACTAGATGGACCATACTGGTCTTTATCTGCCGTCATATACTATGTTGCTTAACCCTCCCTTGCCTTGGGAGAAAGGCCTGGTAATCTACTTCTGGTCACACTGCCAAGAAAACCCAGGAGTCAGCACTGACTCAAAGGCGCACATTGCATTTTTGTAGAAAGGAAAGAGGAAAACAGGCCGAGAGGGGATTGGCATGAGCATTATCTGCGCACAAATGGCTGCGCAGATAGTAGTGCATCACCTATTAAAATCACATTATAATGAGCTGTGCATATTAAAATGACATGGTAATGAGACGATTAGCTTTTCCCACCCAGATACAAAGAATGCACTGACTAAAAGGCCAAGCGCAGAGTTCAGTAGTACTGCTGTTCGAACGCCTGATTGGAGCCAATGTAAAACTTCAGTGCATGCAAGAGAAGAAAACTTTGGTGGCTGTAGGAGAAGAGAGTTTAAATTTTGCTACAGAAACAAATGTGGCTGACGCCCACCCGGCATTTAACACAGAGGTTTTGTGCATTTTTTATTTGCATGTGTTTTGCTTATAGCATGCCGGCAAACACCTTCTGCAGTACTCTTTATGCTAGAAAACCATGTGCGCGCCTCCAACACCATTTCTGCATCAGCCTGAAAGTCCTTGAGGGTTCATACAGCTGAAGCAAAATTTTAGGTACGGAGAACCATCTGGAAAAAATACTTGAAATAGCAAGCAAAGGATCTTAAATTGAACCTGATATTCAATGGGCAGCCAATGAAATGCTGACAAGAGTGAAGTAATATGATCCGTTGACTTTGTATTCATTAGTAAGTGAGTTGCTATATTGTGAATTAACTATAGTCTCCTCAACTGATACTTTGGAAACTCACAGAAAAGACTACTGCAGTAATACCAACCTCACTGTGATAAAAAGCATGCATCAAAATTGCTTCAACACATTCATTCTTTTTTAGATCAGAAGGATTGGCAATTGTAGGCATGCAAATGAGTCCCTTACAACAGGAATTATTTGATCATTTAAAGACAAATTAATAGCACTCATAATTTCTCATAACATCTTTTTCACTCAACAAGGAGCCCTCGATAGATGGTATAGTTGAAAGAACATTCTGACTCTTCCTTATCCATAAGTAGTGTGGTTTTCCTGGATTAAGTTTCAATTCAGCTATCTTAAATGACTCTGCTACTTCTCCCAAACAATAATTAACTAAAGACAAAGACTCCGCTTGATTTGCACCAAACTCAATTCACAGCTGAATATCATCTGCTAAAAGATGGCCAGACATTCCAGAACATTCCAGTACCAGGACCACCAGACTCAGAGATGAAAAAGTAGAGGAGACAATGGAGTTACTTACCTGTAACAGGAGTTCTCCGTGGACAGCAGTATAAGTCAGCCACACTTGGTGATGTCATCTGACGGTGCTGAGACGGAAGTACTCTCCATAGCTTAGAAGGGCTTTTCGCCCTTCAGAGCATGGGCCAACTGGCCCCACCCCCTTGCCTGCCCCTAGCTAGCCAGTACGTCACTAGCTGAGCCTTTTTGCCGCTAGGAGGCGGGCACCAGGACGGAGGCCGAGGCTAACCCCTTCCCAGGGGAGGTGGGCGGGTATATGTTGCTGACTTATCCTGCTGTCCACGGAGAACTCCTGTTACAGGTAAGTAACTCCATTTTCTCCTAGGACAAGCAGGATGACCCAGCCACACTTGGTGACTCCCAAGCTGCCATGCGCTGTGGTGGAAGGGGGGGGAGCGAGACACTTCTTCAGGCTAGGCTAGCATGAGCCCTTGGTGCAGCATATTGCAACAAGAACATGTAGGCCAGTAGAGGTGATGCTCGCTGAACGCATGAGCAGTAGCCGCGTTGAGAGGGGCGCAGCTATAGGGCACCATAAGCCGGTACTAGGCACACTTGTGGGGTAGCAGAGAGATGTAGGCACATCGGGCAGTAATGAAGAAGGAGTGGAGGAGTGGCCTAGTGGTTGGGGCAAGGTACTTCAGGCCAGAAGGTCAGGGGTTCAAATCCCACTAGAGGACAGCAACCTTGGGCCGGAAGGACTGGGGTTTCTAGTCCACAGGTGCTCCTTGTGGTCTTGGGCAAGCCACTTAACCCTCCATAGCCCATGTTCCCTGTAAAATAGTTATCTCCAAGTTATAATGCCCTGTTCAATGTAATTTCAGTTTCTTCAATGTAAACCACACTGATGCAGAATAGTGTGGTATATAAGAGAATGTAAATAAATAAATAAGAAGCAACAGCCTCAATAGCATTGCCACAAGAATGGTGCAAATGGAGTATGAATACCCCACTAATAAGAGAGGGCTTTTTTTTTTTTTTTAACGTGTAGTCCACCTTTGGGATTTGTTGCGAGCCGTTAGCATAGCAGTGACCGGAATCGCTGCTTGGTCCAGCATTGGGAACCTGTGTCTCAGGGGAGACGTGACTTGAATTGGCCACTGTTGTAAACGGAATACTGTGCACAACAATGCTACAGGCTTGGCAATCCAGTCATACCCTGCATTCAGGGTGTGTGGCCTCACTTCCTGCATGCTTTCGCATCGCTGCTGGCATCTGTACTGTGGCCAGAACTGCTTGCACCTCAAGGTTGAGGCAGCGGTGTTGTCAGAAACCAGGTGGCAGTTCCACCGATGCCGGTCACTAGCGTGGTATGCGTGAGGCGAAGGTGGTGGCCTGCGTCTGTAGCTGATGCATTCTTCCTTGTGCCTGGCTGGGGCTCCTGTCAGTCTGGGCGGAAGGTGCTGCTGTTAGCACAGGGCCTCCTTGGTGAGGGGTGTCCCGTGCAGAAGGGTCGAAGGAACCCGGGTTGGGTCCCTTGATGCTGATGCGTTATTCTGTGTCAGTAGGTGCACAGGACCCTGACGCAGGGTCTCTCAAGCCCTGATGCAGTCTAGAGTGTGGAGTTCTGTCCCTCCAAAGAAGCATGGTGCGTCGCTGACCTGGGAGGTGGCTCCGTCCTGGAAGTACTGCGCGTAAGATGAGTGCACCACAAGGCTTGTAGTTCCCCGATTTCTCATGGAGGGGGATCATCCTGCGGAAGAGATCATTAGAGAAAGGGCATCCTGCTTGTCAAGATAGGAGGCCGGCAATGAGATGGATCAATACAATCACGGCAGCTACGGGCCTGTTTGCCATCAATGAGCCGCCTGAGAGAAGACCAAAGATGATTTCGGACAACTATCCAGAGGGTCGCAAGGGTCGATAGCGTCTCAACGGCACTTACAACGACCATGACTTCATTTCAGCAGTTTACATGAGCTGGCATGGCTCATGTCTCGGCTGCTTGGGGACGATGTTGAGCTGGTAGAGGCTGGATAGCCTGTGCTAGGTCTCTCCGGACGGTGTTTAGAGCACAGTCTACAGTAGATGTGACTGGGAGATTCATGGAAAGGAACTCGTTGGTGCAACCTGACAGGAGAAGACGTCCAGTTGAGGGATGAGGCACTGGAGGCTTCGTGGAAGGGGTCCAGTTGGTGCAACCCGACAGCATCCAGCTGTTGCCATGGGTAATGGAAGCTGAAGCATTACTATGTCAAGTGTCGGGCCTTCTGCCAATGGGCCCTCGCCGTCAGAAATCTGGATCATTTGTCGGAGGGAAGGTTGAGAGAGGACAGGGATGGCTTCTTAGTGCAAGTGCTGGTTGAAGATAGGGATGGCTTCCTAGTGCGAGTGCTGGAGATGGGGCATGTTGTAGAGACTTACCCAACCATAAGGAGCACTAGCGGGGGTTGAACCTTAGATCTTTTATGGGCGCTAACCCTTGATCTTTCACGGGCACTAGTGCATGTTGTGAAGATATTGGTATAGGCAATGCAGGGGCAACAGGGATGCTTTGCGTTCCCCTCTGTGGCAGATGTTGACCTAGGGCGTCGCCACCAGGGAGACATGGAGGAAGCCATGAGTGTCCGCTTGTGTAGGACCACTTGTGTAGGAAGCAGGAAGGTAGGCGTGGTCCACTATGGTCCACTATCGGTCAGTCTCTGTCGGATGGGTGGAGTTAGCCCACCCTCAAATCGGACACCGTCGGAGAACGATGGGTGAGTAAGGCTATTATAAGCCAGTCAGCAACCTTAGGTACCCAGGGGAGGGACCCCCATATGTCCTGGTTGTCTAAGACCAGGGGTCCCCGCCGAGGTGTGGCCCGTGAGTTTGACTGTACCATATTAGGGTGTTTTGGTACTAAGGTATCGCCGGCAAGAGGTGCCGGCAATGGGGCAGGTTCTCCTTTTCTGCTCAGATGTCTGGACCGGAGTCCGAGACATGGTGGGTTTGGCGTGGGGTTTTTTTTTTGTTTTTGGGGGGTTTTTTTGTGATGCTGTTGGTAGGAGTTGCCTGATCTTCGTGGATGTCCCGGTAGGGGTCAAGGGGTCTCTGCCTAGCAGAGTCCCCTTTGTCTGAAGGTGATCACCTGGGTAAGTTCTTTACCGATGTTGATGGCCTGAGACGTATCAGCATTGTGGAGCTTGGAGAGCATCTCCAGAGCCATGATGGAGTAATTTTACATATGTGAGGCCTAGTTTTCTGCACCCCCACTTTTTTTTTTTTTTTTTGAGCTAGTGTTCCACCACTGCGTTGGCCACATTTTGTATGTAGTTGTCAAGCCGTTTGTTGACCACTGCGTTGGCCACATTTGCATGTAGTTGTCAAGCCGTTTGTTGACCTTATGCATATTGGTCTTCTGAAGGACCTATAAGAGCCATATTGCCTTGAAGTGGGTGCGGCGAGCGGTAGAGCTGAGGGAGGGGAGGCAGAGCTGAGTTGGGTTTCGAGGCACTGACTGTCCTAGCTTATTGTTGGCTGTCACCAAACTTGACTTGTGGGGTTTGCCCATGGCTGAACCGGCACCCATTGCTCCCTTTAGAATCGGGATAGTCAGCTATCTGGATTGTGTCAGGGACTAAACGGGCTGGAACCTTTTCTTTCTACTGCTGCCCCTGGGGTCTGGCAGGGAAATAGAGAAGTGGAAGTGCAATGTGGAGGGAAGTCTCTTAATCCCTGTGCACCGTCTAGGATCCTTGTTCTCAGTGGCCCAAGATCACACTGGTTGAGGTTCCGGGTCAAAGGATCGCGGTCTCTGCACCACCGTCCTGGAGAGTTAAGTGACTTCCCCAAGGGCACAAGTAGTATTAGTGGAAATCAAACCCTGGTCTTTTAATTCCCAAGTCAGTGCGCTAGCCACTAGGCTACACCTCTACTTGGAGGACCTTGCTCTCAGTGGCTCAAGATCACACTGACCGAAGTTCCAGGTCATAGAGTCACGGGATCCGCACCACCGGAGGCTTCCATGGTTAAGGAAGGTTTTGCCCATCCCATAGCCGGAGGCTCATATAGTAGGAAGGGCTTGAGTCTGACAGAGCTCAGGTGGGGTTCAATCCCTGGTATTGTATACAAGGCAGATTGACTGTAATGCCCTTGAGGGCATTGCGTGCGGGTCTGAAGGGCTAACAATCTAAGTGTACGTGAGGCAATGCAGGGTTAAGTGGCTTGCCTAAGGCCACAAGGAGTGGCCATGGGACTAGAGACCACAGTCCCTCTGGCCTGAGGTTGCTTGTCCCCATGCAGGAATTGAACCCCCGGCCTGAGGTAACCTGTCCCAACCACTGAGCCACTCCTCCCTTATCCAATTGCCCCATCGTTTCACAAACTAAAATAAGCAAGAATCCACAATGCAGTCTAACTGGGAATCTGGGATCCTGGTCACGGGGTAATCATGAAAATCTAGTTGTGTATGAAACTGAACTGTACTCCTGAACCCTGCTGAAATGGAATATCAGAACCTTTATTTCACCTGCAGTCTCCAGGGCTCTAATGTTATAGAGGAGCCATGATCAACCACATTCTGTCCATTTATCAGCACCCAGAGGTTGGGCAGGATTTAATGCCGAAAGAGTCACAATAGCAATTTCCTCAGCCATCTCTGAAGATGAATGGAGCGTCTGACAGGATACAACCCATAGATGGTTGAAACAGTTGAGTAGAAGTTATCAGATGAAGTGCAACAGGCAATGATGATGACATTTATTCTCAGCCAAAGACAACAGGACTCCCCCGTAGCTAATGAACTGCGTTCCTTAAAGATATTAAAGGCTAGAGGAGTTTTGGACCAGATGGCAACTATTTGTTGGTTAGGCCTGTTCAAGGATACCATGGACAATAGTATCATCTTCAGTTTTATTGTAATTTATTTTGCATGTTTCTGTACACTGCTTTGAGTTTCATAAATGGGACTATAAGACTGTATACAGGACCACCAGAAACCGATTCAAATAGTGCAAAATGCCAACGCACGAGTAATTGAGATGATCAAGTAACCTTCCCATACTGAAGGAGCTTCACTGGCTCCTTCACATGTATGACTTTGGTGTTTAACGTTATCAGGGAACTTTATGTTAATGAGCTTATATTATTGATTCAAAGGAATTTATTTAACACCTTTTTTTCTCTATCACTTTATCAATACAAAGTAGTTTACATTTTGAACTCAGAGATTATACAATGAACACAGCAGGGTACAATTAACTTGTGGTAACAATGTAAACAGCGTGGTATATGGTGTAGAACATGTTTTAATCCAAAAATTATACAATGAACAGAGCTGACTTGTAATCTAGGTCCTCCTCCCCTTTTCTTTCCATTTGTCGTCTTGTCTTTTGTCCTTTTTTTAATCCATTTGTACTGTAATTTATTTTATTGTTAACCACCTAAACATCTAGTATTCTAGGCGGTAAATCAAATAAAATTAACTGTAAACTTGTGGTAATGCTATATACATTCTAAACAGTGTGGTATACGGTGTAGAACAGTGTGTTGACATGGTGTAAACAGTAGTAGCAAAGTATCAACAACAAAGGTACAACTTGTTCACATTGGCTCAGGAGATATTGCGCGTATTAGGATACAGTTGACCTTGGGGAATTAGCATTGATTAGTTTGTAATTACTGAGTGTTGCTATAGTTGCATATTGTCCTTTTGTCTAACTGTGTTTCAGTGTGTTTCATTGTTGGGTTAGGTATCTGTTCCTAAGTGCTGAGTGAAGAGGTATCTTTTCAGTCTTTTACGGAACTCGGGGCTATCGTCAATAGATTTTAGTTTGTCCGGAAGTGAATTCCATAGGGATGTTGCAAAGAGGGAGAATGCTCTGCTACAGTTTGCTTTTTGCCTTTTGAGTGGGGGATGTTAAGTAAGTTTTGGTTGTTGGTTCTTCTTGGCCTGGCTTTGTGAATTAGGGTTTTTAGGCACTCAGCTGATAAAGTTCTGGGTCTGTGGAACAATGGCCTAGAGCCTGCCTGTGGTCTAAAAACCAAGTTCTCTGGAATAAAATGACAGTTTCCTGTTCCATAGACCTCTGCTGTATTCCATAGCCCTCAGACCTGAGGATTCCTCATGTCCTGCTTTGTCTGTGCGTAAATCCATTTGCTCTACAGGTCCACAGATTTCGAACTACTTAGTTTTTTCAAAAATCTGTTGAAATCACATTTTTTTAGACAGGTGTACTGTGACTAATAATAGTGTTTTTACATTTTAGAGTTTTAATTTATTTTGGATTTTATGTATGTTTCACTATGACATATCTGTGAATGCATTTTGCAAACAGCCTAGTAATATTTGGAAAAGCAATGTATATATATATTTAATAAATGAAATAATTGTTGCCAGCTTTGGCCTTAAAGATGTCCTATTTTCATTTACTGTCCTTCAGAACCATTAAAAATTATTAGTTTCCCCTTTCTTTTGGCAGTTCTTGGTTGGTTCTTAACCTGCCATTTGCTGAAATTATCTACAAGAAACAGACTAAAGGTCCCAACTGAAAAAAATCCAATACAAAAAGTCGGACCAAATCAAAACTAAACCACTGAGATCCTGAAAAGTACAACCAGAGCCTTAAAATCTCATTTGCAAGAACATTGGTGTCAGATAAATACCAAGGTTCTCTCAGCTCCAATCATATCTCATTGTGTTCAAGCAGGACATTCTTTTCAGGATCTGAACTGAAGGGTTTTAGATCAAGTTCCCCCTGACCCGAGGAGAGGTGACAGGATATCTAGGTTGCAGTATTTAGAACAGTCCTGGATTTTCAAGTTACACACGGTGACCCCTGGTTTAAATTTAGAAATTGACTGGTGGAGTTAAATTGAATTCAATCCAATTCAACTGAATTTAAATTCGATTGATTTTGATTTTTTTTTCTTTCAAAGTATTCAGTTCAATGAGGTTCATTTCAGTTTGAGTTGGTTTGTTAGAAGTTGAAATTCAAGTGATTTATAAATGAGGACCTCTTGTATTTAAGATTCACGTGACTGACGTGATATAAAATGGCCCGCCTATCTTGCCAACTTCAAATGCTTTTGGACCAGGATTCCCTTGGCGTTTTTGTTACATACTCTGCGTGATGAAGGACCTTGAATTTTCAAGGTCTCGAAACACAGTGCTGTCACATGGTATGGATGTATGAACTTTCTACCTTTCAACATATTGGTTGAATTGAGCATGACTTGGTTCAGGGATTACCACAAGAGCAGTAATGGTGGTGGGCTTTGGCTGCAGTGACTTTCACATACGTGCTGCAGTGATTTTCATACACGCTCAGTGGCCGGTGTAGTGAAACACGGAATCTTCTTGGAACAAGGTAGGTGAAGGGTGTGGGTCTCGCAAGATGCATTATTCACGTGCTGCTTTTGGCATTGGGTATTTTATGCTTTTTAAATAGAGAAAACTGGAGGGTTTCTTCACGAAAAAAAGGTTTTCCTTTCATGACAAACAATCCGACAAAAAATACATAATCACTCTAGTAGTTTATTAGCCATTCTTTAGTATGTGAGGGCTACTACAGATAGTGGGTTTAGTTCTGATTTGGTCTCACTTTTTGTATTGGATTTGCTGAAATTATGCAGTAAGATGAGAGAACTTGATAATGAATAATGATCTAGAAAGTATAAACTCTTCAAACCCAAGGAAATGACAAGCAATAGCAATTTCAGGCCTTAAAGGTTAAGTGTAAAATGCAATTACAATTACTTAAATTGTGAGCCAATTGTCAAAGTTGCTTCTTAACACATGTTAGAAGCTCGCTGAAGTAGTAATCTGGTTCTCTTTTATTTTTTTTCTGGCACATTCCTCCTCCTCTTCTCCTTTTTGTTCCCACTTTAATTGCAAACAACCTCTACGAGTATTAGGGCTCTGCACTTGCAGCCACACTGAATTTTGTACCTCCTCTCCTCTTCCCTATCTAATCTAGTCTCTGCAGGAACAATCCTTGATCAACTTGCTCTGAAATCTAGTGCACATTTACCCTGACTTGGTCCAGCAGAAGTCAAACAGTGGAGCTCCCCTGCCCTTTCATCCCCTCCTTTAAAGACTGAATACTGATTGCAACATCTCCAGCCCAAAGAGCAGAATTTGAACTTGGATAGCATCTTGTAGTTTTCATAGGACTTGAGCTTAGGAATCAAAACAAAATCTTTCACAGCACTGCCGCTGAGCCGCTGCTCCATTTCGTAAATGTTGATCTGCAGTTCTTCGTGAATGAAGCTCTTGCTGGAGTTTTTGACTGTTCACAGGGAATAATCTAAACATTCATTTCTTCTCACCCAGCTGAATTATAACCTATGGCGGCCAGTCCTGATCTGAAAGGGCTATTAGTTTCTGAGAGCTAGTCAGAAAATGTATTAAAGTTAGTCCAATACAAGGTATTAGCCAAAACGTTTAAGGTAACAAGCATTCATACCACTTTAACCTACAGTGAAATAAACTCATAATTATCATATATTGATCTTGAAACCTGAAAAATACCTTAATTTCAGATATTAGATAGTGCATCATCTGTGCTTACAGGAGTCATTTCCTGCCAGATCTAATAAAGTCATTGGGTTAATCGCACAGGCAGGGTGTGTTTTCAAAGATTTAGACCATAACAGTTATTTGAAACTTGATGCCGTTATGGACACTGAACTAAAAGAAGGGGACATATGTACATTAATTTAATCTGCTTTGGAATGGCTTTCATGTGCTATTAGACTAGAGCTGAAACAGCAATACCTTTTTTTTTCACAGTGTCTGGCTTTTTGATAGCCTCCAGGCAAAAGGGAGGTGGGAGAAAGAGAAGGAAGGGAGGTAGACGGGAGATGAAAGAGTTTAAAAACGCCCTTTTGCTCTTTTGTAGAGAAAACAATGGCAACAGACTGCTATCTTTTTCCATAGTAACCATTAGAAGGTGACTCTGTACTGGTGCCTTGCTTCGCCTGACTAATTAGCACCTCCCCCCCCCCCCCCCCAAACACCTGAACCAAGGATACCAAACCCCAGCTAATGTTTTCTTTATCAGTCCCAAGTCCTGAAAATCCAGTGTTTCCAGTCCTGATTTTTCTAAGCTTCTAACTTCTTTGTAAAGTTTGGTCTGATCTCTCTTATGTAAGGCCATTGGAATACAAGAAATGCATCTAGCTCCGCATACAGGATAGTACAGACCAGTGCCTACTGTGCTCTTCTAAGAGCCCCTTGATAGGAAATGGACAGCTCAGCACTCGCATGCCTTCATGTTTCAGTTACTAATAGCTCGTATAAGTTTCATTCCATTAAAATATGTCAATAGTACATTCCTTTCGTTTATCACAATATTTTTAAAAATGATATTTTAGAAGGGTTCTTTATCTTTATTGTTGATATACCGCACTGGACCAAAGTATCTGGGCATCCCACTCACCGAGCTGTGGTGTTGACCGCCCCCTCCCCCCCCCCCCCCCCCACCACCACTGATTCTGTCTTCTGGTGGGCCAGCAGTGGCAGTTAAAAGCAGTGGCTGCGTTACCACTTTGGTGCCCATAGCAGGCCATGTGCTTCAACACATGTGTCCTGCCGCTTCTGACCCCCCCTCCAACAGGAAGTTGCATCAGAGGGGGTCAGAAGTGCAGGCCATTTGTACAGAAGCACATGGCCTGCCACAGGCACCAAAGGAGTGGCACAAAGCTGCCATGCTGCCTGCCTTGGTCTGCTGCCCTAGGTGGCGATCTAGTCCACCTAGTGGGCGGGATAACCCTGTCCCCACCCCAAAAAATGAATGTCGCAGTAGCTGGTTCCGGAGATGGGACCATGCAGATAGCCTACACTCATGCACGTACTTGGCCTTGCTATTTTACAAATGTGGACATCCCCAAAGTGCATGCCTACAAAACCGGGTACATGGACGCCCCAGCCTATGTAAGTTAGGTAGTTTAGAAGGGGGGCGTCAATGTTAGACTAGCATGTTCTGCCCTGCAATTTGAGACACTCATACATGTGACAGTAGGCAAGTAATATGTTTGGAGTATGTATTTATGGGCAGGTTTCTTTGGCTAGGAAATATTAACCGTGGCAATCTACATGCATTTGATCTTCTCCATGGAAGTACTGCAACCATGAAACAAACACTCTTTTTTTGCACCTTATTCATCATCAGGAGCATGGAGACCTCAACAACCAGCATCTGATGTGCTTGTCCCATTCTGAAATCTCACTGTGACTTTTAACTCCCTTGTTCTGCCCAGGCCAAGCCTCCGCCATGCCCCTGTGTTACATGGACATTCTCAACCAAGGATGTCTATATACCTGGCTTTCTAAAATGCTCTGGGGACATCTCTACGATTTTGCACACGTTCACATTCCTAACAGGGACTCCATTGCAAGCAAGGTAATTCTGTGTGGCTTTTAAATACTAGTTCTCTACCTGAAAGCTCTTAAAGGGGTTTTGGTTTTTAATTTTAAAAGCAAATTCTTTTTCTATATCCGCCAAGTGGGAATATTTTGTGGTGTTGGGCAAAGCTTTGTCAGTTAGAGTTCATTGCTTTTTGTTCCAGCTACCCATTCACAGCTAGCTCTTTGAAACCACTGACCTCATTAGGTATTAGATCCCTCCCTACCGATCTGAGCATTCTTGCTTTATAGGGCAACTCCACAATCAGCTACACACAGGGACATAGAACAGTGCTGTTAAAACACACTTAAAAAGAGGTTCACTGCTTTTTCTCTTAATGGATAGCTAAGGAACAGGAAGAGACTATGGTAGGTCTCTCTCTCTTTTATTTCAACAGGTACCAAAGCTCCCCCAATTGAAGAATGGCTGGAAAAATTGTATTGCCAAAGCTGTTGCCTCCATTACAGTTTCTGCCTCTGTCCAGACAGATCCCAATGCCAATTGAAGGACTGGCTCCATGTGCAGGATGCCTGCATGCTGAAGCTCTTAAGTGAAGGAACTCCAAGAAGAGGTGGTGAGAATGAGCAGCATTCGAGACAGTGAGAAGCTCATTGATGAGATGCTTCTTGAAACATCCAAGCTCTCCAACAGATGTGAAGATAGGGGGCTACAGAATGAAGAAAGTTGGCTACAAGTCACCAGAGCCTGCAGAACCAATACTCCAACTCCTCCAGCCATTGAATTGAAGAACCAATATGCAGCCCTAGGAGTGAAGGAGGTAAAAACATCCCAGGAAAGGGAAGAACCAGAGCTTGAGTACCCCAAAGTTGCAGAATCAGTGACCACAAGAAAGCAAAGGATAGTGATGGTTGGTGACCCTCTTCTGAGGGGTACTGAGGTATCGGACCAGACTTGATGTCCAGAGAGGTGTGCTGTCTGCCAGATGCCAAAATCCAAGATATTACAGAGAGTCTGCCAGGACTCATCAAGTTTACTGACTATCTGATGTTGCTCATCAATGTTGGCACAAATGATACTGTTAGGTATCCCTCTGAGTGACTTCATGACTCTGGAACAGAAGGTGAAGCAGATAGGTGCGCAGATGGTGTCCTCTTCAATCCTCCCTGTTGAGAGTAAAGGCCGAGGCAGAAAAGCTTGCATCCTGGAGATGAATGCATGGCTGCATGGATGTCCTCAAGAATATTTTTGTTTCCTGGACCATGGGATGATGATGATGATGATGATGATCCAAGGGTTGCAGAGCAGACATGTCGTCCATCTGTCCAAGAAGGGCTGAAGTGTCTTCAGCAGCATACTGGCTAACCTACTGAAGAGGGCTTTAAACTTTATTCATTAGGGATGGGTGAAGAAAGCCCACAGGTAACTGAAAGCTCCCAGGTAAGTGAAACATTAAATACTTCTGTTGAAATGGGAAAAAGGAGCAATATCTGGAAAGCAGTGTGTATAAATGCCTGTAGTATGGGAAATAAGATCGCAGATATTGAGGCTTTAATAGAAGAGGCTGACTTGGATTTAGTGGTGATTACAGAGACATGGTTCATGGACAACCATGACTGGGATGTAATTATACCAGGCTATACTTTATTCAGAAAGAACAGAATAGGAACAAGGGGAGGAGGAGTGGCACTATATGTAAAAAAATAATATTAAAGCTATAGAATTACAGGGCTTAAAGCAGGGGTCTCAAACACGCGGCCCGCGACGGAGGAAAACAAAAAAACCCCAAAACCCTGGCTTCTGCCGTTGCCGCCGTGGCAGCGGCAGAATCAATTGTCAAATTTTTAAAAAAAAACTTACTTCTGCTGCTCAAGCAGCAAAATCAGCTGTCCTGCGGCCCCTTCCCCTGTGCCCGGAGATCCGAGTCTGCTCTATCAGCGGCGTGCTTTTCAAGCCGCGAAGAGAGTTTTCCCGTCTAGCGCGGTTTCAAGCCGCGCGAGAGGGGAATACTCTCCTCGCGGCTTGAAAAGCACGCCGCTGATAGAGCAGACTCGGATCTCCGGGCACAGGGGAAGGGGCCGCAGGACAGCTGATTTTGCTGCTTGAGCAGCAGAAGCCAGGTTTTTTTTAATTTACCTGGGGGGGGGGTGTGTAGGACTGGAAATGGGCTATTGGCAGGGGGGGGAGTATGACTGGAAATGGGCTATTGGCAGGGGGGTTATGACTGGAGATGGGCTATTGGCAGGGGGGGGGTATGACTGGAAATGGGCTATTGGCAGGGGGGGGTTAAGACTGGAGATGGGCTATTGGCAGGGGGGGGGGTTATGACTGGAGATGGGCTATTGGCAGGGGGGTTATGACTGGAAATGGGCAGGTGGGGGTTAGGAAGGACTGGAGGTGGGCTGATGGGGGGAGTTAGGACTGGTAATGAGCTATGGAAGGGCTGACTGAAATGGGGTAATGGGGGTTAGGGCTGGAAGTGGGCTATTGGCAGGGGGGTTATGACTGGTAATGGGCTATGGTGGGGGCTAGGACTGGAAATGGGCAGGTGGGGGTTAGGAAGGACTGGAGGTGGGCTGATGGGGGGAGTTAGGACTGGTAATGAGCTATGGAAGGGCTGACTGAAATGGGGTAATGGGGGTTAGGGCTGGAAGTGGGCTATTGGCAGGGGGTTATGACTGGTAATGGGCTATGGGGGGGGTAAGACTGAAAATGGGGTGATGGGGGGTAAAACTGGAAGTGCGCTATGGGGAGGTTAGGACTGGTAATGGGCTATGGGGGGTCTAGGACTGGTAATGGGCTGGGGGGGGGTTGCTAGGACTGGAAGTGGGCTGAGTGGAAGGGGGGCTTGAACTGCAAATGGCTGATGGGGAGGGGGGCTTGGAATGGAAATGGCTGATGGGGAGGGGGGCTTGGAATGGAAATGGGCTGTGAGGGGAGGGAGCTAGGATTGGAAATGGGCTGATGGGGGGCTAGGATTGGAAATGGGCTGATGGTGAGGCTAGGATAGGACTGGAAATGGACTAATGGGGGGACTAGAAGGGAGCGGATGCTGGGTGGGGCTGGAACTAGAAGGGAGCTGATGTTGGGGGAGGATTAGAATGGGATGGAGCTGGGAAAGTGAAATGGAGAGGGGAAAAATATTTTGTCTGGGAGAGAAGACAAATCTACAATTGGCCAGGTATTGGGAGAGTAAGTGGGGATTGAGGATGGAGGGGTAAAATTTGAGTGGATGAAATAGGAATGAGGAAAGAGAAAAGGAGAAAGATTAGTATGTTAAAGCAGATGTAGAGAGAGAATGGAAAAAAAACTAGGAGAGAAGAAAGGGCAAATGGACAGCAGACGATGGAGAGTTAGCAGAAGACATGAAGAAACCAGAAGAAAGTGGCTGGAACAATTGCAACTGAAAAAAATGCACAAAAGGTAGAAAAATATCTCTTTATTTTGAATTTATTAACTGGAATATGTCAGCTCTGGGAAATGTGCATCATTAATGTTTGCGCTTTGTTTAGTACAAGAGGAAATTAATTTATAGTTTTATTTCTACAGTGTTGTTGTACATTCCAAGTTTGGCTTTTGGGGTTCCCAGTTTAATTATTGTCTTCTTGTTTCTAAATCTTTTAGTCTTTCTTTATCCATACTCATTAAAGAGGCATGTTTACTAAAAGTTAGTGTATGGTAACATTATGCAAATATTTATGCAAATGAGGCCCCTTATGCAAATGAGGCCCCGCGTCTTATGCCGCCCCCGGGTTACTTTACAAGTCCTCATTTGGCCCTCAAAGCAATTTGAGTTTGAGACCCCTGGCTTAAAGGGAGAGAGGAGGCAGGGTGGGTTAAACTAGAAAGAGGGAAAGGGAAATCCATTTTGCAATGGAGTGATATACAGATCCCCCTAGTATTACGCCAAGCTTTAGCATTAAATTTGAGAGACTAAGATCATACTCCACATACCCTGGCTTAGAAATGAGGTTCACGACTATCATGGTATCCGCAAAATTAACCCATTTGGAGAAACTGCCCCGGAGAAGCGGATGAAGGTTTAATAGAAGACATACACAGCATTGCCATGAAAGGAGATGTTGTTTGGCACATCCCTGCTGCAGTGTCATCTAGAAGTAAGGAGATCCTGGATTCTCTACAGGGAGAACTAGTCAGGCAACTGGTAACAGAACCCACACATGAAGGGGCCATACTGGACTTGGTGCTTACCAAAGGGGAAAAAGGTTTTGATGTGATAGTGGGAGATCATATCACATCCAGTGATCACCAGATGGTGTGGTTCAGTATGAGGTCTGGGTCTGATAAAATCCATTCAAAAGTGAGGTCTTAGACTTTAGAAAAACTAACTTTGCCAAGATGGGACAGTACCGCAAGGAGTCGTTTAGCAGGATGGGAACAGTTGGGGGCTGTAGAAAAACTGAAAAGGAATATTTTAAGGGCAACAAACATTTTTTTTAGAAAGTAAATAAATGTAAAAGGAAAAGGAGGTCACTATGATTCTCAAACGAAGTAGCTGAAAAGGTGAAGAAAAAGAGGTAGGCTTTCAGCAGTGGCGGCCCAACGGGGGTGCGGGACCATGTGCAGAGACTCAGTGCGGGACCTCATTTGCATAATGGACCTCATTTGCATAAATATTTGCATAATGTTACCATTCACTATCTTTTAGTAAACATGCCTCTTAATGAGTGTATGGATAAAGAAAGACTAAGATTTTTACATTACTATAATCCAGTGCCAACCGCCAAGCAGATTAGGAACTACTACAAACACTGCCCATTTAGAACCCATAGCAAACCCGCCATATCCTAACAGCACTACCAGGACTCACAAAGCACCATACCCTACCTAGCAAAAGGAAACACTGCAAATATTAAACCACTACATTTCAGAGAATAACAATACATGACCTACTGGGGAAAGAGAACAAGTGGCAATTTCAAATAGGAATTATATAAACAGAATACCTCAGCTCAGTTACACATGCAGAACATAGACCATCACCAAACAAGGAATCACAATTTAGAAACAGGAAGACAATAATTAAACTGGGAACCCCAAAAGCCAAACATGGAATGTACAACACTGTAGAAATAAAACTATAAATTAATTTCCTCTTGTACTAAACAAAGCACAGATGTTAATGATGCACATTTCCCAGAGCTGACATATTCCAGTTAATAAATTCAAAATAAAGAGATTTTTCTACCTTTTTTGTGCATTTTTTTCAGTTGCAATTGCTCCAGCCACTTTCTTCTGGTTTCTTCGTGTCTTCTGCTAACTCTCCATTGCCTGCTGTCCATTTGTCCTTTCTTCTCTCTTCTAGTTTTTTTCCATTCTCTCTCTACATCTGCTTTAACATACTAATCTTTCTCCTTTTGCTCTTTCCTCATTCCTATTTCATCCACTCAAATTTTACCCCTCCATCCTCAATCCCCACTTACTCTTCCAATATCCGGCCAATTGTAGATTTGTCTTCCCTCCCACACAAAATATTTTTTCCCAGTCCATTTCACTCTCCCAGCTCCATCCCATTCTAATCCTCCCCCAACATCAGCTCCCTTCTAGTTCCAGCCCCACCCAGCATCCGCTCCCTTCTAGTCCCCACATCAGCCCATTTCCAGTCCTAGCCCCCAGAAGCCCATTTCCAATCCTATCCTAGCCCCACCATCAGCCCATTTCCAGTCCTAGCTCCCCCATCCATTTCCAGTCCTATCCGAGTCCCTTCATCAGCTCATTTCCAATCCCATCACCCATTTCTAGTCCTTTCCTAGCCCCACCATCAGCCCACGTCAAATCCTAGTTCCCCTCCACTCAGCCCTTTTCCATTCCAAGCCCCCCATGAGCCTACATCCAGTTCTAGCCCCTCCATGAGTCCATTTCACTCCAAGCCCCCACCACAGCCCATTTCCAATCTTAGCACCCCCCAACAGCCCATTTCCAGTCCTATCCTAGCCCCTCCATCAGCCCATTTCCAGTCCTAGCTCCTCCCACTCAGCCCATTTCCTGTCCTAGCCCCCCCCCACTCAGCACATTTCCAGTCCTAGCTCCCTCCCCTCCCAACCCATTTCCAATCCAAGCCCCCCTTCCACTCAGCCCATTTCCATTCCAAGCCCCTGTCCCCATCAGCTATTTGCAGTTCAAGCCCTCCTTCCACTCAGTCCACTTCCAGTCCTAACCCCCATCAGCCCATTTCCAGTACTCACCCCCCATCAGCCCATTTCCAGTCTTAGCCGCCCCCCCCACAGCCCATTTCGTCCTAACCCCCCATCAGCCCATTACCAGTCCTAACCCCCCATCAGCCCATTTCCAGTCCTAACCCCCCATCAGCCCATTTCCAGTCCTAAACCCCCATAGCCCATTACTAGTCCTAACCCCCCATCAGCCCATTTCCAGTCTTAGCCCCCCCATCAACCCATTTCCAGTCCTAACCCCTCCCATCAGCCCATTTCCAGTCTTAGCCACCCCCCGTAGCCCATTACTAGTCCTAACCCCCCCCATCAGCCCATTACCAGTCTTAGCCACCCCCCGTAGCCCATTACCAGTCCTAACCCCCCATCAGCCCATTTCCAGTCCTAGCCCCACCATAGCCCATTACCAGTCCTAACCCACCTCCCACATCAGCCCAAGTAGATTTAAAAAAAAAAAAACGGCTGCCGCTGCCGCCATGACAGCAGCAGAATCAAGCGTCCCGCCGCAGGGCCCCCCTGCCCGGCAGAGCTTCCCTGCAGCAACATTCAGCTCCCGAGTCCCAAAGCGCGGGCTTTTAGAGCCGCGAGAGTTTCCCTTTCTCGCAGCTCTGTTAATCCTGCCAGGGCTGATGGGATTTCCCATCAGCCCTGGTGGGCTTAGCAGAGCCGTGAGAGGTCAGAGAAGCTCTCCCTTCGCGGCTCTGAAAGCCCACGCTTTGGGACTTGGGAACTGAATGATGCTGCAGGGAGGCTCTGCCGGGCAGGGAGGGCCTCGTGGTGGGATGCTTGATTCTGCCGCTGCCATGGTGGCAGCGGCAGCAGCAGCAGTTTTTTTTTTTAATCTACTTGGGCTTATGTAGAATGTTTTTTGAGGGGGGCCCCCTGAAACGCGGGGCCCTGTGCAAAAAAACATTCTTGCTCAATGGACGGGCCGGCCCTGGCTTTCAGAAAATATAAGAGATCACAGAGAGAGGAAGCAAGGCAGATTGGCCAAGTGGCGACCTTACAGATGTTGGCAGGTTGGCAATGGTGGCAGGCAGTGCCCAGAGCTGGTGTGTGTTCACCCTTGGCATGACTTGTGCTCCTGCCTGGTCCAAACGCAATGCAGGCAGAAAACCACAGAGACAGGATCTGCCAGTTGACTAGGTGGTCTG
Source organism: Ichthyophis bannanicus (assembly GCA_033557465.1). Lineage (NCBI taxonomy): Eukaryota > Metazoa > Chordata > Amphibia > Gymnophiona > Ichthyophiidae > Ichthyophis > Ichthyophis bannanicus. The sequence continues at coordinate 133,839,904 of CM066037.1, forward strand.
GTTTTGTTGAGGTCACGAGACGAAGAGTTGTCCCCTGCTGCCTGGTTTATTGGGGGTCACAGGAGAAAAGAGATGTGTCTCCTGATGCTGGTGTGCTGTCCCATGCATGCAGATGCTAGACTGTTGTCCCATGCATGTAAAAGTGTAGGGCTCTGATGCTGTCCAGGGTATGGGACTTCTGCTCCCATGGTTGCATGTAGTTCCAGGTGAAGCATAGAAATTTGATGGCCTGGTTGATTTGGAAGATGGACGCCACCTTGGGGACAAACCTGGGGGAGGGGGGTCCAGAGGATGGATTAGTTCTGTCCTGCAGCTCACTGATTCCTGGCCGACGTGATCGGTCTTGGTAGAACAGTGTGTGCAGTGGGCCTGTAGCGTGCTGATTCATCTGGCCGAAGTGATCTCAATCAGGAATAGTCTTCTCGGAGGCATACTTCAGTTCTGCTATCTGTAGTGGCTCGAAGGGTTCCTGTGTTAGCTGAGTGAGGGTCCTGCTATTAGAGGACCATGGGTAGTGTGTCAATGGGATGTCACCGAAGCAATCGTGGAAGGTTGAAGAGTGAAGTGAGGTACTGGAGGACCTGTGCCATCGGGCAGGGAAAAGGGGGGGGGGTGTCCAACTGCCGTGATGAGCACCCGGCACTGAAGCACCACCATTTCAAGCTGTAGGACTTTCTTATTGATGGGTGCCTTGCTACCAGTGTCACTTATTGCACTTCAGAGGGTAGGTTGAGAGATGACATGGTCAGGCTCTCAATTTCCACGCTGTCAGCGCAAGCGTCCTTGCCATCCTGGTTGATGAGGTGTGGCATGAGGGGGAGGCATCCATGGGTCCCAGAGCTAGGCGGGGTAGGAGAACAACACCCATCATGGCCAGTGGGCATGAAAGGATGGCCTGGGCTTAGTCCATTTCGAGCAGAAAAGGGGATGCACCTCGTGTTCTCCCTGGTGGCAAACAGATCGATTTGTGGTCTGCCCCACTGAGGGTTTAGAGTCTGTTTGTGGGGGTTCCGCGGACAGCAGAGCCTGTCTGCCAGCTCACTCTGCTTCATCCAAACAGTTCCCCCTGCAAGTCTCCAACCTGCCTGGGACACAATGTTCAGAGATTGTCCTTGCAGTGTTGTGGGTCTGAAATGCTTAGAGTGCGCATCGGATCGCTCTGAGTTCTAGCAGGTTGATGTGGGTGAGAGTTAGTCACATAACATCTTAGGGTCTGCAAGGGAGGTTAGGAGATGATAGCTCTTGTGCTTACCCCTGTGCGCAAAAAAAGAGGGGTTTTTTCTTTGCATCTGGGTCACATTGGTGTCTTCAAAGAAAAAAACCTTATTTTTGCACACAGGGGTAGGCACAAGAGCCTTGCAGACCCTGAGATGTTATGTGACTAACTCTCACCCAATGGGGAAACGGATCCTGAGATCCTGATGCTTTTTGCTCTCTGAACTGTTGCCTCTGAGGCCGACGAATGACCCTCGCACAGAGCAGCCGATGCCTGCAGTCATTGAAGAGGCAAACAGCAGCGATGGCCTACTTCCTAGGCCATATTACTGGGTGATGAGGCTTTCTTTGGAGGTAAAGGAGGGGCATTAGGCAGGTCCGGAGTTCAGGGAGTGCTCATGGGAATCGAGTCCTGGCTCTGTTTCACCCTTCTCGGTGGCAGATAGTTGCCAGTCATGTCCAGGCCCTGCCTTTTTGAAAGGACCCTGGCTGTCCCCGGTAGCGCCTGCAGCCCCTAGTGATGTTCTGTTGGTGTCACAGGTCTAGGAAGGAAGTCAGCTTTGTGCAGAATCAGTGATGATGCAGGATCCCCCAGCATGTCATTCTTCTGCCCTTTGTAGGATCGAGCCGCCTGCACAAGTAAAACAGTTTTAGGCTCGGTGCTGGGGTTTTACGCTGGGCTGTACTTGGCACCGAGGGAGCACATGGGGAGGCTACACTTCCTCTCAGTAACAGCACAACAAGGATGAGCTGGGCTCCAATTGTTGAGTAGTTTTGACCCTCATGGAGCAGCACTGCATGTGGAGTTCCTGTGCCGGTGTCACCAGATCTGTAGTCCTGCAAGCCTGGGCTGCATGAGTCTGTAGCGAGGGATTGAGTTGCTCCAGCACCCTCCACATGGCACCACAGGAGGGTGGAGTTGAATGTGCTGACCTCACTTCCTGCAGCATACAGCTCAATGTTCAGCGCCATCCAGGAGGGCATCCCAGCACCAAGGTTCGAACTTGAGGCAATGTGCCCAGCAGGTCATCCAGTCGTAGGGATGACGTCAGAGGCGCTCCAGAGAGAGAAGGTGTCCGAGGTGCTCCAAAAGATAGCATTCATGCCATTGGGAGCTGAGTCGACCATGGAAAGCCTGCAGCTAGGGATGGAGGCCCTCGGGCACATCCCAAGCAGCAGCAGCGGCTGCTGTGGCAGCAGTGTCCCTCAATTCCACATAGCAGCATGCTCCCGGCTGGGGAGGTGCGGCGTCTCTTCCAAAACTCCAGCCAGTGTTCAGGTGGTCTTTGATAAGTGGCACCCACCTATGAGGACATCTGCCGCAGACTGTGAGCACATGGCTCGTAGGCACAGATCTCCAAGTCTAGTCCCTGGACAGAAGAAGTTGCCAAATACTAGAACTTATCTGAAATCAAGGAATATCAGAGACACAGGATTAGAGACATTTTAAATCCATATATGTATAAGTAAGTAGATTTCATTTGGAGAGTACAAAGGTCTGACTTGCTGGCAAGGTGGAAGAACTGAAACTGGCTAGCTAGGGGCGGGCCAGTGGGTAGGGCTAGTTGGCTCATGCTCAGAAAGGCAAAGTCTTTCTGAGCTATGGAGAGTATTTCCGTCTACGGCGTCGTCGGATGACGTCACCCAGAGTGGCTGACTCATCCTGCTTGTCCTAGGAGAAGCAAAGAGACAAAAAGAAGAAGAAATAGCCAATGCAATTATATAGGGGGATAAGACCTTTTCCAGATATATTATTGAGAGGAGGAAGGGCAAAAGTGGTTTTGTCAGACTCAAGGGTGAAGGGAGGGGATATGTAGAAGCTGATGAGGATAAAATGGAATTGTTTAACAAATATGTCCTGTTCTATGTTCACAGATGAAGGGCCAGGAGCAGGACCTCAGAAAACACGCACAAAGGAACAGAAGTGACAGGAAGCTCAAACAATTTTCAGAAGCCTGTGTTTGTGAAGAACTAACTAAACTAAAAGTAGATAAAGTGATGGGACCAGATGTGATACAGCCAAGAATGCTGAATGATGTTGGGGATATTCTAGCCATATCACTGACTGAGCTTTTCAATGGTTCTTTGGAGCTGGGAGTGGTGTCAGAGGTCCCTTTATACAAAAGCAGAAGTAAGGATGAGGTTGAAAATTACAAGCGGGTTAGTCTAACTTCTGTGGTGAGTAACTTATTGGAAACGCTGCTAAAAGAGAGAATAGCGAGGATTTTGGAGTCCAGTGGATTGCAGGATCTGAAGCAGCATGGGTTTACCAAAGGCAGGTTTTGACAGACAAATTGATTTCTTTGACCGGGTGACCAGGAAGTTGGACTGAAGGAGAGCCCTAGATATGGTGTACTTAGATTTCAGTAAAGCTTTTGACACCGTTCCACACAGGCAACTTATAAAACAAACTGAGCACACTAGGGATGGACCCTAAAGTTACTGCTTGGGTTAGAAACTGGTTGAGTGGGAGGCGACAAAGGGTACAGGTAAACGGAACTCACTCTGAGGAGGAGGTGGTTACCAATGGAGGGATCTGTCCTTGGTCCGATTCTTTTTAACATTTTTGTTAGTGATATTGTGGAAGGGCTGTGGTGTGAGGTTTGCAGATGATACCAATATCTGCAATAGAGTAGACAGGAAGGTGTAGATAACATGAGGAGGGATCTAGCTAAACTTGAACAGTCTAGAATTTGGCAACTGAGATTTAATGCTAAAAATTACATGGTCACGCATTTGGGCTACAGAATTCCAAGGGAGTGCTACAGTGCAGGGGTTGAAGTACTTCTGTCCACAAAAGGAGAGCAGGACCTGGGCGTGATTGTGTCTGATCTTAAAGTAGCTAAACAGGTAGAAAAGGTGATGGCGAAAGCCAGAAGAACATAAGAACATAAGATATGCCATACTGGGTCAGACCAAGGTCCATCAAGCCCAGTATTCTGTTTCCAACAGTGGCCAAACTAGGTCATATGTACCTAGCAGTTTCCCCAAGAGACACAAGTTCCACAATGCTTGTACTGGGTCAAGCATTGATATCTTCGGGTGCATAGGGAGAGGAATGGCCAGCAGAAGAAAAGAGGTGATATTGCCTCTGTATAAGTCTTGGGTGCAACTTCATTTGGAGTATTGTGTGCAGTTCTGGAGACCACACTGTCAAAAAGATATAAACAAGTTGGAGTTCGTGTAGAGGGTGGCTACTAAAATGGTAGTGGTCTTCGTTATGAAGCATATGAGAACAGACTTAAAGAAGTTAATATGTATACTATAGAGGAAAGGTGGGATAGAGGAGATATGATAGAGATATTTAAATACCTCCGTGGCATAAATGTACAAGAGGAGCAGTTTGATTGAAAGCAAGCTCTGCTATGCAGGGACATAAGATGAGGATGAAAGGGGATAGACTCGGGAGTAATATGCGGAAATATTTCTTTACGGAAAGAATGGTAGATGCATGGAATACTCTCCCAGTAGAGGTGGTGGACACAGGGACAGTATCTGACTTCCAAAAAAGCATGGGACAAACACAGAGGATCTCTAAAGGTAAGAAGCGGACTGTTGTAGTTGATATGGAAAGGCAAACTAGATAGGCTATGTGGTCTCTTTCTGCCATCATGTTTCTGTATGTGCCTGTTTTCAGACATCCAACTCAAGAATAGAGCTTCTAAAGTGACCCCCAAAGTGAATATGTTAAAGGGTAACCTGAGGGAATAAGGTGTTACAAGTGAATACATTTACATGTTTGGTTAAAGAAGACTACTCCCCAGGTAGCATGGACTGACGAGCATCAAACCTAGGAAGCTTCAAATGATTTCTCAGTATCTAGTTTGCACCATCAGGGAAGAGTCAAGTACAGACTATGAGAAGAAAAAGCCTATTGCTCCATTAAAGCAAATTAATCAATGCTTCTAGTAAACATCTTCAAACACAGTATTCCCATTGGAGTTCAGACACATAATATCAGTGCTAATTTTATTCTGTCAGTGTTCAGCTGAATATCACTAACAAATTTACTAAAAGATGTTGCCACACCACTGTGCATTAAAACACTTCATTTATTGCAGGTACTGTTTTATACAATGGGACACATTTACTAACAACACAGGTCAACAGCATTAGTGAGCACTAAAGCTATGAAACACTTTAGTAAATCTACCCCACAATTACTAAATACAAGACAATGTCCACTCTGTTAATCTGACCCCCAAATCTCTTGCAGCAGACAGTGTTATTTGACATATTTTATCTAAGTCCTTACCCATGAGCAGTTCATGCCCGCAATAGCAAACCCTTGGATCTAAAACAAAAATGTGTGACTCAGACCCCAATTGCATATCATCCCAGGATGTCTAGTCTTCTAGTTAAACCATGGCTCAAAGGTATAGAAAGATTACTTTGGGGTATGTTTGCTTAAGGGCAAGCACAGGGTTTACTATGCACACTGTACTGTTAGTGCAGGGCACAGTGGTAAAATCCCATGCTAACTGGTTTGCATGCCGTGGGTGAGGACTGGGTGTTGACGGCACATCACAGTCACTGGTGCACACTAACTGTGGATGCTGGTGTCAGTGTAGTTGCACTTATCACTTCCTCAAGGGATGGTAGTAAGTTTGCTCCACATGCTATTTAGTGTCATGAGAGCAGCTCGACTGCACTAACGGCAGAAGGACGTGCTGATTTGGGGGGGCTGGGTGTGTGCTGATGTGCACTTTAGTAAATAAGCTGTTTTATGTACTATAATTTATAGATCTTATATTTAGCAAAATTAAGAAAATCAGCATACATATGGCACAGGCGAGATGCAGAATTACACAGAATACATGTTTCTCTCATCCAGAGGAGTATTTCTGAAGCAGGTACTGGACGCCAACTTAGGTTACTGAGCTGGAAACTTGCTACCATCTCTTAACACAGATCAATGCCATCATGATTTTCTTCAAAGGAGTCTTTAATAGAACAAGTAACTTAACAGAAAAGAAAAAAAAAAGGATGCATTCCCAGAAGGACATTTTTATATCAAGACCATGCAGGCATGGCAACTTCATAAAAACCCTGCTACAGTTTATTGCTTGGTACTTATCCTAGGCATATTTATGTTTCTTATTCAAGGTTTTCTACTACTTAATCATAACTTTCCTCTTGTCCTAATACTGCCTAATACAGCTTCGTTTTGCCATCCTAAATCTTCCAGAGAGCTCATATGGAATGTTTGAAACAAGGGATCGGCCCAAATGAACATACTCCTGGATTAATCGGATTAGATGATTTAGTTCTTTCTAGAGTCTGTTTTCCCTGCTGTAGAGGACATATGCCAAATGGGTTAAACCGGCTCACTATAATTCCATGATAAGGAAAGTAATAGAGCATTACTAGGTGTCAGACTATTGTATGGATATTTAGTTCATAAAACTTTTCCAGAGGGAAATCTCCCCCCTAATATGCAACTCTTCAATCCTGGTGCTCAGAGGAGGATCTCTGTCTGCTGGCGGAGCAAGTGTCCCAGATGAGTCAGCCAAAAGTTTAGTTTTATTTATTTAACAGTTTTTATATACCGCCTTATCATTAAATCAAAGTGGTTTATTGGATTTATATGACTCTTATAACTACATTTCTGTTTAAGTGCTGTATGGTAAGCTTGCAAACCTGGTAACCTCACCACAGAATATTTAAACTGAGCTCTAGAGAAAACAAAATCATCATTTTTTTGTTTCTGTCTATAAAGCTGTCTTTTGTTGGATAACATACTGCAGTGCCCACTGTAGTCTAATGTAATGTTTCTAAAATCCGTCCCGGAGTCAGTCATGTTTTCAGGATATTTCTTCACTCATGGGGCAATGCTGAGTGCCAGGCATCTTCCTCCAGTGAGGTGATCCTTTGCTGATGATATGGCCACCAGTGGTCCTCTTTGGCTCACACAATAACTGAGTTATAGCCAGCCACTCTGATGACAGCAATGGCATCCTGGTATGCCCTGGCCAGCTATCTCGATCACCCATCTCTTCTGCCAGTCTTCTCCACAATGAATCTGCATAAAAGAGACCTTCATGCACCGCCTCCTTTGTATGTAAATCTATCTCATGTCTATTCATTGTGGGCATTGCAAAAACCTAATGGGCTGGATATGCCCTGTGTATTTGATGCTGCAAGCTAATGTGTGGTGTTCAGTGGTGTCCCTTTGATCTCCACTCCATGATTCTAGGCAATAGGAAAATATGACTATGAATTTTATTTGTTTAATTAGATTTATTATTTGTCTTTTCAACAAATATCCAAGGTGGCATTACAAAATTAACTATAAAGCATAAAATACCATAAAAAGATCAAGTACAAAAAAGTCATGGTCAGAACACACCAACCAATATCACACCCTCTTCAGAGACCATAATGGTTGCAGCTACTGGGATTAACCACTACAATACAAAGCTAAAACCCCACAAAACATTAAAAAAAAAAAGATGACAGCAATGTTAGAGATTTGAGTAGTCTCATATACAAGGAGATCCCTGCAGCCAAAATAATAAAGTTCAGGTAAATTGGAAAAGCCATTCCCAACAGCCATGATTTATGAATGAATTGCTATAGATGAGTTCTATCTCACCTAGAGAATAAATGAATTGCTATAGGTATCATATTCCAGTTAGAAGGAGATGTTTAAGAAGATGTCTGATTCTGCATCTGTATGATGTACTAATACTACCATTACAAAGAACATACTATAATAACATGGACTCGCTAGAAACAATCATTGAAGCAGCCATCCCTGTTCTTTGGCCGAATCAGTCAGCCAAGATGGCCTACAGTTGAATGTCTGCCTCTGCCTTTTCCATGCTTCCTTTCTCCAAATGGATACCATGATATTGTGGCCTTTTTGCTAAAATGTACTATGATTTTGTACCTAACATGCCAATAACATGCAAAAGCACAGTGCATTAAATGCAATGCCACTGCGTAACCTGTCAGGGATGTGGACCACATTTCCTGATAGGTAACGTGCAGTACCGCATGGTAATTCAGGGTGCTATTATTGCGGGTGCAGATCGCTTCCCCTATTGAGGCGAAGGTATTTGCACCCATGCTAATTGCAAGCTGTGCCGTTAGCACAGTGTATACCCATGCGCTGACCACATCCACTCTGCCCCTAACCCACCTTTCTCCCACTCAAACATTTGATGCACAATTAGCATGGGAATCGGCATGCGCTACCTGTCATGGCCCTGCGCTAACAGCATGAGCCAAAGCATATGGCTTTAGTAAAAGGACCCCATTATCGTTGAAGTTACTTTTCAACAGCATCTTGCTAACCCTCCATTTGGTAGTTTTCTAAAATGATTATTGATTAATAGCATGACCACATTTTTTAAAAAATATTTTAAATAATGGTAGGGCCATTCATTTTTGGTTTAAATATCTTTTTACATTAAAAAGAATTATGGGGCCCATTTACTAAAATATAGTTGCATTTACCGCACACTAAGCATTTAACGGGGGACTGTGGTAACTGCTACCACGTTATAAAAGAGCCAATGCCAAAATCCTGCTTAGCACACAATGGGGGAAAGGGGAAATGAACAAATTTAAAGATGCAGGGTGGGCGTTGACTGCGCACTGCAGTTAGCATGGATGCACGTAACACCATAGCAATGAGTGACGCAGTGCATCCGCATTAATTGCAAATACAGTATTATAGCATGGAAATGTAGCTTATTGCAATAACAGCTTGGCTGGGGTGTGTGCGCTGAGCACACCCCCAACAAATAGCATGGGGTTGTTGCACTTGCTGTATGTTAGTTTTTGCTGCAGGTACATGCTAAATGCAACTCTGAAACGTACTTTAAAGGGCCCCCTATGTATTTTAAATTTTTGATTATTACAGATTTTTTGTTTCCATCCTGATTTTGTAGCACTGAACATTGAGAATTTTGTTTTGGCCCTCCAGATATGGTGAAGGACTCAATCCTCTCCCCTCAGTATTAAATCATCCACCTGTACCCCTCATCTGACTCCCCCAACTCTTCTTTTCCTGCCCCTCTCCCCCTGTCAGCCTGCACTGGGGGACAGGCTTAGTGGTGTTTCATACTACAAATTAATAATTCAAAATAACTATAACTCTATACAAATCTTACTCATAAACAAAAATAGAGCAAAACCAAAAAATCATGAGCTGAAGTATATGTGTGAATGTATTAATGTTGGAAGATTAGCTGTGAGGAAACAACCAACCTCTCGTGGCAATACTTCCGTTTTACTCAACAGGCCCCAATCAGAGCTTTAAAACGTAGGTAAAAACCACCATATAATAGTGTGCCCTACACCAAATGTATTCAAAAATGTATTGCTTCCAACATCTTTACATGTCAAAAAAAAATCCATGAGACCAACCGAAGTAACAACCAATAAAGATTACTTATCTGTTGTCCATGTGGAACTAAATCGTAGTTGTTTACCAAATTCAGTTGTCGATATCAATCTCTCAAATGTCCGCAAATTACAACCAAGAACTAAGTCGTAATTATTTACCAGAAAAATCCTGAAAAATTCGGGAAGCTAGATGTTGGTTTGCAGTTGAAAAAAGCGTTGAAACAGGGCATTAAAGATTTGTTTGCCCAAAACGCAGTACTGTGTTCTTGGTAATTAAACTGCGGACATTTGTGAGATTGACATCGATACTGAGTCTGGTAAATAATTACAACTTAGTTCTTGGTCATAATTTGCGGACATTTGAGAGATTGATATTGACAACCGAATCTGGTAAATAACTACGATTTAGTTCCACATGGACAACAGATAAGTAATCTTTATTGGTTGTTACTTCGGTTGGTCTCATGGATTTTTTTTGACATGTAAAGATGTTGGAAGCAATACATTTTTGAACACATTTGGTGTAGGGCACACTATTATATGGTGGGTTTTACCTACGTTTTAAAACTCCGATTTGGGGCCTGTTGAGTAAAACGGAAGTATTGCCACGAGAGGTTGTTTGTTTCCTCACGGCTAATCTTCCAACATTAATACATTCACACATATACTTCAGCTCATGATTTTTTGGTTTTGCTTTATTCATACTACAAATGAACACCAATATTTACCCCCAAAATAAGTCATTTTTTGTTGTAATTAATATTAATAAATTCCTGAGGAAAACAAAATAGAAAATGAAAATTAGAAGCCTTGAGCATTGTTATAATTGTTGTTTTGATTTCCATGTGTGGTTGAATGAAAGTTTCCTCCTCCTCAAATGTAAAATTGCTGTGAAGCTCCATTTCCCACCACATGCTTAGCTGAGTTTTCTTTAGGTTTGGGGTCCTTGAACTACTTTCTCACAATGAGGCCCTTGCAGTAAGATTTTTTTTGGCCTCTCAGATCTGGTTTGGCCCAAGAAACCCATATTTTTGCCTCTCCCTCTTGCTCCTGCAGCTCAGGGATTGTAGCCAAGGGATTGTGAGCTGTCCAGCCACAGTCTCAGCAGTCCATCTTTCTCTGTCCCTTTGCGCCAAGCTTTCCTACTATTCAGACCAACCTCCTCCTTCCCTCTGCAACACACCCAGGAATAAGATGAAAAAGTGACATTGGCGGAACTAGCTACTGCATCCAAAGCCTAGAACTGCTTAACTTTTCAAAAGTGAATCCACCCATCCACCTGCAAGCCTCATAATCACAGCTCAGCCCTGACGTGCACCTGTCACAGCTGCAGGAGGTTGCTCCTGGCTGGCTGGGACGCAGGAGTGAGAGAGTCTTTAGGTGTGCCCTGCTCTGGGACTATAGGATGGGGGAAATAGGCTAAGGGGGCAAGAAAGTGGAACAAGAGAAGAGGAATACAGAGGAGAATGGGGGGAAGGATGAAAGAGTTCAGAAAGAGGAGAGTTTATGGGGGGGAGTGTTAGCAGAATAGGGTAAATCACATCACCATCCACCCTCCCCATTCTCCCGCCTTTGTCCATTGATTTCAAATATCCTATGTGACCCTTCACATGAAAAGTTTGAGTATCCCTGCTCTAGATCACAGGGCTTACTTTTAGCTTGTGAATTATCATTTTGATGTAGAAATGCTAATTATTAGACAGACAAAATCAACAAAGTATCTGTAGAAACCACGGGAACAAGGGAACAACGCGTTTCGGCCAACGGCCTTCTTCAAGGGGATAACATATGAGAGGGCAAACCTTCAGACAAACCTTTCATATAAATAAAGACATTGACCATGTTTTTACATGGAAAATCTTATTTATATGAAAGGTTTGTCTGAAGAAATCCGTTGGCTGAAACGCGTAGGGGGTCATCAATAAAAGGGGTTTTTTAACCTGAATTACTGCCAGTCTTCGTATCTGTTCCCTTGTTCCCACATGCTAATTATTTACACTTCAAAAAAGGTGCAGAATTGAGAACAGAAACCTGAAAATGCACACACTCGCACTTTGCATTTCCCTGGTAGCAATGTCTGCCAGTGAGTTAGCATTGCACGTACCATGACAATAATGAACCTTACTCCTAAGCTGCAGTATGTTGGGTATGATCTGAGTTTCTCAAATTTACTGCTAGTGCTCACTTTAATACTTGCATCATGCCAAGGAGAACTTCCTTATGGCATTCATAGGACATAATGAAGGTTAGTTTATTTTATTTGTATTAATTTATTTATTTAGCTAGGTTTATAGACCGCTTTTCACCAGGTCAAAGTGGTTTCCAGAGAACAGAACATTTTACATAGAACATATGTTATACAAATAACATGGTAAATGTAACTATTAACATATTTAACTTTTTTTTTTCAAATAACTTTATACTTAATATAAAAACTATTTACATTACAGGTTCTGTTTTGGTTGGGTTAGGCGAGGGGGCCAAAGTGTTCAGTGAACAGGTGTGTTTTCAGGTGTTTAGTGAATGCTGGAAGGTTGGTGAGGTTTCAGAGTGCGTTTGGGAGGAAGTTCCATAGGGCGGGAGCATACTTATTCAAAATTTATATATGTAAATCTCCATTTTAGAAAGGGTGAAATGTACATGTGGATGTCCTTAATGCTTGGATGTTTTTAGAGGGCATAGCCCCCCAGGCCAGGTGGGGGGTGCATGCAGGGCCGGATTTACCTTGAGTGAGGCCCTACGCCAACAAAAATTGTGGGCCCCCAGAAAAAATAAAAACGAGATCAACTTACCAAAACAGAAATGGCAATAGATGTATAGAATTGCCTGACATAAAGAGGCAATAGGGACAAAATCAGCATCGGAATTCAAGAAATACATTAAAAAAGACATATTCCAGTTAATAAATTCAAAATAAAAAGTATTTTTCTACCTTCTGTTTGGGCATTTTTTCAGTTGCAATTGCTCCAGTCACTTTCTTCTGGTTTCTTCGTGTCTTCTGCTAGCTATCCATTTGGTCCTTTCTTCTCTTTCAGATGTTTTCCATTCTCTCTCTATTTCTGCTTTAACATACTGATTGTTTCCCTTTTGCTCTTTCCCCCAATTTTTTCCTTATTCCTTTATCATCCATTTAAATTTCACCCTTCCATTTTCAAGCCCCTCTTACTCTCCCAATACCCAGCCCATCATAGACTTTGATTCCACAGAAAATATTTTTCCCCTCTCCATTCTCATTCCCCATCTATTCTAGTCCTCCCCCAAAATCAGTTCCCTTATAGTTCTAGACCCACCCAGCATCCACTCCCTTCTAGTCCCATTGTCCCATGCCCCACATCAGCCCATTTCCAGCTCTTCATCAGCCCATTTCCAGTGCTAGCCTTCACATCACAGCCCATTTCCAGTCCTAGCCCCCCCCCTCCCCCCATCACAGCCTTTAACCTTTCCCAGCAATCGCGGCTTTACAGATACAGCCGCCAGCGTGAAGGAAAAGGCTCTTCACGCTGGCAGCTGTACAGAGGGAGCCGGGGCCTCGCGCGAGCTTACCCAGCTCCCTCTGAAGCCCTGCGGTGGGTGGGCCCTTGCCAGCTGTGGGCCCTACGCCATGGCGTACATGGCATATAGGTAAATCGGTCCCTGGGTGCATGTATAGGTTTTCAGTAAGTGTGCATTTTGGCTAGTTTTTATTCTCCTTGGAGTGGAGGAGTAGCCTAGTGGTTAGAACACTGGCTTAGTAACCAAGCAACCAAAGTTCAATTCCCACTACCACTCCTTGTGGCCTTGGGCAAGTCACTTAACCCTCTATTGCCTCAGAAGAAAGGCCTGGCAACCTACTTCCAGTGACACTGCCAAGAAAACCCAGGAGCTTCTGGGTTGCCAGGAGTCAGGACTGACTCAAAGGCACACATTGCATTGTTTTAGTCTCCTTAATTCCCCCTAGTTTATTTTACCTCCAAATTGAAATGAGTTAAATGTAGTATTCTCTGTACTTAAGTAGCAGCACCCACACACTTAATTTTGCAACATGTCTTACATGTGCAAGTATCTGCCAGCCTTTACAGATGCATGGTCTAACATGCCAGCATTTACACATGGAAGCTGCTGGGCTTCCTCCATTGATTTTTCCCACATATAAATGTTTACGCTGCGTAGGGATGTCAAGCCACATATGTTCCCGCACTTCCATGTATTTTAGTAACAGCGACACATTTAGCAGAGACATTTCTAAAATGCCATTGGAATTGACTATATCCCAACTTCAACGTCTCAATTCCGATTTCCCCATAATATCTAAAACTAGCCTTCACATGAAGACCTCTTTCTTCTCAAACTGTGCTTGGAAATTGCCTTTAATCAGATCTGCAACACCCATCACAATGGGAAATAGTTCTCCTTCTTTGCAACACATTTTCCTGGTCCTTGACTGCATTTCTTGCTACTTGAGAATCTTAAGTCTCTCCCTAGGATGCACAGAATAATCACTTGCCACTGACACTTCTATTATCAATGCCTTTCTTGTGGTTTTCTCCTGTAGTACTGTCTGGTTTTCTTGCATTGAGCTTAATCATCAGTTTGAAGAGGCACGTCCAAGGTAATTGATCCTAGTGCTTTTCTGGTACCTCAGTATTGTGTAGGGGGGGGGGGGGTTAGAAAGGGTATTCAAGTGCAATCTGGGATGTCTAAGCCAGAATGTCTGGGGGGAAAAAAAGCAGACACATCCAGATGCAGACACAATTTCACAAACATGGACGTGGCTGATATGGATGTCTTGGGGTCACCTACACAGACATCCCCAGAACAGTATTCCACAACCTGTATGTCTAGGAACAGCCCAATGGGCTAGGGCCAGGGAAACCAGGCTCATGTCTCGCTGCTGCTATCACTGACATTGTGCTGAGTAGTGGGGATGGTGGAGTTTTTTCTTCTCCATACCCTCTGGATGTTTTTCAGCCAAAATGAGCACTTTTAAAATGCATGTTCATGTCTGGAGCAGGTCTAAACTTAGACATGACTCAGGACATCCAAGATATTTCTGAGATCAGGAGGGGACATACAGGTTTCTGGGAATGATTCAGCTATGCCTTCACCATGCCCCTGTTCAGACTTGGATGTCCTCATGCTGGGAACATCCACAGTCCCGGCTTCTAAAATGGCTCCAGAGCCATCTCTGGGCTATGCCCATTTTCAGACATCCAAAGCATGAATAGGGCTTCCCAAAAGACCCCCATAGGGTTTACACCAAGAAAAGAAGAGGAGCAACAACCCTCCGCAGAAATCACTAGAACAGCACAGGGAGGAGATGGCCACACCGCTTTAAAACAAAGAAACCTTTTATTTCGTAAAACCTTCAAAGGTACAGACCCGACTTGGCCAAGTTTTGGCAGTCAGACAATTAAGATGCAATTGCATATATATTCCAATGGCAGTCAGGACATTGTAACAAGAGCCAGTAGTTGAAAGCTCAAAAAGCGCTTCTCAGGTATGCCTTTGGCATCTACTGAGAGAGTGAAGGCATACGAAATAAAAGGTTTCTTTGTTTTACAGAGGTGTGGCTGTGTCCTCCCTGCGCTGTTCTAGTGACCCCCATAGGGTTTACACAGATGAAACAAACCACCTTACGCTACAATTCTTATACAGATTTTCTCCCAACAGATGGCTCCAGCTCGTACAGAGTCTGCATGTTTGGCTTTACTAGTTTTTTCCTATGCTTGTCATGCTCCATCTCATCCATTGTCCACTGCCAATTTCCTCAGGGAGTCAATGTCTCCAAGACAATTAGTTTTGCCCATACCATGACAGTAATGAACATTATTCCTAAGCCAGGGTATGTGGAGTATGATCTCAATCTCTTATCTTTACTGCTAACGCTCACCATAGTTCTTACATCATGTCAAAAACAGCCTCTTTCTCATCAAGGTCATAAGATTTAATTTGTATAGGCAATTTATCAAGGTCCACTTGGAAACTCCTCTTAATCAAGCCTGTAGGACCCGACCAATGAGAAATATTTCTGCATTTCCTGCTGCTCGAGGCTCTTCAGCCCCTCCAGAGAAAAGTCACTTGGAACAGACACGTCTGTTTCAATGCTGTCCTGGTGTTTCTCTCTTTTACCACTATTCCTGATTTCCTTGCATCCAGTCAGAATGGGAATGTTCCAGATGAACCATTTCCTCTGTGCGAGTTATACTATACCCCAGAGCAATTGAATTAAGGGTTTTCTTCTATTTCATTCCATGACATGATGGATCTGGCACACCAGACAGAATGCAATAATGTTTCTGCTGTGTCAGGAACTGCTGCTTTCTCACAGCAAAAAGAATTAATTAAATACATTTCAAAAAGTAAAGTCTTCCAAATTTTCCAAGTCAGAAAACAATAAAAATGCACCTTGGAAGGCTCATTTTCTGAATCAGCAGCAATGAAGCAATTAGTTCTGAAATTATCTTAAAATAAAAAATCTATTACAATGGCATTTCAACTTGACCTTTCCAATTAGTTTGCAACACCAAATAACTGAAAGGCTGCTTTCTCATCTGCTTCTGAGCTGTCATCAGTCGACAGATGTCAATAGTTGTCCTCATTTCAATATACCAAGGTCTTATTGATTGGATTTTCTCTCACTAAGGAGAAGAGTTGTTGTAAGGCAGGAACTAGCCAGAAATGACAGCGGTATAGTTCAAGAACAGGGCTCAGGCGGGGCTTGAGGGCACCGATAGCAGCAGCTTTCCTTCAAGTCCAGCAAAGGACACCCCTGCAGAAGAAAGCAAGCGCTGAGGGTTCAGTATTTGAGGAGGTGGGATCTCGAATCTTTGAGCCTCACAGTGAGAAAAAGAGAGAGAGAGTGCATATAATAAACAAGACACACACCATACAAGGAATGCAAGAGCTATGCGACCACAGCTTTGCTATAAAATGAAAAGGTGACTGTATGTATCACGTTGTATTCAGGGCCAGCGGCCTCAAAGAGTACCAGGTTTTGGAGAACAGCAATGAGGAAGAAAGCTGTCTGTCCTGCAATCTCCTGCTCACACCAACACTTCCCCCTTTATTGCTGCTGCTATGCCGTATTTCTCAGTGAAGAAGTGGGGGCACTGCATGGAGGGAAGCCTCGGTCACTGCGCTCTGTGCTCAAAAACTGCAGCAGGTCCCACCCTCATGCAAACAGGAAGTTGGTGTCAGAGGGAGCGGCTGCATTCTCAGAGCGTGGAGGTTGAGGCTTTCCTCCTGTATAATGCAGTCACCGCTGGACCTGGTAAGTATGACATGCCAGCAGCAGCAGTAAGAAGGGGGTGGAAGAATGACCGTTGCTATGGGCTGCCAATGCCCTTGCATCAACTCCGAGAAGGTTTACTACAACCTATTGCCTCTGTAGGTTTGGGTTTAGTGCATAGTGAGAACCAATTTCCTTAAGATGTGCTCTATCTAGAGCTTTATATTCCAAGAAGACTTCAAAAGGTTGCCTGCCATTGCTAGCAATGGTTCCCAATTCTAGCAACATGGGACTGTTATAGAAGTCTACAAAATAATAAATGGAGGGTAATTTTAAAACAGGTTCAGAGGGCAAGAAGGTGCCTATTTTCACCCAGTTTCCCAGAGATACATTGACATCTAAGTATCTTTCTAAAATGTTAGCAAACATCCAGCAGCAATTATTATTATTAGATAGAGTCCATTTTAAGAACCAAGGAAACTTGGTCTAGTGGTTTTAAACTCCAATCCTTTAAAGCAAACAATTAAAGCAGAGTGGTAGGGATGAAAAAAGCTTTTATTCCCTTTACGCATGGGGTCATAAATTGGTCACAACTGAAAATAATGTCCTTAACTTCAGGCACAAAAGAAAACACAAGGTTTAAGGAAAACTGTTAACTTCACAGTAGTAGCAGGGCACAAACATAGCTTTCAGTTTAAAGCAAATTTGTACAATTCTTCTGCTCAGCACATAATAGACATTCTGCAGAAACCACAAGCAGTTCATACGTCCTCCAAAGACTCTGTGCTATGGGAAATGCAGAGAGAGCAATCCATCTCCTCTGGGTCTGGCAACTGTTCCACCAGTTCCACTTGCATCGGATCAGGAATTGGTATGTCTAATTCTGAGTTAACAGTCTCTGGAATATTGTATTCTGGAGCTTTGTATATTTCCCTTAATACTTTCCAGTGCCTCGGGCCTAGCCTGGAGCGCTGGCCACGTGTCCCCTTAGTATTAACTGGGCTTTCTCTTCTTAGAGATTCCACACTTCCTTCACAAGCACTTTTACAGGGCAAAGGTTTCTTTGTAGGAATATAATTCTCATATCTTTTATTGCAGCAGCACGATGAGGAAAGGTTTTCTCCTTGGGCTGGCTTCCTCCCTTCAGAAGCTTCGTGCCAAGCTTTTCTCTGAAAGTTTGGTTCCTCTCTCAACCGTGGGAACAGCTCTGCTGGTAAATGCCTGCTCTTGCAACAGCCCAAATCCTGGCTTCCTTGCTTAGCCTGGCTTTTCCTTCCCGGCTGATTCCTACTTGCTTCTTGCTTGCAATCAGTATAAGTCTAAGTCTTTCTCCTCTGCCAGCAAACAGCTTTCTCTTTCTGTTCCTCCTTCTGAGCCGGACCTCCTCCTTTCTGTGTCTGTGTCTCTTTAGCTTGAGGCAGTGCTTCCTTATAAAGGACTCCTCTCCTTGAGGCTTGTGAAATGTTTGTTATGTGCTCCTGACCAGCTAGGCGTGGCCCTTCAGTCTTCCTGACTGCACTCCTGCTCCCTCTAGCTGGTCCCTGTGAATATTGCACTCTGTGCACATCTTTTCCTTGCTGACAAACAGGTTTTTTTCTTCTATCAGGGCTCTCATCAGCCTCCGCTGCATCACAGAAGTTACATGAACCTGATAACACAGGTGGCTATGGAGAGTGGGATGGTAACTGCAGACAACTTCCCAAAAAGCATCCGAGTCATTCCTTGCCTATTTGTTGTGGTCAGATACTGGGTGGAAAGAGCAAGGGGCCCATGGAAGCTATATGACGGCCACTGGATTCACTAGATTTGGGAGATATGGAGGTAAATTATAATTAACTCTCCTGAATGCTGAAGAACCAAAAATGGATTACAAGCAAAAGAACAGGACTGAGTATGAAGATTCTTTACACGGTTTAATTCATGTTCTCTTTCAGAAAATAAAATCATTTCCCAACCTTTGGGAGCTCTACTTTTGCTTTTTGCTCTCTCTCCCCCTTTATTCGCATCCACTTTTTGAATGCATGCGTTGTCTCTTGCTGTCCAACTTTGTCCCCAAAGCACTACCAGCACTCATTGAAGCCTCTGTCACCATTCTCCACTTCAAAACAGTCTATTCCTTCTTCCTGCCCTGTTTCAGGGCCTCTCCATCACCTTCTGCTCCAGCACGGCTAGCAGGAGTATGGGGCCAGCAGTTAGGTACTACCCCTGTGTCTTCATCTCTCCAGTCTATCCTTGGGCAGGAAAGAGAGAGCTGAAGCGAGGAGAGTGAAGAGTAGCAATGGCTGTTTTACAGACCGCATGCACAAAGAGCAGCAACCTTAACTTTACCTTTTAGCTGGACAGGGCAGAGGGAAGCAAAGATGGAGGCAAGAGCCTGTAGAAAGCACCCCACACACTTCCTGTCATCAAGGCATGGAGGAGACAGATAGCAAAAGAAGTGTGCGTTTTCATTGGTCACTTTCAAGCTTGGCAGAGGTTTGGAGCTGAACAATGATGGCTAGACAGGATGTCGGGGGAGGGGGGGTCCGCTGCAGCCGCTGCTAAGAATAAGCTTTCAAATTTGGGGGGTCAAACTATGAAAAAAAATTGGGCCTAGTCAGCATCACATGCTGTTTTACATTTAGGACGTATATCAAAATAAAGTTGAAACCTGAAACCTCTGACCAATCCTGTTTAGAAGAATCTTAAATGCAGTATGGCAGAGGCACTGGTTGGGGGGGGGGGGGGTTAGATGGGTGGAAGGCAGATAAGTATATTATATATATATATATATATATATATATATATATATATATATATATATATATATATATACACACCAGGGCCGGATTTACCTTGAGTGAGGCCCTACGCCAACAAAAATTGTGGGCCCCCAGCAGGGGCGGCCCAAGGGGGGTGCGGACCTCATTTGCATAAGGGGCCTCATTTGCATAAATATTTGCATAATGTTACCATATACTAACTTTTAGTAAACGTGCCTCTTAATGAGTGTATGGATAAAGAAAGACTAAAAGATTTCTACATTACTATAATCCAGTGCCAACTGCCAGACACATTAGGAACTACTACAAACACTGCCCATAGTAAACCCGCCGTATCCTAACAGCACTACCAGGACTCACAAAGCACCATACTCTACCAATCAAAAGGCAACACTGCAAATATTAAACCAATACATTTCAGAGAACAACAATACATGACCTACTGGGGAAAGAGAACAAGTGGCAATGTCAAATAGGAATTATATAAACAGAACACCTCAGCTCAGTTACACATGCAGAACATAGACCATCACCAAACAAGTAATCACAATTTAGAAATAGGAAGACAATAATTAAACTGGGAATCCCAAAAGCCAAACTTGGAATGTACAACACTGTAGAAATAAAACTATACATTAATTTGCTCTTGTACTAAACAAAGCGCAGATGTTAATGATGCACATTTACCAGAGCTGACATATTCCAATTAATAAATTCAAAATAAAGAGATATTTTTCTACCTTTTGTGCATTTTTTTCAGCTGCAATTGCTCCAGCCACTTTCTTCTGGTTTCTTCGTGTCTTCTGCTAACTCTCCATCGTCTGCTGTCCATTTGTCCTTTCTTCTCTCTTCTAGATTTTTTTCCATTCTCTCTCTACATCTGCTTTAACATACTAATCTTTCTCCTTTTGCTCTTTCCTCATTCCTATTTCATCCACTCAAATTGTACCCCTCCATCCTCAATCCCCACTTACTCTCGCAATACCCGGCCAATTGTAGATTTTTTATCCCTCCCACACAAAATATTTTTCCCTTCTCCATTTTACTCTTCCAGCCCCATCCCATTCTAATCCTCCCCCAACATCAGCTCCCTTCTAGTTCCAGCCTCACCCAGCATCCATTCCCTTCTAGTCCCTGCATCAGCCCATTTCCAGTCCTAGCCATCCATCAGCCCATTTCCAGTCCTAGCAACCCCCCAACCCAATACCAGTCCTAGCCCCCCCATCACCCCACTTACAGTCCTTAACCCCCCATCACCCCATTTTCAGTCCTTAACCCCCCATCACCCCATTTTCAGTTTAAGCCCCCCCTATAACCCATTACCAGTCCTAACCCCCATCAGCCCACTTCCAGTCCTAACCCCATCAACCCATTTCCAGTCAGCCCCCCATAGCCCATTGCCAGTCCTACCCCCCCCCCATCAGCCCACAGCCCATTACCAGTCTTAACCCCCCCCAAAGCCCATTGCCAGTTCTAAGCCCCCCCAACAGCCCACAGTCCATTACCAGTCCTAACCCCATCAGCCCACCTCTAGCCTTAACCCCCCCCCCGCCCAGCCCGGCCCCGCCCCGCCCAGCCCATTCCAGCCCCAGCCCCCCAATAGCCCATTACCCGCCCTACCCCCCCCATTCCATTTCCCTCCCCACCCCCCCCAAATCCCCATTACCCTTCCACCCCCCCCCCCCCGGCCTAAAGTAAAATTTAATTTTTAAAAAAAACCTGGTGGCTGCCGCCGCGGGGCCCCCTCTGCTGCCGCGGGGGCCCCGTCTACAAGCTGAAGCCATCGGGTCGGGTCGGGTCTCTCTCCCTCCCTCGCTGCAGGCTGCAGGCTGCGAGAGACGCGAGGAGACACTCTATCTTCGCGTCTCTCGCAGCCTGCAGCGAGGGAGGGAGGGAGGGAGGGAGAGACCGGACCGGACCGCTTCAGCTTGTAGACGGGGCCCCCGCGTCAGCAGAGGGGGCCCCGCGGCGGCAGCCACCAGGTTTTTTTTTTAAATTGAGTTTAAAAAAAAAAAAAACTGGTTCTTTTTTTGTGGGCCCCTGCCGGCTGTGGGCCCTACGCCATGGCGTACATGGCGTATACGTAAATCCGGCCCTGATATACACACACACACACACAGGGTTTTTTTCTTCACTGTACCTTCAATTTTTGGATGAGGCAAATCAAATGTGAAAAACAGATAAGCACAAAACAAAATCACTAAAGAATATCTGTCATACAGAGGGAAAAAGACTTCAGATTATATCCTTACATTATATTTTGAGCCATTAGATGCCCTGCCTATGCCCTTCAATCGGCTATAATCCCCCCTTTTGCTACTTATCCACCATCCCATTGTGAAAATATGATTTTAATCTCTTAATTAATACTTATCATCTTCATCAATCACTCAAAGTAAAGTAATAAAGCATTAATTAAGAGACTAAAAATCATATTTTCACAATGGGATGGTGAATAAGTAGCAAAAGGGAGGCAAGAGGGTGAGGTTAGACCTGTGAGGAATAGTCCTTAAAGCCAATTGAAGGGCTTTGGCAGGGCATCTAATTTTTTTTTCTATGCCATCAAGTCAGTGTTGACTCATAGCAACCCAGCTACCTCTGGGTTTTCTTGGCGATGTATCACTGGAAGTAGATTGCCAGCCTTTTCTTCTGAGGCAATGGAGGGTAAAGCGACTTGCCCAAGGTCACAAGGAGTGCCAGTGGGAATTGAACCCTTGATCTTCTGGGTACTAGGCAATGGCTCTAACCACTAGGCTACTCTTCCATTCCATCTAATAGCTAGGACATAATCTGAGATCATTACCCTCTGTATGATGGACGTTCTTTAGTGATTTTGTGTGCTTATGCTGGATATACCACAAAGTTCTGCCTTGATTGAGTGGCTATTGAAAAACAAATATCACCCATGGTAGCTTGGTAAAGCAGGAAAAGTATCAGCCAACTTGTTTTTTACAGGTGCTAATATATGCTAAAAGTGCTAACAAGATTGCACATGCAAACAGTACATGTAAACAGCACCTTTACCATGTCAATTAGATCCTTAGAATTTCAATGCAAAAAAGAACGGGCAAAGTATTCAAAACAGCTCATTACCTATTAGCACATAAAATGATACATGTTAAAAATACACAAATGTGAACATAAACCCTTACGCTTTTTGCTTTAACTATAACTCAGAAGTGGTTAAGATTTCATGATAAAAATTGGCACATCACCATGAATGTTAACACTATTAAACTAATAAATTAACACAAAATTCATTGCACATCCTTCATGCAAGCCAAGGTTAACACTGGAGGCAATGGAAGGGATTTGAAAAGAAGAGAACTGGACTTAGTTTGAGCCCAAGAGTCCCAAGGCTAGCCTTCTAGAGAAAGAACAGAGCTGTAAAAACGGCATTTTGTTTCACATATTGGCGCTGGAGTAAAATGGATGCTTTATAGTCTGTAATAATTTATATTTATTAGGCTATCCTAAGAGCCAGCCAGAGAGAGGGACGTCTATGTTCTCAAAGCTTAACAACCTCCTTTATCTCTAGGAAATTCTTCAGTCAGTCCAATAAAAAAAGGCATCACAATCTGCAAAGACTCTAATTTGTTTTAGGGCTGTGAGAAAAAGAGTATGCTGCAGAATAAATCTCAAACCCAGCCACTGCTTTTTCAAGTCTGTTAATTACCTCCTTCCATGAATACAACATCCTGTGATTCCTATTCTCTACTGCAGATTTGATTTATAAAATACTGTGGCAGGTTGGGTGCTGCATGGGAATCCTGAAAAGTGTTGGGCCATAGGCCAGGATTTCTCAACCTTTTTTTTTTCCTATCACCCCACCCCCCCAAATGGTATTTTACTTACATTTGTTTGTTTATTCAATGTGACCATTGTGCTTTGATGCTTTACTGCTAGATTCTCAATGCTTGGCTTGATATTTGTGAGTTTTAGTCTAATGTTTCCTCGCAAGCATATAATCAGTTTTACTTCTTTCCTTAGTCAATACTTTGACTGCACTAAAGCCATATTCAACCAAATATGAAGTTGGAAAACACAACAGTAATATAGCCATTTCAGACCACGTGTTTGTGGCTGTCAAATACAACTAAACAGCTCTATCCAATGCAGTCATTCCAGCTATTTCAAATTTGTATTTGCATTCATCATTGAATTTTAGCGCAATAAGCTGACCGAACACAATTTAGGATAGCTATCCAGAGGGTCGCCATGAGTCGACGCCGACTCGACGGCACTTAACAACAAGTTTCACTGACATTTCTATATCACAGTCAAAAGGATCTAGCATTCATTACCTTCAAAAGAAAATAAATCTGAAGATTGGCTATGCTGGTTTTCTTTCAATGACAATAAGTACTCTGCATAATTTTTTAAGAGCTGATCTGAGAGATGTTCAGTTATTTCTGTTAACTCGGGCATCCTGTTGAAGTGCTTCTTCTGTAAACTAGTTTGAAAAATACCTAATTTTTCAGTAAAAGCTTTCAGAACACATTTACAGTCTAGTACTGCAAGACTTCCTAAAAAGACAGTCATATTTGCTGTGAGATTTAATTTTATTAACTGTTTTAATAACTATTGCCAATGATTCATGAAGAACTGGACTAATATTTTTAGCAACAAAATGATGGCAGTATATGACACAGTGCACTGTAAGAATCGAAGGACATACTTTTTTTAAGAGAGCAAGAAATCCCTTATGTTTGCCCACAATGGATAGAGCACCACCAGTTGCACAGGATACTAAGTTTTCAAAGGGGACTTAACTTTCATCAAATCAAGATCTCAAAAATGGATGGCCCAGTTGCGTCGGTTTCCAAAGACTTTAGGAACAACATTTCGCCACACAGTTTGTAGTCTTCATCTATAAAATGGACATATGCCATAAGAATAATTCTACTATCACTAACTGTTGATTTATCAATTTTGAATTGAGAATTTTCTGCTTTTTAATTTTTCAACAAGCTGGATTTCTACATCGGTTCTTCTTTGAATCGAATCATCACTCGATGGTAATGTTTTTAAAACACTTGATGAATCTTGATGCAACACAGTTTTCATAAGAGTGTCAAAGGCAGGCCGTATCATATTTTTAGCAACTGCATGTGTATTTCTCGTTTTTGCAATGATTTGTGCAATTTCATAAGACGCAATCATTCCATCTGCCTTTGTGTACTTTTTGTAAATAAAGGAGGACGTTTTTTGTTGCTCAAAAGTCTTTTTTCAAATTTTTGAAATAATCAATGGGTTTGTCAATTTTATCAAGATGTTTTCTTTTTAAATACTCTAAAAGTCTTGATGGCTTCATAGCTTCATTTTAAAATGAGCTTGTACATACAGTCAAACCTCGGTTTTCATGATTAATCCGTTCGAAAAAGTCTGACTAAAACCGAAACGTATGAAAACTGAAGCAATATTTCCCATAAGAAATAATGTAAATCCAATTAATCCGTTCCAGACACCCAAAAATATTCACAAAAAATACATTTTATAGAGAATAACTATATTTTTACATACAGAAAACAATGAGAAATAAATATAAATGACTAATGAAATGGATAAATGAACATTTAACATCACTGAAAGCAAGCTAAGTACAGTACTGTACAGTACAGTATGTTAACATCTGGCCTTAGCCACCCCTGACAAGCTGCTGTGCCCAGCTCTCTTCGGAATCACATTGAATTCAGTCCATTAAAATACCTTTACATTATCTGCTCAATGCTTCAGAATGGCAGAAAATCTTAATGATATAGCTTCAGACGTACCCTGCAAGAGAAAGAACTGCCTCCCACATTCATGCAACATCTCCTGCTTACGTTGACAGCTTTTCTTCCCTGCTACCGGGACAAAATCTCAGTCAAAAGACGTTGAAAACCGAAGCAATGCATGAAAACCGGGACAAAATCTCAGTCAGAAAAGACGTTGAAAACCGAAGCGTATGAAAACCGGGGCAAATGAAAACCGAGGTTTGACTGTATAAGACACATACACTGGCTTCGATCAAATGGGCTTTCAACAAAGCCAAAAGACAAATACTCCTCCACATACTGCCTACACTTCTTTTCCACAGCCATGATTAATGATGGGAGGGATATGAAAATATAATAAACAAGTAATGCTTTGTTCACTTTAACATAGGTCATTCAATTATCAACACCAACACCAACACCATTAAACCTCACAGTAGCACCAGGAGAAATGCATAGCACTCAGTGAACCGCTCCCTGGGGAATTAATCTTGCAATTGTGTCATTCAAGCAAGTCAGCTTCTTGATCTCCAGATGAAGAAATAATCAAGCGGGCTCCCCGATCTGCCAATGAAAAAATATTGTTGAGCTTCAATCAAGCCAGCTCCCCGATCCTTGCCATCATCAAGGATCACTGTCTGAAGGCAGTGTGAGAGACACATGAAGACAGTGGCAAAGCTGCTCCGGTTTTAGGGGGGGGGGGAGAGTTTGTGTGCAGCTGAGCTGCTGCTGTTCTGGTGGGGAAAGTACACCGCCGCAGGTCCCCACAGCGGTGTACCTTCCCGCCAAAACAGTAGCAGCTCAGCCGCACACAATAGAGCTACTCCGATTCTAGAGAGTTTGCTGCTGTTGTCTTGTGTCTCTCACACTGCTCTCAGCCAACGATGGCAAGGATCGGGGAGCCGGCTTGATTGAAGAAATGCACTGAAGCTTCATTGGCAGATTGGACAGCCGATGAAGATACAGGTGCAGTTTTTTCCCCCAGAGGGAGGCATTTTTATTATTGCCCCCCTCAGCTCAACTTTCACCCCCTTAGGGGCAATATCACCCCTGTTGAGAATGACTGCTACAGGCTATTACATTACTAAAGGAAGGAAACTGAACTACATGAGCTTCCTGCTTATCTGCGATAATATTCTCTTTCAAGGGCTCTCGGGGTAAACAATATCTTACATTTTTAGAACACTCTGAATGAGTACAGCCACTGGAAAGATGTAGCTTTCAGTGTGAAGCTTCCATAAAAAGCAAAGAACTTAATCATCTGTCTAGAAAGGTGACCCTACTGAATGAAATCCATTGTTGGTTTCCTCCATAGGTTAGTGGCACAGAGGCCGTGATTATTTTACAGTATATTAGCATCCTCCATTGGGCTAATTCCTTTTTCTTACATTACAAACCTCTTGTAGACAAAGCCTTGGAGATTAAGAAGTTTGTTTTGCTCATGATGAAATCACCCTTTGAAGTCATCACAGGCTCAACCCTTCTTTTGCATAGGGAAAGCAACAGCAGTAAGTTAGTGGTATCCTTGTAGAGATACTGTATAGAGTGGATGGTGTAGCTGCACAAAATACCTGCATTAGAGATGGGGAAAAAAGCCTCCTCAAGGATAAAATCCATATTTACTCTAGATTTATCAAACTTTATGCACAAATTCATATACTTGAATTATCTGAATTAGCTAATGATATGGCAACTCTTCAAACAAATCTGCAAAAACAGTGAATAACTGCAACCAGACAGGATCAAAACAGAAACCGAGTGAATCTAGAGATTAGAGTTTAGCAAGAAAATCATTCCAAAGTTCTCCCAATCAGTTCAACTGTTCCAAGTCAATTGAATTGTCTGCTCTCTTTTCCCATACTCCCTGCATGAAATAGGTTCATTGTGAGGAGGTTGATCCACGCTTGGTATGTACCAAATGTCATCTGAGCAATTTTGCACTCCTGTACAAAAATGTATTTTTGTTTTAAATGCATCATAATATAGATTTTAACACTTTAGAGCTAAATGTGTTTAATCTCCAAAGGAAAAAAGCGTAACAGACCAATTTTCTTTTGGAATATCAGTGTTTATGCAACTAATCTGCATTACTCAATTTGTGCTGCAGCCCAGCTTTAGGTATAGATGATGTAAACAACTGAGTTAGGACATCAAATCCTGAGGACATCATGGCACCTCCTGCAATAGAAGGAAGGAAAGTGAGTGCAGGACCTTGAGCCAGCCTAGACTCACAAGCCCCACAACAGCCCCAGCCCTCCCTTTTTGTTATTACTAGGGGAAAGAGGCAGGCCTGAGAAGAGGGAAATTTGAGGTGGGTACCATGGAGGGGGGAGGACAGGATTAGCAAAAAGACACATACCTCCCCATTGCTATTTAATGCAAAGGGTCCAGGGTCCTCCTCCTCAACCCCCAACATACATACACACACTGTGTTTATGGGTGCTGTTATTTGTAATCCAGCCCTGTTTATTGATAGTTTCATGGCCATTCAAAGACACAATTGCCTCCACTGACATCCAACCTGCAATGCTTGCACACTGGTCTCAGCAAGACGCGGCACAGGGTAGGCAGGATCTCTCACAAACTCACAGCTTGAGTCTAGCATGGTATTCTTGTTTCATCAAGTCAACGCTAGAGCCGCTGCCACTAGAGGCCTTCCGTGTAGCCTCTCTCTCCACCGCTGCAGGACGTTGGTCATCCAACCCCCCAGGATATCATGACGTCCCTTAACTATTCACTAGTTAACAGAATGAAAGCCTTTGCAAAGCGGATACTGACAGGTGGAGGCCATTTTTCAGAATACTGTAGTCTGCACAACAAGTGGAGACTGTACATTGAACACTGGGAACTCACCAGAGAATCAAGAAAAGCACGGTGTTAAATTCTGGTTTGTGGCCCTCCAGAACTAGTCAGGTGTTCAAGATAGCCCTAATGAATATGCATGAGATATTTGCATGCACTGTACAACAATCTTGCATGCACATTCATTAGGGACATCCTGAAAAGCACATTCGTTTGTGGCCCTCGAGAACTGGAGTCTGTCATCCTAGTTATTTTGCTTCAGGGTTGTCAGAGTATACGAACAAATGTTTCATTGACACATCTGCATAAATAAGCCTCTTCCAGCATACATATTCTACTTTGGAGGGAACCCTCAGCAGGAGAATTGAAAGTCACTACTACAACTTACGAAGCTTGTTAATATTGTTTCAGGAGCCAACCTAAGAAGGTTCCCTTCTTTCTTCCTAATTAATTATACATTTTTATACCACATTTTCCAGGCGATCAAATGCTGTTTACAATTAAACAAACTTAGAATAGTACAATGGAAGGTACGTATTTATTTACAAAGAATGAATTATAACTATTTATATTAATATTGTTTAAAAGAAAACAGTCAAACATAAACCACAAAACTGCTAGATACTTATGACCTAGATTGGCCACTGTTGGAAACAGGATACTGGGCTTGATGGACCTTGGTCTGACCCAGTATGGCTTATCTTATGTTCTTATAAAACTATATACAAGTTTGATCATCAAATGTAAAAGGATATTGGTTTGGTTAAGAATCCGCTCTAGCACAAATCCTCCAAATGCATTATGAATGATTCTACAACACCTGGACATGGAAGGAAGGTGTTATGGTTTTTAAACTAGAAAGCTCAACCACTTTACTACACATGGTGAATTTTACCGAGGACGGTATCCTTTGAAAAAAACAAGAATAATTCAAAACTAGGACACTAGATCAGATTCATGCTTTCAGAGTACAGACGGCAAGGTAAAACATAGGTCCTTGTCCCTCTCTCTGCAAAGTCAAGAGCCATAACCAAAATGACTCACCAGCAGAGCTTATGAACGTAGGCAAGTCACTTAATACCTCTCTGGAGACAGGGAAAGATCACCTGTACCTCAAAGACCTCACTTTGAGCTACTTCTGGAAGTAGCTGTAAATCATTACACACTGCTGCCTTTACATATGAACAGATTTATTAGGGTATAAACTTTCAAGGCGCCATGTACTAAAGTAAGCTTTTGTCTTCAAACGCTTGTTCCTCAATAAATCAGTTAGCTTATAAAGGTGTTACTGGCCTCTGAGGCATCATGGGTCAGTTCTATAAAGGAGTTCATTGCCGAGGAGTTCAAAATGGTGCCTATTTGGCTTTATAAGTGCCCAAGAACAGTCCAACTGCTGTGCAAATGCAGATGTTTACACATACAGTAGGTTCAGCGTGTGTCCCTACTGGTGTATTTCATAAAATGTGTGTGTTCATCGTGGCTCCTTCCAGTAAATAAAAGGATAAGGAGAGGTGACATAAGCAGAATACCTTGAGAGCAGATAAGCCAATTCTGCTTTTAAAAAAAAAAGGGGGGGGGGGGGGAGAAAGATTCCACAAGCATTCCTTATATAACATGTCTCTAACTCTGGATACCTACCCTTACTTTTTGATAGCACCTTGTACTTTAGGGTATCGGAGACTTGTGCAATAATACAAGAAGCATAACACTGAGTTACTGCACTCAAGTCTCCTTGAAAGTAGTCCCCTTCTGATAAAACACACTTGCTCCAGGGTTCCTGCCACTGCTGGAAAAAATTTTCGAAATACCTCTTTTGTTATGCTGTATAGCTACTATGTCAAATTTTGTTTAATGGTGTCCAAGTCATCAAATCTCCTTCCTTTCAGTGGTAATTTCAGTTTTGGAAACAAGAAAGCACGAGTACAGAGGCTGACGGACTTGCTCCATTTGGTGTTTGGCCAAGAACTGCTGGACAAGATGTGATGCGTGAGCTTGGGCGTTATCGTGATGAAGCAGCCATTGACCATTCCTGTGCAACTCTGGCCTCTTACCACCAATTGCATCTCTCAAACAAATCAGAACTTGGACATAGTACTTCATTTTGATGGTTTGGCCTTTTGGAGCATACTCATGATGAACAATAGCCTGGTAATCAAACAAAACTGCAAGAATGACCTTGACGTAGCTCATCAGGTGAAGAGCATTCTTCAATCTAGGAGTTATGGAGTCTTCTATTCTGAGAATTGTCTTAGTTTCCAGGTCATAAGCATAAGCTCATGATTCATCACCAGTAATAATCTTTTTCATGAAATCTGAATCATTTTCAATGCATTACAACTCCTACCTGGCTGTAGGCAGTCGATTTTTGGTCAGGGGACAGGAGCTCTGGCACGTCTCATCCCCAAATCCACAGTAAGAATGGACTGTACCAACCTGAAACTGATGTCCATGTCCTCAGCAAGCTCCCCGATAGGCTCAAGTCATCAATTTGACTATTGTGGCACGCACTGCTTCAACTTTGTCTTCGTTCCTGCTCATGGATGGCCTTCCAGAATGTTTGTCACTGTCAACACTGTGGTAGCCCCTCTTGAAAACATTTATACTAGTCAAACTCGAGCATGACTCCTGCATTCATCACCCTACACTTGCTGTAACTTGTCATAAGTCTCTTTGCACGAATCGCCAAGTTTCTGGCAAAATTGAATGCAAATTCACTGTTCAATTTTTTCACTCATCGTAAATCTGACAAACTGATTTTACAAGATACCAAACATCATGTGATTAAAAAAGTGCAGGTGTGCTTCAGCCATGCTACAATCTGCACATGAAGAGCACATAACTAGGTCACTGCATGCTCAATAGCATCATTGTGTGATATATTGTTATACAACTACACAAGTCCTGATGCTTTTTGATCGCACCTCGTACTAAAACTACTGTGGCTCCAAAAACAAGAGTCAATCAGATTTCTCCTTAACCCTTTCCAGGCCGAGCCCAAAACTCTCGAGATCCAAAATTCTGAAGAAATATTCCTATCAAATGGTATATAATACATGACCATAGCAGAAGGAAAATCACTATTAG
This sequence comes from Ichthyophis bannanicus, assembly GCA_033557465.1. NCBI lineage: Eukaryota > Metazoa > Chordata > Amphibia > Gymnophiona > Ichthyophiidae > Ichthyophis > Ichthyophis bannanicus. Next base: position 133,871,085 of record CM066037.1, read on the forward strand.
AACATATTGAATAAGACGGGTACAATTTTCCTGAAATATGCAAAAATTAACCCGGCTGCAGAATGTGGATTAAAAATTTAAAGTAGGCCTTCAAAGGGTTAAAGAAAAGTTATGTATTTTCAAAAAGCAATATTGCCTCTTTATTCACAAGTCCCTTCTGCCAATTGATGGAAATGGCTTTCCAGCCGTAGAAGCTCACACTGCCACACACTATGCAGCTGCAGTCTACATTATAGGCACCCTTGAATTTTAGGTGTGTTGTGTACAATATCTTGAGAAATAATTGACAATATTCCAACTGTATGTCATCATAATGTTTTAATAGCATGTTCCAAAGATATACAACAAAAAAAATAGATGTTCATGCAACTTAGACAGTAATTTTTGAGAGGAACCCCCCCCCCCGCCCCGCCCCGCCCCGCCCCGCCCCACCCCACCCCACCTCACCCCACGCAAAATATGACCTGGATAGGATTAATGGCACCCTTCACTAATATTTGGTTGCACAACCCTTGGCAGTGATGACAGCCTCCAAGCATTTCTTGTAGCCATCTATAAGTTTTGTACATCTGTCTGCTGGTAGTTTCTCCCCCTCTTCAATTCTGATTTATTCCAGCTCATGAATGTTTCCAGGATTCATTTTAGCAATGGCGCATTTCAGCTTTTTCCAAAGGTTCCTGATTGGACTGAAATCAGAACTCATTGCTGGCCATTTTAAAAAACAGTCAGTCATTTTTTCCTTGTTAACCATTTTTTGTACTTTTGGGTCATTGTCCTACTGGAGGACCCATGACTTCAACCCAGACTTAGCTTTCTAACACTAGGTAGTAGATTTTGCTCTGAACTACCTTGGTAGCCCTCTGACTTCATGATTGCTCTGTTTCAGGTCTCCAGTTCCAGAGGCAGCAAAACAGCCCCACAACATTATGGAACCTCCACCATTTAACTGTAAGGGCAGCACTTTGGTTCCTTAAAAGCTTCATCTCTTTGCCTGTAAATGTATCACTGGTCTGCATTGCCAGAGAGCTCAGGTTTCGTTTCATCTGTCCACAGAACATTTTCCCCAGAAGGATAGTGGTTTTAAGGTAGGTTTCGGTAAAGATCAGGTCTGCCTTATGTCTGTCTTTGAGCAGTGAGGACCTCCTTGGCCTTCACCCATGAAGTCCTTCTTTATTTAGTGCATGGCATAAGGTGCGGGTTGAAATCACCGCTCCAGGACAACCTTAAGCTCTTTGGATGTTGTACTTTCCCTGCAGTTAACACTAATCTTCAAAGACTTCTTGGATTAATTGTCCTCATCCCATCATGTTCTGAGGTTCTTCACAGTTCCATGAGCAGAAAAATTGTTAACATTATAAACTGTAGATACAGGAATCCCAAGGTTTTTGGAGATGGTCTTGTACCCCTTAGAACTTTGATGTTTGGTAATGTTTGAGCAGTCACTTAATGGTTAGAGCACTGGCTTGAGAACCAAGAGACCAGGGTTCATTTCCCACGATCACTCCTTGTGGCCTTGGGCAAGTTACTTAACCCTTCATTGCCTCAGAAGAATCCAAGTTATCAATGTCCCTGTTTAATGTACATTACAAAGTTTAAGTTACAATGTAAACCACTTTGGACTAAAATGATAAAGCGGTATAAAAACCTGTTAAATAATTGCTTTTCTGACTGTCACAGATAGCTCTCCTGTCTTCAACATTGTGAAAATGGAACAGGGAGTGAATGTGGCCATTTTAAACATTAGATCCATCATTCATAGGTTGATTCAAGTCATGCGACTTATTAACAATTGATCACAGGTGCATCTAATTTTACTGCAAGGGGAATGCAGCTCTTCTGTTCAAAGAAATTTTAAATTGTTTATAAGCATGCAAATAATCATGTCCTGGCACTGTACCAGTTTTTATACTATTTCTTTTTTTAATTGGTCTTGTTTTATTTGATTCTGTTGTGTCAAATGTGTGCATATATAGTCCAAAGCTATGTCACTGGTCACTTTTTTTTAAGGAGATATTGGACATTAAGAGGTTTAGCAGCAAGGGTGCCAATAATGTTGACCACAACTGTAATCCCAGTTTCAATTTGTATATCATTGTTTAACATAAAACGTATGTATAGTATCTACTTATCCTAAAAAGATTAAAGCAACTATTGGCTATCATAATATTAATAAACATGTATGCTTGGGGAAAGGTTGCTGTTTTTATCATACTATACTTTCTATTAAAGAAAAATCACCAGATCCTTCTGTCCATGCTGTGCTCATACCTGGCAGGTATCCATGTGGCCTGGGCTCTGAAAACAAGTCAGGGAACAACTGCTTATGTCGACTTAACACAGTGGGTTTGCTAAGCAAGGGTAACCACCACCCTTAAAACATTGCTCCTGAACTACAAAATCTGAATGTGTTAAATCACAACCTACAGGTACCCTTTTAAACCAGTACCGATAGCTAAAAATGTCATATGGCAAAGGGAATAAAATATTCCTTTCTGAAAAGAAATTGGTGAGCATAACCCACTTGTCTGGAGTGCTCCAGCAGGATAAGGAATGGGCTGTTATTTTGATGTATCGTTCCCACTCACCCACCAATGATTTTTAAATCAACGTCACTCTTGCTTCCATGAATCAACACTCAGATGAGGAGGCGGATAGGCTGGGATTACATTACTTGGCTTAAGATCAGCATAAAAAAACCCTGTTTTTAAACCACTGGCATAAATGAAATTTTTATTTACCCATGTAAGCAAAAAAATGAATGCACTGACCATTTCTGTGCACTGTTAAGAGCAGAGTATCCTCTCAAAATATAGCCTTTAATGGTTTGTTTAAGCTTTAAAGCATTTTTCTTTTTCTGGACAACTCTGCCAATGGTCTGGTTACAGGCATGCTTCAGTCTCTGCCCAGCCCCCTTCTTGAAGCTCCTTCCCTCTGCTGTTCAATCGACAGGAACTCATGTGCTATGACAGCACTGGCAAGTCAAGAACCGAGGGGGAACGTTAGCGTACATTTGGTTCATGAGCATACCTGAAAAAAAGTTAAAGGGGGGGATTTTTGAAGGCTTTTACATGTTTTGCACTTTCAAACCATGCAAATGCCACTCTGTAGGATTTTCAGTGGCATTAACATGGTTAGGACTGCTAAATATCCACGGGTGCTACTGTTACATGCCCCAATGCCAACTAGCGCCAAGGCATTCTAGGACAGTGCCCATCACTAGCCAGGCAGCAGCAATACTGTGCCACTGCCCGGTTAGTGACACGGCGCAAGAGTCGGGAACCGAAAACACTGGCCTAGCTTTCACAGCAGAAGCTAACCGGGAAGCAGCCGAGTATCAGCCCTGCTCAGTAGCTTCATAGCAATCTAGGCAACCTGGATAGTCAATGCTGGAGCCCAGAAATGGCTCTGGCACTGGATAGCTGGGCTTAAAGGTCAGAGTTAGCCACCAGCGCTGAATATTGGACCCTTAGTGCATACAAACTCTCAGCTGCATTAACCTACAAATTAATGTGAACCATCTATTTGTGCTCATTAAAAATTAAATCAAAATTTGTGACATGAACCAACACACACATCCAAAAGTCAGGAAAAATTCCAAAAGCGCACCAAACTTTACCTCTCTGCATCCCCCAACTGCCAGCGACACCTTGGTGATCTTATATAAATTACAAAAATGGAAAACTGATTGTTTTTGTGGGATAGAGCACAAAATGTTTGGTGGACATTAATAAGGTGCACATTTTGACATAATACAAGTTTTGCTAGCAAATCCTAACACCATGATTGTTGTATTTCTGAATCGGATTCTCTTTGGAAATGGGGTACAAATTACATTTTCTCCTGAGCCACTACTATGAAATGAGTAGACCTGGATGCAAATTTTGACACCAAGGACCAGACTCTGCTCCACAGGGAGAGACCAGAGAGAGGACACAAAGTAAGGGAGGAGAGGCTGAAAAGTGGTGAAGGACAAATAAAAATGTCTAGTTTTCAATATTTGCCCAACTTTCTAACAGAACGTGAGCTTGCATCCAGTTGCATCCTGCAGCGTAAGCATAAACTCAGTAAGAGCTTAGTAAAAAGGGCAGAGTCATAAGTGCACACTAAGGAAGCCCACATTAGATTTTTTGACAAAAGAGAGCATGCAGGCCTATTGCTACTTTGAAGACCAGGTTCCTGCTGCATTAAAAAACACCCACACTCAGACCTGATTAAAATGTTAATTGGCACTGAAGGCAGCATAGTGATTCACATTTGACTTAAAATCAGCATAAAAAACACACTCAGTTTATTAGTGTGAAACAAATTGTGTTATTTTACACAATGATATAAAATCACAAATGTGAACATAATGTACAGGACTCTGGCATCAACAGGAATACTAAAACCAATGTTTTCCATGCACAATTCTAGAAAAAAAAAAAGAGAAAGGCAATTGACCTTGAGTAGATGCGTTAAGAGGCCCCTTTGGTCTAGCACAATGGTTCCATCTGGTAGAAGAAAGCTTGTGGTTTCCATGGCTGGAGCCTTGGACCTTTGCATATGGCAGCTTAGCCGTCTTTGGGAGGCAGTTGAATGAACAGTAGCGGTATCATGTAAGCTTTACTTTTGAGCATTCAGACGGCCAAGCTAGTGCAAGCAAAAGATCACAACAGTGATCGAAAGATTATTACTGCACAAAATAAAGGCAAAGAAGGCGAGCCAAAGTATTCTAGGCTCAAGGGCTCTCTCAGCACGGAGCCCATCAAGGTCTCTGTTCCTCCTAAAATTTAAAGGAAGATGACCTTACTCTTATGCACCTCGCATGGTGTCACCCAGCGATTCATATTATCCATCCATAGCCGACTTAGAAAATGTTTGATTTTTATACAATACTATTACTGCTTCCACAATACAAAAAGTGGATTACATAACTTACCTTTAAATATTTGCACAAAAATGTATTTATGGAAATGTACAGAAATAAGTAAGTCTTAGCTTTCAGGGAAAAAAGGAACCACCATTTTTACAAAAAAGCCCTTCCTCCAGGCTCCCAAATATTTATATGCAATTAAACAGTCGTCATGAGTTTTAGGGAGCCAGATCTGAAGCGAAGAATCTTCTTTTTAAGATTGTGTGAAGCCTTAATTTTGACAAAGGTTTTGCTGCCATTTGTATGCAACTCCATAGCAGCAGCCGACTGCACAGGAAGCGTGTGGACAAACTGGGACCAAATGAGCCCTCCGCTTTCATCAGAGTCGCTGGATGTGGTGCTTCCCCCAATAAACTCTGCTTCACTTATGCTGGATTCACTGTCCCCAAAACAGTTTGTGGTGTAGTTGCTCTGTTCATCTTCGCTGGTCTCAACCACAGTCGAGTGGAACAAGGACTCGCATTCAGCTGAATATTCAGAATCGCTTGCTATATAGGTGTAAGGGCTGGTGTAGGGAAGCGGTACCGGGGCATAGGCACAGAGTGGTTCTCTTCGGTTTCTTCTCTTTGCTTTTCTGAGCGCTTCTTCATAAGAAATTTCTGCAGAAGACTTCCAGCGTCGATAGTCACCTCGTTTATATTTGGGTTTAGCCAAAATTCCTTCCTTCCCATGCACATGTAGCCTGCTCAGTGTTTTGATTGTGCCAGGCTGGCGGCCTGGAAGGCCATGCTCTGCTAGTGGGTTAGCCGCCTTCTTACCTCTTGGAGGTTGCTTCTTCAGTTTCTTATTTGTATCTAGGTCACTGGGGAAACGGCACTTTTTGACAGTTACTTTGTTTTTCTCCTTCACTGTTTGCAAGCTACTTTCTACCATGTGCACGACCTGGGCTCTGTGTTTCAAGTTAGAGCTTTTAACAATCTTAAGATTTTTGGTGCCTTTATGGAATGTAACCATCTGCTGTCGAGCTGGTATATACTGAGCATTCACTAGCACTCCTTCATCCAGGCTCTGCGATGAAGACCCCTCACTTTTGAAATCCAAGGGTGGTCTTTCCTCTAGAGGATAAACTTGATAAGGTGATTTGATGGCATTTTTGGGTAGAACCTTTTTTGGAAGTGGAATAACTTTGCTCTCCAACTGAAATGCTGTATGTCTATATGGGCTTTCCTTAGGGGATGCATTGGAGACCAAGTTGTTTTCTTTCTGAAGATCCACAGTAACAGGCACAGGACACCAGCTCAGTCCTGGAGATACAGACTTCATGTTATTCTTTGACAGGCCCTTGCTTTGAACTTCGTTGACACAACTCGGCGGGCAGCCTGGGGACGTATGCAACTTCCCAGCTTCCAGCTGTTCACTTGGAGATTCTTTTGGCTGCTGCTTAAGTGACGAGAATGAACCATTATCCAAAGCAGTTGTTGCACTGGAATGTAAACCTGCTTGTTTACAGTTCTTCGAGTTAAGGTTATTACTCGGAGGCACACCAGTCTGTCTGATACACATGCTGCTATGCCTTAAAATGCCCTTTGCAGGATCTGCATTCACACTTGTTCTGGGTTTGTTAGTCCTTACAGTGTGGGGTTTTTTCTGAATTATACTTGAGATGTAGCCATCTAATTTTTTATTCCGTGCAGAACATGTTGTAGAGCATGAGCTGGGAGGTGGAAGAAAAGCATTTTCTGCTTTTGTGGAATCCAGTTTGGGTTCACTGTAGCTGTTTGCATGACAATCATGTCCCTGCTCTTTCATGTTTCCCATTAAAGAGAGAAGAAACATGGGGCTCTGCACTGCCACTGCATGAAGGGGACTTGGGTAACGGTACACATCAGTCCCGTTTTTGGATACAAGGTCACATTGGTATTTGGGATGAACATCAGCAACCATGTCAAGAGAACTGGAATACGGTGCAGAGAATGAACGGCGAACGGTACCAGATGCGTGGTCCTCCAACGGGTCTTTGTAGTCTACCCATCCTAGGAGGTCATCTGAAGCATAAAGAGAACAATGTTAGCTAAGTTACCTCAATTTCATTTTTATTTAAATACCAACCACAGATCCATACCCAGCATCTTGAACAGTGCTCTGCACTTCACATCGAAGAGAGATTCCTCACTCATGGCTGGGACAGTTGGCAAAAACAGAGGTGAAGTTTTAGAACTAAAATCAGCTGAAAGCCAGTTTATATTATGGTAGTTCAGCAGGACCGACTTTACATTGTTTGCAGACATTACAATTATCAATATGTGACATATTAAGCTTTGGCATTGTTTTAGTAAGAGTTTAGTCACAACAGAATAAAGCTACTACAATTTACTGTCCAACAGCTCCCCCTCGTCTTCACAGCCTATATGTAATTTCTTATATCAGGAATACTAAGCTAGAAAACTGAATGGCAAACTACCCGATGATGTCCAACAGCTTTTTTATATCGGCTTACCTGCAACTAAGTTCATAGTGAGATGCTCGATAACATGTAGTACATTTTCAGTTAGAGTGCCGCATCGATCAAATAAAATGGTAGAGCCACCGCTCCTCTTTCAGCAGTCTGAAGGAAGTTTGCATTACAAGGACCTGGTGTAAAGCAAGGACTGTACTGCAACCCCTACCTGCAGATTTGGGCCGACTATCCGCAATGCTTAGCGATGCCTCCAAAGGACTGCAGAAACAGGTGCTGGAATAGCAACTGGATAAACACTCGCTGAAAACAGAGTTAGAGGAATTGGAAAGTGATCCCGATGCCCCATCGCTCAGCTCATAAAATCCTATAAAAAAAATGAATATTTCTTTCATAAAGTGTCAGTCACTAATTTGAATATCTAAAATGGTACATTAATTTTGAGGGAGGGCGATAGAATCAAAGTCCGCCATGCTTGAAAACTTTCTGAATTTTAAAAATGGGTGTTTTCCATCATTAAAGGAACACAAAATGCACACAGATCAATAACGCACATTACAAGTCAGCCGTGTCCTCCCTCACTGCTGCCCTATGCTTTAAGTATAGCGATGCTCTTAAATCCAAAAACTGATTACAGAAAAATGATCCCAATACCCAGTTTTACCTATGTTTGGGATTGTTCCCTGTTAAAACCTCCAAGTTAATTCTCCCAGTTCAATGTAAAGCACTGTTACAATGTAAACCACCTTGAATCCAAGATACGGTGATATAGAAAACCTGTTAAATAAACCAGATAGAGCCCAAATTTCTATCAGCTGCACAGGGATGTTATGGCCAAAAAAGGAATAACTTGTGTTTCTATCTTATGAAACCCCTTTATTCCGCCAGTTCTTATGAATAAATGTAGTTTCAAAGTTTGCCCGCAAATAACCTCCCACCAGTTGATGTGTCATTTGACAGGTTATTTGTTCTAGGTCCAGACAGCTGTTACTACAGGGGCATATCCACAAAGGCATCTATTGAGTTACAGCATTCTTTCCTGATGCGACTGTTGCAAGAATTCTTGTCAGACTATGGAGGCCTGAGAATTGCGTGGGAACCTACTAGCATTAGTCGTCATTGTCACGTTACAAATTGAACCCTAACCCCACCTGAACTAGGTCGGCTGTCTGTCTCCAGATGCTCATCAGTTGTCTTGTCTGCATCTATTTTTAGATCATTGATCTGCTTGTCCAATTCATGGAGCTGATTTAACAAACCGGCATCTCTCTTCCTCAAACAGTTCTGGGGAAAAAAGTTATAAGAAATGAGTTTATTACAATAAAAATTATCCAAACCAAAAACTGCATCTAGCTCAATCAACTCCTTCATTCTCCTTCATCGCCCTTGAAAAGGGAAGAATATAAAATAGCATGCTTGTATAAATCAAGAAAAATGAACGGTAGGAAACTAGCTAAATTAATGAATTTTAAGATGTAATTTACAGTTAAAATCTAAAACTGACCCAAATAGCCATTTATTTTCTGTTGTTGCTCCATATTTTGGAATTCTCTACCTCTGGCATTATGTTCCAAGTTAAATCTTTTGACCTTTTGTAAAGGTTTAAATACTTGTCTCCTTAGTTTTTGTCTCCTCAGGGGTGCAAGGATGCAGTGGCAGTGAGGTAGCTGGATGGGACATGAGGATTGGATGGGATGATTTTTAATTATTTTAAAATTACACTTGATTGTTACTATTTTTAATTGATGTCTGTTCACCGCCTAGAATGCTTTGCATTTGGTGGTCTATAAATGCTTTTAAGTGAGTAAGAACAGAAGCCGTCATAACAAATCCCCAAAGAAGCCAGCCAGCTCCTAGTAGATTTGCTGAAAGCGGTGTTTACTGAATAACGGATCTGTGCGTTTCTCATCCTCTTAGAAATGGACACACATCTCTTACAAAGTTCATCGCCACCCAAATTCATTCTCCATCATGATCTGACATTTGTAGCTGTCTGTTTTATAATGGATTTGTATCAGTGTGTTGACACTCCTCTTTAGATCATGCCGGAGCACCGACTGATCAGTTTATTACGGCATTTGTATAGACGTCATGCTGTATGCGCGCTATCTGCAGAAAAGGTTGACAATTTATCATGATCTTCCACAGCAAAATCGCGTGTTATTTCAAAACCAATATATTGCTTTCCTGGGACTTAATTCTGGATTTAGACAAGGCCTTTTATCCAAGGGACATCCCAAAATGTTTTGCATGGGAGACTTAATAAAAACAGCCACTTCAAGGGCAAAAATCACAGAAACAAAAGATCTGCCCCTTAGACATGAAGGCTTCCAAACCAAGGGGTAAAATTAAAAATGTTCGCATTGACAGTTGACTATATCATGGTCTGGAAATATTAAGAAACCTCAACAAGGTCAGTAAGCACGGCTGCTACAGCAATGTGTGAAGGTGTGTGGGGGGGGAGATTAACAAGTAACAGCACTATCTGTTTCATGAAATAAGGAGTAGTAGTATTTAGTTCATGTCTCTTCAAGGCAAGTTACTATCAAGCACAGTAGGTATTTCACAAACATACTATAAACAGTGACATATTTAGTGGCGTAGCCTAATGATTAGAGCAGCTGCCTAGGAGCCAGTGAAATCAGGGTTCGAATCCCATTGACAATCCTTGTGGTCCTGGGCATCACTTAACCCTTCATTGCCTCAGGTACAAACCTATTATAAGCCCTCTGGGACATCAAAATACTAACTGTACTGCTATATAAATCATTTTGAGCTACTACTGTAAAGACCTGAGCTAAATCCAAATAAGTATAAAATCATGGCAAATAATTTCCTGACCAAATGGACATTAATGACATGTTCATTTTGCAGATTCGTGAAGTTATTTAACGTTCCAATCGAAAAGCGTGTCAGATTGTCAGAAGGGTCTATGGACGCATGAACCTAATTTTCCTCATTCACATTCTGACAGCTTTTTACTCTTTGGATTTCAGATTTATTACTTGCCTTTTCTGAACTCATAAATTAAAGCTGAGCTGCAGCAAAGTATTAAAACTCAGAATATTTTGTGGATTTTCAGCCTGCTCTTGTGAAACAATCAAGGCCGGTTCAAGGAGTACCCCCCCCCCCCCCCCGGCAAAGCTTAAGCCTTATGGCCCCCTGGCTGTCAGTCTATTGTTTAGCTTTGAATGCCCTGCTCATTGTTGTGACCTCTCAGGAGCAACCACCCTAGTCGACTGCCTGGTTTTGCCTAATGGATTGGGCCAGTCCTGCAAGCAATGATGGTTAATTCGAGGTCGCCTAGCTTCTGGCACGAAGTCAATACAAAAAAAAAAAAAAAGAGTCCAGCACCAGCCCATTTCATTGCAATCTGTTTTGCTATAGCTATACAGCCTGTAGAGCAAATTTACACAAAGAGACCCTTTCACTAAAGTGTGCTAAGCAAATAATGCACGCTGTACCATGCGGTAACCATTAGTGCACGGTAAAAGCAGCCAGAATGGTAAAAATCCACACTACCTGCATAATGCTTAGAGGTGGGGCTTCAACAGGTTAAGGGTGGTGAGTGGGTGTGGACTGCACATTGCAGGAGTGCATAACATTACCCTGCGCTGTCAATTTTAGTTAGTATGGGTGCACTTAGGGGCCGATGCAGGAAGACCAATGCACCCTTCGCATGAAGATAAGTTCTGACAGGCCAAATGCAAAAAGAGACTGAGGAGCAGGTGAACAGCAAGCGCACACAGTAACACCAAGCGTATTTAAATTATAGGCAAATGAGCTGCAGATATTAAAATATCATGCTAATATTGTCTGTGCCCGATGCAGGGAAACAGAGGATTCTGTAACCAGCTGAAGCATCAATCTCTACACGCCGGGGTCCAAGGTGGTTTAAACGTCCTGCGCATGCCCCCCCAACAGTATTTTGATGGCATAAGGGGCTTTCTCCAATACCTGGATCATCTGAGGGGACGTTTGACACTTCAGATAATCCAGACATTGGGGAAAGCCCCACTGATGCCATCAAAATGCTGTCAAGGCACATATGCAAATTAGCCATACAGTGTTCCTGTTTCTCGGAGAGCATGCCAAACGTGCACGGACTTCTGTGCGCATACGTTTTGCTTGCTCTCACAGTTTAATGCTGCCATTATCTCAAGAGGCAGTTCATTCACAGTTAGAAGGCTTACACAATTTACAATAAGATTGCAGGGGATAAGCTTCTCATACCCCTGACGGTTCCCGCACAGCTTTTGCGCTGACCATGCATCGAGTTTTGCTCCCAACGCACAGTAAGTGCAAAACCACTTACCCCTTTAGTAAAAGGAACCCAAAAGGTTTGTTACATGGCATCAGAGAAGAAAGGGGCCTTCTTAAAATACGTCCAGCTTTCAAATTAACCATCCTACCACATGCCACGTTTGACATGTCCAGAGCAGTCTGAGAAATAGCACAATTAGAACCCCTATTCCCCATGGTCACCTCCAGCGTTCTGGCAGAAACTCATTACATCTCAGGCCTCCGCTGTGCTTTCTTGCGCGTGTAAGCAGAGGCTTTTACCAGCCAGTCAAAGCGCACCAGCAAAGTCGATTTTTAATGCCGATCCGACCCTGCTCTACTGTTTTTTTCAGCTACCAAAACTCAGTGGACAGTCGAGCCCGGCTGAGAGTTTTCTTAATGCCAGCTGACTACTGTCACCGTATCGCCGCATATCCTCTCCTAGGAGAGAGCTGGTGTGCCGACTACGGAAGATCTGCCTGCTAGAGCGAGATCGTAGCCGCAGACTTCACTGCAGACCACGCGAATCGCCTCTCTCTGGATTCCAGAGTAAATCCTAGTCAGTCAATTAACGCTACGCTAAGCCCTGATTCTCCTGAGCATTGCGATCGCTTCCTTTCGCAGCAACTTAAGCCTCCTGTTTGCATCGCCGGGCTCGCTCTTAGGAATCATGCAACCCTTCCGATTCATTGCTTTGCATGCCATCCCAAATACCCCCCCCCCCCCTCGGGGCTCAACAGCCCTTATTTACTGCCTCTGCAGGCGAGAACCAGAGAAGTGCCGAAAGAAGCATCCCCGATCCCCCTGCACCGAAAGGCGCCGCGTACCAGCTGCCTCCGCAGGAGCAGGATGTTCTCCTCCAAGAACTTCTCCTCCAGACTGTGCTGGGTGTCCCCCGGCCGCAGCGGAGCGTCAGCGGGCGGCTCCCGGGCTCGGGGACTGAGCAGCGCCTTCACCAGCAGCTCCTGCCTCTGCCGCAGGTACTCCAGCTCCCCCAGGCCGGCCAGCGTCGCCTCCAGCCGCTCGCGGGTCCTCTGCCGCTCCGTGTCCGCTTCGCCTTTCTCCCTCCAGCGCGGCTCCATCTCCTCCAAAGGCTCCCTTACAACATCTGTCGGCGACGCTCCGCGCAAGAGCTCCTGTAATCCGCTCAAGCCACTAGCGGCCGCGCGCGCCTCATAGCGCAGCACTAGCCTCCAGCGCCAAAGAACTCCCACCACCCTCTGCAGCCCTTCGCGCAGCTCCAGATCCTTTTATAGTGCTGACGTCACGCGCCACCCGACGTCACTTTGGCGTGACCCGTAGGGCTCCCTCTCTCTGCTCCAGGTCCGGGGCTCGCCTTTGGTGGGATGCTGGAGGCTTCGGGCTGAGGGAGGGACTGGGTCACTCTTTCGACAGAGTGTCTCTTGTACCGTGGACACCGTCAAGATTTCATTTCGTTCAAAAGTAACGAGAAAATGGTGTGAAACATTGGCACGAAACTAAGGCTACTCAAACTAGTCCTGGGTTCCTGTCTCCCAAAGGGTTTTTGCAGGGTATCGCGTTTGCTATCTTGCGAGATATGTAGAAAGGCTTGGATTAAAAACAGTGGTTCCCCACCTGTGGTCCACGGGTGCCTAGGGGGCTCTGAGACCATTACTGGGGGTCAGCAGGAGGACACAAAAGAGGAAAAAAGAGAGATTGGCTGTGGGGAAGAAAGAGATTGGTAGGGACTTGCTAGAGAGAGACTGGAGGGGGGAGGGAAGCAGAAAGTCTGGTGGGGAATGGTTGGATAAAGAAGAGAACTAGTGGGGGCAGGCTAGGTGCTCAGGAGAGAGGTTCTGGGAAGAGTGTGGTGATGAACTGGAATTCCCTGAACATTTTGGCGATTTATAAGGGATCCACATGACCAGAAGGTTGGGAACCTCAATTTAAACTATGCCTTGTGCTGGTTGAAGCTATTTTTGTCTTGCGAGCAATGGTGGTCCACTCTTCAGTGGTAATTCTGATGGACTACTGTAATTTCTCATTTCTGACTTCCCTAAAAATAAATTTAGATGAGGCTCTCAGGCTATTTACTGGATGAGATACCATATTACCTTAATTTGGTTTGGACTTCATTGGCTCCAAGACTTTTACAGATCATATTTGAGATCATTTGCTTTAAGTTCAAGGTCAGGCTCCAGCCTATCTTTCTGAAAAAAGGTGCAGAAATATGTTCCTGGCAGGCATTTAAGGTCAGAAACAAGTTTTCTGTATGTACCATCTATCAGAGAGCATAGGCTGGCCAAAGGTTATGCCAGGCTTTTACTTGTGTCATCCAGCTTCTCTGGAATTATTTACTAAAGGAGTTGAGAGGAAATACAGTTTCTGATGTTTAGGTGGCTTCTAAAAGCTATTTATTTTGGTTGGCTTATCCCTTATCCCTAATTAACTGAGAGATCTGGACATACAGGCTGATGTAATAACATGAGTTACCACATTAACATGCAGCAGCCCACAGTATGTGTCCCATTGCATAAACTGGGTGGGGGGCTACATCTTATTGTATTGGTCCAATAATATGAGGATTGACAGTACAGAACACTGGTCATACTGTTTTGATGTTTTATTTCTTTGTTTAATTTCAGGAAAACTATCCATTGCCTCTAACGAAAAGGTTGGCAATCTACTTCCGGTCATACCTTGCCAAGAAAACCCAGGGGCTGCTGGGTTGCAGGCATCACCACTGACTCGACACTTAAAAAAAAAAATAACGAAATGTTTACTAAGCTTGGCTAACGTTTAGCACACATTATTTGTAATTAGGTCTCAGCTGCAGCATGAAACAAATGATTACAAAATTTTACTAAATAAATATGGTTGAATTTTTCTCATGCATATTCCTTGTAGATATCCTCAAAACCAGACTGGCTTTGGGGTACACAGGATAGGTTTCGGAAGCCCTGCAAAAAAAAAAAAAAGATCAGGAAAAATCTCCATATAATCCGAGGGGAAACATGACGGCAGAAAAAGACCACATGGCCTATCTAGCCTGTCCTTCCATATTAACCACTAAACCACCACCACAGTCCCCTTTTTCCCTTTAGAGATCCTATACAAACATAGAAACATGATGGCAGAAACATGACGGGAAAAGCATCTAGAGCCGCAAACTATGTTGTATTCTGCTACAAGAACAAAAATATAATACGACTAGCAAGCAATATGGACCAGAAGTCAGGAAATACCCTCGTTATTGCACTTCTGTCCCTATAATTTTATTTTACTCATGTAGAACTTACCATGCAAATAAAATTTCTTGAATCTAAATCTGATGGGAATCCCTAGATAAGAAATGGGTAGCACTCCTGGGACAGAGGACAAGAATGGGGGCAGGAATTTCTGCTGAAGGTGAAACCACTGTGCAGGTCTCCCACCCATACTAGTCTTTTACAAAATAAATGTATTTACTAACCAGATGAGCTCTGGTTTCCTTGCACTAGTGTTATTGTATGACCACATCCAGCTATAGGGTATCCACAAAAATAACACAAGGGTGCCAGTGGTAAGGACGTTTTTCATTGTTCTTGTTGTGGATAAGGGCAAAATACTCTGACATGATTGCACATGGAGAAAATGTTGCATTCTTGAGCAATTAATTAGCGTTTTCTTTTTTTTCTGTGGTTTTCTTGGTCTTATTTCATTTTCATAGTACATTCTGCTTTATTTCCCTCCAAGGCAGTGAGCTCTGTGAGCTGGATCTAACATGATCGACTGAGGCCGTGTCACCTCCATAAGCACTGCAGCAGCAAGTGCGTCCCTGACTCCTTCCATTTCATCAGACATGCTGCCTACAGTAGTTGCTCCTACCTGTTCCCCCATCATCTACACTAACCTCTGGCACATTGCACTTTATTTCCCTCCCAAGGGTAGTGATCTCCGAGCCCTGGAAATAACATCATCAGCCAGTGTCCTTTCACCTCCATAGATGTTGTAGCGCGCCAACGAAGAGGCGCCCAGGAATTTTATGAAGTTGCTTCACCTATTGTGGAATTGTAATTTGATACTGCAGTTGATTTCCTGATTGGTGACCTTATGCACCCAACCAGTTTAGTTTTTCTTGCTGAAATTCAGCAAATCTCTGTCATTTGTGACAGAAGCCATTATAGGCCACAGTACCTCGTTTTAATAGTTCCAAGACTCATATGATTAGAGCTTCTATTCATAGGTATTAACAGATCATAGATTTAGGTGTTTATTTTCCAGCCAATTAAGGGTTCCTTGTGAATCAAAAACTTAGTGTTCATTTGTGTTTTCTCAGCAGAGGTGCCATTGCTGGGTATCATCCTCTTTCATGAATACCTTGGACCAGAAACAGACAACCTTCACTAGCAGCCCGCAGTCCTTCTGCCAAATCCCTAAAAGACCCTATAAGAGACTCATGTCTATTGTCTAAGTCTTTACTATTTATTTATTTATTTAACTTTCTTATATACCGCGCTCTTTTGCATCAGTGCGGTTTACATCAAAACACAACTGTCCAGCACAGAGGATCTGCCCTGGATTTACAATATAACGTGGGTGTATGTACAGATAACATGATTTACAATATAACAAGGGTATATGTACAGGTAATAATAACAGGGTCATTATATACAACTATATATAGGTAAATTACAGCATACATTTGGAAAGGACTCACAGTGCCTATTGGCTAAGCTGCATGTTGGCTGATATTAGTGTGAGAAGGGTTACTATTTGTCAGGAGGATCGGTGTCCGACATGCTTGGTTTCTGTCTTACTTGGTTGCAACTTATGGGTTGTTGATGTGGGTCGCTGGGCGTGGTTTGCTGTGGGGAGTGACCTTGGTCAGTGTAGTACTGTAGGAAGAGATGATGTTTAAGTGCCTTCCTAAATTGGGAGATGACCTTGATAGCTCTGATAGTGGGGGGGAGGGCATTCCAGGAGGTAGGTGCATACAGCGAAAAAGCTCTGGATCTGGCAGCTTGTGAGCATTTTGTTATCTGCTTTGGTAGAATCAATGTGTTTATAGCAGCTGATCTTCTCGCTCTATTGGGGGGTGTAACCTGGATAAGATCTGTGATTGATGTGGAGGAGCAGTTGTTAATGGCTTTAAATGTAAGCATCAGCACCTTGAAGGTGCTGACGCTATCTGTTCGGATCATCAATGTTGGCCCCCCGGTGATGGCTCTCCCCCCCCTCTCTATAATGATTACTGTCCACCCCCCCCCCTTTGTTAAACCGCTTTGACCCGGTGAAAAGCGGTATATAAATGCAGTTAAATAAATAAATTATTGCTCTCAGCAAAATCATAGGGTGTTTCTGTTGTTTTTTTTCCTTCCTACTTGTACAATATATGATGTTTCCTATTTGCTTATTCTAAATGATTTTAACCATCATGTTGATGTTTTAGCTTCTTCCTCTGATGTAAGCAATTTTTTACTAGCTATGTCTTCCTCTTTTTTTTTCTCATATTATTACAGTGTCCTACCTATGAAAAGGGACGTATGTTAGATTTAGGTTTCATTCCAACACTATTTATACAAGTGATTGGCCCTTCCACAGTCACTGTGATACCAGCCCCCTAGTCTGATCACTAGGGGGCTGGTATCCTTTGATATTCCCAGGACTATGTTGTTGAGGAAAGGGATAGTGCAGCATTGTAGTATGGATAGATATCCAAAGACAGATCCTCAGATGTTAGTTGTTACACGGGAAGCAATGGTGTTATTGTATTAGAACAGGGGTGTCAAACTCAAATACACAGTGGGCCAAAATGTAAAACTTGAACAAAGTCGCGGGCCAGCATTGAACAAATGAACCTTTTAATATGGACCCAAACAAGATTTGCTTTAACATTGAATATGAAGCAACACTTATTACTATACAATTTATAACTTAATAGTTCAGATATGCAAAAACCAATTTCAAATAAAAAAAAACATCAATGACATTCATTTATTAAATAAGATTTAAATAATAATAAATAATAATTTTTAAAATAAAATAACAATAATAAAATTAATCAACCATTCAAGCCCATGTCTTGGAGTAGCAAGAAAAAGTGCATAAAGAAAACGTTAATTATTGCTCAGTTTGCTGCACACTGATCTAATCTGATGTGCCCAAGCCAGATACCTGGCATCTCTTCTTGGATGATAGTTCATCAATGTCTGGGCTCAGGCTTTGAGCTGAGGAAATCCTCAGTATCGAGCGAAGGTGTTCATCAGTCAGACGTCTCCTGTGAGATGTTTTGGTCATCTTCATCGAGGAGAAAAGTTGCTCACATAGATAAGTGCTGCCGAACATGGAGAGCATCTGAGCAGCTTGGGTGCGGAGCTGAGGCATTGTGTCAGGGATGAACTGTGGAAACTGGGCGGCGCCCACAGCATCATACTTTGACTTCAGCGTGTCATTACACTGGAGTTCAATTAGCTCCATTTGGAGGTTGGTTGGTGCGTTTTCCACATTAACTGCAAAGGGATTACTGAGCAGTTCAAACCTACATTTCTGGACATCAAAGTCGGCAAATCGCCGGCTAAACTCAGCGCCGAGTACACTGAGTTTTTCAGCAAACTGTGCGCATGGGAACAAGTTGGTAAAGAACTGCGTTTTCATGGTTTGGCAGCAGGGAAAATGGCCAAGGTTTCCTTGCAGCATCTGATTCTCACACAGGCACAGTTTAGTTTAAAAAGCCCTCACTGCAGCGTACATGTCTGTGATGATGCGCCCCCGCCCCTGAAGCTGCAGGTTCAGCGCATCGAGATGGCTCGAGATGTCACACAGAAAGGCCAGCTCACACAGAAACTTTTTCTCCCGAAGCTCTGCTGTGTCCTTCCCTTTGCTTTCCAGAAACTGACATATTTCCTCATGCAGCTCAAAACATCTATTCAGTACTTTTCCTCGGCTTAACCATCTCACCTCTGTGTGATACGGCACGTCTGCGTATTCCGAACCACACTCCTCCAGAAAAGACTTAAACTGGCGGTGATTCAGACCTTTGGCTCTTATAAAGTTAACTACTTGTGTTACTGTGGTCATAACATGTTCCATCTTTAGGGCTTTGCCACACAATGATTCCTGATGTATGATGCAGTGATAAACAGTTAGTTCACCTGCACAGTTCTCTTCCTGCATCTTCTCCCGGACCCTGCCCACCAGTCCACTTGTTTTACCGCACATCGCTGGCGCACCATCTGTCGTTAATCCCACGAGTTTATCCCACGGCAGCTTTATTTCAGTTACGCATTTGGAAACCTCCTCAAAAATTTCCTTTCCTGTGGTTGTGCCATGCATTGATTTGAATCCCAATAGCTCCTCCGTAACACACATATTTGAGTCCACTCCACGGATGAAGACTGACAGCTGAGCAGTATCAGATGCGTCGCTGCTCTCATCCACAGCAAGGGAGAATGCAACGAAATCTTTTCCCTTTTCCAAAAGCTGGTCATACAGATTGGTGGCAAGATCACATGTGCGATCAGCTACTGTGTTTCTGCTCAGGCTCACGTTTGAAAAGGCTTGCTTTTTCTCTGGGCACACGATGTCACAAACTTTCAACATGCACTTTTTCACAAACTCTCCCTCATTAAAGGGCCGGGCTGATTTTGCGATCTCTGCTGCCACAATATAACTAGCCTTTACAGCAGCCTCACTTTGTGATGTGGCTTTTTTGAACATATTCTGTTGTGAAACCAAACTTCTTTTCATCTCCTCCACTTTCTGGCTCCTTTGAGTCATGTCCAGGTCCTTGTACTTGTCATGGTGTTTTGTTTCATAGTGTCGTCGAATGTTATACTCCTTAGTTATAGCCACGTTGACTCCACAAATCAGACAAACAGGTCTGTCTTTTACATATGTAAACAAATATTCTGTCTCCCACCTGTCCAGAAAGTTCCTGTTGTCTGCCTTTCTTTTTGCCATTTTTGGGAAGGGGTTCCACAGTGACAGTTGTAGCTTGAGATCGCTATGACTTCTGTCACACAGGAGAGGGCGTTTCTGGGACCTGTCCTGATTGACGCGCCAAAACAACAGCAAGGCATTATGGGATTTGTAGTATTAGCGATGAATGAATGCGCTGTATAATACCGGCGGGCTAGCTCTAGTAGTCATTTGGTATAGCCTCGTGGGCCAAATATAATTACACTACGGGCCAAATTTGGCCCGCGGGCCAGAGTTTGACACCTATGTATTAGAAGAAAGGATAGTCTCCTGATTCTGAGACCTCTTCTTCGCTATTATCTGTGAAGCCTCATCATCCCAATAATCCTTACTTTTCCTGTGCCCTGGTTAATTTAAAAAGATGACTTTGATAGAGTTAGAATCAAAGGCTTGTCCAGGTTATCATCAGATAAAAAGAATTATTATGTACTCACGAATCAGTACTGTGTTAGTACTGAAGATGAAAAGGGGGCTTATTTCATAAAAAAAATCCAGTTCTCATTAAATCGCCCTTGCCAGTTGCTTTTTACTGTCCAGGATTTGCTCCATGTTTCAAACCTTCTTTCAGATCAGTTACTTGTTGCTCCATAGCACCTTTCTCACGGTTTTATTGATAAAGTTAATTCACTCCGCTTTTCCATGGTTCCAGGGCTTAAGTTTTGAAGGAATGTCCTGGAACACAGTTCTTCCACTTCTTTTCAGACTCCAGAGACAGAACAGCTGAATGTTCTACTCCAGTCCCTCCTTTCCAGGCAGCCTGCAGGGAAGAGGAAAGGAAAGGGTTAACCTGAGCAGAAGAGAGGACAGTCAGGCTGCTCTCTAATCTAGCTCCTCTTCTCATGCCCTATCCCTTCTGCCCCTCCACTCCCTCCATAGCTCCATTTCCTTTTTATCTACATATTAAGACCTGCATGGTAAAGGTGAATATTACATAGACCGAAGGCACAAAAGCACTACGGGACTCTTTTACCTCAGTCTTTCTGCACGGTTCAAAGATGGCCATGCAAATTATGAGTAAAGGTCGAGGCCCGGTATTCAGCTCACAGTGGTCAGTGGTTTTAAAACACCTGGCCATTGTGGCCAAAACTGAAATAGACTATTTAATGCTGGCACCTGGACATCGTCTGGTGCTGAATATCCCGTCTCAGCACTGATCGGTATGGTTATCCAGACAGTTGCGATATTCAGCCACTGTCTGGATAGCCAAACCACATGAAGTTAGGACAGCTATTGAAATGACTTAGCTTTATGCGGGCACTTATCCGTTCGGTGGACCGCCCTCACCCCATCCATGGACAACCCTGGCGCTGTGCGGACAGTGCTGCAGCATTAGAGTGGACATGCCGCTACACTCTTCGGTCAGTGCCGCTGAATATCCTTCTCAGCTGGATTTATCCGGTGATCAGGTCTTCCTAACCAGATGAACGCTTTTGAATAGCAGGCCCTTGGTGTGCCCCTTGACCTCTTTCCGATTCATATTGTCCAAGCTATGAGTAAGAATGGTATTTGTTTTTTATTGGAAGTGGTTCGGGCATCTCTTTTGCAGGGGAGCTGTGCTCCTGTCCCTCAAGCATGCAAGCCTGCATCCAGTTCTGTAAAAGCAGATGCTTGATCTTGGGATATTGTATAGTTACTGGCTGACCTTGATCCCACCTTCTTTGGGAAAATTCATTGAGTGCATGGTACATCTTCAGCTGCAGGAGTTTGTTGATGAGCACACAGCCCTTGATCAACCTCAGTATGGCTTTTGTGTGGGACATGGCACTGATACATTTTTAAGCTTGGTGCTAGACCCTCCTGTTCTTTTTAGAAATCTCAGCAGTATTAGATACAGTTAACCATTCAATACTGCTAGCACGTCTGACTAAGATTGGAATAGGTGCAGCTAGTCATATGTGGGTTGCGTCTTTCCTCTCAAACTGTACACAGCAGATTAGAATTGGTTTTACCACCTCTGGGCGCCTCTGACTGCTGGGGTATACTGTATTATCAGTATTATTAATTAATATTGGATGATCGTGGGGAGGGGGGAAGGATATTGTATAGATGCCAGTGATATGCTTTTTTTCCTCCAATTTGTGTACGTCCCAATACTCCAGAGATTTCTGAATGTCATAAAGTTATCAGTAATTAGTTATCTGTTAATTCTTTGGTTAACTTTGAAAAAAAAAACAAGGCTATGATTGTGTCTAGGGCTCAGCTGCAGGAACAGTCCTCTGAATTAACATTTGCTGACATTACTGTCCACTTTTCTTCCAAGGTGTGAAACCCTGGTGTTGCTCTGGATTCTCAGCTTTCAGTGAGGCCACAAATTAAAAAAAGGATGGATGCTACAGCATTTTTAAAGTTACAGCTGCTGAGGAGACTCAAACCACTGCTCGAGGCCTATGATTTATAAGCTGTTGGATAAGCTACAATCCTTCCTATTTTTGATTAATGTAATGCGGTGTATTTTGGGCTGCCTGCAGTTTGTCTTACAGAACTGCAGTTGACTCAGAACATTGCTGCTCATCTAGTAACTGGGAGATCGTGGTACAGTCATGTAACCTTGAGCCTTTGTGCACGTCATTGGCCATCATAAACCAACGTCTTTGGTTTACAATTTCAATTCTAGTTTTTAAGGACATGTGCTGTCCTTGTCTGGTTCCATTAAACAGAGGAGGCTCAAGGCAATCTGCTGCCTGAGGTGAGGGATGAGATGGCGCCCCCTCCCCCCCGTAGTGTGTGTGTGTGGGGGGGGCTGAACCAAACCAAAAAAGCCAATTAGATAATATGGAGGAAATGCAAGATGTTTGCACATGAAGGAACTAAAAGAATGAGCAAGAACCACAGCACACTTTATAAAACTACATTATAACCTATTTTTATTTTGTTATAAATTGTGTTATGATTCTTGCTTGTTTCTTTTTGAACATATATTTTGCATCCACAGAACCCGCGCCCTCAAAAGTAGGTGCAGAACAGAACTAGGATATTCACCAGCAGAACTAAATTAAAAAAAAATTAGATTCTGGTTATCTTACTATCAAACATTCTCCAGTACCAGGCAAATTGGGAACTAATATAAAACCCTACAAAAGTCACCAAAGATCTACCATACCATTACCAGCATAATCTTCCAAAACTCATACAAGGTACCTATGCAGAAAAAAGCAGCACTATAAATACTGCAGTGGGCCCTAGAACATCTTAACACCTATTTGAAAAGCTGAACAAGGCAAATGACTACAGTACAGATCCCCGTGTACAAATTTCATGTTAACAGAACACACGACCTTGGTCACACACAGAACACAGACTCTCACCAAATAGAGAATAAGTGATCACAACCTAAAGTAATAATAAAATATTTAGACAAAAATTAAACCGAAACCCCAAGAAGCCAGACTCTGCATGCAGTGCAACACCAGATAAGAGATGTAGTTCCCCATGCTGTATAAAATATAAAGATAGCGCAGTCACTAAATTGAAAATAAAATTATTTTTTTCTACCTTTGATGTCTGACCATTTTATTCTCTGGTCTTGCTGGTCCTGATCCAAGGCTTCTGCTTCTGCCATTTCTTGTCTCTTCTTTTGTTCACTTCCTTCCATCAGCCTATTCCAGTCCCAGCCACCCTTCCCACGTGTCATATCCCTTCCAGTCCCAGTGCCCCCTCACTGCCAGCCTCCTCCCCATTACACAGCCCCTACCAGTCCCATCCCCATGTGTCAGCTCCCTCCAGTCCCACCCCCAGATGTCAGCTCCCTTCTCGTCCCCCTCCAATACCATCCCCCTCCTCCCTTCCCTAGTATCATCACCCTTCCAGTCCCCCTCAGAACCATCCTCAGGTATCAGCTCCCTTCCAGCCTCCTCTTTCCCCCCATGTCAGTTCCTTTCAGCCCTCTCTTTCTCCCTCTGCAGCTCTCTTCCAGCCATCCTTTTCCCCATCTGTCAGCTCTCTTCCAGCCATCTTTTTCCCCTTGTCAATGCCCTTCCAGCCCTCTCTTCCCCCCTCTGTCAGCTCCCTTCCAGCCCTCTCTTTTCCCCTCTGTCAGTTCCCTTCCAGGCCCCCCCCCCCCCCCGTCAGCTCTCTTCCAGTCCTCTCTTTCCCCCTTTGTCAGCTCCCTTCTAGCCCTCTCTTTGTCCCAACCATCTCTTTCCCCCTCTGTCAGCTCCCTTCCAGCCATCTCTTTCCCCTATGTCAGCTCACTTCCAACTCTCTCTTTTTCCCATTGTCAGCCCTTTTCCAGCCCTCTCTTCCCCACTCTGTCAGCTCTCTTCCAGCCCTCTCCCCTCTGTCAGCAACCTCCCAGCCCTCTTTCCCCCCCATGTATCTCCCTTCCATCCATCTCTTTCCCACATGTAGCTCCATTCTGCTCCCTCTCTTTCCCTTCCACCCACCCCGTGTAGCTCTGTTCTGCTCTCTCTCTTTCCCCCATGTTGCTCCATTCTGCTGCCCCTCCTAGCCCCAATGTCAGCTCTGTTCCTTCCCTCCATATAGCTCCTTTCTGCTCCCTCTCCTGCTGCCTGTGTCATCTCTGTTCTGCTCCTTCCCCTTCTTCAGCGGCTGTGATAGCGGTAATTTAAAATGAAAAGGAAACTGGTACGGAGCCTTCCGGCCTTATGGAACCTCTGCTGCTGTGTCCCACTCTAGCATCACTTCTTTTTGGGGGTGGGATGCAGCAGCAGTGGTTCCATAGGGCCGGAAGACTCCGCAATTGTTTCTTTTTCATTTTAAATTACTGCTTTCGCAACCGCTTTTGTGCTTTTTTGTTGTTGATGATTTTTTATGTATAATCTTTTTTATTCAAATTTCACAGGTAACTCCAAACAGAGAAGAAAAAAAACACACAGTAACAATAGCACGAGGTAAAGCAAGGATACACACGGCATGGGTTTAACAAAGAATAATACATACTGTGAGAGATATCCATGCAATAAATACAGGAACAATACAGCAGTAGAGCAGGGCAAGGTAGGGTACAGCAGCCTCCACGAGCCCAGCCACCACCACAACCACCGAAATAAAAAACAACAGCAGGAACAGTATCATAACACGTTAACAATACCATACTGTCATAGGGACCACTCTTCACCCAGTCCCCCATCCAGTGATTCACCCAGAAAAGCCAGTGGTCGCTGCCCCGCCCGGCCACCCCCATAACCAGTCCCACCCACCATCGTACAGAAACCAAGCCCGTGACCACCCTCACAATTCCTGTTATATCCCAGCACCACCCGCAATGAACACGAAACTCCCATGGTAGAGACGGATCCGAGGGGGACTCTTCTCCCAGATCCATCTGTCACCCAGGTATAGCCGGATGACACTTCCCCCCCACCTTCCTCCCGATTGGCCCACCCAACCCAATGCCCACCCTGTCCAACCTCCCCCCTACCACCCCCCCCCCGCCCTGATGCCCAGTCAAGCTTCAGCTACCCAGCCAAGTGTGTAGGGAAGAATGGAGAAGACAGTCAACCAACTAAAGGGGGGGACTATCAGGGACCACCAAGACCCTCCTACGAACCCCTGATGGCAAGAGAGAGAGGTGCGGACCCCAACTCTCCAAAAACCACCGCCATCGTCGTGGGTGACCCCGGGCATGCACCCTCTCCAGCAGTAACAACCCATGCAATCTAAGTCTCCACATGCCATACGTAGGCCCCACCGCAAGCAGCCACTGTTGAAGGACAATCAGTCGGCCAAGCAACAGCACCCGTCGCAACCACCGCCACACAACGGGCCCCAACTCCACCCTCCACTCATCCTCCCAAATATCCAAGATCACAGTGCCAGCATTCAAAGAAAGGGGGTTCTGCACACAAACAGCCAAGTAATCCAGTACTTTCCTCCAGAAGCCCCGGACAGTCCGGCAGGTCCAAAACATATGTCCTAACGTCGCCCGAGGCTCCCCACACCTAGGACATCCCGGAGACTCCGCAATGCCCACTCGCCATGCCCTGTGAGGCGCGTAATGCAAGCGTCGTATAATTTTGAACTGAGCATCCCGGTGGAGCACCATTACACTCAGCTCAGAGAGTCCTGCCAAGGCACACAACAAGTCATCGGCTGTTACCACCTGGTCCAGATCCAATGTCCAAGCCCTCGCTAACTCCCCTAGGGGGACCGGCTGGTCCGTCTCCCACAGCATTTTATGCAGGCCCGAGACCCGCACCCGCTGGTCCCCTCCCCCAAGCGCCAGCTCCAATTCCGAGCTAACCTGCCCACTCAAAGCCACGCTGGGGATGCCACGGAGATAGCTGCGAAGCTGCATATAGGGGAAGACATCCCACGGCGATAAAGGATACTGCCGTGATAACACAGAGAACCCCTCCGCCCTACCATCCGCTGTCACCACCTGCTCCAGGTTCTCCAGACCCAGACCCGCCCATCGGGCAAACACAGGCCCTTCCAAACCCGGGAGGAAATCCGCGTTACCACGAATCGGAAGATAAGGAGAGTAACGGGCATGCAACCGTCGCCTCCTACAAAAAAAACGCCAAGCCTGTCCCACCGGCGCCAAAAGCGACCCCCGGAGGGCCTGAGAGAGGCGCCAAACTCCCGGAACATGCAGAAGATATCGTAGATGAAAGGGACGCACCACCTCCCGAAGGAGGTCCAGGGGCGAATAATCAGCTAAGTCCCTGATTTTTTAAAACTGAAGGTGGGATGAGGTGACTATTTTGGGGGCTTTTTTGCCGCCCCCAAACGTTTGCCGCCTGAGGTCACCACCTTACTATGCCTCATTATAGAGCCGCCCATGCCATTAAAGCTTACCACAACCCTGGTTTCTTATCAAGCAGTGTGTTCCCTTTGGCCTTCGCAATCTGCCCTGCTTTATGGTATTCACATTTAAATCAGTTCCTCCAATGAGTGTACGTGCCTATATATTTGTTGTGTCTAGTCCGCAGATATGGCATGCTTATCCCTTAGAGCTGCACCTTGAATAAGACTGGCTGAAATCCATGAAACTATTCCAAATATTATTATATTACATTACATTACATCTTTATTTGATTATAACAACTTTTTCAATAAGCTAGACAATTTACAATTACAAATAAAACTGGGGGAGGTGGGGCAAAGATATACATAGACCAAGGAGACTACAATAGAGGATATAGATTAGAATCAAATAGCTGAAAGGAGCAGGAAGGGATACAACAAAGCTCAAACCCCAAGGTCACAGCCCAAAGTACCAAGAGATCAAGCAAAGAAGGCCACCCACTAGCTAATAAGGAGTAGGCCAACTCAGAAGGATATGCT
This sequence comes from Ichthyophis bannanicus, assembly GCA_033557465.1. NCBI lineage: Eukaryota > Metazoa > Chordata > Amphibia > Gymnophiona > Ichthyophiidae > Ichthyophis > Ichthyophis bannanicus. The sequence continues at coordinate 133,897,841 of CM066037.1, forward strand.
AACTGAAAATAATACATCTTCAAAGACAGTTTCAGTTTCCTAACCTCATATCTAGAGACAGACCATTCCAGAGTGATGGGGCCGACACACTAAAACAAGAATGCCTCGTAAGAGTCAAGCAAATTTTAAGGGGGGATAGCAGTAGAAGTAAATTATGTTGGAGGGACTGAAGTGCCTGCAGAGGAGTTTGGGATATAAGTAAGCAAGGCAGGAAAATTGGCAGACCCGAATGGAAAACTTGGTGGATAACTGTTGTTGTTGTTGTTGTTAAGTGCCGTCGAGTCGGAGTCGACTCATGGCGACCCTCTGGATAGCTATCCTAAATTGTGTTCGGTCTTCAGTCAGGCGGCTCATTGTTGACAGACTGGTACCCATAGCTGCTGTTATTGTATCGATCCATCTCATTGCTGGCCTTCCTCTTTTGCGTTGACCTTCTATCTTGCCAAGCATAATGTCTTTCTCTAATGATCTCTCTCTTCGCATGATGTGTCCAAAGTATGAAAGTCGAAGTCTTGTCATCTGAGCTTCTAAAGAAAGCTTAGGTTTGATCTCCTCTAATACCGACTGGTTTGTTCTTCGGGCAGTCCATGGTATACACAGTATTCGCCGCCAGCACCATAATTCAAAGGCATCAATTTTCTTCCTGTCTATCTTTTTCACTGTCCAGCTTTCACATCCATATGATGTTATTGAAAATACCATGGCTTGAACAAGTCGAATCTTTGTATGGAGAGAGACATCTCTGCTCTTGAGAATCTTATCTAGGTCTTTCATAGCCATTCTGCCAAGAGCAATGCGTCATCTGATTTCTTGATTGCTTTTTGCTTCTTTATTGATAGTTGATCCAAGTAGGTTAAAGATGTTCACAATTTCAATTTCTTCTCCTTCAACGATGAACTTGTTGATTATGCCAGTTGTCATGATCTTTGTCTTCTTTACATTAAGGTGCAGGCCCATTTTGAGACTATGTTCTTTGATTGTGAGAAGCAAATGTTTCATATCATCTTCACTTTCAGCCAGTAATGTGGTATCATCAGCATAGCGAAGGTTGTTGATGAGTCTTCCACCAATCTTCACACCTCTGTTGTCTTCATATAATCCTGCTTCTCTGATGATTTGTTCTGCATATAAATTAAACAGGTAGGGGGAAAGTATGCAGCCTTGTCTTACACCTTTGCTTATTTTAAACCATTCTGTTTCTCCTTGTTCCGTTCGAACTGTTGCTTCTTGATCAATGTACAGATTGCGCAAGAGAACGATCAGGTGTTCTGGTATACCCATGCTTCTTAATGTGGCCCAGAGTTTCTCATGGTTTACACAGTCAAAAGCCTTGCTATAGTCGATAAAGCACAAATAGATATCCTTTTGGTATTCTTTAGTCTTTTCAAGGATCCATCTCACATCCGCAATGATGTCTCTCGTTCCTCGCCCTTTCCTGAACCCTGCTTGCACTTCAGGTAGTTCTTGTTCCAGGTATGGTTGTAGTCTCTTTTGAATAATCTTCAGTAGAATCTTGCTGGCATGTGGGATTAGAGCGATTGTGTGATAATTTTCACAGTCAGTTGGATCACCTTTCTTTAGTATTGGTATAAACACAGATCTTTTCCAGTCAGTTGGCCATGATGTTGTCTTCCATATTTCTTGGCAGAGCCTTGTGAGTACGGTAACAGCTGCATCAGATTGCTGCAATACTTCTATGGAAATGCTATCAATGCCTGGTGCTTTGTTCTTTGATAAGGCTTTCAATGCTGCTTCAACTTCTTCTTTCATCACCAATGGTTCCCGATCATAAGGTACAGGTTGAAACGGCTGTTGGTCCACTTGATCTTTATCATATAAAACTCTGTATATTCCTTCCACCTTTTCTTGATCTTCTCAGCATCATTCAACATAGAACCTTGAGCATCTTGTAACATTCCAATTCGAGGCTGGAACTTTTTCTTTAACTCTCGTAGCTTTAGGAAAGCCAATCTTGTTCTTCCTCTAATAGTTTCTGCTTCTATTTCCTTGCAAGTGTCATTGTAGTACTTTTCCTTGTCCTGTCTTGCTGCACGTTGGAAATCTCTGTTGAGTTCTGCGATTGTCTTTCTTTCTCCTCTGGCTTTAGCTTCTCTGAGTTTCTGGGCAATTTTCAGAGTTTCTTCCGTCATCCATTTTGGCCGTTTTTGCTTTTTCACCTTTTGTAGAGACTTCTCGCTTTCTTCCAATACAACCTTCTTGATGTCATTCCATAACTCTTCCGGAGCTCTGTCATTTGTATCTAAAGCAGCAAATCGATTTTGCAGGCAGTCTTTAAATTCCAGTGGTATATTCTCAAGGTCATATTTTGCTGCATTCATGAGTGGTTTGCTCTTTTTCAACTTTAGCTTGAGTTTGCATACTAGTAGTTGATGATCTGTACCACAGTCAGCTCCAGGTTTTGTCTTTGTTGATGTTACAGAGCTTTTCCATCGTTGACTTCCACATATGTAGTCAATTTGATTTTTATATAATCCATTCGGTGAAGTCCATGTGTACAGTCGCCGCTTGTGTTGCTGGAAGAAGGTGTTTGAGATGAATAGATCATTGGTCTTGCAGAATTCTAAGTCTTTCTCCAGCTTCATTTCTGTTGCCAAGTCCATATTTTCCAACTACTTTGCCTTTTTCTTTGTTGCCAACTTTTGCGTTCCAGTCACCCATGACTATCAGGATATCCTGTTTGCATGTTCTGTCAATTTCAGCTTGTACTTGTTCATAGAACTCTTCAATTTCATTCTCTTCTGCAGCTGTTGTTGGGGCATATACTTGAATTATAGTTGTGTTGATAGGCAATCCTCGTAGACGAATAGAGATTAAGCGTTCGCTGACTGCACTGTATTTCATTACAGTTCTTGCAAGTTTCTTCTTTATTATAAATGCAACACCATTTCTTCTTTGTCTTTCATTTCCAGCATAGTAGACCGTGTGATCATCTGATGCAAAGTGCCCCATGCCAGTCCATTTCAGTTCGCTGACACCCAACAGATCAAGTTGTACATGTTCCATTTCATTCTTGACCACCTCCAACTTCCCTTGGTTCATGCTTCGTACGTTCCATGTTCCAATGTGTAAGACATCTTTACAGCTTCTGACTCTCATTTCATGCGCAGCTACATCAGCAGTCAGACTTCCCGAGGTCTTTGATCCAACCACATCATAAATGCTGGCTTTACTCTGAAAAGTCTTCAGCTCTTCCCCAGTAGCTAGTTGAGTGCCTTCTGACCTGGGGGTCTCATCTTCCAGCACCATAGCACAATTTGTTTTGTTGTAACTATCCATTGGGTTTTCATGGCAAGATACAGAAGTAGATTGCCGGGCCTTTCTTCCGTGCAGTTTAAGTTTGGTGTTGTTGCCGTTGTCACAAAAATGTGATCCTCCGCCGTCAACACTGTCCCATTCTGCTGCTGCCCAGATGGGTGGAATTCGGTAGGAGATCAGAAGCCAATGTCCCTCCCTGAGAAGAGGGGGTGACATGGTTGTATCTTTTTTTTCTTGAGAATAACTTAATATAATTATATAGTTTAGTAAGGTTTTTAGCAAAACTGGATGATGTAATTAGCATTTAGGACCACTAATTTATAGTGTTTTATATAGCCAGTGGGGGTAGGGTGTTTGTTATTTTAACTGCTATATTTTTTGTTGTATTTTATAATCATGGTATGTTGTATTTGTTTTGCAATTATTTCAAAAGTTCCATTGTTTTAATTTCAAATCCTTTGACAAGTATAAGCTTTATAAATAACAACATAATAATCAAATATATGGAATGACGATTTCCCAGTGACACGCCCATGTAACCCCTGAGTGAGCGTGTGGAAGGGGATAATGATTCCCGCACACATTGACATGTGATCCAAACTGTTAATGGAAGGTGCATAAGTCAAAGTTTCTCCTTTGTTCCATAAAACATCCTGCGTGGCTAGTACAACTTATTAAAATCTGCTTACGCTGTTCATTTATTTATTCCTGTACATATGCCGGGTTAATGTTGTAACGTTGGCAGTTAGCTGCTCCCACTCCCTAGGCTCACACTAGTTATGACAAGTGTGTGAGGCATCCTCCAAGCAGCTGTTCCAGTTGTGCTTCCATCCTCCTGAGTCTCTGCTGGGTGGATGATGACAGTCATGTAGTGCTTTCCACAGGATACAGAATGGCCTGCAAAGAGTGGGCTGTTTTCCCATGTAACTTCAATGTGTATTTGAAATCTTCAGACATGAAAGGCCAGTCTAGTGCAAATTAACAGCTTTCTCTCTAGAGTCAGCATTTCATTAACTTTCTTTCAACCCTGTACGCATTCTTTGTTAAAATTCTGCCGTTTTTAAAACTGCTAAGCAGTTAAAAAAAAGGGTCACATTGGTGTAGTCAGGCATTAAGGCACTTTAGGAAATGTGTCCCATCTGTGACTAGACTTATGTAAACAATTCATGTGTGAGGGTAACTTCAAAGGAATTAATCCTACCACTTATGTTAAAGAGGAATCTCCCTGGGTTTCCATGATAGTGGTAATACCTTTTCACACAAGTGGTTTCTTATACATTCCTCTCTCTTAAAGGCACTCTTCACCTTTGCTGAGTACATTGGCTTCAAATGAAATGTCCCCTGAGGGGTGTGTGGTACTAACTATTACTCCATCCACCTTCAACAGGTAGCAATATAAAGTATTAAAGTTATTGTCCCCCTAATACATGTGCACCATGGACTCTCTTTTCCCTGCCCTGTACTGTTCTTATCTCCAGCTGAACCTATCAGAAAGCCAAGCTCTGTCTGCTATCACAACTCGTTCTTGGGAAGAGGGGTTATAGAGCAGTATTATTCCAGGGACAAACCTCTGGATCCCAGAGCGCAGGGCTGGCCCAACCATTAGGCAATGTAGGTGGTTCCCTAGAGTGGCCGCTTCTCGAGAGGGGACAACAAGAAGCAGATATTCAAAACTAAAGAACAGATTCTGACAGCCGGGGGGGGGGGGGGGGGAGGGGGGCATTTGCGCACAAGACTTAAGGTTTGCTTAGGGCGCCAACACCTTGAACTGATTCTGGAGCTGGCCCTGCCAGAGTAAATAACATTTTGTTCGGAAGCTGGGTCCTTCTGAGGACTTTGCTATATTTTCAAGGTATTTAAATTAGTCTTTCCTACGGCATCAGATATTAACTTCTAGATCGTGACTCATTGTCTGGTGTTATTGCTCAGTGTTTGAATTCTGCCTGTTATAGGTGAAGACCGCAACTAAGTTAAAGGGATCCTTTAATCAGATGTCTGACCCCCCCCCCCCCAAATATATAAACATGCACCGTTCCATATATCACTGATCTCTTATGATCAGTTCTGCTGTTCCTGCACATAGTGTAGCCACAATAATTTAGCAGAAGAAACATCTAAATTCAAAGTACTGAAATCCATAATAAAACACCATTTTAATGAAGCATTTCCGAAATGGGACAAAAGCCTCCAGCTTACCAGAAGCTTGTGAAACTCAGCGCCGCAGGATGCTGCATAGTAACATAGTAAATGATGACAAATAAAGACTAAAATGGCCCGTCCAGTCTGCCCTGCAGTAATTTGTCCACTTTGGGAAGATGTGCCTACAAACTAGGTTGGCCCAATCACTAGGAAGACTAGGTGGATGCCTAGGTCAGCAGCTTCTGGGGAAGGGGGGGGGGAGAAAAAGAGCAGCTACAGTCAAAGAAGAACAATGAGTCTTAACAGTGCCACAAACTCGGACTCATCAGTGTTACCTGCAGGAAGAATCGGCAATTTCAAGGCCAGCAGAGTGCCATTCTCCTTGGGAGGAGCAAGCTCCACCCCTCGGCCAGCCAAACTGTGTTGCCATGCTTCCCCTCCTGTCTGCCCACGTTCTTACGCGAGCAGACAGGTGGGGATCTCTGCTGCAATCGCCTGTGGGGGGCGGGATCCCCGTAAGCTGCCTGCTGGGTCACAGTCACGGCCTTCCACTCCTGTCTGCCCACGGGAGATCGGATCCCCACAGAGAGACATGAGGGGAAGGCAAGCAATCCTGGCAGTGCAGTTTTGGTGGGCTAGTGTCTGTGTGGCCCACCCCTTTCTGACGCCTCTGGGCAATTTACAAATAGTCCATATACCTTTCTAAGTGGCTTTTGGAAATCTCCTTTATTATGGATATGTTTACAAACCAAAGTTTAAGATTTAAAAGTATGATGTCGAACTATGCATTTTTATATGAATGTTCTGGGAGAGATGGTGCTGAGATGATTATGATTGAGGGTTATGGTTATAGTTGGCGGAGGGAGAATGCTAGGGTTCTGAAAGCTGTGAAAGGGTGCAAGATTGAAGATTCACCTAGGATATCTAATATATTTGTACCGGCCCTGCATACTAAATCCTATATTTATTTATGTTTGAGTGTTCTTTTTTCATGAACAAACAAAGCCATAATGTTTCAAAAAAATGGCAACAACAGGATTCACCCAAAGCAGTGCACAAATTTAAAATTCAATAAAATACATAAAAATGTAAAAGATATGCAGCCCCCATACAACATAAAAACAAGTGAGGAAAGCATGCAGATTGTGAAGTATCCCTCATGAATTTACTGTATTTCCAGCTCTTGTGTGCGTGTGTGTGGTTGTGTGTATGTGTAGCAGAGCCTCAAAATGTTCCTGTGCTTAGAGTGAGGAAATTTCTGGAGCCCCTGCTCCTAATCATTATCAATGATGTGCTGTAAAGCAGGACGGGCTGAGGAGTGAGAGTGTGTATGTTTACTTACAGTAAGTGTGCGTATGTTTACTTACAGTAAGTGTACTGTAAGCCATGCGCTATTAGTGCAAAGCAATACAGTCAAAGTCCCACGCTAACCGCTTAGTGCAGGATGGGATGGTGACTGGCTGGGCTAGGAGTGGAGTGTGGACATAGATGGCACGTCATGGTTATCACGGGTGCAATTAATCGCAACTGTTGCCGTTACCATGGATGCACTTACAGCTTTCTCAGTGGGTGACAGTAAGTGCACCTTGTCACACCCTGGGCCGCCTGTAGCGTTAGCGTACTGGTTGGGCTGCAGGGGGACCTTTTATTGAAAGGTTGTAGTTGGGCTCCTTTTCAATAAGGTAGTTGAGGCACGAATGGTTAAGGTCAAGACAGGGTTTTATTTCCCCTCCCGGGGACGGATTCCAAACACAGGTAATAAAGAAACATAAGCCATACACTCTGACAAAAAGGATAGGATAAAGTAAAGTCTTGTACTTTTAAACAGGCAGTTAAATTATTTCCACAACTGTATCTCTTCAGCACAGTGAAACCACATCACTTAATACAGCCAATGAACACTCCCTCTGATTGTCAGATAATTCTGTTTCTGGTGGATCAATTATCATTGATTCAATCTGACTATCATCTGTACCACTCTGCTGCTGCCTATAGAGTGTTGGCAGATTATTCTCCTCTGCCAGCTCCCGTGATCTCCCTACTATCTCCTCTAGCAGGTAAGGGTCTGTATCATCATATCTTGGCATATAATTATAATGAGAGTTATGTCCCTTATAACTCCTACGTGAGAAAGTCTTGTATCCAGCTTTACATTGGCTAATTGGCCTACCTTCAGGGTTTGAGGCAAGAGAAAGTCTGTGCACTGCTCCTTTTAGAAGGGGTTTAAACCTTAGAGGCTTTTCTCTATGTTCAGGCTGCTCAGCACCCTCTTCCAACATACAAATGTTTGGCACCATATATTCTCCCTTTCTTGAAGCTTGCAAATACTTTCCAGTTATCCTGACTGGTACTTTCTCCTTGTGAATGCCTTCACCATAAGGAATAGGTTTTGAGGTTTGGTTAAAAGGTTTCTGTGCCTTTCTCCTCCAATTAACTCTATTAGCTGTTAGCTGCCTTTCTCTTTCCCATTCAGAATCAGAGTCACACACGTGAGTTTTCCTACCAGCCCAGGGCAGACGTTGCTTTCCAGATTCAGACCTCAGCTTGCACACAGACTCCAGCTGGTTCTGATTCACCACGTCTTTCCTGCTTCCTGTTGCTGGCTTCTCTGAATTCTCTGAGCTGCTTTCTCTGGAGCTACCAAAGCCAAAGCTCCTGCTCCTCCTACTGCCACTGCTGCTCACTAACTCTAGTGAACGTCCCTTATACGTTTGCTGAGGCTCTAATCCAGCCCTTCCCCCTCCCAGGTGAAAGCTATTAGAGCTATGAGCTGGGGATTGCTTATCAGCTGTGCGGGGTTCTTTCCCTCATGGCTGGGAATGTTTGTGTTGCTCTTGGCAACTGGGTGTCCTGATATCTTCCTTCCTGCTAGAAACAGCCCTATTGCTCATAGGTTCCTCTGTTTTTCTATCACAGGATATCTTTTCCCCATTATAACCTGTGTTAGGTGTGCTTGCTGGCTAGCATGGTGATATGCAGGGAAACACGTCAAACACGTCTCCAGTGGTTAGCACAAGTCTATGCCATGGGTCTACACCACCTCCCACATTAACCTTTGGGGCTTAGCACATAGTAAACTACCACGTTTTGCAGGGAACTATAAAAGGCCCTGTTATCTGAGTCTGGGAGGGGATCTGCTAGTGTTTGGCTAGGAGCGGTATGAAGCCCTGAGAAGTTCAAGGTTGTTGAAGAGCAGCAGGAATCTAGGCCTTGAACAAGGAGAAGAATTTCCCAGGCTGGATAGTCTTAACCTCTGAAAGAGGAGTAGGGAAGAAAAATAGTCCAGAGGGCTTTGGAGGGATTTTTGGATGTCCAGCAGGTTTTTAGCATTTATATTGCATCAAGAAGTCTAGAGGAATCCAGCCAGGGTCTTCCTGAGGATTTCAAGCTATAAGAGTGTTTTGGTATACTTGAGGTTTCTGGGACCGAAAGGATGCAGCCCAGCAAGTCTCTGCTAATCTGTGAAGGATCAAATCCTGGTCCAACCCAAACAGACAGTAATGAGACATTGAGAAATTCTGTAATAATTTGGACTTTGGGAAAACTTTTGCATTATTCTTATGCCTTAACCCCAAAGTTAAAAACTGGAGGAAAAAGGATCATTGTTGGGATTTTTGAGACAGACAGAGAGGGACATACCCTAACCCCTGTAGAGGTGCTTGAGACTGTTATTTATTTATTTATTTAACTAGGCTTATATATTGCTTTTCTTTTTTTTCCATTTTAACTTTTTATTAAGGATTCCATTGAAAAACACAATCATCATCGTACATAACCTTTTACATTTTCCACAACAATGGTACCTGTTAACATGTTTTAACCCTTACATTCTATTTCACCTTGATAAATACTCATACCTCTTACCCCCCCCCCCCACTGTCCTCCCTTCCCTCCCCTCCCCCCTTCTCTACCATCCCTCTATGTAGAATCCATCTGCTTCCTCTCCTTCTTCCATTCTAATGCATCACATAGCTAGTCACATTTTCATTCACCATATATTCTCTGCCTGTCTTGTTCTTTTATAGGGTATGGAGTGGAGGAGTGGCCTAGTGGTTGGGGCAAGGTACTTCAGGCTGGAAGGTTGGGGGTTCAAATCCCACTAGAGGACAGCAACCTTGGGCCAGAAGGACTGGGGTTTCTAGTCCCACAGGTGCTCCTTGTGGTCTTGGGCAAGCCACTTAACCCTCCATAGCCCATGTTCCCTGTAAAATACCGGTAGTTATCTCCAAGTTATAATGCCCTGTTCAATGTAATTTCAGTTTGTTCAATGTAAACCGCACTGATGCAGAATAGCATGGTATATAAGAGAATGTAAATAAATGGCTCTCAGGTGCTTTTCACTCCCCCTTCCAATTCTCCAGCCAGGTCCACACACTCCTCCATTGCTCCACCCTCCTCTCCCCTTCCCCATGCTGCAACCCCGTCAATCTTTGCATCAAGCTCACTTCTGATACTCTTCTGATAAAGCCTACATAGTTTGGTGTACCTGCCCCCATCCAGTGTTGTGCTATCTCACATCTGACTGCCACTAGGCAATGGTGCAGTACCCCCCTTTCCCTTTTCGAAATGTCCTCACCTAGTTGGTGCAGAAAACAAATCTCCGGCTTCCTTTGCAGTTTATGTCCTGTCATTGCATGTATTGTATCTAATACCTTTTCCCAATATGCTTGGAGCTTTCCACACATCCACCACATATGCAGCCAATCCCCTCTCTCCTGGCATCCTCTCCAACAAAGATCTGTTTCTCCCAGTTCCGCTTTCCTCTTTCGCACCGGTGTCCAATACCACCTATGTAACACTTTATATGCATTTTCCTTTACTGAAGTGGCTATGGAAATACCTGCCACAGTTTGTATTATCTTGTCCCACACTTCTTCATTCCAGTGCACCCCCAAGTCTTCCTCCCATTTTATCATATACCCTGGTTTATTCTCTCTTCCCTCCATTAATCCTTTGTAAATTCTGGACAAAGTACCTTTTTGGCCTAGACGCCCTGAACAAAGCGCCTCAAACCACCCCCTATTGTCCCATAAATCTTTCCAAACCTTCTGCTGTCTCAGAAAATGTCCCACTTGCAAATATGCATAATAATCACCCTCTTCCAACCCATATAAGTCCTTAAGACCCTCAAACTCATGTATTCCCTCTTTATTCACCATCTGTGTGAAATATGTGTGAGTCCCAATTTGGCCGATCTTCTTAGAATGCTTATCCCTGGCCCTTGCCCCCTCTTGAAACAGGCCTCCAATGTCATTCCCTGTATGTATCTTTTGTCTTGCACTAATATTTTTTGATTTTGTTTCCAAACACTCAAGACATGTTCAATTATGGGGTTTCTCTGTGTGTGTGTCGATAATTTACTGCCGTTCCACACTATCCTTTCCAATCCCTCTCCCTTACTGAGTCCTCTTCCATTTGAACCCAATGTTTTTGTTTTTCTCGTTGCCACTCATATATCGTTTTCAGCTGTGCTGCCTCATAATATTTATGAAAATTGGGCACCCCTAGGCCCCCCCACCCTCTCCCTTTGCTCTCTGCATAATTTTCAGCGCAACTCTGGGCCTTCCATTAAACCGAATAAACCTGTTGATAATTTGTTGCAGCTGTTTTAGCTTTCTATTCGGCACCTTTATCGGCAGCATTTGAAACAAGAACAAGAAGCGTGGCAACAGCATCATTTTTATAGTGGCTATTCGACCAAACCAGGCGAGGTATCCCTGCCCCCACCCGCACAGTAGGCTTTCTACCTGCCCAAACTGTTTCGTATAATTTAACTTATATAGGGGAGCCAGCTTTCCACTTATTTGGATTCCTAAATACTGTATATGCTCCCTAGCCCATCTAAATGGATATTTCTTTTGTAGTAGCTCCTGTGCTTCCTTATTTAAAGATAGGTTTAATATTTCCGACTTCATCCAGTTTATGGTGAAGCCCGACAGTCTTCCATACTCTTCTAATTCCCACATTAATATTGGAATCAAGATGTGAGGTCTAGTCACACTCAACATTATGTTGTCTGCAAATAAAGATATTTTATAATCAGTCTGCCCTACTTTAATGCCCTTCACATCAGCTCTTTCTCTCACCCTCTCCACGAATGGCTCCACTGATAGAATGAATAACAATGGTGATAGGGGACATCCCTGCCTCGTCCCTCTCTCCTGCTCAAGAAAAGGAGAATAACTTCCATTTACCCGAACACACGCTTTCGGGCTTTGATATAACGCCTTTACCCAACCCAGGAAATCGTCCCCCAAACCCATTCGCTCCATTACCTGAAAGAGAAAAGGCCAAGACACCTGGTCGAACGCCTTTTCCGCATCGACTGAAAGGAGCAAGGCCTCCTTCTTACTCTGTTCAATTGACCATATCATATTTAATATCTTTCTAATATTATCTGCTACCTGCCTACCCGGGATGAATCCCGCCTGGTCTTGATGGATCAATTTCCCTATATATTTATTCAATCTGGTTGCCAAACTTTTCGCCATTAACTTAGCATCCAAATTGAGTAGGGAAATGGGTCTATATCCGGGGTCTCAAACATGCGGCCCACGAGAGAGCTTTGTGCAGCCCGCGACAGAGGGAAACAAAAAACCCCCCCTGGCTTCTCCTGCTGCCGCTGCCGCCGTAGCAGCGGCAGAATCAACTGTCAATTTTTTTTTAAAAACTGGCTTCTGCTGCTGCAGCCGTGGCAGCGGCAGAATCAGCTGTCCCACGGCACCTTCCCCTCTGTCCGGAAGAGCCCTGAGTCTGCTCCATCAGCAGTGGGCTTTTCAAGCCGCGAAGAGAGTATTTCCCTCTCGCGTGGCTTGAAAAGTTAATACGCTTAAGCCGCGCGAGAGGGAAATACTCTCTTCGTGGCTTGAAAAGCCCACCGCTGAAGGAGCAGACTCAGGGCTCTTCCGGGCAGAGGAGAAGGGGCCGCGGGACAGCTGATTCTGCCGCTGCCACGGCTGCAGCAGCAGAAGCCAGTTTTTTTAATTGACAGTTGATTCTGCCGCTGCCACAGTGGCAGCGGCAGCAGCAGAAGCCAGGGTTTTTTTATTTTATTTTATTTACTTGGGCTGATGGGGGGGGGGGGGTTAGGACTGGAAATGGGCTGAAGGGGGTTAGGAAGGACTGGAGGTGGGCTGATGGGGGGGAGTTAGGACTGGTAATGAGCTCTGGAGCGGCTAAGACTGAAATGGGGTAATGGGGGGTTAGGACTAGAAGTGGGCTAATGGTAGCGGGGGGGGGGGTTAGGACTGGTAATGGGCTATGGTGGGGGCTAGGACTGGAAATGGGCTGATGGGGCTTAGGAAGGACTGGAGGTGGGCTGATGGGGGGAGTTAGGACTGGAAATGGGCTGAAGGGGGTTAGGAAGGACTGGAGGTGGGCTGATGGGGGGAGTTAGGACTGGTAATGAGCTATGGAGCGGCTAAGACTGAAATGGGGTAATGGGGGGTTAGGACTGGAAGTAGGCTAATGGCAGCGGGTGGGGTTAGGACTGGTAATGGGCTATGGTGGGGGCTAGGACTGGAAATGGGCAGATGGGGGTTAGGGCTGGAGGTGGGCTGATTGGTAGGTTAGGACTGGTAATGGGCTATGGGGGGGCTAAGAATGAAAATGGGGTGATGGGAGGGTTAGGACTGGAAGTGGGCTGTTGGGGGGCTTAGGACTGGTAATGGGCTATGGGGGGGCTAGAAATGGTAATGGACTGGGGGGGTTGCTAGGACTGGAAATGGGCTTAGTGGGGGGGAGCTAGGACAGGAAATGGGCTGATGGTGGGGCTAGGATAGGACTGAAAATGGGCTGATGCGGGGACTAGAAGGGAGCGGATGCTGGGTGGGGCTGGAACTAGAAGGGAGCTGATGTTGGGGGAGGATTAGAATGGGATGGGGCTGGGAGAGTGAAATGGAGAGGGGAAAAATATTTTGTGTGGGAGGGAAGAAAAATCTACAATTGGCCGCGTATTAGGAGAGTAAGTGGTGATTGAGGATGGAGGGGTAAAATTTGAGTGGATGAAATAGGAATGAGGAAGGAGCAAAAGGAGAAAGATTAGTATGTTAAAGCAGATGTAGAGAGAGAATGGAAAAAAAACTAGAAGAGAGAAGAAAGGACAAATGGACAGCAGACGATGGAGAGTTAGCAGAAGACATGAAGAAACCAGAAGAAAGTGGCTGGAACAATTGCAACTGAAAAAAATGCACAAAAGGTAGAAAAATATCTATTTTGAATTTATTAACTGGAATATGTCAGCTCTGGGAAATGTGCATCATTAACGTCTGCGCTTTGTATGGTAACATTATGCAAATATTTATGCAAATGAGGCCCCGCATCTTATGCGGCCCGCGGGTTACTTTACAAGTCCTCATTTGGCCCTCAAAGCAATTTGAGTTTGAGACCCCTGGTCTATATGATGAACATTCTTGTGGATCCTTACCCTCTCTGGGTATAACTGTGATTCGCACACATCCCATAGTTTTTGCTAATATTCCTCCTTCCCTCGGTAAATTAAACAACCTCACTAAGGGCGCTGTCAATATTTCTCCAAACCTTCCATAGAATCTCGCCGTAAGCCCATCTAACCCCGGCGCTTTGTCTAGTTTCAATTGTTTTATAGCATTCTGGATCTCCTCTGCTGCGATGGCCTTATTTAGCTCTTTTTGTTCCCCTACCTCTTGAAGGCAAATTGGCTGATAGATATGTCTAGTATGGCTGCATCCTTGCCTGAGGCTGTAATACATTATGATGGCATGGGAGAAAAGCATGTGGTCTGAGAGAATGAGTACCCAGAGCCCAGCACAACAAGAGTAAAGCCAGAGGGAACCATACCCTGAGCAGAAGTGCACAGAGAATGGACCCAGCTAAGAAAAGACAGGTCAGGCCTGAACAGGTTGAACAGGCCTGAGCAAGTTGGGCAAGCCTGGACAAGTTAATCAGGCCAAGCAAAGCTGGTGATACAAAGAGCTCATAAGCCCTGAAGACTGGTGCCGGAAGCTACAGTGATTAATGAAACAAAGGGAATGGCAGGGTGCAGTCAGAATGACTCAGCATTAGCAAGAATAAAAGCCATTAATATGCTAATGAGGGTGAATCCCAGGGAAAGAGCCTTTGCCCCAAGGAAAGAGCCTCTGCAGACAGCTTTAAGGTTTTTGCAGACAGCCCTGCAGACTTTTGCAGACGGCTCTAAGTTTTGCAGACGGCTTTGCAGCCTTTTGCAGACAGCATAGCAAGTTTTGCACATGGAATAAGAATCTGTGCAGAAGTTGCTACAGAGGGTATATAAGACAGCAACTATAGAGAATCAGACAGGCGGCCTTCTCTCCCTCACCATTGTGGAGGTAGAGAAGGTTGCCTGCACTCAGATCCCTCAGACAGACACTTATATATCTGTGCTTGCAGCTTTTTTGCTTGTACCAAATAAAGGGTTTTGCTGACAAGTGACTGTGATCTGAGTTTCTTTTCCTCCTGGTGCAGGGCTTCACAGGTGCCCAGGAAATTGGTGACAATTAGGGATCCTTTGTAGGTCTGACCCACCCACACTCTAATTTCGGCAACCTTATGGAGTTTAGATAACTCTGTATCCTCTCCATCTATAGAGGGCCTCTCGCTTTATATAGCCCCTGATAAAATCCCCTAAACACTTCTCTGATCTCCCCGTCCTTATAAACTACCTTCCCTCCCATTTCTCAAATTTTCAATATATGTGATCGCAGTTTCTGCTGTTTCAATTTCTGTGCCATATACCTCCCTGCTTTATTTCCTCCCTCAAAAAATTCCTGTTTCAAGCGTTGCATCCGATACCTTATCTGTTCTGCCTGCATTGTATTTAGCTGTGCTCTTATTGCCCACATCTGACCTCTATACACTCCTTTTTTATCTTTCACAGCAAGTTCTTCCAATTTCCTTAATCTTTCTCTCAGTTCCCTCTCCCTTCTCTCCTGCTCCTTCCTTTTTCGTGCCCCCCCCCCCCCATTTAATAAAAAGTCTTCGAACTACTGCTTTATATCCATCCTACACACCTCCCCAGGCTACCTCACCATTATCATTCCACTTAAAATATTCCCTTGTTCCTCTCTCAACATCCTCTCTCACCCTCTCATCCTCTAATAAGGCTTCATTTAACCTCCAGAACTGTGTACCTTTCTCCTCCCCTTCTATGCTTTTCTATCAAAGTGATGTACATTCAGGTACTGTATATATATTTGTTTTTTCCCTTGTTCCCGAAGGGCTCACAATCTATGTTTTTGTACCTGAAGCAATAGAGGGTTAAGTGGCTTGCCCAAGGCCACAAGGAGCACCTGTAGGACTAGAAACCTCAGTCCCTCCAGACCAAAATTGCTGTCCTCTAGCGGGATTTGAACCCTTGGCAGCTTGCCCCAACCACTAGGCCACTCCTCCCTCGAGGAGTGTTATGGAAGAGTATCTTTTGATTATCTTTCGGAGAAAGATTAAGGGATTGGGATGCCTACTAAGGGACCCAAAAGAAAAAGCAAGGAGGAGACTTAAAGGAGGTAATTTTATACATAATTTTATTTGTTTGTTTGGATTTAGCTCATGCCTTTCCAGTAGTAATTCAAGGCACATTACATTGTAAAATAACCCCAGCGGTTATGCATGGGAACAAGAAGGTATATACTTTTACATGACCCCCACGTGTGGGGTGGAGTTTGGGCAGAGTGCAGGTGACATCATGATTTATGCATGCATTTTATAAAATACATGCATATGCATGAGCTAAGATTTACCCTGCTCCTGAACAAGTATAAGCATCCATAGCTTCTATCTAGCTTATTTTTGCCAGTTTACCCCTAGTATTTTATAAAGACAAGGCTAAAAATAGGCACCTATATGGCAAGATAGAAGGTCAACGCAAAAGAGGAAGGCCAGCAATGAGATGGATCGATACAATAACAGCAGCTACGGGTACCAGTCTGTCAACAATAAGCCGCCTGACTGAAGACCGAACACAATTTAGGATAGCTATCCAGAGGGTCGCCATGAGTCGACTCCGACTCGACGGCACTTAACAACAACAACAACATCAAAAACATATTGCCTTCACACATATGCAACTTGTTATAAAATTTCCATCAAAGAGTGGAGAGAGGAACCAGTCTGTACAGTGACTGGGCAGTGGAATCCGGAGTTAGCCTGCCCGGCTATAACAGACCAAAGCAAGAGCTGCCTTTACAGGAATATTTAACTTACCAAGGATTGTTACATTTAAACTAATACTGATTTTCTTTCCCTTTTACTCTTTGGAGGTGTGTTTTTTCTTGTGCTGACTTCATTTTTGCCGTGTGTCCTTTTGTTTGAAGAAGCAACAAGTATGGTGATTTTTAAAAGAAGACACAGCTGACTGGGCTTGTTTTTGGAGGTATGGAAACAAGGACTTTGGAGCCGTGCCTCTCCACCTACCCATCAGGACCCATCCTTTTAATAAAAGTAGCCCCCACTAAGAAGCCCCAAAACTCCACTCATGGGACTAACAGTTAAATGTGCATGTGTGGCTCCCTCTCTGTGTACCCATGTGATTTTTTTTATCTGTGTACGTGTGACTCTGTCTGTGTATTTGTGTGTGTATACTGTATGTTTCTGGGTGTATTTGTATGTGTATGTGTGTGTGTATGTGTCTGCATGCATGTGTCACTAGTACAGATGTCACAGGTGTGTTTGTAACTGCATGAGCATGCGTGTGTCTGTATTTATGTTTGCGTGTATGTATGTCTTTGTGTATCTGTATGTGTGTGTCTGTGAATGGGAGAAGGGAGGAAAGGGGGCAGGTTGAAAAGAGCAATTCTCTAACTGCAGCATATCAATGTTTCTATGCTGCAGCTGCTTAGTAAAGCCTTCCATAGAAATGAATTCAGCCATTTTTGTGGAAGCACTTTAATTCTCTGGAACCCCTGGTCCAATCTGGCCCATTTTTGAGTTTGATATATTTTTGCTCTGCTTTCTTCTCCATATTCAGGAGACTTACTTTGGGAACTCTGACCACTTGCTCTGTAATATGTACATACAGACAGGAACCAAACAAATTGACCTTGCTATGCAGGAAGGGGGAATATACAGCAGAAATGAATTTGACTTCACACTACCCTTTTTTTTTTTTAAATCATTAAATATTTAAATACTATGCCTATTCAGTAGAAATGTCACAGGCACGGTACCTTTAGATTTAAATTGCTTTTGCCTAATATGATCTACGGTAAATAATCATGTATAAATGTTGATATTGCCCCTTAACCTGTGTTAGTACCTTTTCCATCATTGCGCTATTGTCTCTGAAGATTTATGGCCTGGCATAGTTGAGGGAATCTTAAGTTATTTGTGGGTAGATTCAGGTACTCAATATTTTAAACACATATTTTTTCACAACTTAACCATCTGCTCTACTTGCATCAGTCAACTGCATTCCAGAATGGAAGTCACCCATTACTCTAACTCATAACAGCTGCACAATAGAAAAGCAGTTCTTCAGTATATAGTTTGTCTTTGTTCTACATGCAAAACTTGTACAGAAGGGCTGTGTCCACAAGAAACTGGAGAAGCAGAACAGAAGATGGGGAATCGCCCAGAGTTCCAGACTGATCTGTTACACAAGACAAAAGGGAATGAAGCACACCCCCAATGGTGATGTGACCCACACTGCTGTGTTTTTCCTAACAGTCAGACCCAAGAAACATATAATGGAGGGAGGGTCAAGAATGAGAAGGTGTGGAGATCCATGGAGAGCGAGAGAGGCTAAAGCAACAGATCCAGGAAATTAGTTTAAAACAAAAGCCAAATATATTGCTAGGTAAAATATGTAGAACAGCAAACAGTAAAACAAGGCTTTTGTAACTCCATCTCAGCGTTCCAGTAACAGCTACAATCTGATCAGCCTTTGATCTCCTCATTTGTGATGTCACAAGAACCCTTCCATGGATGTGCTGCTATTGTCAGGAGTTTGAAATGGTGACAGATAGGAGATAAAGGGCTAAGGCCTTAGCAACAAAACTAATCACTAAGCTGGAAGAAGGCAAGGCTGGAGGCCATAAGAGATCAGGAAAGGTGTATGATGGCCATTTCCCCTCAGTAAACTAAACTAGAACAAGCCAGGTTAAAAATTCTTCCCAGCAACCAGAAAGCTACCCAAGCCATCTAGTGACGTGAACTCTGCTGGAGCAGCACCGTTCTGCTTCTTCTTCTGATTCCTTGCACAGCTTCAAGTTTCATTTCTGGATCCAGTTCCAGCAACAGCTTCATGCTCCAGTTCCGGTTTCAGCTCCAAGCAGCACTTCTAGCATCGGTTTCAGCTCCAAGTTCCAGTTCCCCTCAGCTCTGTGGCATTCTGGACTTCTCTTAGTCCTTCCTGTGATAGCTTAATTCTTAGCTGCGGATACAGATGTGACTCAGGAATCGACAGTTATTAAAAAGTGACAAGATTCAGCTCTGTACTTATCTATTTCAATCAAAGCAGTATTGATTTTATTAATTTATTTGGACTCAATTATGACCTTATTCCAGGGCATTCTGCCAGTTTCAGACTGCTCAGCAAAAGGTAAAATGACAAGATATATGCTTAGTGGCCTAATGCAGTGTAGAGTCTCATTAATGTAATTTGTCATATCAGATATGAGTTGTGTCTGAGATGTTCAAGGATTTTCCACTAAACTTGCCCATGAACAGAACTGCCAAAGCTGATCCACAAAACAATTGCACATTTTGACCCCCACTCAAAAAATGAAGTTAGTAACAGAGATTTTACTCATTCCATGCTGAGTAATAAAAATTGTATGCCAAAATTAGTTGTGGGATGAACCCTGTCTGTGACTGCCATGTAAATAACTGAACTATACTGTGGTAAATGATATTTCACTGTGAACTGAAACACCTTCACTAATGCTGTTATCGTTGTTAAAAGTACAAACACAAATATATAAAGAAATAATAAACAGGACAACTGGCAGAAATGTGCCTATAGGAATCCCTTATATTCCTCACTAAATAACTTTGTCCATTGTACAAAGACATGGAGCCTGATTCTCGCAGGGGCATGTCAAGGTTGTCTGGATGGCCCCAGGCAAGACATGCCCATTTGGACTCGATTCTGGTCCATGGAAACAAAGCGCTTCCCTGGCAGCCAGAAGCAGGTCCATGGATGCCCGGCGTGCCCCTGCCGCCTATGGGGACATCCTCCCTGCAGGTCCCCCAGACATCTGTGGCTCTGGCCCCCCTGATCCCCACTGCCTGACCCATGGCTGCCCTTCCATGGCCTAGGTCGGGCAGCAGGGACCCCCCACACCTGGCCCCGGCCCCAGCCCCAGTCCTGGGGGGGGGGGTTCTGCAGGCCCAATTGTCGGGTTCTTGCTGCTTATACCACCTCTGCTCCGCCCAGTCCCTGCCCAGTCCCCGCCCTCTCCTGCCTCCCCCCCTCCCTCCTTGCTGGCTTTCCCTGTCTTACAGCACAAGACATGTGGGGAGGGCAGGAGGGGGAATAGGGTCCAGGTGGCTTGAGGGGCTGCACATCCCGCTGAGACATGCAGCCCCACAACCCGCATTCGTGAATGGGGCTTGAGTATAGTAAGGCAATATGGCATGTTCCATTGGTAAGAACACCCTTTTCATTGTGTGTCATAATGGAATAGTTTTCCAAGGGGTATACAAAAAATCCCTAAAGTTTCCCGAAGATTCAAAGTAATTGAGTGAGGCATAGAGACAGCACGGGAGCTGTTGTATGTGGAAGCTGCTGAAAACCCAAAGGATTTGTTTGTGAGCGATCTCCCTCTTTCAAGGAATAGGGGAAGGGAACACAAAGCAGAAGCCTTCCTTGCTCACTATAGTTCTTAGAGGCCCTTTTATTAAAGTGTGCTAGCTAACAGCGTGGGTCTTACATATGCTAAAGGTGTGCATTAGATATGCATTGACAGCTAGTGCAGGACAATGACAGCTCCACTGGATCTTGACGCTAGTTATCCATGACACGTTAGGATTAGAAGTGAGAGAGATAGAGGCAGAAAGTGGGCAGGGTAAGTGCTGTGCAGGCAGCATACTCGTGCTTCTTGCATAGTAGGCTAGTAGCTGGGATACACTTACCGCCACCTCCATAGCTGGTTTTGAGTGCACCTACTCTATTGTTGTGCCACGGCAGGCTGCGTGCACCAGAGTAACTGCTGGGAACATGCTTTCCATGCTCCCAGCCCTTACATACTATGGATTTGTGTGTTATCAATGTGTTAGGTACTACATCCCAACGCCCTTTTGTAAAACGGCCCCTTGGTATCTTAAGGTTACAGAGAAGGAGATAGCTCATGTGGTGGGTTGTTTTTCAGGGAAGGAAAGGATCTTAACCTGAGAACAGGAGAATGCCTGTATGGGTGGGCCCAAAGAGATCTGACCGTACACAGCAGTCCCTTGTGATTCTTCAGGAAGAGAGAGGGAGATACTGATTTATCCAGTCAGTTTAACAAGATGCCAATAAGGTACTTGCACAGTTTAATATTTATAAGTATGAAGTCCAGTTATGCATTTCTACAGGATTGTTGTGGGAAGGGTGATGTTGGAATGATCATGATTGTTGAGTATAATTTTCAAAATCTGGGGGCATGGGCGTAAGTCTGAAGGATCGCCTAAGGCACCCAATACCCTTGTGCCAGCTCTGTTACTTCGAAAGGACTACCAGTCCCTAAATCCTTATGAGCTTTCAATCTAGTCATGACAAACAAGAGAGACATAGCAAACAAATATGATATACTTCACATCAGAATGTCATTGATAGCAGAGGTGTCGATTCCAAGTGATTATTCTGTGAATCATGTGGAGAAGAAGATTCTCCACATGATTACCAGTGATTACATGATTACAGTGATTATTCTGTGAATCATGTGGAGAAGAAGAAGATTCTCCACATGATTACCAGGAAATGCAATCAGAGACTAACAAAATGTGGCAGAAAGATAAAGAAATATTTCCCATCATATTGGGAGCCACAGGCCCGATTAAGAGGAATTTCCAATCACACCTTGACGAGTGGCCTATACATGTTACATCTTATAAACTCCAGAAAGAAGCTTTCTTTGGTATAATGTGAGTACTACAGTGAGTGTTAGCAGCAAATTGGAGAGATTAGATAATACTGCAAATATTCTGGTGTTACCTAGTGTGATGAAGAGAGCCCTGCTGAACCGATGAAAATAGGAAAAGATAGTGAATATACCTTTAGAGGAAAAAGACATTCCTGAAATTCACAGGTTCCAGACTGCAGTCAAAGAAAGAAAGCACAGAGTTGATAGAGCCAGTTTGCCACACCCAAGCTCTGCTGACGTAAGTGCAAGCTTAGGGGTTAATGGCAAACACCTGTGCAGAGACAGAGAAAGGCTAGCTAAGAAGCAGCCTTATAAACCCTGCTCAGAAGGGGAGAAGGGGGTTCAGGATCAGGTTGCAGTTCAAACTGTTTGTGTTCCAGTTCCAGTCCAGAATCGTGGGCAGGTTCAGAGAGTTCAGGGTGTTTTCAGCTGTTCCAGGAGTTCAGAGAGAGGAACTCAGAGGAGGAAACATCAGGGGAAGGAGAAGGACGTGGAAGGAGCCTGAGAGCCAAGAAACCACGTGTGCTTTGCTTAGAGAAAGAAAGCAGGGAAGTCTTCTACCTCGGGTCTCGGACGGAAGGTTTCAAGCTGCTCAAAGGTGGGTGAACAAGGCTATAGCTAGAAGTAACCAGAACCCCGCCTGGAGCAAAGAACCGTGACTGAACAGCGGAGAGGAACCAAGGCAACTGAACCAGAGAGAGATATCCCATACTAGAGGTACAGACATTCCTTACCGGGGAAACCAGTGCTGGAGGGAGGTCCAGGGATTTCCCCAGAGCATTCACCGAGGAGCAGATTGTGGGGGTTCAGAGCCAGACATATATGCTTTAGAACAAGAGGATATGCAAGTGGACTGTGCGGAGCAAAACTCCATATCAGGTGAATTGCCAATGGATTGTACATTATGCCAGACAGAAGCTATGAAAGTCTGTTGATAAGAAATGCTTGATAAAGAAAGGTCTTGAGAAGCAGTGTGAATGAACCTAGTTTTGTTTTGCTAAGAAATACCTACTAACTCAAGAGAACTTTGCCAGCTTCTACATTTTTGTGTTTAAAGGAGCAGAAGGTAAATGAGGACCTTTAACTTTGCTTAAACAGAGAAGCTGTATTTTGTTTTGCTGATTACCTTATGAAAACAACTGCACACGTTTTAAAACAGGGGTCTCAAACTCAAATTGCTTTGAGGGCCAAATGAGGACTTGTAAAGTAACCCGGGGGCCGCATAAGACGCGGGGCCTCATTTGCATAAGGGGCCTCATTTGCATAAATATTTGCATAATGTTACCATACACTAACTTTTAGTAAACATGCCTCTTTAATGAGTATGGATAAAGAAAGACTAAAAGATTTAGAAACAAGAAGACAATAATTAAACTGGGAACCCCAAAAGCCAAACTTGGAATGTACAACAACACTGTAGAAATAAAACTATAAATTAATTTCCTCTTGTACTAAACAAAGCGCAAACATTAATCATGCACATTTCCCAGAGCTGACATATTCCAGTTAATAAATTCAAAATAAAGAGATATTTTTCTACCTTTTGTGCATTTTTTTCAGTTGCAATTGTTCCAGCCACTTTCTTCTGGTTTCTTCATGTCTTCTGCTAACTCTCCATCGTCTGCTGTCCATTTGCCCTTTCTTCTCTCCTAGTTTTTTTTCCATTCTCTCTCTACATCTGCTTTAACATACTAATCTTTCTCCTTTTTCTCTTTCCTCATTCCTATTTCATCCACTCAAATTTTACCCCTCCATCCTCAATCCCCACTTACTCTCCCAATACCTGGCCAATTGTAGATTTGTCTTCTCTCCCAGACAAAATATTTTTCCCCTCTCCATTTCACTTTCCCAGCTCCATCCCATTCTAATCCTCCCCCAACATCAGCTCCCTTCTAGTTCCAGCCCCACCCAGCATCCACTCCCTTCTAGTCCCCCCATTAGTCCATTTCCAGTCCTATCCTAGCCTCACCATCAGCCCATTTCCAATCCTAGCCCCCCATCAGCCCATTTCCAATCCTAGCTCCCTCCCCTCACAGCCCATTTCCATTCCAAGCCCCCCTCCCCATCAGCCATTTGCAGTTCAAGCCCCCCTTCCACTCAGCCCATTTCCAGTCCTAGCAACCCCCCCCAGCCCATTACCAGTCCTAGACCCCCCATAGCCCATTACCAGTCCTAACCTCCCCATAGCGCACTTCCAGTTTTACCCCCCATCACCCCATTTTCAGTCTTACCCCCCCCATAGCCCATTACCAGTCATAACCCCCCTGCCAATAGCCCACTTCCAGCCCTAACCCCCATTACCCCATTTCAGTCAGCCCTTCCATAGCTCATTACCAGTCCTAACTCCCCCATCAGCCCACCGCCAGTCCTTCCTAACCCCCACCTGCCCATTTCCAGTCCTAGCCCCCACCATAGCCCATTACCAGTCATAACCCCCCTGCCAATAGCCCATCTCCAGTCATAACCCCCCCCCTGCCAATAGCCCATCTCCGGTCATAACCCCCCCCTGCCAATAGCCCATCTCCAGTCATAACCCCCCCTGCCAATAGCCCATCTACAGTCATAACCCCCCCAGCCACTAGCCCAATTCCATTCATACCCCCCCTGCCAATAGCCCATTTCCATTAATACCCCCCCTGCCAATTGCCCATTTCCAGTCATACCCCCCCCTGCCAATAGCCCATTTCCAGTCATACCCCCCCCCCTGCCAATAGCCCATTTCCAGCCATACCCCCCCCCGCCAATAGCCCATTTCCAGTCATACCCCCCCCTGCCAATAGCCCATTTCCAGTACTACCCCCCCCCCCTGCCAACAGCCCATTTCCCGTCATACCCCCCCCCCTCCCAATTGCCCATTTCCCGTCCTACACCCCCCCCCCCCCCCCGGTAAATTAAAACAAAACCTGGCTTCTGCTGCTCAAGCAGGAAAATCAGCTGTCCTGCGGCCCCTTCCCCTGTGCCCGGAGATCCGAGTCTGCTCTATCAGCGGCGTGCTTTTCAAGCCGCGAGGAGAGTATTCCCCTCTCGCGCGGCTTGAAACCGCACGAGAGGGGAATACTCTCTTCGCGGCTTGAAAAGCACGCCGCTGATAGAGCAGACTCGGATCTCCGGGCACAGGGGAAGGGGCCGCAGGACAGCTGATTTTGCTGCTTGAGCAGCAGAAGTCAGTTTTTTTAAAAATTTGATAATTGATTCTGCCGCTGCCACGGCGGCAACGGCAGAAGCCAGGGTTTTGGGTTTTTTTTGTTTTCCTCCGTCGCGGGCCGCACAAAGTTGTCTCGCGGGCCGCGTGTTTGAGACCCCTGTTTTAAAAGCTCATGAAGCTTCCTCAGTTCCAGCTTATGTATAATTTCTGAAGTATTGCTTGGAGAAGAATATCCTGACGTTGGGTGTTTGAACCTTAGTGCTTTTTGGGGAAAAATAAACTTTTGTCTTTGTCTTTAACCCTGGGCTTACACGACTATCCTTGAACGAGGAAAAACTACAAGTCCCAGAATACCTTCCTGTGGACAAGAATAGTGTTTAATTCCTTTATTAGAGGACTAAAAATGGCATCCCTATGCCTCTAGGCCCTTGGCCGGGGCTGGGGTCACGACAAGTGGCGTAGTTCTTGGATTTATTTTCACGCATGCGCCAGGATTTTCCAAACACCTCAGGATTTGCATAGAAGACAAACGCATGGCTGAGCTGCGCAGAGGATTACAGTGGGAAAACGCAGGCAGGTCAACTAAGTCACAGAGGACAGCTGAGACCTTCACTTTTGAGAGACTTGAATCTACGCCTGTTCTCAGGTAACCTGTAGATAATTGAGCTAGTAAAGGATTCAAGTGCAAAAGTGCAGGAATCCCAAACAGCTTAAGCCAAGAGACTAGCTGAAATGTTGTTGTCGTACCGCACTTGGTGGTGTTTTTCTTTCTTTTCTTCCTTACAGAAAACTACGGCTATGGAGTGCAAGGATGTACTGCAATGGATGGCAGCTCAATTTGAGAAACAGAGGGAGATGTCATACCAGGCCCAGGAGCAGGCCGCAGCGGAGATGCAAGCAAAATAAAAACCTGTACTGGACATGATGGAGGCGTGACTGGCTAGCCAGAAGAAGACGGCAGAGGCGGCACAAACCTCTCCAGACTTTGCAGGGACAGTACATACCTGTGGGGTAGGAGCACAGTCTTGTGGGACATTTACTTTTGGACAGTTGTCTGAAAATGATAACATAGACGATTTCTTGAAATCGTTTGATAGGGTTGCACACACAGTAGGCTGGCCAAAGGAGCAATGGCCTGTACGCCTGGCCACATCCCTCAATGGTGAGGCATTGGCGGCGTATAGGGCCATGCCTGTGGCACTTGCTAACGACTATGATGAGCTAAGAAAGGCCATAAGGGATCGCCTAGGATTAACCCAGATGGTTTATCATCGCTTGCTAAGAAGTACAAAATTAAAACCTGGTGAGGCGCCAAAAGCTCTTTGCCAGAGGATCAGAAGTTTAGTAGAAAAGTGGTTGACACCAGAGGGTAAAACCATAGAATCTGTTATAGATAATATTGTGTTAGAACAATTCATGGCCACAGTCCCGAGGGACATACAAGCCTTCCTGATATTGCAAAACTGCCGGACCACAAGTGAAGCAACCTTGCTGACAGAACGCTATATAGAAGCGGAATTGGCGGGTCAGGGGAAAAGGGATGCTTCAAAAGCGGCAGGTTTTGAATTATCAAAAAGGAAGTTATGGCCAAAAGAGGATGGTATGAAAGTGCGTATGCCTATGCAAAAAAGCCACTGTATAAAGAGAAAATGTTTTCGGTGTGGTGTTGAGGGGCATTTGCAAAAGGATTGCAAAGCACGAACAGCACTGATAACTGCCAATGGAAAAGGAATCAGGGAAGGTTTTCTTCTGTCTGTAGAAGTGCAGGGCATTGCTACTGATGCTTTACTAGACTCCGGAGCAGATCAGAGTATGATTTCTAGAAAACTCTGGCGAGTGATAGAAACCCAGGGTGAGGCAGTCCCGAGCCAACCTGAAGGAAAGGTTAAGATTCGGTGCATTCATGGGGCATCGTCCTTTTATCCCGTACATAAAGTGATAGTAAAAGGCTTAGGGGTGAGAAAGGAAATCCTGCTAGCAATAGTCCCAAGGTTACCATATGACCTGGTGCTGGGTAGAGATTGGCCCCAATTCAAGAGGGGATTAGAGAAGGGTCTGCATCCATGGGCAGGTTTGGTATCTACACGTGCCCAGTCAGAGGTTTTAGATAGAGAGGAAGAACCGCCCGATGAGTCAGTATATGATCTTCCCTCTCATGAGGACCTAGTAACTCCCCCGTCGGATAAGAATAAGAAAAGAAAAGGGGAGAAGCGCCGAGAAAGGCAGTGCAGGGCCCAAAACAGAGCAGAGTTAGAAGAGGGACAAGGGTTGCCTTGGGTCCCGGCTGAGCTAGTGGAAAAGTTCCCATCCTTTCCCAAGGAGCAGCAAGCTGATCCCACTCTTACGCGGGCATTTGAATACGCCCAGGTGGAAAGGGATACCTTTCCAAAGTTCCTATTAGATCAGGGAGTGTTATAAAGGGAAAGTCTGGATCCCCGCTCTAGGACTATCCGTAAGCAGCTGGTGGTGCCTACGGCGTTTAAAACGGTGGTTTTGAGATTAGCTCACGACCACCCGGTAGGAGGTCATAAAGGAGTACAGGGGACTCTGGACCAGATATTAGCTCATTTTTACTGGCCGGGCTTTTTCAAAGAGACCTCGCGATTCTGTGAGTCCTGCCCTTCTTGCCAACGAGTCCTCGTCCATCAGAGGTACCCATGCTCCCCATGCCCGTAATATCAGAGCCCATTCGCAGAATAGCAATGGATATAGTGGGCCCTCTGGTAAAGACACCCCGAGGGTTCCAATACATGTTAGTCATAGTGGATCAAGCCACCAGGTTTCCCTGGGCCATTCCCCTGCATAATATATCCGCCAAAACGGTAGCTTCCGAGGTGATAAAATTATTCTGCAAGGTAGGTTTTCCACAGGAGGTGCTCACAGACCGAGGCAGTAATTTCATGTCTAAGTATTTGGCCCAGGTGTGGGACGCCTTCGGGATCCAACATGTTAAAACTGCCGCGTATCACCCGCAGTCAAATGGCCTGGTGGAAAGACAAAACCAGACATTGAAGCAAATGTTAAGGCGAGGCTTGGATGGTAACATGGCAGAGTGGGATACGATGCTTCCCTTTGTCTTGTATGCCTGCCGAGAGCGAATACAGGCATCCTTGGGAGCCTCCCCTTATGAATTAATGTATGGGCGGGCTCCATGAGGAGTTTTGGATATATTGCGAGAGCAGTGGGTTGAGCCTGAGGTGGAGGAAACAAGAGTACCCCATTTTTTGAGGGATTTAAGGGGATGGTTGCACCGAACCTCTCAAGTGGCGGAGAAATATTTAAGAGCCAGTCAGTAGCGCCAGAAAAATTACTACGATCGGGGTACCAAACCCCGCCAACTAGTTGTAGGTGAGAAAGTAGTAGTAATGGTGGCGGGCGCCAGCCCAAAATTTGAGAGCCAGTGGAAAGGGCCATATAAAGTGGTCAAACAGGTAGGTCCCATATCTTACGCAGTAGAAAAGGGGAAGGACCGCCAACAGGTGTACCATGTAAATGTTTTGAGGCCCTGGCATGAACGAATAGCATTCGCTCAGCTGGCTGAAGTACAGAGAAATACAGACACCCTAGCAAGAATTACGAGCTGTGCGGGTAAAATCTCGCCAGCCCGTAATATCTTAAGGGGGGGGATATGTGATGAGGAAAGCCCTGCTGGACAGATGGAAATAGGAAAGATAGTGAATATACCTTTAAGGAAAGAGACATTCCTGAAATTCACAGGTTCCAGACTGCAGTCAAAGAAAGAAAGCACGGAGTTGATAGAGACAGTTTGCCACACCCAAGCTCTGCTGACGTAAGTGCAAGCTTAGGGGATAATGGCAAACACCTGTGCAGAGACAGAGAAAGGCTAGCAAAGAAGCAGCCTTACAAACCCTGCTCAGAAGGAAAGAAGGGGGTTCAGAATCAGGTTGTGGTTCAAACTGTTTGTGTTCCAGTTCCAGTCCAGAATCGTGGGCAGGTTCAGAGAGTTCAGCGTGTTTCAGCTGTTCCAGGAGTTCAGAGAGAGGAACTCAGAGGAGGAAACATCAGGGGAAGGAGAAGGACGTGGAAGGATCCTGAGAGCGAAGAAACCACGTGTGCTTTGCTTAGAGAAAGAAAGCAGGGAAGTTTTCTACCTCGGGTCTCGGACGGAAGGTTTCAAGCTGCTCAAAGGTGGGTGAACAAGGCTATAGCTAGAAGTAACCAGAACCCCGCCTGGAGCAAAGAACCGTGGCTGAACAGCGGAGAGGAACCAAGGCAACTGAACCAGGGAGTGATATCCTATACTAGAGGTACAGATATTCCTTACCGGGGAAACCAGTGCTGGAGGGAGGTCCAGGGATTTCCCCAGAGCATTCACCGAGGAGCAGATTGTGGGAGTTCAGAGCCAGACGTATATGTTTTAGAACAAGAGGATATACAAGTGGACTGTACGGAGCAAAACTCCATATCAGGTGAATTGCCAATGGATTGTACATTATGCCAGATAGAAGCTATGAAAGTCTGTTGATAAGAAATGTTTGATAAAGAAAGGTCTTGAGAAGCAGTGTGAATGAACCTAGTTTTGTTTTGCTAAGAAATACCTACTAACTCAAGAGAACGTTGCCAGCTTCTACATTTTTGTGTTTAAAGGAGCAGAAGGTAAATGAGGACCTTTAACTTTGCTTAAACAGAGAAGCTGTATTTTGTTTTGCTGATTACCTTATGAAAACAACTGCACATGTTTTAAAAGCTCATGAAGCTTCCTCAGTTCCAGCTTATGTATAATTTCTAAAGTATTGCTTGGAGAAGAATATCCTGACATTGTGTGTTTGAACCTTAGTGCTTTTTGGGGAAAAATAAACTTTTGTCTTTGCCTTTAACCCTTGGCTTACACGACTATCCTTGAACGAGGAAAAACTACAAGTCCCAGAATGCCTTCCTGTGGACAAGAATACTGTTTAATTCCTTTATTAGAGGACTAAAAATGGCAGCCCTATGCCTCTAGGCCCTCGGCCGGGGCTGGGGTCACGACACTAGGTATCACCCTAGATCAACACTTAACGTTCTCTACCCACATAGAAAACATCACCAGGCACATATACTGTAAACTCAACTGTACAACATCTCAAGCCTCTCCTAACTTCCAAACATTCCTTCAAGCTCTCTTCCCACATCTGGACTACTGCAACATCATCCTCCAAGGCCTACCTAAGAAAGCAGTCTACCCACTTAGCTAGCACCCAGCACAGCAGCATGTACCCTCTGCGATGCCAGCATAACTGAGCACATCTCCACTACTCAAACAGCTTCACTGGCTACCCGTCATTGAATGCATAAAATTCATAGCCATCCTTACAGTTTTCAAGATCCTGAACAGCCTATCAGCTATTCACCTTCAAACAATAGTACAGGAGACCAAAGATAACCGCACAAGAAGAACCGGTGCCCAGAACACCTTAGCAACCCCAGCATCCTTTACCAGAACCAGCATCCAGTAGAGCCTTCTCCATATATACACCCTCTCTCTGGAACTCAATCCCACCCAAACTCCGGGCCACAAAGGATCTACTAGCATTCAGAAGGGCCCTCAAGACTCACCTCTTTACAGCCTACTTACACTGAGGACAAGACATAATGCCTCATGCAACCGTAAGTGCCGGCATGTACATGTGGAAATTGCCAAGTTTCCTCCGTTGACTTTTCCCACATGTAGATTTGCAAAATGGTTCCTTTGGCTCCATGTATCAGCACTTACACGTGCATTCCTGCCAGCTCCTTATTCATATTTTAGAAAGGGCTCCACGCATCGGCACTTACACGTGCATTCCTGCCAGCTCCTTATTCATATTTTAGAAAGGGCTCCACGCATCGGCACTTACACGTGCATTCCTGCCAGCTCCTTATTCATATTTTAGAAAGGGCTCCACGCATCGGCACTTACACGTGCATTCCTGCCAGCTCCTTATTCATATTTTAGAAAGGGCTCCACGCATCGGCACTTACACGTGCATTCCTGCCAGCTCCTTATTCATATTTTAGAAAAGGCTCCACGCATCGGCACTTACACGTGCATTCCTGCCAGCTCCTTATTCATATTTTAGAAAAGGATCCACGTATCGGCACTTACACGTGCATTCCTGCCAGCTCCTTATTCATATTTTAGAAAAGGCTCCACTCATTGACACTTACACGTGCATTCCTGCCAGCTCCTTATTCATATTTTAGAAAAGGCTCCACCTATCGGCACTTACACGTGCATTCCTGCCAGCTCCTTATTCATATTTTAGAAAAGGCTCCACTCATTGACACTTACACATGCATTCCTGCCAGCTCCTTATTCATATTTTAGAAAAGGCTCCACCTATCGGCACTTACACGTGCATTCCTGCCAGCTCCTTATTCATATTTTAGAAAAGGCTCCATGCATCGGCACTTACACGTGCATTCCTGCCAGCTCCTTATTCATATTTTAGAAAAGGCTCCACCTATCGGCACTTACACGTGCATTCCTGCCAGCTCCTTATTCATATTTTAGAAAAGGCTCCACCTATCGCACTTACACGTGCATTCCTGCCAGCTCCTTATTAATATTTTACAAAAGGCTCCACCTATCGGCACTTACACGTGCATTCCTCCCAGCTCCTTATTCATATTTTAGAAAGAGCTCCACCTATCGGCACTTACATGTGCATTGCTTCCAGCTCTTTATTCATATTTTAGAAAAGGCTCCACCTATCGGCACTTACATGTGCATTCCTGCCAGCTCCTTATTCATATTTTAGAAAAGGCTCCACTCATCAGCACTTACACGTGCATTCCTGCCAGCTCCTTATTCATATTTTAGAAAAGGCTCCACGCATCGGCACTTACATGTGCATTCCTGCCAGCTCCTTATTCATATTTTAGAAAAGGCTCCACGCATCGGCACTTACACGCGCATTCCTTCCAGCTCCTTATTCATATTTTAGAAAAGGCTCCACGCATCGGCACTTACACGTGCATTCCTGCCAGCTCCTTATTCATATTTTAGAAAAGGCTCCACTCATCGGCACTTACACATGCATTCCTGCCAGCTTCTTATTCATATTTTAGAAAAGGCTCCACGCATCGGTACTTACACGTGCATTCCTGCCAGCTTCTTATTCATATTTTAGAAAAGGCTCCACGCATCGGTACTTACACGTGCATTCCTGCCAGCTCCTTATTCATATTTTAGAAAAGGCTCCACTCATTGGCACTTACATATGCATTCCTGCCAGCTCCTTATTCATATTTTAGAAAAGGCTCCATGCATCAGCACTTACACGTGCATTCCTGCCAGCTCCTCATTCATATTTGGCAGAGCCTTTTCTAAAATATCACTGGAACTGTGTATGTCACAACCTCGATGTCTCAATTCGGATCTCCATGTACTATCTAAAATGTGCTTTCACCTGTGTTTGTCGGTAATAATCATTCTCCTGATACTCAGTTCTCCAAATTTTGCCTT
Source organism: Ichthyophis bannanicus (assembly GCA_033557465.1). Taxonomy (NCBI): domain Eukaryota; kingdom Metazoa; phylum Chordata; class Amphibia; order Gymnophiona; family Ichthyophiidae; genus Ichthyophis; species Ichthyophis bannanicus. Next base: position 133,929,903 of record CM066037.1, read on the forward strand.
GGGTCACAATGTGTCCACGGAGATATTGGGTGAGGGGGAAGGGAAGGTAGGAGGGGGAATCTATTAATGAATAGAAATGTTCTCAATGCACATTCAAACACTGTACACTTGAGGCGCTGTACATCTGAGCAGCTTGTGTAGCTTTGGATTTCTATTGGGCTGCAAATTGCCCTATATACAGAACCGGCACTACTCATTAGGTGAACTTGGTGGCAGGGCTGGCCCAAGGGTTTCTGCCGCCTTAGACAGAAACCACAGCCATGTGGCCCCCCACTGATGCCATCCCCTCAGCTGATGCTGCCCACCCTTCAGCTGCCTCCAATTCCATCTCGGGTGGGGGAGGTAGACAGTGACAGTATTTCCAAAAGTCACAACATTTTGCTGCCACTTTTGGAAATACTGCCACTGCCCACCTCCCCCCCAAATGGAATCGGTGGCAGCTGAGGGGGCATGGCTGCCCATGTGTGCTGCTGCCACTGCTGCCCACCCATGTCGGTCACCCTAGGCGGCCGCCTTGCTCGCCTAGTGGATCGGACGACCCTGCTTGGCAGTCACCAGCCTTTCAAAGATGGCCCACTGCCACCGCTGTCTTCCCTCTACACAGGGCCAGCCCAATGGTTTCTGCTACCTAAGGAAGACGTCCTGGCCATGCCTCCCTCCCCCATCATGCCAAGCTGTCCCCCATGCCACGCCGCACTGTGCCGCCACCCTTGTTGATTCTGTCTTCTGCGGAGTCCACCGGCGGTGGCAGTTTAAAAGTGGTGGTTTTGTGCTGCTGCTTTGGTGCCTGTGGCAAGCCTGCTGTAGGCATCAAAGTAGCGGCACATAGTTACTGTACCACTCCCCTCACCCCCCCCCCCCCCCAATGTCTGCCTCCCTAGTCGGCCACCTAGCTCGCAAAATGGAGGGGCCGGCCCTGCCTCTCTAGGACCAGCAACAGCGGTGGCAATGACATTAAAACAATAACGCAGAATTTATCCAAAACCTCCAACACTGCATGCTGCTGGTGCTCTGCTTTCACCAGCCGCACTCCACCCCCAAACAAGCAGGAAGTCTGCAGGGAAAATAGCAAACAGGGAAAGAAACATTAAAAACTAAGGCATTATCAAACTAGGGAAAAGGTGGGTGCATGGTCGACCGTTAATAATAATGATAGAGGAGAGTAACAATTTATAGGTTGAAGGGAAGCACCAGAAATCCAAGTGCTGGCTCAGCCACCCACCAAAGCCCTGCTCAAGATTAATTCCCTCTGGAAGAGAAGGAGAGGACCCTTTCCAGAGAAGGAAAGAAGATGGGCCAGACAGAGCTCCTGTAGCTTAAAAAAAGGAACCCTGAGAGCTCAGTGGAAGAAGAGATACTCAACAGACCTCAGATGCTCCCAGCAAGAAGAGATCAGGGTTTTGCAGAGACGTGAAGGAACTGAGAAGATGCAGAAGGCTGAGTAGCTGCCAGCAAGGAAGCTCTGAAGGACTTAAAAGCAGCTGGAGCTGAGAGTGACCAACAAGATGAAGAAAGGTCAAGAATTTGGCAGCTGAGATTTAATGCTAAAAAATGCAGAATTATGTATTTGGGCTGCAAAAATCCAAGGGAGCGGTACAGTGTAGGGGGTGAAGTACTTCTGTCCACTAAAGAAGAGCGGGACGTGGGCATGATTGTGTCTGACGATCTTAAAGTAGCTAAACAGGTAGAAATGGTGACGGTGAAAGCCAGAAGGATGCTTGGGTGCATAGGGAGAGGAATGGCTAGCAGAAAAAAGGAGGTGATAGTGCCTCTGTATAAGTCTTTGGTGCAACAAAAGAGAGTGAGTAACTCAAAAGGTTTTATTGAAAATACCACAATGATCAGGAAGTACAAGAATACCTAACCCTAGACCCGAAACGACTGTGTTTTGGCAGAGCCTTCTTCAGGGGTTAATACTAAAAACAAACACACATAGACATAGTTAAAATAAGTACATTAAAACCATTAAAAATGCTAATAACATAACTAATAAAAGAAGGTATGAAAAGAACTATACAAATCAGCAATAATATCATAAAACATAGCATAAGATCATTAATAAGATATAAAAGGACTATATAAATAAATAATACCATAGAACATAATGTATGAAACACATAAAGGAAAACGTGTGATGAGAGACTAAAGTCATCAGCTATGGACACTCCAAGTTAATATTTAAACATGTGCCTACAAGCATTGTAATGGCAAAAACCATGATCCATTTTAAAAGACCTAGGAGAGGCTGAAAATGGGCTTCCTTCCCCCTTGCTTCCCCCCCCCCCCCTCTTCTGCACTGCAAGGGCTGCTTGGGCAGAATTTTCTAACTGTAAATATGGGTCCATGCGCTAAAACCAGCGCCATGGTAAAAGCTCTATGCTAAGTGCTTAGCAGGGGTTGGAGCAGAGATCAGGTATGGCCGCCGGTGACAACTAGCACATAGGACATTATCGTGTACTAACTGTCACAACTGCTGATAGCACAGCTGCACTTAATGCCATCTCAAGAAGTGACGTTAAGTGTAGCCAAGCTACTAGAAGTCAGGTAATGTGGTCACTGCCCCAACCCCCCGTTCAAAATATAGCAATGGTAGCAAGCACCAATGACAAGCATGTCCACCTGCCCCCTGATCCCAATCTCAATCTGTCAGAATGCCTTCTCATTTTCCCCAATCCAATGCCCTCTCCCCATGATCTGATTCCCCCACACACATTCCATCCCCCTCAGTGCCAGACCCAACTCTCCTCCCCTTCCAACCTCCCTCCTGCCCCCCCCCCCCCCCCAATACTTACAGTTAATTCATCTCTGGTGTCTAGTGGATGGGCAGGAGCAATCTTCCTTTTCTACTCCCCTGTTGCCACCCGAGTTCAAAATTGCAGATTTAACGCCTATCAGGGGGTCTGAAGAGTGAACTCAGCTGCCAGTGACACAGGAAAGCCTGGACTACTGATCCTACCTGTGTTGCACGAAGTTTGCTCTCATATGAGACTGCATTTGAAGAATGGTTTTGGCACAGAAAACCTATGCTAGTCACAGAGAGGAAATGGAACTGAGTGGTACATGCTTGGGAAGGCAGAATATGTGCTAGAGCAAAGGCTAAATGGAAGTGAGGGGGGGTGGCCATTGGTGATGTACGATGAGGTCAGTCTAAAGTGATCATGAACTGCAACTTAGTTGTTCTGTTACTACTAACTAGCTGGAGATGCAGCAGTCAGGAAAACCTTGACAGTGATTGATGGACAGCTATGCATGAATAGATCTGAACTGTCAGGAGGGCTTTTTTATTCTAACAAACTCTCATCATCTAATGAAGACATTTGAAGGGAAGGATATCTTTAGCCCGATGCAAAAGAGTTTGATTTAAATAAATGACTAAAAAAGTCTCGGATGTAATAAAATTCCCTATATTGATAGAAAGCCTCTGTATTTCAAACAAAGATTATGCTTCTTAGACCTAAAAATGACTTCTACTTTCATAAAAACCCTGTGAAGTCCTGCAGATGGTTCCAAGCTGTAGGACATGGTTTGTGGTCCAGACAGAGAATCATTAGATTTTAAGGATTGTCAGACTGAAATAACTTGATGAGTGTTGTGGGTTTTGTATGGCGAGACTCCAAGCTGTGAGAGAATTTGATAGTTCAAAGCTGGGGGCTGATAGCTGCTGAGTTAATAGGCTATTCTTAAACTACAGGAGGCTTTGCTGAATTTTGTTGGGGAAGGGTTTTTGGAATTGATCAGGAGCATCTGAGCTGCAGAAGGAAGATTAGTTTCATCTTCCTAGGGGCTGAAGGCTTCTGTTGAAGGATTTCCACAAAAAAGGACAAAGTATGCATAGTACCTTAACAAAGTGGATATAAATTCTACTGGGAATTTTCCAAGCTGGGGATAGAATTTCTTTTAACATTTTTTAAGATACAATTCTTTAAGAAAAAGTCAGAATGGAAATATTCTACCTAAGCTGCTAAGGGTGTATTATTTAACATAAAATTTGGCTTGTCTATAAAATGTGTTTTCATTCTTGGGCACTGATGGGAGAAATGGGGGAGGCGGGCGGCACGGTGATGACTTCTTTGAAGCTGTTGCAGGCCTTAAAGCATGTGCACACACTCATGGCTTGCTGCTCCTGCCTCCCCTGAGGCAAACGCCTTCGTGTCAGAGGGTGCGGAAGCAGCAGACTGTAAGTGCATGCATGCACTTTAAGGCCTGCTGCAGAACTGTAGTACTGGAGGGGATTGCCATGTCATCCACTAGGGTTTCCCACCCTAGGCAGCTGCCTAGTACACCTAGTAGATGAGCCGGCCCTGCTTATAAAATGATGTCATTTGTTGTGTGCATAAAAGTATGCACAGTAAGAAGAAGGTTATGCAACCCACGTGCAGGCATGCATGTAGTTTATAAAATACACATCTACAAACATTCTTCATTGGTGTGCATTTCACCTAGTCCCAAACTGATGTAAATGGATGCGGCTGTATTTTAGCTATGATTTCAGCAGGTTCTATGACAGGCTTCTCATTTTGGGGCTGTTCATAGATCCCAAGGGCCCACAAACAGTTCTATTTCTTCACCAGGACCTCTCTCACTCAGCTTGCATACACTACTAGCTACAGTATGAGACAGGTTGGGGAAGGGAGAGATATTCCTTCAGGGCCCAGGCACAACCACTCCACACTTCACAAAAACTCCAAGGCTGGATTGCGATGCTCCAACTGACTTTAATGTGCAAAGAAGTAACATAAAGATAGCCCAGAAGATAATCCTTCCTGTCTGGAGGATGTATAACCATCAGTAATACAGTTTGCACCACACTGCCCCATACACGTCCATTATTTGTGTCTGTGATCCCAGCTTAATGCTTATCTGTCTTGATAAGGCTTAGGGGTTCTCTGTGTAGGACTCCTTTTCGCGCAAATAACAGGGCTCAAAACAAGTTATCTGTCTGCACTATGGGATCCTCTTCTGCCCACTCTCCTACCTGATTAGAAAGGAAATTCTCCTCAAAGGAAAGCAGACATAGTGGTAAAGGAGAAAAACACCAAAATGGCATAGAGGTGTCAGTTTCAAGTGATTATTCTGTGAACTTATTGAGAGGGAGAAGATCCTCAAGTACCAGGAAATGCAGTCACAGACCAAGTAAATGTGGCAGAAAGATACAGAGATATTTCCCATCATGTTGGGTCCACAGACTTGATTAAGAGGAATTTCAATCATACCTTGAAAAATTGCCTATACAGAAGAGTTATGGGATGACATCCAGAAGGTTGTGTTGGAAACAGGCAGAAGTCTCTACAAAAGGTGAAAATGCAAAAATGGACAAAATGGATGACTGAAGAAACTCTGAAAATTTCCCAGAAACATGGAGATGCTAAAGCCAGAGGAGAAAGAGAGGCAATCACAGAACTCAACAGAGATTTCCAACATGCAGCAGGACAAGACAAGGAGAAGTATTACAATGATGTATGCAAGGCAATAGAATCAGAAACTATTAGAGGAAGAACAAGATCGGCTTTTCTAAAGCTACGAGAATTAAAGAAAAAATTCCAGCCTCAAATTGGAAGGATCCATGCTGAATGATGCTGAGAAGATCAAGAAAAGGTGAAAAGAATATACAGAGTTATTATACCATAAAGATCAAGTGGACCAACAGCCTTTTCAACCTGCACCTTATGATCAGGAACCATTGGTGATGAAAGAAGAAGTCAAAGCAGCATTGAAAGCCTTATCAAAAAACAAAGCATAGGACATTGATGGCACTCCCATTGAAGTATTACAGCAATCAGATGAAACTGTTACCATAATTACAAAGCTCTGCCAGGAAATTTAGAAGACAAATTCATGGTCAACTGACTAGAAATGATCTGCGTTTATACCAATACTGAAGAAAGGTGATCTGAATGACTGTGGAAATTATAAAACAATCGCTCTGATCCCACATGCCGTAAAGATTCTACTCAAGATCATTTAGCAGAGATTACAACCATACCTGGAACGAGAACTGCCTGAAGTGCAAAGCAGGGTTCAGGAAAGGGCGAGGAATGAGCGACATCATTGCGGATGTGAGCTGGATCTTTGCAAAAACTAAAGAATATCAAAAGGATATCCATGTGTGTTTTATTGACTACAGAAAGGCTTTTGACTGTGTAAACCATGAGAAACTCTGGGCCACATTAAGAAGCATGGGTATACCAGAACACCTGATAGTTCTCTTGCACAATCATTACATTGATGAAGATGCAATAGTTCGAATGGAACTAGGAGAAGCAGAATGGTTTAAAATCAGCAAAGGTGTAAGACAAGGCTGCATACTGTCCCCCTACCTCTTTAATTTATATGCAGAACAAATCATCAGAGAAGCAGGACTGTATGAAGACAACAGAGGTGTGAAGATTGGTATTAGACTCATCAACAACCTTCGCTATGCTGATGATACCACTTTACTGGCTGAAAGTGAAGACAATCTAAAACAGTTGCTTCTCAAGATTAAGGAACATAGGGGTATGTTAACTAAACCGTCTTAATGTGCGCTCTGTGACGTTATCGCGCGATAAGGTACCTTATCGCGTGATAATGGCGCTTTATCAGGCGCACAGGTACCTTAGCATGCGATAACGCGCGCAGCGGCGCAAACGAGCGCTGAAGGTGGGGAAAGGCTCTCGGAGGGCAGAGGAAGGCTCCCCAGGGGCAGAGAGAAGGGGTCAATGGGTGGAGAGTGGGAGGGGAGAGGCTCCCCGCACACTAACACTGTGAAATCCGAGGCTCAAAACTAACGCCAGTGAAACCCTGGCGTTAGAGCTGATTTAAAGGGAAAAGAAACCATTTACGTCAGCAATGTACAGCAAAACCAGGGAAACCTACAAAAAGTGATAAGTGTGATACATGTGCACGGAACAAAAGGGCAAATAAACCTTGAAAAATGTACAGAAGAAAATGTAAAAATAAAATAACCAAGCTGGCCAATAGTGATATCAATGGGAAACATCAAAAAACACTCCCAAGAAAGCTCCAAAAAAAAAGATATGAATTTTGGAAGGGTCTATGTTCCGTCCCCATACAAGGTGAATGAGCCCACAGTGTAATTGCGCTGAGCAGGGTTTCCGACTCCATCGGCCAGGTTTCCTATGGCATGCACATGTTCCACAACAGCAGGGCGGGCATGTCAGAACAGGAAACTGGACAGATGCTGGAAAAGGGGACACAGAGGGCTGCAGGCGGCACATGCTGCGGTGCAGCTGGCCCACAGTGCGGACTAGGGTGATGCCTAGCTGGCCCATAGGAATCCTGAAACAGTAGAGCAGCCAGACAGCAACTGCTGAGGGCCCAACATGGGCACGTGTGCTTCCCACAATGTCACAGGGGATAGTACCCAGCAGGTACCCCAAAGGGCACGTAAAATTGGCATGCGGTGCTGGGGGAAGCACCCCTACCCCAGAACCCGCACCATAGGCAGCCACCTACCCGCACACTGGATGGCCTGAGACGGCGCTCCACCAGCACTACCAGCAGAAGGGCATGTCAGCATGGTGGCAGAGGGATACTGGTGGTGGAGGGGGCAGTGGCAGCTGCCCAGAGCAGACTGTGGCCTAGCCCTTTGTAGGTGGGTGCCATGCACTGCAACAGACAGGCCCTGTCTGACAAACAGTCATGGTATCACCAGGGAATGCACCATCTCTGTGAGAACATGGTGGTGCAGTGCACACAGCCAGTGTGTTCAGGCGCAGAAGGTCACAGGTTCAAGTCCCAGCTGTGGTTCCTGCCAACCCAGTCCCCATATTTTACCCACTACCAAAATGTGCTAATACAGACAGAACCTTTATTGCAGATGACGTAAACATGCCCAAAACACCTACATTTTACCCTACAGAGCACAGACACCATAAACATGCGCATTACCTAGAGCAGAGTCTCCCAAATGCAGTCCTGGAGGGCCAAACACCATTCAGGTTCCATGCTGTCTCTAATAAAGATGCCTGTGCTGTATTTCTATGCGCCGCCCCCATGGTATGCAGATGTATCTCATGCATATGCATGAGGAACATCATGAAAACCCGAACAGTGTCTGGCCCACCAGGACTGGAGTCGGGACCTCTGCCCTAAAGCAGCAGCCAACAGGGGCAAACACACCCGCACCCACAGGCTCCATTATCCAATGCCTCCTGGAGAGGCAGGATGTTGGGCCCTGCGTGCATCTCCCAATACTAGCACTTGCATACCTTAGCAATGCCACCCTAAACCTGGGAATACGGTACACAGCTATCAAAAGGTTGCTATGATTACTGGCAGATAGCAATTCCGAGGTTAAGTATAATTTTCTGAGTGAGCTGCATCATAGCAACCTTTCTGATGTCTTTGGAGTGTGCTACAGGTCTTATGTCTGACAGTGTTTACCACCCTGGGGGGTGACCCCAACAGTATTGCGTACCATAGCCATGCCTGCACTGTGCCCAGGACTGGTGCAGTGGCCAGGGCTGCCAAACACCTCTATAGTTGCACAATGCTGGCATAGGTGTGGGGAGTGTGTGTCTGTCTATCCAGTGTGTGGTGGCTGCAAACACCCTCCACAGCCCACACTGCTAGCACTGTTGCCAATACTGGCCTGCCAATGTGCATAATGAGGAGCAAGGTACTGTGGGAATAGCCAGGATAGGGTGGCCTGGCCTGGATTCATCTGTACATAGCATAGGGCAATGGCTTGGACATTGTAGTGGCCGGCCACTACCTGCATGGACAGGGTGGCCACAGCATGTCCTGCTGGGAGGTCACTCTCACCCTGACTGAGCAGTGACCACAGCATGGCTAGGTTCCCCCTTAGTGCTATATAGTATTTCTCTCATGTGATATTTATGGGTTCTCTTTTGGGCCCAATCACTGACTTATCTGCTTGGTGTGTATGCTGACATCCCAGTTCTGGGTACACGCATCTCCTCCAGGAACATGCACTATGGACTAGCTAGCAGACTGTCTGCAGCTAGTATGTGTCTTGCTGGAACACCCTGCAGGGTGCAGTGGCTGGAGGCTTGCTGCTGGGGAATGTCAGATAGTGGTGGAGGACAGCTGTGCATTTCCAGGCCTACTGTCTGTCTGCTATTGCTTTATGGATGTGTACAGTTCTGCATTGCCTGCCCTGTAGGGTGTCTGTTCCCCAGCAGGACTGGGGTTGTTGGTCCCCTCTACTGCCACCATTGCAGGGAGGTAGAATGTGGATCTGTTGGTGGGCAATCCTGTTTCTCACCCTGAGCCCCAGATGGTGGGTTGTGTGGTGGTACATAATCTGCCTATGGGTCCAAACACCCCCCCCCCCCTTCACCTACATCATGTAACCATGGCACCAACACAGGATATGCACTATTCTGGGTGCATCATAGCCCATAAGGGCTAGACATGACTGAGAAATACAGAAGGACACAGATGTATCCTAGGTGTGTCTGCAGGAACTACCTATCACACACAGTAGCACTGATGGGGACCTGCAGCATGGCGTATTTCAGCCACGCAAGGTGCTGTGGACCTGGTGCTGGGCGCCCCACCTCAGAGTGAGCACAGTACCCACACAATGTGACGGTCTGTAGCTACTCTGTGCCAGTACCACACACGGTCGGTTCCCCCTACCAGGCCGAGGTGCTGTGGGGGTGCATACCCCATCTTGTGCCCATCTGTAGACTGCTGATTTGCATGTGCAGTGCATCATGGGTACGGGTGGGTTAACCTTATCCTGGTAACCACAGCAGACAGTTTGTGTGGTGACATGCAGTCCTTCTGTAGCCAGCCAGGAGCTTGCTAACAGCTGTAGCCCACTGGTTACTTCACTGCCTGTGGGGCCAGAGGTTATGGGTTCAAACCCCTGGTGGGGTTATTTGATAAGGCTGTCTGAGGCATTGTCTATTTTTAATGTACATTAGTGCTGCCAGCAGAAACACCCTCAGTGTACTGCAACCATAAGGCACCTTATAGGGCGCCCTATAAAGTGCCTTATCAGGTGTCCTCTAAAGCACATTATAGGGTGCCCTATAGGGGACATTATAGGGTGCCTTGGCAGACAGTGCACTTTATAATATGCCCTATGGAGTGCCTTATAGGGTGCCTTATGCGGCACCTTAGGTTACGACACGTGAGGGTGTGTTTGCTGGCAGCACTAATTAAACTACAAATAAAATGCCTCAAAAATCAATACTTACACGTAAAAGCTACTGGCTCAGCCAGCCTTATGGATTAGGCACACTGGGGGATCAAACTCATGACCCCTGTACTATCAGGTAGTGTATTAACCATTGTGCTACACCTCTGTTTCTGTGTTTGTATGTCTGCGCACCTACTTAAGATTACCGCGTGTTAACGTGCTTAGCGGCATCTCGCCTGATAATGTGCGCAGCGCACGTTATCACGCGATAATCTCGTTTTGCTACTTTAAGACCGACACGCCCACTCCTTTTATGGCAGCCTGCACACTATTGCCGGGCGCATGTTAAGACTGCTTAGTAAACATACCCCATAGTCTTAAAATGGGCCTGCACCTTAACGTTAAGAACATAAGAACATAAGATATGCCATACTGGGTCAGACCAAGGTCCATCAAGCCCAGTATTCTGTTTCCAACAGTGGCCAATCTAGGTCATACGTACCTAGCAGTTTCCCCAAGGGACACAGGTTCCACAGTGCTTGTATTGGTTCAAGCATTGATATCCTGGGTCCCTTCTTAATAATGGTTTATGGACCTTTCCTCCAGGAACTTGTCCAAACCTTTTTTAAACCCAGCTACACTAACAGCCTTTACTACATCCTCCGGTAACAAATTCCAGAGTTTGATTACACGTTGAGTGAAAAAATATTTTCTTTTATTAGTCTTAAATAGTTTACCCTGTAGCTTCATTGCATGTCCCCTAGTCTTTCTATATTCTGATAAGGTAAACAATCAATCTACGTTTACCCGTTCCACTCCGTTCATTAATTTATAGACTTCTATCATATCTCCCCTCAGCCGTCTCGTTTCCAGATTAAAGAGCCCCAACCTTTTTAGCCTTTCTTCATAGGTGTATCCTTCCATCCCCTTTACCATTTTGGTGGCTCTTCTCTGAACCTTTTCTAAAATCGCTATATCCTTTTTAAGATACGGTTAAGAAGACAAAGATCCTAGCAAAATCAAGAAGTTCATCATTGATGGGGTAGAAATTGAAATAGTTGACAACTTTAACCTACTTGGATCAACAATCAATAAAGGAAGGACCAGCAGTCAAGAAATCTGATGATGCATTGCTCTTGGCAGAATGGCTTTGAAAGTTCTAGACAAGATTCTCAAGAGCAGAGATTTCTCTGTCCATACAAAGATTTGACTTGTTCAAGTCATGGTGTTTTCAATAACATCATATGGATGCAAAATTTGGACAGTGAAAAAGATAGATATGAAGAAAATTGATGCCTTTGAATTAAGGTGCTGGTGATGAATACCGTTTATATCATGGACTGCCTGAAGAACAAACAAGTCAGTAATAGAGGAGATCAAACCTAAGCTTTCCTTAGGAGATAGAGAAGCTTTTAAACTAGAAATTAGGGGAAAGCCGACAGTCACCCAGGAGCGCATGGTTCGGACGAAGGTATCCTTGAAGGATACTACCAAAAGCAATGAGGTTCCAAAAGGGAGTATAGTAGCCGAAATGCCCTTGAGTAAGGAGCAGACAGAGAATAAAGATTCCAAATTACCCATGCCTACCAATAGCCAGATTAATATGAATAAAATACAGTCTCTAAAATGCTTGTATGCCAATGCTAGAAGTCTAAACAATAAGATGGGAGAGTTAGAATATATGGCACTAAATGAGAGGTTAGATATGATTGCACTCTCAGAGACATGGTGGAAGGAGAATAACCAGTGGGACACTGTGATACCTGGATACAAACTATATCGTAATGATAGAGCTGATCAAATTGGTGGAGGGGTTGCGCTCTATGTTAGAGAGGGCATTGAGTCAGAAAGGATTAAAGTTTTGCAGGGAACAAAAATTGCTGTAGAATCTCTATGGATTGAAATTCCACTTATGAAGGGGAAGGTGATGGCAGTGGGGGTGTACTATCGACCGCCTGGCCAGAATGAACAAATGGATGATGAAATGCTCAAAGAAATCACAGAAGCTAACAAAAGTCACAACAGAGTAGTAATAATGGGTGATTTCAATTACCCCGGTATCGACTGGGTCAGTGTCACGGCAGGACAAACTAAAGAGATAAAGTTTCTAGATGGAATAAATGACTGCTTCTTGGAGCAGCTGGTTCATGAACCGACCAGAGGGGAAGCCATACTGGACCTAGTCCTTAGTGGAACGCCAGATCTGGTGCAAGAAATAAGGGTGTTGGGACCACTTGGCAATAGTGACCATAATATGATCATGTTTGATTTAATTATTGGAGAACAAATAGTAAAGAAATCCACAGTACTACCTTTTAACTTTCAAAAGGGAGACTATGATAGAATGAGGAATATAGTTAGGAAAAAACTAAAAGGAGCGGTTCCAAAGGTTAAAGACTTACAGCAAGCTTGGGCGTTATTTAAAACTACTATCCTCGAAGCCCAGACCAGCTGTATTCCACGCATTAAGAAGAGTGGGAGAAAGTCCAAAAAACTGCCAGCATGGTTTAAAGGTGAGGTCAGAGAGGCTGTTGCTGCCAAAAAAGCAACCTTCAGGAAATGGAAAAAAGAGCCAAATGATGAAAACTGGAAACAGCACAAGCACTGGCAAGTTAAATGCAAAGCATTGATAAGGCAGGCAAAGCGGGAATTTGAAAAGAAACTTGCTGCGGAAGCAAAAACACGAAATAAAGACTTTTTCAAGTACATTCGTAGCAAAAGGCCTGTGAGAGAGTCAATTGGACCGTTAGATGATAGAGGGGTAAAAGGGGCAGTAAGAGGAGACAAGGCTATAGCGGAGAGACTGAATGAATTCTTTGCTTCGGTCTTTACTGAGGAAGATGTAGGGATGTTACCCAAGACTGAAGTGGTATTTAAAGGTGATACTGCAGAGGAATTGAGAGAAATATCGCTACACCGGGAAGATATATTACAACTATTTGATAAACTGAATAGTAGCAAATCACCTGGACCGGATGGTATACATCCCAGAGTGTTGAAAGAACTGAAATATGAGATTGCAGACCTGCTATTGGTAATCTGTGAACTTTCATTAAAATCATCTGTAATACCTGAAGATTGGAGGGTCGCCAACGTAACACCAATTTTTAAAAAGGGTTCCAGGGGTGACCCGGGAAATTACAGACCGGTGAGCCTGACGTCAGTACCAGGGAAAATGGTAGAAACCATCATAAAGAACAAAATTACACAGCATGTAGATAGTCATGGCCTAATGGGAGACAGCCAACATGGCTTTAGACAAGGAAGATCTTGTCTTACTAATCTGATATGTTTTTTTGAAGGTGTGCATAAACAGGTAGACAAAGGTGAGTCGGTTGATATAGTGTATCTGGATTTTCAGAAAGCTTTTGACAAGGTCCCCCATCAGAGACTTTTGGCAAAGCTAAAAAGTCATGGGATAGGAGGCAGTGTACTATTGTGGATCGGGAACTGGTTAAAAGATAGAAAGCAGAGAGTAGGGCTAAATGGCCAATATTCCCAATGGAAAAAGGTGAATAGTGGAGTACCCCAGGGATCTGTACTGGGTCCGCTGCTTTTTGACATATTCATAAATGACCTGGAAAAGGGAATAACGAGTGAGGTTATCAAATTTGCAGATGACACAAAACTGTTTAAAGCTGTTAAAACCCAAGAGGATAGTGGAAAACTGCAGGAGGACCTGGATAAATTGGAAGACTGGGCATCCAAATGGCAAATGAAATTTAATGTGGACAAGTGCAAAGTCATGCACCTAGGAAAGAACAACCCACACTATAGTTACTCGATGCAAGGCTCCACATTAGAAGCCACCACCCAGGAAAAAGATTTAGGAGTCATCGTGGATAACATGTTAAAACCCTCCACCCAGTGTGCAGCGGCGGCCAAGAAAGCAAACAGAATGCTAGGTATCATAAGGAAAGGGATGGAGAATAAAACAAAGGATATTATAATGCCTCTGTATCGCTCCATGGTACGACCGCACCTTGAATATTGTGTGCAATTCTGGTCACCGTATCTTAAAAAGGACATAGCGTTATTAGAAAAAGTACAGAGAAGAGCCACCAAATTGGTGAAGGGGATGGAAGGCTACTCCTATGAAGAGAGGCTAAAAAGGTTAGGGCTCTTTAGCCTGGAAAAGAGACGGCTGAGGGGAGATATGATAGAGGTCTATAAATTAATGAATGGAGTGGAACAGATAAACGTGGATCAATTGTTTACGCTATCAGAATATAGAAAGACTAGGGGACATGTAATAAAGCTACAGGGTAAACTATTTAAGACAAATAAGAGAAAATATTTTTTCACTCAACGTGTAATCAAACTCTGGAATCTGTTACCGGAGGATGTGGTAAGGGCTGTTAGTATAGCTGGGTTTAAAAAAGGTTTGGACAAGTTCCTGGAGGAAAGGTCCATAAACCACTATTAAAAAGGGACCCAGGATATCAATGCTTGACCCAGTACAAGCATTGTGGAACTTGTGTCTTTTGGGGAAACTGCTAGGTACGTATGACCTAGATTGGCCACTGTTGGAAACAGGATACTGGGCTTGATGGACCTCGGTCTGACCCAGTATGGCATGTCTTATGTTCTTATGTTCTCAGATGACAAGAATTTGACTTTCATATTTTGGACACATCATCGAAGAGAGAGATTATTAGAGAAAGACAGAATGCTTGGTAAGGTAGAAGGTCAACGCAAAAGAGGAAGGCCGGCAATGAGATGGATCGATGTAATAACAGCAGCTATGGGTGCCACTCTATTAATAATGAACTGCCCAACTGAAGACTGAACACAGTTTAGGTCAACTATCCAGAAGGTTGCCATAAGTCGACACTGACTCAATGGCACTTAGCAACAACAGCATGTTACACATCTTATGAACTGCAGAACGAGGCTCTCCTTATTTATTTATTTAACATTTTTTATATACCGTTTTTCTCCAATTCAAAACGGTTTACAATGAACAAAAGTAACAGTGTGATTACAGCTGTTTTACATGGAACAAAAACAATTTTAACAATGGTTGAACATTTAAACAGAACTATTTATATCAAATTAAGGAGATTAGAAAAGGGATATGTAGGTAGGGGGGATGGAAGGGAAAGAAGGGGAATTTTGCTAGTTTATTGAGGGTTAATTAAGAGTAAAGAGGGGTTCTGGGGTTTAAGGGGGGCAGTGGATAGTATTCAGAAAAGAAGAAGGTTTTCAGCATTTTTCGGAATTCGGAATGGTCATTACAGCCTCTTAGGGCAGGGGGAGGGCGTTCCATATCGAGGGGGCATAGAGGGAGAAGGCACGATTGCATGTGGATTGAGTGCATTTTTTCTTTTGTTCTGGGATGCTTAGGATGTTTACTGTGTTGGATCTACGTGGTCTGGTAGAGTGTAGTTTTGAAAGGAGCGAGAGTAAGCATGAAGCGGATTCATTGTGTAGAACTTTGTGGATTAGGGTGATGATTTTGAATTTTATCCTAGCTTGTATGGGGAGCCAGTGGAGGTCCCTTAAAATGTGGGTGATGTGTGCTTGTTGTGATGAGCGCATTATTAGACGCACCAGAGTATTTTGCACCATCTGGAGTGGGTGGAGGGTGTGTTTTGGGAGACCATGGTATATAAGGTTACAGTATTCAAGGGCTGAGGTTGAAAGGGCCTGGCAGATGGTTCAAAAGGAGTCTGGGTTTAGTAATGGATGGAGGTTCCTTAGTGTTCGTATCTTGAAGTAGATGGAATTGGTTGTTCTTTTTATCTGTTCCTGAAAAGTAAGGTTTTAGTCTATTATTAAGCCTAGGTATTTGACTTGTGTCTTTACTGTGATTGTGAGGTCTCCAAGGAGAATGGAAGGCGGGGGGGGGGGGGGACAAATGATGGGTTGGAGGAGATCTGGATGGCTTCTGTTTTGGATTGATTAATTATAAGGTTGTGGTGGTGGAGCCACTGTCTTATTTTGGAGAAGCAATTGCTGATGTTGGTGAGATTTGGCTTGGATATGTTAAAGGGAGCAAAGAACATTATATCGTCAGCATATAGTTGATAGATGTTAAAGAGGAGTGCTGAGAGCCTGGAGCCTTGGGGGACTCCTTGAGGAAGGGTGAATGGTTGGGAGGTTTTATTGCCAATTCGTAATTGTGTTCTGTTTTCAAGTTATGAAGTGAACCAGTTTAGTGTTGTGTCTCTAAGGCCTATGTCAAAGAGTCTGTCGAGGAGCTGTCTGTGGGGGAGCGAGTCAAAGGCTGAGGATATGTCGAGGAAGATTAGTGCACATCCTTGGTTGAGAGATTGGGTGTATGTTATTATTGAGTCGAGGAGGGAAGTGATCAGGGTTTCCACACCATGATTCCTTTTGAAATCATGTTGGAAGGAATCGAGGGGGGAGTGGTCATCAATGTAGTTTTGAAGCTGGTATGTACAGATTTTTCAGTTATTTTTTCTAATAGGGGGATACTTGAGATCGGCCTGTAGGATGCAGGTGAGGTGGGATCGAGTTTGTTCCTTTCAGGATGTGACTGGACATGGGTCTAGAGCAGAAGTGGTGGTGTTAAGGTTTTTAATGATATCTATTATGTTTTTAAGGGATGGAGGGTCAAACTGGTTCCATGTTGTTGTGGGGGTTAACTTGGAGGTTTGGGCATCTGTATGGGCACTGGTGTTGGATGAGGGAGAGGTGTAATTAGAGCAGAGAGGGTCTGCTATGGTTTGCGGGGAAATTTTATCTCCCAATTCTTGGTTTGGTGTGTCTTAAGTATTATGCTGAGTGTTAATAGCAAATTTGAGAGACTGAAATTATACTCCACATACCCTGGCTTAGGCATAAGGTTCATTAAGTGATGATAATTCTTTATAGTTGAGAAAGATATATGGAGGCTTCTGTGACCTGTGATGTGAGCATCAGCTGTTCCCTAAATGTAGGGTATGAGCCATCCTGAGGTCACTTTTGCCTGTACTGTATTAGTGTGTTTGTTTTGATTTTGAATATTAGTTTTTTTGTTTGAGTATCTTGTGGGTTAAGAGCAGGCATTATTTGTAATGCACAAAACTAAGCCATTTGGAGAAATTGCTCCGAAGAGAAAGATACCTTCCCCAATAGCTCCAATCTGGGCTTCTATCTCTGCATCCATTCTTGAACTCCAAGGAAGAGGGGTGGTTAAAACATCTGACTTGTACATACATTTCAAACACACACAGCATCAAGGGAATCTTCATGCTGGACACAAAAAGCATATAGGCCATAACTCTTGTTTATTGTCGAATATTGTTTGTTCTATGTAAACCGCGCTGATCGCAAATAGTGCGGTATATAAGAGATGTAAATAAATAAATAAAATAAAAAAAACAATGGGCCACTAATACACTACACACCACTATGACATACAACATGCATCTCTACCCATACGATGATGTTACATCAGGATGGCATGTGCTTCCTGTATAGACTACCATAGTATGGTCCTGGACACAGACAGGCCTGAATTTAGACATAGACAAATGCCTAGGATACCAAATTTTAAAAATGCTATATATCCAGGTCAAAGAGGAGCTTGATTCGACTTACTTTAGTGCCATGGGCATGAGCTACTTCAGAAGGGCACTATTGCCGTCCTCTGCTCTTCTTTTGTCTCTCCAGTCTTTGGAATATCTGATACTAATCCTGACTTCCTTCTTTCTGGGATCTGCTGTTTGGTCTTAGAAAGGCCTGGCAATCTACTTCCGGTGACACTGCCAAGAAAACCCAGGAGCTTCTGGGTCGCCAGGAGTCAGGACTGACTCGAAGGCACACATTGCATTGCATGGGTGCCAACATCTTAAATTCAACCCTGGACACAGCATCCTTAGAGACACTTAGGGGCCAGTTTTCTAAACCCCACGCTACCTTCCCCAATAGCTCCCAGTAGGGTTTGGGCTGCATTACTAGCACAGGGTACTGCTCTAGATGAAGGAGGTGGGGACAGTCATCCTCCACCACAGGGAACAACTACCACCACTCATTATGTTGGTGGTAGTTTCTCCCCGCCAAGTGCCAGCAGTGCAGGCTTTCAAGGTCTGCACTAGTGGAGTTGCAGCAAGAACGCTATGCCCTGTCCAGGCGCTGCCCAGACTCGCACTACCCGGGAAGCATGGGTTTTTAGCAGAATGAGAAGAAAGCACACTACCCCCACTCTACCCAGATAGTGCACTTTAGTAAACTAGTCCCAAAGGTGCTTAAGTTCTCTTTAAAGAATAGCCCCAAAATAGACATCAAATTGGCCTTCTTAAATGTGAACCTTGTTGTATACTTTAAATATCCTCTTTCAAAAAGGCCAGTTAGGGCCTTAACTCTCCAAATTAGGAACATAAACCCTTTGACGTTTGCCCTCCATATTGCTAGTACAAGGTCAGTGAAAATATGAGGAAGGGAAATGGGATGAAGGAAGCAGAGGACAATGCAGTTGAGCCAGATGAAAAGGGTCAAGATTTTTCAATGAGATCTTTTCGCAGATGTGTAGTCATCTCGCAACCTTAGCCGGGTTTAAAAAAGGTTGGACAAGTTCCTGGAGGAAAGGTCCATAAACCATTATTAAAGGGGACTCAGGATATCCACTACTTGACCCAGTACAAGCATTGTGGAAGCTGTGTCTTTTGGGGATACTGCTAGGTACGTATGACCTAGATTGGCCACTGTTGGAAACAGGATACTGGGCTTGATGGACCTTGGTCTGACCCAGTGTGGCACATCTTATGTTCTTATGTTTTTCCTATGCAAGTGTCAGCATTTCCATATGTAGCCAAGCTGTTTTGCAAACCTATACATATAATTGCCACTTGTTAAGTACTGAGGCCAATATTTTGTTTTATTTTTCGTTCTGGAGGAGGAAATTACTCCTGCTGGAATTTTGCAAACAAAATTCAAACTTCTGTGTCAAAAGTTCTGAATTATGCAAAATTCTGCATGCTTTGGAGATATTGATGCCTCATCAGGAGCAGGCTTCGTGTATAAAGTACACATTTATGCATATTTTATAAACAACATGTGTAAATCACAACTCTGTCCATGCTTTGCTCAGATTTCACCCCTGCCCTCAAGTCACATAAACATACACACCCTTCTACGTTTTTGGTACAATGCGAGGAAGGACCTTGAAAAGTAGGATAAGCTTAGCCATACTTGGCTGGGACGCATGGCCTCTGTAAAAATGGTTACTCTTCCTGGGTTCCTCTCTTTGCACCAAACCCTCATTTAATCAAGGCAGTTTACATTAACATCAACTTTTACAAAGAACTTGTCAATAGTTGGGTGGATGGGCTCTTCCAAGAAATTGTGGGTGGTCTTATAGCAAAGTATCCTGACGGTGGAGGTAGATTTAGAAGGGTTTATGTGGAAGGTTGGAGGGGAGAAGGGAAGGCATGAGGGATTGAATCCATTTATGACTTTGATCTTAAAAATTTGGAAAACTAAGGAAAGAAGTCAGCAGCAGCTTGCATATCCCTGCCAACCCTGTGGTAGAAAGCTCTGGCATAGAGTCCTGAGATGGTTACAAGCCTCCAGAGCCCTGTCAGTTGGCTGCAGGAAGTCCTAGCACAGTGTCTAAGAGAGTTGATGAAAACCCAGGAAAGGGTCGGGAACTCCTGGGGGAAGAGGGATTCCCAGGTTTGGGGAACCCGATGATTGTAAATGGCCACAGGTAAGCCAATGTACAAGTTTTGTTCTACTAATATTATGTGGGGACTGTAAGAGAACCAGTGTTGGGAAACTAACTTGGGGAAAAAGGATAACAGAGAGATCCAAGGAAAGGAAATGCTTGGATTAAGAACCCAGGAAGAGTAACCATTTTTCTATAAACAAGAAGTTGTTACAAGGAAATGTCTTTGGGTTAAGATCGGTTTTCTGTGAGTAAGAAGTTGTTGCACGTTGTTAAGAGTGGAGGAGGGGTCTCTCTCTCTTTCCACAAGGGGCTCCAGCAGCAGAGCCAATGCTGCTCTCAGCCAGCTGGAAAATCTGGACAGGACCAGTTTGCTTATAGGCCCTGGTCAAGAAACCGGGAAAGACTGGTCTCTTTCACCCTTGACACTGATGAGCAGACTGCTTGGATAAAGACAGTACCATTCAGTATCTTGCTTACCTGTTGTTCTTGTGCTGTTCCAGAAGGCTTGAACAAGAACTACGAACTTACTGGACTTTGGCTTATCAGTGGTCTATGAAGGGCCTGTTTTCTGTGGGGCTGATGAGAGAATGATGGACCCTTTTTAAGCTTTAATAGGTTGAAGCTGGTGTAAAGAAGGGCCCTCCGAAAGTGTGCATGTTTTCCTCAGTGCCTGTATGTTCCATCCTATGAGTCTTAGTGCCTACCTTTAATGGCTTCAGGAAGCGGCTTTATTCCCCATCAAGAACTGCTACTAAGAGAGGAAGTGGGAGCGTTACCCATGCAGGTGCCAGATGGGAACCCAAGGGCTAATGGAGCACAGCGCTTAAAGAGAGACCAAGTGGGCGGGCCTTGTAATCATTATTACTTATCTGCAAGAGTTGATCTTTGGGGGAAAATTCAGCCTGAATTTGCCAGGTTATTTTTTGAAGGGCATCCTGACAATGAAACAGTGTGCATTATTAATAGCATGTGAAGCTTCTTGTGCTTTCTGTGCTGAAAGCGGCCCCGGATTAGAAAACATCAAAGTGTTTTATATTCGGAGTGCTATTTCATATGCCGGAAAATGACCCACAGGGCCCCCTAGCTGCAACAGTATCCAAAAGCTTTGGGATAGGTTTGTCGGGCTTTATGCAGAAATGACAGGATTAGGGTGGAAAAAATTGTTGGTACTTCTTACTTCTTTGGAAGCCGCTGCACTTGAATAAGCGAATGGCAACCTGCTGTTTTGTTGTGCCATGGCTGCCCACTGTGAGCTGCAAGGTAGAGGCAACTTGATATCCCACCCAGAAACTGTGGAACATTTACTTATTAAGTAAACTGACTGCTATTCAGAGGGGAAGGTCAGAGACTTTTGAGAAGACCTAGGCCCAGTCGAGAAGTGGGCCCAGTTGAAACTGGATACCCAGCCTGGATTGTCAGTCTAAACTGTGTGCAAGGGGTGATGAGGGAAATCTTAGAGGTTGAGGATTTAAGTGGCAGATGCTGTGTAACTAGGGGTTTTGTTTAAATAGAAATCAGAAAAATTGAGATTTCAAAAAAATAAGTATGCGCCTTCTTGTCACTAAGCCCTATAATATGGGTAAAAAGGCCTTAATGCATGAAAAATCCTTTATAAAATTACTCCATGTGCAAGGAGAGTATGAAATTACTTCTCTTCCTGTTTGAGCAAGACCTGAGAGAGGCCTCAAACATGGCTTAGACAGATCTTGAATTCTCAACCTGACACCTTATCCCTCTAAATCAAGAATGGATCTGGAATTCATACTTCATACTGCAGGCCCATGAGAACTCGGTATCTGTGACAATGGGTATTCTGAAGATATATTTGGAATATTTAAAGCACTGTGTATACAGCAATGTAGAATGGGACAAGCTTGTCAGATGTCTGATATAAGAGGGTAAAAAGGCCCTGGGGTGTTGGAGGGGGGGGGGGGATTTAAGGCTGCAACTAGGGGTGGGTGAGAGAGGCAGCCATCCAGGATACAAATATCTTTGGGGAGTGGAAGAATGACTGAAATGCAGGTATGTGCCAGAAGTTGATAAAAAAACAGGAAGAGGGCAGCTCTCCTCCTACCATCAAGGTTGGAAGGGGGGGGGGGGAGGAAAAGGTCTAGGAATCAGCATGGACAAAAAGAGGAGTGGGAATTCACCAATGCAAACTCCTCATGATCTGTTGGTTAAGAAGGACCTAAACCACTGCAACATTGACCCTGCCACACCCTGAGAATGAAGATGTGACATAGGAATGTAGGGCCATATATCCTAAAGGATTTAGCCAGTTGCTATGACCTACTAACCAGCTAAAACTCTGCTGAGCTTGCTATTCAATGGTACTAACCAGCCGGTGCTGCTGAGTATCTCCACAGACTGCCTTGCCAATATCTGGGTAGTGCCAGGGCGATCAGTGGGTGTGGCTCAGGCAGACCGAGCACTTATCTGGTTAATGGCAATTTTGGGCCTGCTAACCGGAGAAGTAGCAATATAAAGTCAGGACAGATCAATAGCTGAGAATTTGGCAGCTGAGATTTAATGCTAAAAAATGCAGGGTCATACATTTGGGCTGCAAAAATTCAAGGCAGCGGTACAGTGTAGGGGGGTGAAGTACTTCCGTCTACAAAAGAGGAGCAGGACCTGGTTGTGATTGTGTCTGATGATCTTAAAGTAGCTAAACGGGTAGAAAAGGCAACGGTAAAAGCTAGAAGGATGCTTGGATATACAGGGAGAGGAAAGGCCAGCAGAAAAAAGGAGGTGATAATGCCTCTGTATAAGTCTCTGGTGTGATCTCATTTGGAGTATTGTGTGCAGTTCTGGAGACCGCACCTTCAAAAGGATTTAAACAGATTGGAGTCGTTTCAGAGGGTGGCTACTAAAATGGTTAGTGATCTTTATTATAAAGCATATGAGGACAGACTTAAGGATCTTAATATGTAAACTTTAGAGGATAGGCGGGATACAGGAGATATCCTAGAGACATTTAAATACCTCTGTGGCATAAATGCACAGGAGGAGAGCCTCTTCTGATTGAAAGCAAGATCTGCTATGAGGGGACATAGGATGAGGGTGAAAGCGGATAGATTCAGGAGTGATATATGGAAATATTTCTTTACAGAAAGAGTGGTAGATGCATGGAATGGTCTCCCAGTGGAGGTGACGGACACAAGGACAGTATCTGAATTCAAAAAAGCATGGGACGAACACAGAGGATCTCTAAAGGAAAAAAGGGGACTGTTGTAGTAGTTTATATGGAAGGGCAGACTAGATATGCCATGTGGTCTTTTTCTGCCGTCATGTTTCTATGTTTCCATCTTTATGTGGTTGTGCTATACAGATAGCGGCTTAATCTCACCGCTAACAGAACTGCAATGGAAGTTGCACTGAAACCAGATATTCAGCATCGGAGGATATCCAGTGTCCAGCCCTTAAACAGCTGGTTTCACTTTTGCCCACAGCGGCCAGGTGCTTTATACACACTGACTGCCATGGGCTGAAAATTGGGCCTGTCATGACTAATAGTGTCAAAGGCAGCAAAAATATCCAATAAAATGATCAAAACAGCACTCCTGCATTAGGCTGGCCATCTCACTGAGGCCAGAACCAAAAGCAACAGGGTCTTAGTGCTGTTTGGCTGCTCTCTGCTTCTTGCTTCTTCAGATGATGCGAGTTTACCTTGGGAGTTAACGAATCAAATGAGCTGACGAGGACTTAAAGAAATAGAAAGGGAGGCCGATGTGCAGCAGTAGCTAATGGCGCTTTCTCTTGTCAGATCCCCCTGAAGGACCTCCGGGGAGTGCCAATGCATAGCACTAACTGATGACATGGCAGGCTAATGATGTCACATCTCGATCTATATGGGTGCAGGTAGCAATTATGACTGATGACTTCATTTGTTTCCTGCATGGGGCTAGGGCAAGGCAGGATTAAAGCATATCGACAAGGACAACCAGCCCCACTCCACAAACCTTTGCGCCCCAGACACAAGTTTTGTTGGCCTATGCCTTCATCTTCCCCGGCCTCCGAGCAGCAGTGTAGCACAGATTCTTGCATTTTCTGGGCTAGGAAAGCACAGTTACTTACCTGTAACAGGTGATCTCTGGGAACAGCAGGAATTAGTCATCACATATGGGTACGTCGGTACCGACGGAGCCCGCACGGGAAAGCTCCCCAGCTTTTCAGATTAAAAGCTTTTGGGGCCTCCCACTGCACATGCGCGCTGCCTTCCCGCCTTCCTGACCAGCTCTCGTCAGTTCGAGTTTAAAGCTGAGACAATAGAGAGAGAGGACAGGAAGATAGATAGATAGAGATACAACTCCTAGGGGAGGTGGGTGGGTTGTGATGACTAATTCCTGCTGTTCCCAGAGATCACCTGTTACAGGTAAGTAACTGTGCTATCTCCAGGAACAAGCAGGAATAAGTCATCACATATGGGGACTCCCTAGCTAAGATGCCTGGGAGATCCCCCTCCAAGGGTAAACCATCTTCGCATGGATCTCAGGCATCCATCCAGGGAAGGTGGGCAGGAGTTGTTTAAGTATGGAACAGGTGTTTGAGGACAGCCTGACCAAACAAGGCATCCCGGCGGGAGTCCTTGTCCAAGCAGTAATGGGCTGTGAAGGTATGAACCGAGGCCCAAGTGGCTGCTCGACAGATCTGATCTATGGACACAGAGTGAAGATGAGCCATAGAAGTGGCCATGGCTCTCACATTGTGAGCTGTGACATGGCCCTCCAGAGAAATGTTCTTACTCTGGTAAGCAAAAGAAATACACTGAGCGATCCAATTGGAAAGTGTACGCTTGGTGACTGGAAGTCCCAAATGAGAAGGATCAAAAGCCACGAAAAGTTGGGAAGACTTTCGATGTGGTTGAGTCCTGTTGAGGTAAAAGGCAAGAGCTCTTTTACAATCCAGAGTATGAAGGTTCCTCTCTGCACTGGATGCATGAGGAGCCGGGAAAAAGACAGGTAGATATACCTCTTGATTAAGATGAAAAGGCGAGACCACTTTGGGCATAAAGTGGGGATTCGTCCTAAGGACCACCTTATCATGATGAAACCTAGTATAAGGTGGATGAGCCACTAAAGCCTGCAGTTCACTGATGCGGCGAGCCGAAGTGACTGCAATAAGGAAAACAACCTTCCAGGAAAGAAATTTGAAGGAGGTAGAGTCCAAAGGCTCAAAAGGTGGCTTCATAAGCTGACCTAGAACTAGGTTCAAATCCCATGCTACCAGAGGAGGTCGGATGGGAGGTTTAGTTAGAGTCAGGCCTCTCATGAAACGTGCAACAAGAGGATGAGAGGAGACAGGTTGTCCATTTATAGGTTTTAAGGATGCTGCAATAGCACTCAAATGGACCCTTACTGAATTCGTCTTAAGGCCTGCATTTGAAAGATGCAGGAGATAGTCCAAGAGGGAATTCAAAGGAAGTGCTAGAGGGTCAAGACCCTGCTGAGCACACCAAATGGAAAAACGTTTCCATTTGAAAGCATAAGAACGCCTCGTGGAAGGTTTCCTAGAGGCATGAAGGATATCTGTCACAGGTTGAGAAAGATTAAAGTCTTGAAGACTTAGGCCTTCAGTAACCAAGCTCTGAGATGTAGGGATTTGGGGTTTGGATGCCACAAAGTCCCCTCCTCCTGAGACAGAAGGTCTGGCGCAGCTCCCAGGTCCAGGGAGGATCCCTGGGAGAGATGCAGAAGTAGAGGGAACCACACCTGGCGTGGCCAGCGGGGAGCTATGAGGATCATAGTCCCGTGATCCCTCTGGAGCTTGAACAGAGTCTTGGATATTAGAGGAATGGGTGGAAAGGCATAGAGGAATTCCTGACCCCAATGCAGGAGGAAGGCATCGTGGGCCTGAGCTCCCTGACACTGAGTTCTGGAACAGAACCGGGGAAGTTTGGCATTCCACGGACTTGCAAAGAGGTCTATGTCCGGGGTCCCCCATTCCTGAAAGATTCTGCGTATCTGGTCCATATGTAGGGACCATTCGTGTGGAAGCAGAACTCGACTGAGTCTGTCTGCACGAGAGTTTTGAACTCCTGGAAGATACACTGCAAGAAGGTGAATTTGATGCTCTCTGGCGAAGGCCCATAATCTGAGAGCTTCGTTGCAAAGCGACAGAGAGCCTGTCCCTCCTTGTTTGTTTATATAGAACATGGCTACCTGATTGTCTGTCTGAACTAGGACAGTCAGGTTGACAAGGAGGGTATAGAAGACCTTGAGGGCAAGGTAAATTGCTCGCAGTTCCAGGAGGTTGATATGAAGGGTGGCCTCCTGTGGAGACCAAGTGCCCTGAGTGGAGAGGTTCTGAAGATGAGCTCCCCACCCTGTCTGGGAGGCATCTGTTGTGAGGGTTGCTTGGGGCAACAAAGGTTGGAAGGGGGCCCCCAACAACAGATTCTTGGTGGATGTCCACCATTGGAGGGACCAAAATAGACGGCTTGAGGTGAGTATTTGGTCGGAGAGCGCTCCAGATGCTTGAGTCCACTGGGTGGCCAAGGTCCATTGAGCTGCTCTCATATGCAGACGAGCGTAGGGCACCACATGCACCGTGGAGGCCATGTGGCCCAGAAGTCGCAGCATTTCCCGGGCTGTCAAATGACTGCTGGACTGAGCTTGGGAGGCCAAACTCAGCAGGCGTTGGGCCCTGACCTGAGGCAGGTAGGCCCTTGCAGTGATGGTGTCTAACTGGGCCCCTATGAACTCGAGAGACTGAGTAGGGATTAGTTGAGACTTGGGAAGGTTTACTACCAGTCCTAGATACTGCAGAAGACGCCTTGTGCGGTCCAGGGAAATTTGGGCCTGGGACTGAGAGGGAGCTCGGATGAGCCAGTCGTCCAGGTATGGGAATATGAAAATTCCCAGGCCTCTTAGAAAGGCAGCTACGACTGCCATGCATTTGGTGAACACTCTTGGAGCAGAGGCTAGACCGAAGGGGAGTACTCTGTACTGGAAATGTTTTCCCTGAAACAGAAATCAAAGGTATTTTCTGTGGGATGGGTGGATGAGTATGTGTGTATACGCATCCTTTAGGTCTAGAGAACAAAGCCAATCCTGACTCTGAAGGTATGGAAGGAGAATGCCCAGAGAAAGCATTTTGAATTTCTCCTTGAAAAGAAATTTGTTCAATTCTCTCAGATCCAGAATTGGTCTGAAGCCCTCTGTCTTCTTTGGTATTAGAAAATAAGGGGAGTAGAATCCCGTCCCCTGTTGAAGAAGAGGGACCTCCTCTATTGCCCCCTGGGCAAGGAGGGAGGAGACTTCCTGACCCAAGAGGGCCAGGAGAGATGGGGGAGAATTGAACTGCCTCACCATAGTATAAGGAGGAAGGTCGGAAAAATGGAGTTTGTAACCCTCTCTGATGATAGAGAGGGTCCATTGCTCTGATGTAATTTGCTCCCATCTGGGAGCAAAGTGAGCTAACCTTCCGGGTATGGTGAGGGGCTCTGGTTGTTCTAGAGCCAGAAAAGTTAAGTTCTCTAGGGGCAAGTCAAAACCCCTGAGGGGGTGGAGCCTGCTGAGGCGTAGCAGACGCCGCAGGCTTTGACCTTGCCTGTTTAGGTTGCTGACGTTTAGCAGCAAAACGAGGCTGAGAGGATTGTTGGCCAGTATTTGTGGAAAATCTGGGCTTCTTGTAATAAGGCCTCTTAAAAGACTTCTTCTTGGCAGGAGTGGAGGTAGACTTAGAAAGTCTATCTAAGGTGGCATTTTCTGCGTCCATTTGAGTGGCCTTAATTTGCCACTCCTCACCAAATAAGTTCTCACCTGTACAGGGCAGATTTCGTAAGCCATCTAGGACCCAAGGTTCTAGATCAGAAGCCTGGAGCCAAGCAAGACGTCGGGCTGCTATAGCAATGCCCGAAGCCCTACCAGCACCCTCAAAGGAATCAAAAGCTGCCCTGTTGGAGAACTTTGAAATATCCAAAAGGTGTTTCACTAAGGAAATGAACTGCTCCCTCTTATCCTCAGGGATAAAGGGGGCAAAATGCCGAACTTTTAGAGCGATTTCACTGAGAAACATGCCCATGTAAAGACTATAGGAATTAATCCTGGCTATAAGCATAGTAGCCTGGAAAATTTTCCTGCCAAAAGAGTCTAGAGTCTTACATTCTCGCCCTGGAGGAGTAGAAGAGTGCCTTTTGGTACTCTTTATCTTCTTCATTGCAGACTTCACCACAATAGAATGGTGAGGCAACTGAGTTTTTTGGAAACCAGGAGAAGGGGGGACACGGTACATGGTGTCCAACCTGCGAGAAGAAGGAGACAATGTTAGAGGAGCCTCCCATAAGTCCATCAAGTGTTCTTGAAGGATTTCATGGATAGGCAGGGTAACTGCCTCTTTAGGAGACTTAGAGTATCCTAAAATATCCAGTTTCTTTGATCTGGGTTCCTTTTCAGAGGATGAAGCAATAGAAAGACCTTTAGTCAGTTCTATGATGAAGTCCTGAAAGGACAAATCCTCTGGTGGAGACATTCTCCTTTTAGGAGAAGAAGGCTCCTCAGGAAGATCAAGGGAGAACTCATCAGAATCATCAGAGGAGTTAAAATCCTCTGAAGAAGCAGAGTATCCTCTATGTGCTTCCAACGCACGATACGCATACCGTTCGGTATCGACATCGGGCGTACCGGGTATGGGATCGGTACCGGGCAAAAGCCCGGATCCGGCATGCGGAACCGATCTGCGTTTGGAAGACGATGGCCTCGGTTCCGGTATGGAAGCCATTACCGGAACCGGAACCGGTACCGCTGGCTGCGGTACCGAGGGCGTAGCAGCATTAATAAAAGCCAGAATGGCCTGCTGCATGACTTGGACAGTATTGCCCATAGACGCCACTGCTGCCTGGATGTCGGTACCGGTATGGGCCGGTACCCCAGAGCAGTACAACAGGTGATCTGTCGAGGCCGCGCCATCGATGTCAACCTGTGACCCCATGATTGCTTTGGAGGCCGGAGCCTCCCGCCGGGGTTTTTTGGCCTGGGCAGAATCCTCGAACTCAGAATTGAGAGCCTCTCGATCTTTAGAAAGAGATTTGCTTTTAGAGGATTTGCCCACTGGAGTTTTGGTTACCTGAGATCCATCCGGAGAGGAAGACCTGGATGACTGTGATGCTTCTGAAGGAAACAGCACATGGAACTTGTTGGCCCGGTTCTGCAATCCACGTTTCGACATCTGGGAGCAGGATGGGCAGTCCGGTATGGAATGGTCAGGTCCTAAACATTTAAGACACCATTCATGGGTGTCTGTAAGAGGAATGACAGCACTGCACTTGGTACACTTTTTAAAACCAGGAACTGGCTTCTCCATGAGGAGAATTTGTGTAGGCCTGAAGGCCTAACAAAGTACCAAGCTGTGCTGAAGAAAAGAAAAATATATATTTTTTTTTTTTCAAAAGAAAGAAAGAGAGACCGGCAGTACCGGTTTCAGAATGGGGAAGGCAGGTACGCGGTCTAAAGAAAACAATAAAATTAACAATTTCTTCAGCGGTGACAGGAACACGACCTGCTGGCTCCGCGGAAAAAAAGAAACTGACGAGAGCTGGTCAGGAAGGCGGGAAGGCAGCGCGCATGTGCAGTGGGAGGCCCCAAAAGCTTTTAATCTGAAAAGCTGGGGAGCTTTCCCGCGCGGGCTCCGTCGGTACCGACGTACCCATATGTGATGACTTATTCCTGCTTGTTCCTGGAGATTATTCTTTCACAAACTGTTAATCAGTTTTAGAAAAATCCTATAGCCCTTATACATGTGATATTTGCAGGTGTTTTATAATGTCCCTTTTCTATCAAAAGCATCATCTAGCAACATCTGGTTACAGACTGACCTGATTAGATTTACTGCATCTCTGGTTGGTTTGATTTCTTAATAGCCTTCTCCTGTAATAGTTTTTGGTCCTCTGTATAGGATTCCTTCCGTAGTCCTGCAAACATGATAATAAACTGGTAATTAAACCTGCTATGTTGAATTTGTCTGCTCTTTGCACAGTTTCATAAATTATAATTAAATCCCTCGTCACCATCTTGATTTGTTTCCATTACTTTAGCCGTCTGATACACATTATTCACATGGTGCCAATCAGCTTTGATTGGGATGTCGCACACTCTGCCGCCCTAATCTAAAGTTGCCGTTTCAAGCTGAGAAGTAAATAGCGGTTTACAGGTTTAGTGTACACGCATTGTGCATAACATTATTTATCCAAAAAGACTAAGGCAAGTGATGCATTCATCACACAAAGACAAAACATTATTTTCCCAGCCAGTTCTTAGCAATTTCTGTTTTGTGCCAACTGTGACCCATAGAAAAACCTTGAATCACACATAATTTATTCGTCTAAAAGCTACTGTTTTTATTGCACACGAATGTAGTTATTTTGCTAAATTAGTATTTTCTCTCTCCCTCCCCTGCCCCCCTTGTTTCAGTCATCCCTTTGTCCCTTAAAAGAACTGGGCAGGAAATGATTCTTTCTAAATCCCCTTTTCCTTAGCCAGCTGTTACTGTACCTCCAGGCTTGTGACAGAAGTCCTTGCAGCAAAACGCAGATACTGTTTAACAATACATGTAGAAAAGGAATGCAAATGAATTTGGGTTTCGTTTTTCCACGTGTGCTGAACAGTGGTAATAGTGGGGAAGTTAGAAGTAACGTATCATGCATGCATGAAATTCATGTGTCTGTCCTACTATATATAGGAAAACGTCAGTAACATTTCTCTCGATTCTGACATAGCTTCTGTCTCATGCGCATACAACTCTTTCTCACGCACAAGCACAGACCCTCAGTCTTATGCACAAGCTTTGTCTCACAAACACACCTATCCTCTGCCACACGCATACACAACTACCATCTGCTTCAGCTGCATCCCCGTACATGGAGTCTTCGTCACTTCACTTACTGTACATGTATACAAGCACTTGTGTCCCTCTCACATACATGTACACACATGCAACTTCTCTCTCTCTCTCTCTGATATACACACACACTTATCTCTTTCCCATAGCTGTAATCAACGTGTTGCACTTTATTTGAAGCAAAGGGCAAGAAGAATTGGCTAACTTACCACTGGGGGTGCCTCTTCAGTACTGCTTCTTCATCGGCAGAGGCTGCTACCACCCGACCTTGCCCCCTTACAAATGGCATTAATCTGGTCCTATGCTGTTCCTACAAAAGGCCAGATTCATAGGCGGTCCAACCAATGAGGGGCCACTTCAAAGGCTCTATATTGTTGTGTGGGCTGAGTGCAGGCACCCCACAAGGCTGATAAGTATTGATCCCAACATCTTGTGTTCCTTAATAGATCACATAAGATTAGGATTGTTCTGAATGTTGTTAGTCTTTGGCTGTTTGCAGGGCCGGCGCAAGGAAATGAGGCACCCAAGATGAGCCTCAACTCTTGTGCTGCCGCCCACCCCTCATTGTCGCCAATGCCATCCCTTACTAGGATCTACAATGGCAGCAATGCTTTGAAATGGCCCCATGGCATTTACCTTCAAATTTCGGTGTCATGGGGCTGTTTGTTTCCGCCCCACCGATGATGACTTCCTTTTATATGGGGGCGGAAGCTTCTTACTGAAACTCAGTTGGCTCAGGATGAATCTCCCTCTTCTTGTCAGGCCTGTCCTGGGGTGGGTATGAGGCATTTTATACCAGAAGGACCAGGGACAAGGTGGAGGGATGTCAGTAATTTTTAAGAAAGATTTATCCATTAAGCAAGTTGATTTGTGTTGTGTTGAGTTATCTGAATGCCTTGTGTTGAGTTTGGAGTGGGCTAGCGTGCTATTGTAGTGGTGTATAAGCTACCACTTGCCATTGCCACCAATTTTCAGATATGAGGGGGGACTGATAAGTTTCTGACCTTGTAATAAAACAGAAAGCTATGGGCACAGTTCAGTTCCAGAGTCCGAATGATCTCTCTGGTACAAAATAAAACAAAACTGCAAAGAGATCATTTGGACCACCAGAACCGAAGTGTGTCTGTAGCTTTCTGTTTCATTACAAGGTCAGAGACTTATCAGCCCCTCCTCGAATTAGCTGGGGATGTCCACACGCAAGAAAAATTTGGTTAGTTTATATTTAACCCTATTTGTGGATATATTTTTAGTTAGTTTCAAACTTTTGTTTTAGTAGGCCATTCTTAGTGTGTGCTAAATTGCTTTACAACGTGCTAGTTAACCCATTAAGGCATGCTAAGTCAACTAGTTCACATTAAATCAATTTAAATATTGTCTATTTTCTATGTGGCTCCCTGGGGTGGGATTTGGCCTGTAATCTGGGTACTGAGATTTTATGTAAATATTGTTATACTTTTCTGTTTCGTTGGAGGCTGGTTGTTCTCTAATAAAACGTTTTGCAACTAAATCCATTTAGTGCACAGTACATTTTTTAAGGCACACTAACAAACCAAATACACTCCCTTAATATTAGCTGATTTTATTACTTCACATTTTTCAAGCTCCAATGAGCTTTTGGTATTGGGGGCTTTTAACATTCATGCGGATCAATCTGGTCTTAGGTCCTTAGTTGAGTTTTCATATTGCCTTCAAGGGTTCTGTCTTATCCAACTGGTTGACTGCCCTATGCATAGCCAGCTTCCTGCCCTAGATTTTGTATTTTTTTACATCAAACAGGATTTCTGCAGTTACTAGTTTTAGAGCTGCCTATTCCTGTTCTGACCACTACCAGCTGTTATTTTCCTGGGAGAGTTCTTTGTTGACGGTCCCATGGTTGTGATCAGGTCATCTAGGAATATCTCAGAATCCTGAATGGTTGAAGTACAGACTGTGGAGGTTGTAAATAAGCACGTTACACAACTGCCCCCCAGTCATAACGAGGGTTGATGGATGATATGTTAGTATGATTAATGAGACAAATTGACTTTGGGGCATCCGGGTAAAAATGCACCATAGTTTCATGAGAGTCTTAGACTCCTTAAATATCAGTTATGTTAGCTTAAGCAGAGGTAGAGCAAACTTCAGACTAATTTGCATAAGGCCTTGTTTAAAGCTATAGCTAAAATTTATAAGAGAAATTTGCAAGAGCAAAACATATTATAGTAAGACACTGGACGTTTCAGTTAATTGTTCACATCAGGTGTTCCATATTGTAGTCGAAAGGGCGGGGGAAATTGAGATCAGTCATCTCTGTTGGGATTAATGCCCCATTTAAATCCTGAGCTTTTATTTAATCGCTTTGAATCAAAGGAACAATTAATTTGTGACTTTATTCAGAGGATAGAAATTCAGTTTATGGCTTGAAAGGTGAATGTTTTGCAGTTTAAAAGTCATAATGGGACACAGGGTCTCACTTTCAGGGATTTTAGAGTAGCTGCACTTGCTGAATTTCAAAAATTGTTTTCATGTATGCATATTATTTCCTGCCATTTAGATTTTATTCCAGCTTTATTGCTTAAATGTTGCTTTAATGTTTTGAATCCTGGTTGTTGAAGGCTATTCAAGGCCTCGTTCATCCAGAGTAGCTTTCCTTTATATTTGTGTATATCAATTGTGATTCCAATATTGCAAACATCTGGCATAGACCTTTGAGGTGCTGAAAATTACAGACCAATCTCTAACTTACCGATGTTTGAAAAACCTGTTAAAAAGATGACTTTCATCCGAGGGATTTCCTGGATGATATCCAAGCTTTTCATCAGAGATATTCTGGATTCAAAGAACATCATAGCACTGAATATGTTTCGGTTGCAATAACTGATAAAGTTCAAGGCGTTTGGACAAGGGCCATAATTCCCTTTAAATTTTACTAGACCTGCCTGCTGCCTTTGACGTACTCTATTGATACAGAGGGGCTGGGAGTTAAAGGTATGGTATTGGCTTGGTCCTGTTCTTTTTTGGAAAAAAATGTTACATATTCAGTGAAATGGGATTCTTCTTTTTCATTAGAGCACTAGATGGTCTATAGTGCTTTGTAGGGATCAGTCCTCTTGACAATTTTATTCAATTTGCATGCTAGGATTTTTGCTGATGTTATCGCTACATATGAAATAAGTTGATATTTCCTTGCAGTGATGGCCAAGAGGGCAATGGAGCATCTGACCACAAGCCATTGGCCAGAGTGGAGGAGTAGCCTAATGGTTAGAATACTGGTCTAAGAACCCAGGAAGCCAAGGTTCAAATCCCATTACTGCCCCTTGTGATTTTGGGCAAGTCACTTAGCACTCCATTGCCTTAGGTACAAACATAGATTACAAGAAAATACCTATTGTACCTGAATTTATCTAACCTGAGCTGCCACTGGAAATGTATGAGCTAAATCAAAACTATCAGGGTGCTGTATCTACATGGATAGAGAAAATTGTCTCTGACTTAATCCTTCATAAACAAATCTTTTGTGGTTGAGTCTGTTAGCATCTCTCCTTCAGAAACATAGAAAATCGATGAGGACCATGCAGCCTATCTATACCAACTACTAAACTCTACAATCCCGTCCTCTCTCTCAGAGATCCTCTGTAGTGTCCCATGCTTTCCTGAATTCAGATACTGTCTTCATTACTACCATCTCCACTGGGAGGCTGTTTCACACATCCACCCTGCTTTCTGTAAAAAAAACTGTCCTTCTATTACTCTTGCGTCTACTCCCTTTCACCTTAATCCTATAACCCCACATATTAGAACTTCCTTGTCTCCTGTGCATTTATATGGAGGTGTTTAAATGTTTCATAGCTCTCCTCTCTTGCCCGTCTTCCAAATACTTCCATATGCTTTATAACGAAGACCATTTTAGTAGTCATCCTTTGGACTGACTCCATCCTGTTTATATCCTTTTGAAGGTGGGGTCTCCAGAACTGCACACAATACTCCAAATGAGATCTCATCAGAGACTCATACAGAGGCACTAACACCTCCCTTTTCCTGCTGACCATGCTTCTTCCTATGTGTCCAAGCATATTGCTGGCTTTTCTCATTGTCTTAGCTACCTGTTTGGCCACCTAAAGATTATCAGTTACGATCACCCTTAGATCCCGCTCTTCTTTTCTGCACGGTTCTTCATCTCGTATACTAATGGTATTCACACCAAGTCCTTGAATGGTTTTCAGTTTATCCTTAAGGTATAATGGAGTGGAGGTGTAGCCTAATGGTTTATTTATCTGGAGTCATTTCTATAGCCCCTTTCTAAGATTCAAGGCAGTTTATTGTACATATAGCAGTAATGCATCCTGTTGTACAGAGACCTGAACATAAGAAATTGAGGCAAAAACAGCTTGAACATTTGTAAACAATTAACTTAGAACAACATATAACTATGTACAAAGGGCAGAGTAACATGGTCATTATTCGAACAATGTGTTTGTCAGGCTAGGATTATGTAAAAGTGTTCAATTGTCTATCATAATTGGCTGGGTGATGCACTTATGTTGGTATTAGCTGCTCAGAGATCTGGTTGATGAGTCTGGTTTACAGTGGTCCCGGAATAGGAATGTTTTCAATTTTTTGCGGAAATCTGTTATGTCGTGATATCCTCTTAGCGCTGGGGGTAGTATGTTCCATATTGACGGGATGAATAGGGACAGTGCGTGACTACAAGTACTTTGCTTGCTTTTAGCTTTCTGTATGGGGATGGCAAGGAGATTAAGGGTGTTCTGCCTGCGGACTCTTTCGTTTTCTGGTGTTGAAATCAGTGGTTGGAGGCAGGCAGCTGAACTGTTGTGTATGATTTTAAAAATGATAACGAGTGCTTTGTATCTTTTTCTGGCCAAGATGGGTAGCTAGTGGAGATGAAAGAGTATGGGGGTGATATGAGATTGTCGTGATGCTCCGGTGATTATTCTTGCTGTGGTATTTTGGGCCATTTGTAGAGTGTAGAGTCTGTTTAGGAAGTCCATGATATATGATGTTGAAGTAATCCAGGATCGGGGTGATTAGTGCTTGGTATACTGTCCGGAAGATGTTTGGGCTTAAGAGTGGACAGAGGTTTCTCAGATAATGATTAGAGCGCTGGCTTAGGAACCGAGAGACCAGGGTTTGATTCCAACAAGCGCTCCTTGGGCAATCACTTAACCCTCCATTGCCTCAGAAAAATCCAAGTTATCAATGTCCCTGTTTAATGTACATTACGAAGTTACAGTGTAAACTGCTTTGACTGAAATGATAAAGTGGTATAAAAAGCCCCACATAAATAAATAAGCATATATACAAAAGTACATGTATCGCCACTTCAGGTAAAGGAAAATACTTTTCACCAAGGGGAGTAGCTGGCAGAAGAAATACCATAATCATCCCCCAGCTCACTATCCCTGGTGGATACATGGCAAAAAAAGAGGTTCTCATGTGCAAGGGAGTTAGACTGTGTCCATAAATTCTCACGTTCCAGCTTTTCTTCAGGTTTGCCCTGGCAACAAGTAACCACACACAAGAATGAGAAAACAGTTTATAGTTTACTGATTAAACCAGCACAGATAATAAATACTGAAAATGCAGTAAGCATACAAGGCCAATATTCAAGGCATCAATCATATATATATATATATATAAACAGAGAAATCAAAATGACATAGCTATACTAAATAAGCAAAGCCCGTTAATATCCTGGTAATGCTGGGTGCACCATTTAGTATATAAAAAACAGTAATGTCTACTGGGATAAATGAATGTGCAGGGTGAGGTTAATCCTTCTCACAGTGCAAGCCTCTTTCACCTTGTTGTTGAACTTGTTGCTTAAAGTGGTGCAGTGTAGATGTGCTTCTACTCCCAACCCAGCCTGCTCAATCAGTCTCAATAAGCAAGAAATGTTGAAATTTCACAGTTCTTATCCTTCTCCCTTACGGTGCTGTACATAGTAGCATAGGACACGAGGGCCTGTAAGGTACATTTAAGGAGTAGCCTACTGGTTAGATCCCTGGATTGGCTACCAAGAGACCAGGGGTCAATTCCCATCAACACTCCTTCTGACCTTCCGCAAGTCACTTAACCCATTAGCTTGGAAGAAAGGCCTTGTAATCTACTTCCAGTCACACTGCCAAGAAGACCCAGGTTTCCGCATTGACTTGAAGGCACACATTGCATTTTGCAAG
Source organism: Ichthyophis bannanicus (assembly GCA_033557465.1). Taxonomy (NCBI): domain Eukaryota; kingdom Metazoa; phylum Chordata; class Amphibia; order Gymnophiona; family Ichthyophiidae; genus Ichthyophis; species Ichthyophis bannanicus. The sequence continues at coordinate 133,966,642 of CM066037.1, forward strand.
GTACATTTGGCTCCAGACCTCTGCTGATTGCAATCTCTCTTTCTCACAGAAGCAAGAGGAGGGGTGTGGTCAACTCTCCTAAATACAGCAGATTCTCCATGGACAAGCAGGATTCGTCAGACACACCTGGTGACGTCCTCTGATGGCACCGTACGGAAGTGCTCTCCTGAGCTCAGAAAGAAAAACCTTTCTGAGCCTGGGCCAGTAGCCCAACCCACCAGCCCACCCCTAGCTAGCCAGTCTTGTTTCTTCCGCTGTGCCTACAACACGGACTTCTGCTCTCCTCTCATCTTCTACCTCCCGAAGGAAGAAATCTAAAAGCAGCATCTTCAGAAACGCTCCAATATCAAGAACAAGCTACTTACAGGTCAGAAGATGCCAAAATCTGTAAAGCCGGCTTTTAAAAAATGTTCCCGTTGCTCCAGAAAGATGAGCTCCTCAGACACACACAATCTGTGCGTGAGATGCTTGGGGGCGAATCATCAGGTGGTTGACTGCCAGCACTGCTCTAGAGTGTCCCCCTGAGCTCGCAGATCAAGGAGCCATGCCCTACAAGATTTCCTGTTGACTGGGACCTCACACATGGCTAAAGAGCAGACTGCAATCACGGATGTGCCCCCTGAAGCCTCCATTCCCGTTTGCGCTGCCTCGACGGGACCCGATGCTTCTGCTGCTACGACCTCTGAAAAGTTTGCCAGCAGCACTCCGGGAGTCCAGCAAACACTCTCTTCGGCGGTGGGAACCCCTCTCTCTGAAAAGCATGCTTCCCCTGGAGGCTACCATCTTGCCTAAGCTTCTGCTCCGCCCAACTCTGCCCACTCCAGTCTGATTGGCCGGCACCACAAACATCAGCAGAGAGTCATCAGACCCACCCCTCAATGCCACAACGCAGCAAGGACCTTTTCTCTCTGTGCCGAAGCAGGGACCTCCCCTCAACAAAGCTACAGGAGGGAACACTCTTTGGCGCCGGCTCCCCTGCCCGCCCACAGCCACACCTCCTACCCTCATGAGGGCCGTGATTGGAGCCGCGAACGGAGCCGGGAAAGAGGACACAAGGAATGGCATAAGCCTAACAGCTCCCACAATCGTGAGACTGATAGGAGACATCATCATCATTGCCGTAGAAGGCACAGGACAAACAGCTCTTGCTCCAGGGGAAGTGACAGACAGTGCCATAGCAAAAGGGGTAGGCACAGAAGCCCAAGCCCTGATTCAAGCCTCAAACCACCACCCCCCCCCCCTTTGCCTCTGTTACTAATGAGGAAATTGGCACAACAGTAAATCTGGCCACCACAAGGGTCCTCCCTAATCAAGAGGCCATCCTGCAACTTCTCTCTAACCTCACCAGCCTCCTGCAGGAGGGCCTCCAAGCTACCCCAGCACCTCCCTCCACACAACAGAGCCTTACACGCCAACTGTCCAGGAGCCCTAGCTATGACAGGGTAGAATCTAGCAGCACCAGACAATGCTTCATCGACACATCAGACGACTCGGTGCTGGACTCGCCACCCTCCCTCAGCGACGGAGAAGCAGAGGAAGGGGCAGCCCCTCTGGAATCAGATTCTCCAACAAAGGTTCCGGGGTCCACAACTCCCAGGAATTCAGGAGGGGAATCCATCGCAGCGTCGGGTAGAGACTATGATCCGCCCCCTCCAGCTCCACCTCCCAAAGATCTTACCTACCCAAAGTTCTTATGCAAGGTGGCAACTGTTCTGGGCCTTACCCCCTCTGACCCTCCAGACCAAGTGGCACCGGAGGTCCTTAAGTACTTAGCGCACCAAAAGCACCAGTCACCCTGCCAATTCACCAGTGCCTTCTGGACGCCCAATCCAAGCTCTGGTAGACACCGGCTTCAGCCCTTGCTTGCCCCCGCAAACTCAACACCAAATATCAAGTCCGACAGGCCCCGGGCTTCACTAAGAGCCAGCTCTCCCACCACTCTATCATTGTTTCCTCTGCCCTGAAACGTGTCAAATCATCGCGTACCCACGGTAACTCTCCACCGGGGAGAGACACAAAACTTCCAGACGACATGGGGAAGAAGATATTTCAAGGAGCTATGCTCAACACGAAAATTGCAGGGCATCAGTTCCAGCATATCCTCTTCCAGGACACCTTGTTGGGAACCCTAAAGGACACCATCGCCTCTTTACCTCAGGAGGCTCAAGCAACGGCCATGGCCACGTTGAGTGACCTCAAAAAATGCAGTAAACACCTGGTCAGTATGGCGTACGATGCTTTCAAGACTGCCACACGCACCATGAGGAAGGCCATCTCCACCAGGCACTTAGCATGGCTACACGCATCAGGACTATGTGAGGATACCCACGAATGCATCACTGATGCTCCTTGCAACGGTGAGTCTCTATTCGGTGAGAAGGTCACAGATGCGGTGAATGACATGAAAGATCACTGCACCACCCTTCAGACCCTTGCTGAGGATGGCCTAGAGTGCAGTTCCAGCACACAGAAAAGGGTCTATAACCGCAAGCCCTACTCCACGCACAGGAAGTTCAACTCCTACCGCAAATGGCAGCCCCCACGATATAAACAAGCTTCACATCAATCTTCCTACGGTATAACTCATAATCAAAAGCACCAAAGGGATGGGAAACAAAAGAAGCAGGTTCCCCCTGCGTTGGGGGAGAGTGGCGCTTCTTTTTGACAAACAGCCCTCAGCCACACAGGCATTGATCCCGGTGGGGGGCAGATTGTCAGCCTTCTGGAAGTCCTGGCAGCTCATCTCTACAGACCAATGGGTCTTGCAGATTATACGGGAGGGGTACCATATACGGTTCCTCTCCCCACACTGTCAACACCAGAGTCCTACCCATGTTACCCCAGCGGATGTAGTCCTACACCTGCACACGGAGTTCATACACCTCCTGTCAACACAAGCAATTGAACCTGTACTCCACGACCAGATCAACAATGGCTTTTACTCAAGATTATTCCTAGTCCCCAAAAGACTGGACGGGGTGTGCCCCATCCTCTATCTCCAGAAGCTGAACAAATTCACCCTCAAGGAGAGATTCCATATGTATTCACTGGGCTCCATCCTTCCTCTTCTCCAAGCCGGAGACTGGCTAGCTTCCCTGGATCTGCAAGATGCCTACACTCATGTTCCAATCCACCCCTCTCACAGGAAGTACCTCCGATTTCAAACCCTGGGCAACCACTACCAGTACTGAGTCCTCCCATTTGGCCTCTCTCCAGCCCCGCGGGTGTTCACAAAATGTGTAGCGGTTGCAGCGGCACATCTGCGCAAGCGAGGCATCCACGTCTTTCCATACTTGGACGATTGGCTCCTATCTGCACCCTCAGCAAGGGAAACTCAGGTGGCAGTCAACGAAACTATTCACCTTCTGATCTCCCTCGGGTTCCTGGTGAACTACCAGAAGTCGTACCTGTCCTCATCCCAATGACTGAAGTTCATCGGGGCTGACATAGACACTGTAGCAGCGAAGGCTTTCCTCCCGGCCCAGCGGGCAGAAAAGATCTCCATACTAGCCCAGGAGGTGGCCGCGTGGGCATCCACGATGGCTCAGATCATACTATGGCTCCTGGGCCACATGGCCGGAACCACTCAGGTGCTGCCTTTAGCGAGGCTACACATGCGCATCCTGCAGTGGCACCTCCGGTCATGCTGGAATCAACACTCACAACCCCTGTCCATGCGCATCATTCTTGATGAATGCACCAGGCGGAGCCTCCACTGGTAGATCATCAAAAGGAATCTCATGGTGGGCAGGAACTTCCAACAACCCTGCCACCAGATCACCATCACCACAGACACAGCTAGGACTGGATGGGGAGCCCACCTGCTACAGCTGCGCACCCAGGGTGCCTGGACAACAGCAGAGTCAGCTTGTCACATAAACCTACTGGAACTCAAGGCTATCCGGTATGCCCTACAAGCCTTCCAGCAACACATCCGACACAAATCGATCCTTCTACAGACAGAGAACTAGATGGCCATGTTCTATATCAACAAACAAGGGGGCACAGGATCACAAACTTTGTGTAGGGAGGCGCTTGCCATATGGTCCCTAGCCCTTGCGAACCACTGCTGGTTACAAGCGTCTTACCTCCCCGGTGAACAGAACTCGCTAGTGGACAAACTGAGCCTCCACGAGTGGTTGCTGGACCACGAGACCTCAGAGGCCATCTTCCTGCATTGGGGTTGCCCTCAAATCGACCTCTTTGCCACAGAACAGAACAAGATTTGCCACCTCTTTTGCTCCAAGCACCCATCAGCCCACAGCATAGCCTCGGATGCCTTTGACGTGTGCTGGGGGGAGTGGTCTCTTGTGTATGCCTTTCCACCCACTCCCCTGATTTCCAAAGCTCTTCAAAAAGTGATCCAGGACAAGGCACAAATCATCCTGGTGGTTCCCCACTGACCTCACCAGATGTGGTTCCCTTCTCTTCAATGCCTCGCACAGGACCGACTGCTCAGCCTTCCCCTCCACCCATCCCTCCTCACCCAGGATAATGGTCGTACACTCTATCCAAGCATGAGGGCGCTAGTGCTGACAGCCTGGAGGTTGAGCAGTTGACACTCTCTTCACACAACATACCAGAGGAAGTCCAGTGTGTCATCCTGGCGGCCAGACGCCCATCCACCAGGAAATCCTTGGGCTCAAATGGAAAAGATTCACTATATGGTGCGCTTCTAGAGAAACTAACCCAGTCTCCTGCCCAGTGTCCGTCGCTCTACAATATCTCACCTCCCTCTTCGACCAAGGCCTTAAGACAGCCTCCATCTGTGTACACCTCTCTGCCATCACCACTTTTCATGAACAAGTAGGGAACGACTCAATCGCCTCGCTGCCACTGGTGGTGAGCTTCATGAAAGGTCTCAACAACCTGCGACCAACAGTGCGGCCCCCTGTTCCACAATGGGACCTCAACATTGTTTTACAGCAACTGATGCATTTAAAACACAGAAGAGAGCTTTCTGGTTAAATTTGGAACCCAGCAGAGAGCTTGTAGTTTAAATTTAATACTCACTCGGGGCCTAGTATCAGCAAAGTACTTTTAGTTTAAAATTAAAACACAGAGGAGAGCTTTCTTGTTAAATTTAGTACCCAGCAGAGAGCTTGTAGTTTGAATTTCATAATAAGTCTGAGCCTAGCAGCAGCAAAGAGCTGTAATTTAAATCAAATCAGAATATAACTTAGCATAAAAGGAAAAACAGGGTTAGTACTCTTTGAGCAACAAATAAAGTCTTCTAGAGACCTTTACAAAGAGGCCTTCTACCTCGGGGGGCAAGAGACCTGTGAAACGTTTTCAATAGGTGTTAACACCAGGTGGCAGGTCAAATGGCCATTTTGAAAGACTCCTTCTATCCAAGCAAGGACTGTTAATCACCCAGGAAGTTGGTCACAGCTTACCTCAGCAGCACAGGACAGGGTACCGTGTAGCAGCCCTCTTTTAATAAGTGTTATTGCCCCCCCTCTCCAACACACACCCACCCCTGGGATAATCGTAGCTTTAAAGGTACTTACACAGCTTAAAGGAAAGGAGGTGCTCTCAGGTGAAGCTCATTATCAAAATCAGTCATACACTAAGGATCTGAGATTAATTAAGCTTCAGGTGAACAAGGTATATTAAACGTATTGGGTACATTTTTATTAGTATAAATATCCATAGCAACCCTTAGTAAGTAAAGAACTTAAAGATCTAAACACAAGCTTAAAACTAAGATGCAGACAACAGTCCAGCAGTGAGATGGGGGCTTTCCAGTCTTTTGCATTGAGTGTCACATGTCTGATTTTCTCCCAGTTGGTGAGAGGTCTTACGTGTGCACTAGGTGCAAGGAGCTCTTTGCTCTCAGGGAACGAGTCCATTCTCTAGAGGCTAGAGTAGCAGACTTGGAAGACATAAGAAAGACAGAGGGGTACATAGACGAGACCTACAGGGATATAGTCCTGAAGTCCCACCTCCAGTCTGGCAGCATCCCTGTTGCCATGGAGGAGAGAGGTCACGTGACAGGAGAGCATCACCCTGGTGTGGCAGGAAGTGATCCTGTAACTAGGACCTGTCCTCCAGGTGATGTAAAACCCTCTCACACCGAGGAAGTTTCTCCAGGGCCATGTGCCCATGAGGGAAGGGTTAGGACAGCCATTATAGTTGGTGATTCGATCATTAGGCATGTAGATAGCTGGGTGGTTGGTGGACGTGAGGATCACCTGGTAACATGCCTGCCTGGTGCAAAGGTAGTGGACCTCACGCGCCACCTAGATAAGGTCTTAGATAGTGCTGGGGAGGAGTCTGCTGTCTTGATACATGTCGGTACCAATGACATAGGAAAATGTGTAGGGAGGTTCTGGAGGCTAAATTTAGGTTTTTAGGTAGGAAGTTGAAATACAGAACTTCCAGGGTAGCGTTCTCCAAAATGGTTCCCGTTCCATGCGCAGGACCCAAAAGGCAGGCAGAGCTCCAGAGTCTCAATGCGTGGATGAGACAATGGTGCAGAGATGAGGGTTTTGGATTTGTTAGGAACTGGGGAACATTCTGGGGAAAGGAGGGGCTCTTCCGAAGGGATGGGCTTCACCTTAACCGAGATGGAACCAGGCTGCTGGCATTAACCTTTAAAAAGGAGATAGAGCAGCTTTTAAACTAGATAATAGGGGAAAGCCGACAATCGCACAAGAGCACATGGTTTGGAAGAATGTATCCTTGAAGGATACTACCAAAAGCAGAGAGGTTCCAAAAAAGAGTAAAGTAGCCCAAATGCCCTCGAGTATGGAGCAGACAGAACTTAAAGATCCCAAATTACCCATGTCTACCAATAGCCAAATTAATATGAATAAAATACAGTCTCTAAAATGCTTGTATGCAAATGCTAGAAGTCTAAAAAATAAGATGGGAGAGTTAGAATATATAGCACTAAATGAGAGGTTAGATATGATTGGAATATCAGAGACATGGTGGAAGGAGGACAACCAGTGGGACACTGTGATACCTGGGTACAAACTATATCATAATGATAGAGCTGATCAAATTGGTGGAGGGGTTGCGCTCTATGTTAGAGAGGGCATTGAGTCAGAAAGGATTAAGGTTTTGCAGGAAACAAAATTTGCAGTAGAATCTCTATGGATTGAAATTCCATGTAAAAAGAGGAAGGCAATGGCAGTGGGGCTGTACTATCGACTGCCTGGCCAGAATGAACAAATGGATGATGAAATGCTCATAGAAATCAAGGAAGCTAACAAAAGTTACAGCACAGTAATAATAATGGGTGATTTCAATTACCCCGGTATCGACTGGGTTAGTGTCACAGCAGGACATGCTAGGGAGATAAAGTTCCTAGATGAAATAAATTACTGCTTCTTGGAGCAGCTGGTTCATGAACTGACCAGAGAGGAAGCCATATTAGACCTAGTCCTTAGTGGAACACCAGATCTAGTGCAAGAGATAAGGGTGTTGGGGCCACTTGGCAATAGTGATCATAGCATGATCGTGTTTGATTTAATTAGTGGAGGAGGGATAGCAAGGAAATCCACAGTACTACCTTTTAACTTTCGAAAGGGAGACTATGATAAAATGAGGAAAATAGTTAAGAAAAAACTAAAAGGAGCAGTTGCAAAGGTTAAAGACTTACATCAAGCTTGGGTGTTGTTGAAAAATACTATCTTGAAAGCCCAGACCAGCTGTATTCCACGCTTTAAGAAAAGTGGAAGGAAGTCCAAAAAACTGCCAGCATGGTTTAAAGGTGAGGTCAGAGAGGCCGTTGTTGCCAAAAAAGCATCTTTCAGGAAATGGAAAAAAAGAGCCAAACGACGAAACCTAGAAACAGCACAAGCACTGGCAAGTCAAATGCAAGGCATTGATAAGGCAGGCAAAGGGAGAATTTCAGAAGAAGCTTGCTGCGGAAGCAAAAACGCATAATAAAGACTTTTTCAAGTACATTCTTAGCAAAAAACCTGTGAGAGAGTCAGTTGGTCCATTAGATGATAGAGGGTTAAAGGGGCACTAAGAGGCGACAAGGCGATAGCGGAGAGACTGAATGAATTCTTTGCTTCGGTCTTTACTGAGGAAGATGTAGGGATGTTACCCATGACTGAAGTGGTATTTAAAGGTGCGGAAGAATTGAAGGAAATATCAATACAACGGGAAAATGTATTACAACTATTAGATAAACTGAAGAGTAGCAAATCACCTGGCCGGATGGTATACATCCAAGGGTGTTGAAAGAACTGAAATATGAGATTGCAGAACTGCTATTAGTAATCTCTGAATTTTCATTAAAATGTAACGGCAATTTTTAAAAAGGGTTCCAGGGGTGATCCGGGAAACTACAGACCAGTGAGCCTGACATCAGTACCGGGAAAAATGGTAGAAACCATCATAAAGAACAAAATTACTCAGCATGTAGATAGTCATGGCCTAATGGGAGACAGTCAACATGGCTTTAGACAAGGAAGATCTTGTCTTACTAATCTGTTATGTTTTTTTGAAGGTGTGAATAAACAGGTGGACAAAGGTGAGTCGGTTGATATAGTGTATCTGGACTTTCAGAAAGCCTTTGACAAGGTCCCTCATCAGAGACTTTTGGCAAAACTAAAGAGTCATGGGATAGGAGGAGGTGTACTACTGTGGATCAGGAACTGGTTAAAAGATAGAAAGCAGAGGGTAGGGCTAAATGGCCAATTTTCCCAATGGAGAAAGGTGAATAGTGGTGTACCCCAGGGATCTGTGCTGGGTCCGCTGCTTTTTGACATATTCATAAATGACCTGGAACCTCGAGTGAGGTTGTCAAATTTTCAGATGACACAAAACTATTTAAAGTTGTTAAAACCCAAGAGAACTGTGGAAAATTGCAAGAGGATCTTGATAAATTGGAAGACTGGGCATCAAAATGGCAGATGAAATTTAATGTTGACAAGTGCAAAGTTATGCACCTAGGGAAGAACAACCCAAACTATGGTTACACGATGCAAGGTTCCACATTAGGAACCACCACCCAGGAAAAAGATTTAGGCGTCATTGTTGATAACATGTTAAAACCCTTGGCCCAGTGTGCAGCGGCAGCCAAGAGAGCAAATAGAATGCTAGGTATCATAAGGAAAGGAATGGAAAATAAAGCAAAAGATATTATAATGCCTCTATATTCTTCCATGGTGAGACCGCACCTTGAATATTGTGTGCAATTCTGGTCGCCATATCTTAAAAAGGATATAGCGTTATTAGAAAAGGTTCAGAGAAGAGCCACCAAAATGGTAAAGGGGATGGAAGGATACACCTATGAAGAAAGGCTAAAAAGGTTAGGGCTCTTTAACCTGGAAAAGAGACGGCTGAGGGGAGATATGATAGAAGTCTATAAATTAATGAACGGAGTGGAACGGGTAAACGTAGATCGATTGTTTACATTATCAGAATATAGAAAGACTAGGGGACATGCAATGAAGCTACAGGGTAAACTATTTAAGACTAATAAAAGAAAATATTTTTTCACTCAGCGTGTAATCAAACTCTGGAATTTGTTACCGGAGGATGTAGTAAAGGCTGTTAGCATAGCTGGGTCTAAAAAAGGTTTGGACAAGTTCCTGGAGGAAAGGTCCATAAACCATTATTAAGAAGGGACCCAGGATATCAATGCTTGACCCAGTACAAATATTGTGGAGCCTGTGTCTTTTGGGGAAACTGCTAGGTATGTATGACCTAGATTGGCCACTGTAGGAAACAGGATACCTGGCTTGATGGACCTTGGTCTGACCCAGTATGGCATATCTTATGTTCTTATGTACCCCTTCGAGCCCATGCTCTCTGCATCCATGAAACATCTCTCCTGGAAGACACTCTTCCTCATTGCCATCACACTAGCCCGGCACATCAGTGAACTCCAGGCGCTCATGGCGCACCCTCCGTACACATAACTCCTCCACAACAGGACCTCTCTGTGTACACACCCCAAGTTCGTTCCCAAAGTGGCCTCTACCTTCCATATCAACCAGACTATTGAGCTGCCCACTTTCTATCCGGAACCACGTGCCTCCGCTGAAGAGCAGAGACTTCACACACTGGATTGCACTAGAGCCCTCCACATCTACATCTTGAGGACAGGACCACTCAGGAGGGGCTCGCAGCTCTTTGTTTCCTATGACCCAAACAGGCCAGGCTGGCCAGTCACAAAGCAAATGCTATTGCAATGGATATCAGACTGCATCGCATTCTGCCACAACCAGGCGGGCGCTCAAGCCCCATCCAATGTCGCATTGCACCAGCTCAGAGCGTTGGCTACCACCATTGCAAACTTGCGCTCCATTCCCCTGGCGGACATCTGTAAAGCTGCCACATGGTCCTTGGTCCACACTTTCCAGAAACATTACTGTTTGGACTTGGACACTCAGGCGCAACGCTCGTTCGCTCAGGCAGTCCTTGCCACTGCCACCAATGGACTCACCCGAGGGACAAGGGGGGATTGAGGCCCTGTATGGTTATTGTTCAGCCACGTTGGCCCATATATTGCTGGGCCATGTTGGTTGTCTTCTTCACATGGTTGTTGTGCCATTACCTATGCTATTTGAATTGAAGTGTCCTAATCTGTTACCAGGCCATGTTGGCTCTGCAATGCTTGTTACCTTACCTGCACTGTTACTGATCCTGAGAGAAGTCATAATCTGTTTATGGGCCATGTTGGTCCTCTTCACGCTGTTTTTTGCTCTGCACTGTTATCAAAAGGCAGTATTGCAATAAAGCCATTACTCCATCTCTATGTCTTGGACTCCCTCATCCACTACAGCCTTCCGCACAGCTGCGCATCTTGGGAGGCACCAGGTGTGGCTGACGAATCCTGCTTGTCCATGGAGAAAGTGGGGTTACTTACCTGTAATGGGAATTCTCCGTGGACAGTAGGATAAGTCAGCCACACAATCCCACCCACCTCCCCTGGACGAGGCCAACCTCCTCGTGGCATGTCTCTAGCTGTGATTGCTCAAGGGCAAAGGTGGGAACACACTGGCTAGCTAGGGGCGGGTTGATGGGTTGGGCTACTGTCCGTACTTCCATACAGCACTGTCAGAGGACATCACCAGGTGTGGCTGACTTATCCTGCTGTCCACGGAGAACTCCTGTTACAAGTAAGTAACCCCACTTTTCTTCAATTCAAGGTGTGTTTATGAGATCATTCCGTTGGGAGCCGCTGAATATCTCCACAGTTCACCCCGGCACTATCTGGAGAATGCCATTGAATATCTCCACAGTTCACCCTGGTACTATCTGGAGAATTCCACTGAATACCTCCACAGATCACCCCAGTACTATCTTGAGAATGCCGCTGAATATCTCCACAGATCACTCCAGTACTATCTGGGGAATGCCGCTGAATATCTCCACAGTTCACCCCGGCACTATCTGGAGATTGCCACTGAATATCTCCACAGTTCACCCCGGCACTATCTGGAGAATGCCACTGAATATCTCCACAGTTCACCCCGGCACTATCTGGAGAATGCCACTGAATATCTCCACAGTTCACCCCGGCACTATATGGAGATTGCCACTGAATATCTCCACAGATCACTCCGGCACTATCTGGAGAATGGTGCTGAATATCTCCACATATCACCCCGGCACTATCTGGAGATTGCCACTGAATATATCCACAGTTCACCCCGGCACTATCTGGAGATTGCCACTGAATATCTCCACATATCACCCCGGCACTATCTGAAGATTGCCACTGAATATCTCCACAGATCACTCCAGTACTATCTGGAGATTGCCACTGAATATCTCCACAGATCACTCCGGTACTATCTGGAGCTTGCCACTGAATATCTCCACAGATCACCCTGGTACTATCTGGAGAATGTTGGCGTGGCCCGTGGGTGGAACAAGGACCAAGCAGCCACTATCAAGATAACAGCTGCACTTATCCAAAGAGTGGCAATTTTCACTGCTAGCCAGATAAGTTATGCAGGTATCTTGGGCTGCCAAAAATGCTGTCTTAAATTACTACCCAGATAACATTTATCCGGATAGTGGCTCAAAAACTCCACTATTTGGAAAAGTGTAGTGATTATCAGGGTAGCGACTGCACAATCCAGAGTCCAGCAGCAGCCATTGTCTGTATACTGCATCTGAATATCTTGAGGATATTTAAATGCCACAGCTGACCGCCATGATGTTTAAGGAGCCCTGAATATCAGTCCCGGTGATAATAAATAAAATAAAATGTGCCAACATATACAACTCCTGTTTTTCTCACACACACACAGCCTTTGTCTGTTTCATTCACAAATACACAAAGACACAACTTTTGGCTGTCACCCACAAGCATATAAAAATACACACACACACATTCACACACATTTTGATTCTGTTATTCACACCTATACACACAATCACACACATACTCATTCTCTCTCTCACACACACACAGCTACATGTGTCCTCTTTAAAGATAAGAACAGGTTGTGATAAAGAGGACTTTTGGGTTAATGGAGTTAAACAAATCATGTGCTGTTTGGACTGTTTGAAAGTGACATGAAGCAGTGAGCCACCCATCAGCTCATTGTTTGGTATAAAGAAAGTTAATCGGCTCATACATCACACAGAACAGAGGAGAAGCTATGTGGTCCCCTGTACTAAGATACAAGTAAACCAGATGGACGTTTACTTGTATCTTACCAGACGGACGTTTTTTCAAACGGCATATTTTAATTGTCCTCATATACATAATCTTTATTTTATCTGCATCGATTTTAATGATTCATGCTGTATGACGTAGTTGCAGCTGTATTATTGGCAGTAAGGGGGTCGTTTTATAAGGGGGGCATGTTCTTTTAGGCTCCGACTGCAAAAGAACTCATAAAATAGTGGCCCGCTTAAAAGTATGCGCTCCGATATGCTGCTGCATCTTATGCTGGTACGTGTGCACATGGGCAGAGTTCGGCAACGCGTGGGCAGTGCAGAGAAGTACACACAGAGGGATGCGCTTACTAAAGGAGATCAGGGTTCGATTCCCACCGGCACTCCTTGTGACCTTGGGCAAGTCACTTTACCCTCCACTGCCTCGGAAGAAAAGGCCTGGCAATCTACTTCCGGTCATACCTTGCCAAGAAAACCCAGGGGCTGCTGGGTGGCAAAGAATCACCACTGACTTGATGGCATTTAAAAAAAAACGCACATGAGAGCATTTAACTCACTTGAACTTCCCTTAATGCCTGCTAACCTTTAGTGAACATGCCCCATAGCTTACAAAATGCTAGAATTGATTTGCTTGCTTGAAAAATATAGGGGCAGCTTTAGCGTTAGCATAAATGGTCCTTGCGTTACGGCCCAATCTCTGCCACTTATGCTAGTATTTTCTAAAGAAAAGCAGTAGGGCCCTACTTTCTTTATAAAATAGCACCTAGTTAGGCCACGTCTTTCAGCCCTTCTTATAAAATTACCCTCTACAAGTCTAAAAGATGAAGGATCCATCTCCTTCTGTTCTAACTTATGTGCAGCTTCACCTTGTCTTGATCAATGCAAATAATTCTTCCTAGACAAAATTATAAAACATCACAATCTTTTCCTCATTTTCATTATCCTTATTAGGAAAATGAAGATTTTTCCATCCTTTTATTTATGCAGTTCATATAATTCTTGCTGTACTACTACTACTAATCATTTATATAGCGCTCCAAGGCACTGTACAGACACATATAAAAGATGGTCCCTGCTTGTCAGAGCTTACAATCTAATCAAGACAGACAATACAAAAGATGAGAGTAAGGGTACAATAGGGAAGGGTAAGGAGACAGAAGGAGAACAAAGGATTAAAATCCAAAAGCAGCCTGAAAGAGCTGTAGGCCCCGAAATGCAGCTGTCCTCAAACTTTTCCATTTATCACGCACTTTTTGAGCTATGAAAAAAGTCACATGACCCAGAACAAAACAAGGGAGCTTCGAATTCCAAATCAAAATGTCATGGATGCCACATATTTACTGTTGGAAGTTTTACATTTATTTTATTTATTTATTTTTATATACCGCATTTCCAAAGATCAGTGTAGCTTACATAGAACATAACTAAACATTACATGAAAAAGATTTACATGGAACGGTTAACAGTTTTAACATATTTACAGTTCGTATTTGGCAGACATATTTACAGAGAGATTATGTGACAGTTTATGACCCCGAGATTGAATATCCGGGGTTAGAGGTCGGCAGCGATGGCTATGCACCTTAGTGGCACATAGCTGTCCAAACTGAATATCAGGCCCGTAGATAATAAACATACAAACATAGATACACACATACTCTCACACTCACAATCATACAGACACCACATTAACAAGACGCACATACAGGCAATGCAGATAGAAACGGTCTGGTGTGTACATGTACATAGACAAACACACATACAGAGGGCTTGGAAAGAATTCCATGAGCCATGCTTTCCCTACTTGTCAATGTAGTAAATATTATTTTTGAGCCATCTATAAATCCTGAGATCCACAATCTAGCAGCCACTACTACAGACACCTGAACACCTTCCTAAAAGAAAGGAAAACCTTTGAATCGGTTTCTGGACTGATTTTGAAGACACCTTTTTCTTACTACCATTTTACAATAAATCCAAATAAAAATTGAAAAGTTTATTTCAGATTTTTGAATAATTAGAAGTGAACTTTGTTGAATTAATAGTCTAATTAAAACATTTCGAATCAGCTTAAAATTATTTTAAATTTATATTGATATTTTCCCATATCTACTAGTAACAACCCAATGACATTCCCCTGGCGATTTAGATAATATTCAAAATCCATCAGAAAAGAAGCAGGATGAAATTCTCCTGGCTCAAGTTCAGCTTTGAATTGTTTGCCCATCTGTAAACATTAGAGTGATGGACTGCATGCTATCTTAACTAAGACCAAATCACAGCAAACAATTAAAATTGATTTGTGGTATTTGTACACAGTAAAGCAATATCTTGCAATACACTGCACTATTGTGTCACATACAGTAGCTGAATATGCATGATAGAATATAACCAGGGATTCTGATTCATGATAGGGAAACTGGGTTTTCTACTTATAACCAATAAACTCCAAAAGTCGATCTATCTTGCATCTCTCCAATAATGTCATCTTGCTCCTGCCATTGAGTGGGACCAGCCTCTCTCTTCCTCCACGGTCATGTAGAGAAAGAGCCACAGGCACACTGAATTTTAATGAGGCAGCTGCCATCCTCATTGCATGGAGCCGGAGAAAGCTGCAGCTGCACTGAACTGCAGGAAGCAGCCGTAGTTGCACCAAAGACTAATTAATCTATTCCTGCAAAGAAGAAAATGGAATAAGGGGAGGAGGCATGCACAGGCAAAGACCCGAGTTGGGAAAGCAGTTTGCCTATGAGTGGAAATACTACATCCCTTTTCCTAAAGATTAGTATGGCATTTATTTTCTCATGTACTTTTACCTGTACTGATAGAGTTTGGCAAATGCCATTATTCAATAAGCACATATTTCCAAAACTGTAAATTCCACGAGTCAACTCTTTCATTGCTTAGTAATTCAAAACTCGCCACAGTTGATCCTAATTTAAGAGCAGTGCATGTTCGGGTATACAGGGTGGCCCCAAAAAAGTGAGAACATCTTATAGCATATAAGTTATTTAAAAATTCAAAAAGACAGATGTAAACGATTGACAAATTTAAAAAAAAAAAGATGGCGACCGGAAATTGTCGAAATAAAGATGTTATATAGCTAAAAAAGTAAACTATTTAAGCTTTTAATTTACGGGATGTTCAAAGAAAACTGTGAGCATCACCTTGACTTTGCTCCTCACCTGGGTCTGGGAGAGTTTGGAGTCTTCCATTGTGAGGACTGAGCCTTGGTTTCCAGATCATAACCATAAACCCATGATTCATCACCAGTAATAATCTTTTTGATGAAATCTGACTGACTTTCAATGCATTCCAACAGCTCCCTGGCTGCAGTCGATCTTCTTTTAGGTCAGTACACAAGAGTTTTGGCACGAATTTTGCAGACACATGTCTCATCCTCAATTGACAGTAGAACGGACTGTACCGACCCAAAACTGATGTCCATGTCCTCAGTATGCTCCCTGATAGTCAATGACGATTTGAGCTTATGGTGGCAAGCACGGGTTCAACTTTCTCTTCATTCCTGTACCAGTCATAAACTCAAGCACGACTCCTGCATTCATCGTCATACTTTTGCTGTAACTTGTCATAAGTCTCTTTGCATGAATCTCCAAAGTTCTGGTAGAATTTAATGCAAATTTGCTGTTCAATTTTTTCACTTATCGTAAATCTGAGAAACTGCTTTTATACGATATCAAACATCATGTCATTAAAAAATCACGCTACACTCTGCACATGCAGACCACATAACTAGATCACTGCATGCTTAATAGCATCGTGGTGCATGTGTTTGGCTTGCTCTCCCAGTTTAGCGCTGGCTCTTTGCCCACTTAATTTGCATGCTGTTTCCTTTCAGCATCACTGGACAAAATGTCAGTGCTAAACTTGCGTGATGAAGCAATGCACTAGAGCTTTAAGCACTAGGCTTCTGTACCAGCCCCTTAGACTGTAAGCCCTCCAAAGGAGAGGAAAATACCTACTGTACCTGAATATAACTGGCCCTGAGCTACTTCTAAGAAAGACATGAACTAAATCCAAAATCTTTTCCCTTCCTTAAGTAATCAATCAAAAGCATTGCAATTTAAAGTAATTAAGCAGTTCAAAAATAAGAATTTGGGAAAACATTAAGGGCTTGATTTATCAAGAGGATTTGCTTGTTACTGGCCTATGAGAAATTAATCTCTAAGCATCCTGTTAACTATGCATTTTAGCACAAATGAGAGCACTTCTTCCCTGCCTATGGCTCTGTTTTCTGCTTTTCGAAAAAGCAACTGCAGAATTTCCAGTGGTGATAAGGATAATTAGATAGGTCAGGCCAGGTTAGCTCAAGACCAAAGAATTTCTGGAATCCTTTATCCCTCTTTACTCTCTTCATCTCTCTGCAGCCTCTAAACACTTTGCATCCCTGACCCATATATCATTTGTATCTCTATCACGCTAGCCTATGGAATAGGGGCCGTCCGCCTAGTCGTATGGTTTTGGTGTTCTTTCTATATCTCTGTGTACCTTGTATAGTTTGCCTCCTTTATTTGCAATCTGCTGTACACTGCTCTGTACTTTGCCTATTTATAAAGACAAATGGGTGCCTACTTTTCTTTATAAAACAGAGGTGTAAGTTGTAAGATACAATCGCCAAACCTAGGCACGAGCAGTTACGCCAGCCCTCGGCTTGGTGTAAATCAGCATGCCTAGTTTTGTAAAGAACAAGCTTAATTTTTAATAGTTTAGATCTTGCACACGTAAGTTTTATTATTTTATAGTTTATACATGTAAATTTGCGCTCCACCTACACTCTGTCCAAACTTTGTCCCTGGCCACACGAATACAAAAAGCAGGAACCATGGGCCTGATGCATGTACTGATGGAATGACGACCGCCTATAATATGTACGTAAGTGCCTATCCACGCATGTAATTCATTAAAAATAACAACTTACATGCATGAATAGCGCATAGCTTCACATGGCTGCTTATAAAATTACCTCCTCTAGGCCTAATTTTGCATAGGATCTCTAGGGAGAAAAAGGAGTATTCACGGCCAGACATTCACAATTCGCAGAATCTTCGGTACAATACTTATGGTGCAAACTAACCAGGTTTTTCCCACATCCTTATGTCCAACGGGAATGATTTTATTATAGATCATATTTAAAAAAAGAGCGGCATCCCTCGGAGTTTTGAATGTGTAAGTGCTGGTACCTACATGCGTAAATGTCAGATTTTGCAACTCTGGGCATCCAAAAGGAGCCAGTTAAGAAGAAAAGCTAAAAACTTTCAGTTTTGCAATTTTGAGATAGTTTTCAATGCTAGAGAGGTAAACACTGTTGCCCTCTCTAGTGCTCCTTCAAACACCAGGGCAAATGAGTACTTAGCTGGTATACATGCCTTGGAGCAGATATAAATGCCAGCACCTTGATTTTCTGCAGCAGAAGCATTTCCATTGCAAAATAGAAAATACGCACCTACGTTTCAAACCACTCCCAGAAAACACCCGTTTGAAAACTGTGTGTGATGCAGACATACACGTGTAAGCAGTGACTTTTCTGAAATTGCTTCTTTGACAAACTGGGCTATTTACACATATAAACTCACCATTTACATATGTTAATGTCATGTAAGCTTTCCAAACTGACCTCCAGATTTAATAAATAATGCTTTCAATTTAAATGAACACATTTTATGTCACAAACTCTGCACTGGAATGTATCCTAACAGAGAAAAAAAAATACAGAATGCAAAGTGATGTCCTTTTTGGTTATATTTGTATATGGTTTATTAGATTTATGAATTGGTCTTTCTAGAAATACATTACTTATTCTGTAGAATAATTTGATTTTGGATGCAAGGTGCCTGAAGCAAGGTATTGAGAAAAAGCTTACTGGTTAGATCAGGGAATTATGAGCTGAGAAAGCCAGGGTTCAAACCCCACTGACGCACCTTATGACCTTGGGCAAATCACTTTGCCCTTCATTATTTCAGGTACAGAATTAGGGCCTCATTTACTAAGATGCACTGACCAATTAATGCACTTTAACTTAGGTTAATTCAAGCTAGGTACACAGTCAGTAAACAGGCCTCACTGAGCTTATTAGTGTATGCGTTAATGCACATTAGTAAAGGACTGTGATGGGGTCCATGTTGTTGTTGTTAAGTGCCATCGAGTCGGAGTCGACTCATGGCGACCCTCTGGATAGCTATCCTAAATTGTGTTCGGTCTTCAGTCAGGCGGCTCATTGTTGACAGACTGGTACCCGTAGCTGCTGTTATTGTATCGATCCATCTCATTGCCGGCCTTCCTCTTTTGCGTTGATCTTCTATCTTGCCAAGCATGATGTCTTTCTCTAATGATCTCTCTCTCCGCATGATGTGTCCAAAGTATGAAAGTCGAAGTCTTGTCATCTGAGCTTCTAAAGAAAGCTTAGGTTTGATCTCCTCTAGTACAGACTGGTTTGTTCTTCGGGCAGTCCATGGTATACACAGTATTCGCCGCCAGCACCATAATTCAAAGGCATCAATTTTCTTCCTGTCTATCTTTTTCACTGTCCAACTTTCACATCCATATGATGTTATTGAAAATACCATGGCTTGAACAAGTCAAATCTTTGTATGGAGAGAGACATCTCTGCTCTTGAGAATCTTATCTAGGTCTTTCATAGCCATTCTGCCAAGAGCAATGCGTCATCTGATTTCTTGACTGCTTGTTGCTTCATTGATCCAAGTAGGTTAAAGTTATTCACGATTTCAATTTCTCCTCCTTCGACGATGAACCTGTTGATTATGCCAGTTGTCATGATCTTTCTCTTCTTTACATTAAGGTGCAGGCCCATTTTGAGACTATGTTCTTTGATTGTGAGAAGCAAATGTTTCAGATCATCTTCACTTTCCACCAGTAATGTGGTATCATCAGCATAGCGAAGGTTGTTGATGAGTCTTCCACCAATCTTCACACCTCTGTTGTCTTCATACAATCCTGCTTCTCCGATGATTTGTTCTGCATATAAATTAAACAGGTAGGGGGAAAGTATGCAGCCTTGTCTTACACCTTTGCTTATTTTAAACCATTCTGTTTCTCCTTGTTCCATTCAAACTGTTGCTTCTTGATCAATGTACAGATTGTGCAAGAGAACGATCAGGTGTTCTGGTATACCCATGCTTCTTAATGTGGCCCAGAGTTTCTCATGGTTTACACAGTCAAAAGCTTTGCTATAGTCGATAAAGCACAAATAGATATCCTTTTGGTATTCTTTAGTCTTTTCAAGGATCCATCTCACATCCGCAATGATGTCTCTCGTTCCTCGCCCTTTTCTGAACCCTGCTTGCACTTCAGGTAGTTCTTGTTCCAGGTATGATTGTAGTCTCTTTTGAATAATCTTCAGTAGAATCTTGCTGGCATGTGGGATCAGAGCGATTGTGCGATAATTTCCACAGTCAGTTGGATCACCTTTCTTTAGTATTGGTATAAACACAGATCTTTTCCAGTCAATTAGCCATGATGCTATCTTCCATATTTCTTGGCAGAGCCTTGTAAGTATGGTAACAGCTGCATCAGATTGCTGTAATACTTCTATGGGAATGCAATCAATGCCTGGTGCTTTGTTCTTTGATAAGGCTTTCAATGCTGCTTCAACTTCTTCTTTCATCACCAATGGTTCCAGATCATAAGGTACAGGTTGAAACGGCTGTTGGTCCACTTGATCTTTATCATATAAAAACTCTGTATATTCCTTCCATGTTTTCTTGATCTTCTCAGCATCATTCAACATAGAACCTTGAGCATCTTGTAACATTCCAATTCAAGGCTGGAACTTTTTCTTTAACTCTCGTAGCTTTAGGAAAGCTGATCTTGTTCTTCCTCTAATAGTTTCTGCTTCTATTTCCTTGCATGCGTCATTGTAGTACTTTTCCTTGTCCTGTCTTGCTGCACGTTGGAAATCTCTGTTGAGTTCTGTGATTGTCTTTCTTTCTCCTCTGGCTTTAGCTTCTCTGTGTTTCTGGGCAATTTTCAGAGTTTCTTCCATCATCCATTTTGGCCGTTTTTTCTTTTTTATCTTTTGTAGAGACTTCTCGGTTTCTTCCAACACAACCTTCTTGTCATTCCATAACTCTTCTGGAACTCTACCATTTGTATCTAAAGCAGCAAATCGATTTTGCAGGCAGTCTTTAAATTCCAGTGGTATATTCTCAAGGTCATATTTTGCTGCATTCATGAGTGGTTTGCTCTTTTTCAGCTTTAGCTTGAGTTTGCATACTAGTAGTTGATGATCTGTACCATAGTCAGCTCCAGGTTTTGTCTTTGTTGATGTTATAGAGCTTTTCCATCGTTGACTTCCACAGATGTAGTCAATTTGATTTTTATACAATCCATTGGGTGAAGTCCATGTGTACAGTCGCCGCTTGTGTTGCTGGAAGAAGGTGTTTCAAGATGAATAGATCGTTGGTCTTGCAGAATTCTATCAGTCTTTCTCCAGCTTCATTTCTGTTGCCAAGTCCATATTTTCCAACTACTTTGTCTTCTTCTTTGTTGCCAACCTTTGCGTTCCAATCACCCATGACTATCAGGATATCCTGTTTGCATGTTCTGTCAATTTCAGCTTGTACTTGTTCATAGAACTCTTCAATTTCATTCTCTTCTGCAGCTGTTGTTGGGGCATATACTTGAATTATAGTTGTGTTGATAGACATTCCTCGTAGACGAATAGAGATTAAGCGTTCGCTGACTGCATTGTATTTCATTATAGTTCTTGCAAGTTTCTTCTTTATTATAAATGCAACACCATTTCTTCTTTGTCTTTCATTTCCAGCATAGTAGACCATGTGATCATCTGATGCAAAGTGCCCGATGCCAGTCCATTTCAGTTCGCTGACACCCAACAGATCAAGTTGTACACGTTCCATTTCATTCTTGACCACCTCCAACTTCCCTTGTTTCATGCTTCGTACGTTCCATGTTCCAATGTGTAAGACATCTTTACAGCTTCTGACTCTCATTTCATGCGCAGCTACATCAGCAGTCAGACGTCCCGAGGGCTTTGATCCAACCACATCATAAATGCTGGCTTTACTCTGAAAAGTCTTCAGCTCTTCCCCAGTAGCTAGTTGAGTGCCTTCCAACCTGGGGGTCTCATCTTCCAGCACTACAGCACAATTTGTTTTGTTGTAACTATCCATTGGGTTTTCATGGCAAGATACAGAAGTAGATTGCCAGGCCTTTCTTCCGCGCAGTTTAAGTTTGGTGTTGTTGCCGTTGTCACAGAAATGTGATCCTCCGCCGTCAACACTATCCCATTCTGCTGCTGCCCAGGGTTTGGAGGGTGTGGCTCACAGGAAGCAGTTCAAAACCCAGCAGGCTGCAGGAGGGAGAGAGAGGCCCGTGGAGCCAGGAGTTCATTCAAGCTGTACAAAGGTAGGAACTTTAACTGGACAAGGGAGGAACTTTAACTGGGCTGGAGGAAGGGCTGGGAGAACAGTTTTGTGAAGGTTTAACAAACTGGGTCTGAATAAAAACACATTTTGTTTTCTCTGAATTGCTGTTTTTTTGGTGTTTAAACAGAAAGGCCCTTCCCACCGCACGCCACACTGCCACAAGGAGGTCCCTAGATTGTAAACCCCCTGGAATCAAGGAAATAACTTTTGTCCCAGAATGTAACTTACTTTGAGCTACTAATGAAAAGGCATAACCTAAATATGAAATAAAGTGACTCAGAAAAATATGAATGTAAAATCTGCTTTGGCTTCGCAGTTAGGTATCTTCCCGTTAAATTCTAATACGGGTCATTACCCATCTTGCCCTGCTGAATACCATTGTCCTCTTTGCTCCACTTCCAAATATGTTTGCATACTTTATTTTGCATGGTTTTTAGTTTCATGAGAGCAATTGGGATTTTACAGATCCGAGCTTTCCAAAGCTGTCCTGGTTCCTAGTCACCTTACAGCCAGTTGGATTTTAAGGAAATTAACAAAGAATAGCCATGAAATAGGTTTTAATTTACATCTCTACCATGTTAGCCAATGCAAATGATTGTTAACACGCGTTATTTTACCACAGATCCTATGTTATGCAATGGGACCTAGTTACTAATAACACATGCTAACAGTGTTAACATGTGCCAGCGTGGTGCACACATTAGTAATTTCAGCTGTTTGTCTATCTCCAATATATGAACATTTATCTCACACACACTCATTGTGGGTGTCTTCAAATCCAGCTAGCTTCAGGGCCATCACCAGCACATATACACAAAGACACAACTTTTTTCTGTGCACTCTAGAAAGTGATGTTGTTTCCATGGCAATATCTATTTGAGTGACTGTCTTTTTTTCTTTCATTCTTTTACTTCATGTTTCTACATTATTTCTTCCCTTTTATGCCAATTAACTCTGCATAATTACAAAGTTAAGGCCGGTGCAACTAGTATACGGAACAGATACTGACACGACGGTTGAACTAACAGAGTGCTGCCTTTGGTGTCACTTTCTTGGTAGAAGCTCGAAAATGCATATGCGAAAGAAAAGCTGTTTAACGTGACACAGACGCTGCATAGACTGTACAAATCGAAAAGAATCACAAAAAGCCTTCTTTCTTGAAAAAGAGATAAAAGAACTCCTTATGGTCAGGCCCTATCGGTCTATTCATTCATCTGTGAATCCCGCAATTATCGGGGCTGTACCAAAGGAGATGCTGTGCAGATAGGTATGGGGGGGGGGGGAATTGAATTTAGCTCATGCCTGTCTTAGAAGTTGAAGGTGAGTTATATTCAGGTACTGTAGGTATTTTCCTGTCCCCAGAGGGCTTACAATCTAACAGGCCAATGCAGAAACTCTGCATGACTTTAATGCTGACTCTGCGTGGGAAAGCACGATTCAAATTACCCAGTGCACAAAATGTCAGCATTAAACTGGGAGAGCAAGCTAAACACATGAACACAGACGTCGGCGCAAGTTTGAAACAAGGTAGGGCTGTACCAAGCCATAAATGCACTCTGTGTGACTTGCACATCTAGCGCCCCCTCCCCCCCCTCCGTTTGTCCTTTACCCCACGCCCAGCATCTCCCTATCTTACCTCCATGTCTCTAGCCGACTCACCACCCGGCCTACCCTTGTCCCACTGCCGCCACTTTTAAGGTTCCCGTAGCAGCAGCAGCGGGACCTCCAGTTGGAAAAAAAACACGTGTGTCTCTCCGCCTGATCCCACTCTTCTGATGCATGCTCATGTCAGAGGAGAGAGGGACCAGACCAGCCATTCAAATGCAGAGTTGCAAAGACCCGCGATCATAAGTCAGAAGAAGGGGATCAGGCCAGCATGCAAGCGTGGAGTCGGAGAGATCCACGTGTTTTGTTTTCAATTTGGATGCCCCCCCCCCCTCTTCGCCAAGGGAACCCTAAATGTGGTGGCAGGGCAAGGGCAGGCAGTATGGGGGACAGCCAAGGCTGGAATGTCCACATTTTCCCCTATTTTTTTGAACTCTGTGCAGCTGTACAGTTCGCACAGGGCTAGGTAAGGTGTTGACACAAGGTCATCTGAGGCGAAGTTTGACACTTCACCTCAGATGACCCAGGCATCAGGGAAAGCCCCCAGTGCTATCAGCATACTGTTATAGGTCCGGTGCTCCCACCAAACATTGACCCCCCAACAGAAAAAGTCCCCAGTTGCCCAGCGGCCCCAATCCCCCACCTGCCCAAAACAAAATACCCTGGTGGCCCAGAAGCCCCGATCCTCCCAACCAACTAAAAAAAAAACCCTTGGTGGCCCAGCGGCCCTGATTCCACTCAACCACCCACACAATAACACAAATCCCTGGTGGCCCTTGAATCCCCATCACCCTCCCGGTACCTTTTAATCTGGAGCAGGAGCATTGCCTACATGCTCCCGCCCCTGTACCGCCATCTTGAAAAGTGTCAGCGCCTGGCCCCACACAGGGTATCCTGGGATGCACTGTGCAAGGCCAGGCACCACCATTTTTCAAGATGCTGGTGCTAGGGGCAGGAACATGTTGGTAACACTTCCCGCTCCAGATTCAAGATACTGGGAGGGGTTGGGGGATTTGGATGCCACTGGTCTACTAGGGTTATTTTTTATTGGGTGGGTGGGAGAATTGGGGCCACTGGGCCTCCGGGATTTGGTTTACGTTGGAGGGTCAGTGTCAGGGGGGAAATCCAGCTTAAAAAACAGTGAAGATCCAGCTTCAAAAACAGTGTACAAAATTGCGCTAAGTTTCAGCACAGTTTTTTACATCGGGCGCAATTACTTATGCAGCGATTTTCATGCAGTTTGCATGCCAAGTGCGCTGCAGCTTAGTGCGGTTGGTTTTTTTTTAGCGTTTTTCCAGCGCTAGCTTACTTTCTGGATCAGAGAGCAAGCCTAGCGCAGGGAAAAGCTCCAGAAAATGCTGCGCTAAGCTTTTCTTCATTGGCCTATAAGTTTGTACCTGAGGCAATGGAGAGTTAAGCGTCTTGCTCAAGAT
Source organism: Ichthyophis bannanicus (assembly GCA_033557465.1). Classification (NCBI taxonomy): domain Eukaryota; kingdom Metazoa; phylum Chordata; class Amphibia; order Gymnophiona; family Ichthyophiidae; genus Ichthyophis; species Ichthyophis bannanicus. Next base: position 133,991,705 of record CM066037.1, read on the forward strand.
CACAAGGAGATCAGCTGAAGTCACTGGCAGTGAAGGCTATGGCAGTTGCGTACAACATCTGCAAACCAAAACAGTCACAGCATCAGGACGCTCTGTTGACAGAGGACACAGAAAGGAGACCAGGGGCATCAACTTGGGAATTAGATAGCCAGTAATTTATTGTGTAGGTCCACTTTATTTTGATCTGTGGGCAAAATGATAAAATGGGAGCATGCCGGTATCAGGGAGTTGTGAGGACCAGGGAGCAAAGCTCATAGCGGGTGAATGTTGATCCTACTGGTCACTGGGTGTGTTCTCCTATACTTGTTATGTAGGAAGGGAAGGTTGGTGGAAAGGGGTAATGTGACAAGATAGATATTTGAGGCACAACAGTGGATCAGGGACTGTAAGTTGGGTCAAAAAGAATGCCGAGACTACTATCTACAAACCTTCTGGGACCGGAAGCTTCCCATATTGAATAATTTATGTGACTCAGATATCCCTGTAAGCCAATAACAGGTTCAGCTGCCAGCTTGGCATGTTCGTAAACTCTTGATTGTAGATCTCTGTTTGCTTCCAACCCAAACACTAGCAAAATCTTATCGTCCACATGGTAAAGAATGGGTTCTTTGACCTCAGATTACTTTTGCCCATAATTAATTTCAGTGTGTGCTGTCTGGTTTGACTCAGCAACTCTGTCTTGAAGAATCTTTTCAGCTAAATCTCTGTATGACTCTTTGAGATACGAGAACAATGTTATCAGTTCTCCCAAGATGCCTTGTTTCCAAAAGGAAAAACTCTGTGCCCTTAAAAGCAGTATTAAAAATGTTATTCCTACTTTACATTTGGCTTTGATTTGATTTCAGTTCTTTTGTACATTTCACACATTCTTGCTGTTCTTGTTGGAGACTCCTGTTTTCTTTCTGTGATGAATGTTTAGTGAAGCAACCCCTCTCCCCTCCCCCAACTCACACTGTATTCTCCTGACATCACTGCCTTAATTTCCATATTAAGATGCCGAGAAGGGAAACATTTACCATTCTTTTCATTTACTTTTCTATACTTCTTATCCATCAAGGTGAATAAGAGCTGTAGAGGATAACAGATGGGGCATTGTGACTAGCAAGCTTGTGACTTGCACATGGCAAATTGCTCTGTTCATGTTCTTAACACCGAAGAAACAAACCTGACCCATTCAATCAAGTGTTTAAAAATTAAAGAATCAATTATATAGAAATGAACCTTAAGCACCATTCTTGACACCATTTCATGGTCATTTCCAGTCAACTCTTTTGAATATTTATACATAATGTTTGCTTACTGAAGACTGCATATTATTTGATAGGTATTTTAAGTTTTCAATACCGCTAAGACTTCTGAAGGCACATTTTAGATAGGCCGTTTAGGTGCCTCTTGGGCCGTACAAGTCAAAAAGTCCAAAATTCCATAGGAGGAGTGGTAGCGAAGGTAACTGCATTCTAAAATCAACATATTGCCGGCCCGAAAAATAAATATCTTGGTCAACATCCTAGATAAATGGGGCCAAGCAGAATAAAGATCCGGACACGTGCAGGGAGACCTGGGTGATTTTGGAAATATGCACACGCAAACTATGGACATGGCAGGACCCAGCAACACTGACATGTCAGCACCGGTATTTCAGAACTTCCACATGGCTGTCGCCACATAGATGTGCAGGCCAGTCATTTTGCAAACAGAGATGTGCAGTGATGCAGCAGTACGTAAAGACTCCTTGATATTTCATTGCTATACATTTTTGAGGAGGAGAAAGTATTGGGGAATTGAGAATATTTTTCTGTCATCTGTTCTTTTTTTTATTATTATTAAGCCATTTGCAATATACAAATCAAAATCATGTACACAAGACATGCTGTTATGGATCCACATTGAAAAATAAAAAAAGGAAATAGCAAAATCAACAAAAAGGAAAAACATGGTGTTACAATTCAGCAATAGCCAACTTCATGAAATGAGAGAAGCCACTTACAACAAAACTTACATAATCAAATAATAACAAGGAGGTCAATGGGGAAAGACCTCCTAATCTATACCAGGCTTATTCATTTAACTGGACCCTATCAATATTGACTTTCCTACCAAAAAACTTTCCAATTGAGATGAATCTAAAAAGGAATACGTGTTTCCATGCCATGTGACCACACACTTGCATGGAAACTGCAAGAAGAAAGTCGCACCAATTCCAATCACCCTAGATTTCAGGGACAGAAACTGTTTTCTCCGAAGCTGAGTGCTCCTCAAAACATTAGGGAAGACATTCAACTTTTGACCACAGAAAACAGAATCTTTATTCTTAAAGAAAGACTCTAAGACCTTGTTCTTATCCTCAATAGACACAAAAGACACTAAAAGTGTAGCTCTTTTAGTAATAAGATCTGAGGAATCCTCCAAAAACTTAGTCAAGTCTTGACTAACATTTGGAGTTAAAACAACTCAGCCATCACCAGCAATATCCGTCAACCGCTGCCTAGACGATAAGTAAAAACATTTTTGAAAAGGAATCACATCAGTAATTAGTAGTACCTCTTTGAGATATTTAGCTAAGTGCATCTCAGCAGATAACAGATGCGTTATAGGAAAATTAAGAATACGCAAGTTGATAGCTCTAGAGAAATTTTCCAAGAATTCCAACTTATAATGAATAGCAAGAGAATCTTTAATTGCAGACACACTAGTCTGTTGCAGACTCTGCATCTGACCCTCAGTCTTAGAAATGGCACTATCAATTCCAGCAAGCCTAGAATCTACTTCTTGAGATTTCAATGCTGACTCCTGCATAAACACACAAAGAGACACTACAGTGCTAGACAATTTGGAGTCAGTCTTGGAGATGCCGGTCCATAATATAATGTCCTGCAGAGGTTAACTCAGAGCTGGTCTTACTTCTTGTAGCAAGAAAGGCTTCGGTAAAAGACCAGGTGTAAAAGAGGGAACTGGCAACCTTGGTGAACCATCAAATACACCTGTAGATGACAACTGGGGTGAGAAAGCAGTGGGGGGGGGGGGTCTGATCTGCTGAACTGAGTGATGCCCCTTCTGAAAAGATTGGTTGACCAGTGTGTGCAGCAAAATGTTCATCTAAGGGACCAATGGTCTTCACCGATGCTTGGGCTGAAGGAGTAGCCTTCGATATTACCTTAGCCTTCCACTTTCCCATTAGATCTTATTAGGGATGAAAAGAAATATATTGAGACACACAATACCTGAAATAGTCCCAGATCAACTTCTCCATGTCCGTTCACCATCAGGGCATGCCCTGTCCCTTTGGGCATGCCCCTTGGGGTGCCCCTTCAGACCACGGTCCCGAGAGCCTCCAGGACAAATGAAATAGAGCCTCAGGGCCTCGGCAGGCTGGCATCATGGGAGGGAATGGGTTGTTACACAATGCATGCACAGGCAAACCCCCGCTGACATTTCTTCCCGAACGCGATGGCAGAGACAGCAGGTGCAGCCAAGTCCCTCACTGTAAGTAAGCCCCAATCCAGTTGAAATACAGCCTCAGAGCCTCAGCAGGCTGATGTCATGGGAGGGAAGGGGCTGCTGACACAATGCTTACACAGGCAAAACCCGCTGACACTTCTCCCTGAACGTGATGGCACAGACAATAGGTGCAGCCAAGTTGGAAGAGCTCTATTCCTCGCTGTTATCTGTTCTGTTGAAAGCTGGCCGGAGCGAGCACTTTTCCAATGCCTATTTGTGCAATGGAGCAGGTCTAAACATGGACATGTCCACTGTGTGACGCCATTGTGAAGTTGGGGGATGCTAATGGATCTTTTCTGGCCTGCCTTAGACATACCTCCACCATGCTCTTTTGTAACTTGGACATGATCAGGGCAGACACGTGCAAATTTTAGACTTTCTAAAATGGCTTTTAGAACATGGATCTGATTTGCACATGTGAATGGTCATTTTCACATGTGCAAATCACGACTAGGGCTTTTAAAATGACCCCCTCTGTCAAATTTGTAGTATTTCTGAGCACAATCACAAGGTCATGACATGTCTTTACATATGCTGCAGTTATTTATAATACGGAAAGAATTAACACTTTTTGGGATAGGCTGACATCTTGTTCTAGTAATGCATGTGACTGTTCTTAATTATCGCCCTTTTTCCTTGATGTTGTTAAGTTACCCATCAAACAACATGCTTGGGCAATACAAGCGCCCTCACCAAGCAGGAAGGTTTGATGAAAATCACCTCCAAAACTAACCCTTAATGATGCAGCTCTGGTCAGCTAAGGTCACTGAAGTCACCTCCACAGTGTGTCTAACCCTTGTGGGGTAATAGGTAGAATTATGCAGGAGACTTGAACGCAAGCCTCCTTCACCACATAGCCGTGATCTGTGTCTTTACCACTTCTCGTAACTCAATATCCACTAATGTGTGGGAACTGAATGGCTCAAAGGAAACATTATGACTCGATTGGTAGCAGGGGCGGCCCAAGGGGGGTGTGGGGCCATGTGCGGAGATTAATTGCGGGGCCTCATTTGTATAAGGAACCTCATTTTTGTAAATATTTGCATAGTGTTAACATGCGCTTTTAGTAAACATGCCTCTTAATGACTGTCTGAATAAAGAAAGACTAACAGATTTCTACATTACTATATTGCAGTGACAACCACCAGGCCCATTAGGGAGTACTACAAACACTGATCATTTAGAACCCATAGCAAATCCACCCTATCATAACGGCACTACCAGGACTCACAAAGCACCAAACCCTACCTATCAAAAGGCAACACTGCAGATATTAAACCAATACATCTTAGAGAATACCAATGCATCTCACTGGGGGAAAGAGAACAAGTGGGACTGTCAAATAGAAACAATATGAACAGAATACCTCAACTTGGTTACACATGCAGAACAGAGACTGTCACCACATAAAGAACAAGGGATCACAATTTAGAAATAGGAAGATGAACTGGGAATCCCAAAAGCCAAACATGAAATGTACAACACTGGAGAAATAAAACTATAAATTAATTTCCGCTTGCACTAAACAAAAACACAAAGATGTTAGCAATACGCACTTCCCAAACCAGACATATTCCAGTTAATAAATTCAAAATAAAAAGTATTTTTCTACCTTCTGTTTGGGATTTTATTTTTCAGCAGCAATTGTTCCAGTCACTTTCTTCTGGTTTCTTCGTGTCTTCTGCGAGCTATCCATTTGTCCTTTCTTCTCTTTTAGATTTTTTCCATTCTCTCTCTATATCTGCTTTAACATACTAATCTTTCCCCTTTTGCTCTTTCCCCCTTTTCTTTCCTTATTCCTTTATCATCCACTCAAATTTCACCCTTCCATTCTCAATCCCCACTTACTCTCCCAATACCCGGCCCATCGTAGACTTTTCTTCCCTCCCACACAAAATATCTTTTCCCCTCTCCATTCTCATTCCCCATCCCCAACCCTATCTAGTCCTCCCCCAAAATCAGCTCCCTTATAGTTCTAGACCCACCCAACATCCGCTTCCTTCTAGTCCCAATCTCCCAAGCCCCCACATCAGCTCATTTCCACTCCAAGCTCCCCATCAGCTAATTTCCAATCCTAGCCCCCTTGTCAACCCATTTCCTGATGCAGAATAGCGCGGTATATAAGAGAATGTAAATAAATAAATACATTTCCAGCCCTATTCCAACCTCCCTCAGCCTGCTTCCAGTCCTATTCCAGTCCCCGTCAGCCCATTTCCAGTCCTATACCCCCATTAGTCATTTCCAGTCCTATTCCAGCCCATCACCCATTTGCAGTCCAAGCTCCCCCCATCAGCCCATTTCCAGTCCTAGCCCCCATATGCTCTTTTCCAGTTCCAATCCTAGCGCCCTGGTCAGCCCATTTCCAGTCCTATTTCAGCCCCCATCAGCCCATTTCCAGTCCTAGCCCCCCATATGCTCTTTTCCAGTTCCATTCCAGCCCATTTCCACTCCAAGCTCCCCCATCAGCCCATTTCCAATCCTAGCCTCCTCAGCCCATTTCCAGCCCTATTCCAGCCCCCATCAGCCCATTTCCAGTCCTATTCCAGCCCCCATCAGTCCATTTCCAGCCCTAGACCCCCGTATGCTCTTTTCCAGTTCCATTCCAGCCCCCCCATCAGCCTATTTCCACTACAAGCTCCCCATCAGCCAATTTCCAGTCACCTCGTCAGCCCATTTCCAGTCCTGGCCCCCTCCTCAGCCCATTTCCAGCCCTATTCCAGCCCCCATCAGCCCATTTCCAGTCCTATTCCAACCCCCATCAGTCCATTTCCAGTCCTAGCCCCCCATATGCTCTTTTTCAGTTCCACTCGAACCCCCCATCAGCCCATTTCCACTCCAAGCTCTCTCATCAGCCAATTTCCATCCCCCTCGTCAGCCCATTTCCAGTCCTAGCCCCCCCCCATCACAGCCCATTTCCAGTGCGTTTCCCCCCAGCCTATTTCCAGTTCTAGCCCTCCCCCCCACCATTACAACCCATTTGCAGTCCTAGCCCCCTCATCACAGTTCATTTCCAATCCAAGTTCCCCCATCACAGCCCATTCAGTCCAAGCACCCCATCACAGCCCATCCAGTCCTAGCCCCCCAATCACAGCCCATTTGCAGTCTTAGCCCCCCATCACAGCCCATCCAGTTCTAACCCCATCACAACCCATTTGCAGTCCTAGCCCCCATCACAGCCCATTTTCAGTCCTAGCCCCCCCATCACAGCCCATTTCCAGCCCAAGTTCCCCCTCCCTCAATCACAGCTCATCCACTCCCAGCCCCCTCCCAACAGCCCCGCGGCCATCTAAGGTGCTGCAGAGGGAGCCGGGAAAGCCCGCTCGAGGCCCCAGCTCCCTCTACACAGCCGCCAGCGTGAGGAGTCTTTTCCCTCACGCTGGCGGCTGTATCTGTGACGCTTCACAGATACAGCCGCTAGCGTGAGGGAAAAGACTCCTCACGCTGGCGGCTGTGCAGAGGGAGCCAGGGCCTCGAGCGAGCTTCCGCAGCTCCCTCTGCAGCCGTCCACACTGTGCAATAATGGAGTTCGTGTGGGGCCCCCTGAAGCACGGGGCCCTGTACAAACAACATTATCGCACAATGGACGGGCCGGCCCTGGTTGGTAGGAGCTGAAAGAGATAGACATCTCAGGCCTGTCCCAGGAGCTTTTGTTAAAGCAGTGGTTCTCAACCCAGTCCTGGTGCACCCTCTAGCTAGTCTGGTTTTCAGAATTTCAGGATATTCATAATTAATATGCATGAATTAGATTTGGATGCACTATCTCTGCTGCATGCAGATTTATCTCATGCATATTTATTGTGGGTATCCTGAAGACCAGACTGACTAGGAAGTGCACAGAGACTGGGTTAAAAACCAGAGAATTAAAGCATACATACCACAACAGCCTGTCTCTAGCTCCTATAACTATGGGCCTGATTCTGCCTCGCAAATAGCGGGGCTATATGTCCCAGTGGGACATGCAGCCCCGCTATTCGTATGGTCTGTATGCTGGCAACCAGCCTCCCCACACGTACAGGGTTGGATGGGGGCTGGACTGAGGCAGGTCAAAGGAGGGGTTATGCACTGGGATGTACGGGGCCAGGTCAGGTCACAGCCCTGTATGTCTTGCGTCTGGAGGCTAGCCATGCTATTTATTCCACTCAGCACGGCAAAGGCGGCTATCGGGCCTAGCAGCCCCTCAGCAGCAGAGGGGTTGCGGCAGGTGGGTTCCCTCTGCCCGATCCTGGCCCTGGCAGGCCCTGCCGAGGGTCAGGCAGTGGGGAAAGGCCAGCTTTTGGGCAGGCAGGCTTTTGGCGCTCCTGTTGGGTGTCCCGATGTCATAGCGATGGGACGCCATGGTACCGGCACACCAGCAGGAGCATGGGGAGGGCTGGCCGTGCTGCTATGCAGATGTCTCCTGCGTGGATTCAGGGGCACACAGGGACATCTCAGTGCCCGAGCCTGCAACTGCAGAAACGTCTAGCTCCCGCGGTGCAGAATCGGGTACAATCTGGGCCCGTCCTGTTCCTGGACATCCGGATGTGCCCCTTACTGAATTGGGCTCTATGTAATCCTGTTGTTTCCCTTGTGATGAGGAGAGAGACAGAGAAGTTCTATTGCTCAAATATCAACATGCCAACATTGTAGCTGAGCAAGAATGGAGATAGACAGTGTCTTCATCCACCTTACCTTCTTATTTTAACTAGTTACATTTCTGTTAGTGATATCTGCAGTCACTAGCCTCGCAAACAATCGTCCTTACAAAGCACCAAAAGCTTGTGTATTTTCATGATTCTACAAATGTCAATTATAAATAACGCTCCTAAAATATCCCCTTAACACATAGTTTTGACCACTTATGTCCCTATTGTATAAAGTATGTGTTCACTTTAGTTCATTGAACAGATATAAAATAAGCACGGAGAAAGGCACGTTAAGTATGCGGGGCTTTATAAAATGCCTCTCATAGTGTGGTGACTATGCTTGCAGGAAAACGTATCTAAGCAGCAGCTGAATATCATCGCTATGTGGATTATTTTTAGGGTTGCCACAACCCTGCCCTTAATCTGACCCACAATTATAAAGATAGTATGGGATCATTTAGTAATTTAAAGAGCCTGATACTAACTGTATAAGATTTGAAAATATATGGATAAGGGACTGATGTGCTGGCCACCTGGTGCTAGACAACTTTTATTCAGCTCGTGAGAGTCCTATAGAATAGGAGTGCGTGAGTTCAGGGCTTGAGGGCTGCAAACAGGGCAGGTTTTTAGGCTATCCCTAATGAATATGCACGAGATAGATCTCCTTGCATAGTATTTTCTGTTTCTGAAAATCTCTCTCATGCATATTCATTGGGGATATCCTGAAAACTGACCTGTTTCTGACCCAAAAGACTGAATTTGTGCATTACTGCTATGTAAGAAGAATGGTTCCAATCTGCCTCTTCAGTAAATTCTTCCAAGATGGAAGAACAGATTTTTTTGGTTCATAAGTGCACACCACCTTGTTGGAGCAAATATTTATATGCACATAAGTATGCGTATGTATCTATAAGCATCTGCACATATGCAATTTTATAAAAAGCCATTTCCTCATGTAAACCTGGCTTTACACATGGAACGCCTTTTATAAAATAAATTTCCCCCTATATAAGTTATTCTCCTCTCCCATTCTAAATACACCCCCTGTGAACACCTCCTTTAAATGCAGCTGAAAACGTGCATATCATGGAACACTGCATGCACTTTTAGCAAGGTTAAGGGAGGGAAAATTTAAAACAGCTGATTTTGTAGAGGGAAAATGCATTTTACCTTCTTAAATAATTTTCACAATTGTTTCCCCCATAGTTTCATAGTTCGATATATATATTTGCAGTGAGTACAGTTAAGAAAACATATCTAGATAGAGGCAATACTAGAGATCAACATTCCCTCTAAGCAGCTCAAAGCTGATTCAATATCGCGCCTTCAACCACAAGATCCAGGACCTGCCTCTCCCTCACAAGCCAAAGTGCGATCCTTGATGCACCTCCCCTCACCATTCAGGAACACCAGCAGAGGGCTCCCATGCAGCTTCAAGCTGCTTAGAGGGAACTTTCTAGAGGTTATATTTTCCTATAAAACATCACAAATTTGTTAGTTAAGCAAAACTGGACATTACTTGATTGCTAATCTTCACGATAAGATATGCTCGTGTTCTTTCCCATGTCAACTACTGATGGTTAACTAATTGACCATTATTGACTTCAGGGTCGGCTTTGTTTTGTGATCACGGTTGTGATGGAAGCTTATAGGGGAATAGTTGGTAATTTGAATATATTTCTTTTTGACCTAGTTTTACATCAACAGAACTAAGAAAGGGAACAGCAGGGAAAGTGCTGAACAAAAAATCTCTTCCAAATGAATCTGAATCTCATGATCGTGCTGTTAATTCAGGAAACAGAACTGGGAAGGTATGTTTTCTTTTTAAAGTTTATGAGCACCAGATGTACAGCAGCGCTCTTGAGTAGCTACAAGGCGCCTACTGGAAGGAGGCTGGGATCTAACTTGATTTCAAATCCAGGGATCAACTTGTCATTCTCAAGGGAACATAAGGGTTGACAGCACTGTCAAAAAATCTCTCAAGCAGATGTCAGACTGGAAAAAAAGCAGCTATTTACATGTGTATCTAAGGTCTAGTGAGATTTGGTGTTCTTTTCGTCACCTTTTGGTGCATGTCTCAGTTTAGGTCCTGTTATTCTCAGTCTCCTAACACGTCTTCAAGGATTGGGGTTTTTTTCTCATTAAACACCAAATTTATGTTCAGGTCAAGGACTGCCAAATAGAAACCATAGTGGGTTGGGTCATGCCCCTCTAAGGGGAATGTTTACTAAAGGGTGTGCTGTTAGCATGCATTTGAGCCACAAACGTTCGAAGGCCCGCACTAACATTTAGAAGCATGTGCGCCCGTCCACCTCCTATTAGCATGTTGGTAATGTGTTGCACCTCGGTAAGTGGCACACGGGCATTTACCATCACCTCATGAGCTGGCATTAGGTGCTCCTGTGCCAACTGCAACATTTGCGATTAGCGCATGCCCATAACTCCCACGCTAAATGCGATGCACCATCAATGCCCACATTACACCCCTCACCCGCGAGCTTGACTCGCAGGAAACCCTCACTAACTGTTAGCATAGTTTATCAATGCAGGAGGGGAGATAGTAGGGGCTGGGCATTTAATGTTCTCTATCAGATTCCAGGTTTCTAAAGGAGATGGAAAGATATTTGTACAAATTTTTCCTTTTGAATGACCGGTGAACTCTCCGACAGGATTATATGGGACACAATGAAAGCAATGGTAGAAATGAAATGCTTCGAAGCTCATATGAAAAAACGAGAAAAATGCTGCCTGGAGAGGACTGAATGAGCTCTTAGGCAAGATGGAGAGGTAACATAAGGGGACTCTGAATCAGGTTTTGGCAGAGCAGATCCATGCAGTTAGGGAAGATATTAATAAACTCCTCTTTGAGAAAGGGGAATACTACTCATTGGGCAGGAAGATTGATAGACTACTAGCTGCTCGGTTAAGACAAAGAATGGCTCAGTCGGTAATATTGGAAATAAAGGATGAGAAGGAGAGGTTAGGGTGGGGATGGAGGATATCAGTCAGGTGTTCACCAAGTATTATACTAAACTGTATTCCTCTGAGCTTTGGTGTTCCAATGAAAAATTTGAAGAATATTTGGCTTTGTGGAAAGGGAGGGTAACAGAGGGCAAAGAGCCAATTTAGATGCCTCTACTGAAGGGCCGTAACCATGAGCAGCGGTTGAAGCAAGGCTGGTGGGCAAAATAGCTGGGCCGGATGGATTTCCACTAGAATTTTATAAGAAGTTTTGGAATATTTTGTCCTCAAGGTTGTCAAACATTTTTAGTGATATTTTAGAAACAGGGGAAGTACCACAGTCTCTCTCATGCATATATTAATTACTATTCTGCACAAAAAGGATAAAAACTCCAATCTTTGCATCTTTTATCACCCCATCTCCTTACCTAATGTAGATGTCACAATGTTGGCCAAACTTTGGTAGAATGGCTCAATCAGGTTATTCCCTCTTTAATACCCAGCATACCCTCCCTATCTGTCACGATGACATAACCCAGCACACCCTTCCTATCTGTCATGTTGACACAACCATATCCGTTGATACAATTACTCAACTTGTATATAGTTATCCCTGTTGAAACCCAAGTTGTATTACCTGTTCCTTGTAAAGTTCAATGTATGTTTCAGCCTACATTGTACAATTTAATGTTATTTGTAAACTGCACTGATTCTAAAGAGCGCGGTATAAAAAAATAAGACTTAAATAAATAAATAAATAATACACCATGATCAGATTAGTTTTATTAAAGGGCCCAATGCAATGCACCATGTTCAAAAATATGAGAAAGCATTAGTGGGTCTTTGTGGCGTGAGATGATGAAAAAGTGTTTGATAGGGTGGAGTGGAGGTTTCTTTTCTTATTAAAGTATCTTCAATTTGGCCTTACATTTATTAGAGTGATCCAGCTGTTCTATAGAGAACCGAAGACTCGTTAAAAAATTAATGGGTGGTTAATGAGGGAGTTCCCTCTAGGTAGAGTAAGGTTACCAGATGTCCCTGATTTTCAGGGATGGTCCCCATTTTTGAGGCCATGTCCCATACTCCATGGACTATAACCACTTCCCGTTCCCGATTTCACTGGGGACAGAGGCAAAGCACATTGCTTCTCCTGCAGACCCCTCTAAGGTAGTCTTCTCAATCCTGGTAGGAGAAGATGTTAAAATGAACTTCTTTTCTGAAAAAAAGAGGAGGAATTTTAGAAATATATAGAATATTCATCTATATGCATTAAAAACATGCATGCATATATGTATGTGTGTATACTTATAACTCAAGAAGGGCTCTACTATCTTTTGTTTAAACTTCTGAAATTACTGAATGCTACTTAGATTGGTCCTTTTGAATTATATGGGGAAAGACGTCTAAGGAGGGAGGACTCCTGCCCCTCCCAGCCCAGCTCAGCCTTGCCCAGGTGTCCCAGATTTGCTCTCCAAAAATCTGGTAACCCTAAGGTAGGGGGTCAATATAGGGGTGTCCACTCTCACCCTTGCGTTTTACTTAATCTTTAGACCTTTTGGCCCAGATGTTCCTTTTTTTTTTTTGTAATTTAATATTTATTGAATTTTTCAAATTTTGCCAAGATTTACACTTGTACAGAAAAGGAAATCCAAAAGCAACAAATTATACAAGAAAAATTCACAGAAAATCATCAATGAAATCCCCTATAGTCCACAACAATGGGGGGAAAGGAAGAGAAAAAGAAAACGAAAACAGTGGGATAGGAGATAGTCCCACTGTAACCAAAGAAACATCTCAAATAGAAATAAATGAAAAAAACTAGAGGGCCCTGGGCTGTATTAACATTCTTTACAGTCAAACCCCACTCTCCTGGCCAGTGGAAGGTGGGAAACTAGATACCCTGGTATTTATAAAGGTTAATAAGTCAGTAGGTTGAAAGAAAATCTATCTTTGCTTTTTATACATTGCTAAGCGTTTGCAAGGAAAACGTAACTGAAATGAGGCTGCAAGCTGCAATACACCTGATCTTAAAAGCAGAAACTGCCTGTGTCTTTTTTGCATTTCCCTAGCCACATCAGGAAACATAGACATTCTAACACCATAGAATAGCAACAGATGTTTCCTATAATAAAGTTTCAATAGCCAGCCTCTATCAGAGGAAAGAGCACAAGTCACCAACAAGGTAGACACCTGTACTCAATCTGGAAAAGAGGCTGCTAACAGATCAGAAACGTTCAAAACACCCACCTTAGCACCATTCTCCATTACCCCTGGCTCCTTTTTACCTTGAGGCAAATAAAATGCCTTTGAAATTGGGGGAATCAAATCTTGGGGAACAGAAAGAATTTCTACCATTTAACTCTTAAACAAATCCACTGCCAAAGTGCCAGCGATTTTAGGAACATTCAGAACCCTAAGGTTTGATGCACGAGCTGAATTTTCCAGCATTTCTACCTTAGCTCTAAGAGCTATGTTACCTTTCAACAGAGCCACACAGTCAAATCAGAAACTGACCCCAGTTTCTGAGCATTGTCCTGCACATTAATGTCCAAAGCAGCTGTCAAACTCACATGATTCCAGATTCAAAGTCTTCTGCTCCACCTTCAAAGAGAGAGCTATCACCTGCAGGTTAATTGTTGCTGACAAAGTCATTACTGCCTCCCAAATACAGTCCAAAGTGATCTTCTTGGGGTGAGGGAATTGCAAAACCATCGGCGTCGAGGCAGCACCCAGAGTCCCGTATCCGTTACCCGTAGCAGGGCCACTGGTCTGGGGTAACTCCTCTGCCACTGCTACTCCAAGGGGACTTCCAGGTCCCACAGAACAACACACCCGACCCTCCCCCGCTGCTTCACCCTGCTCAAACACCCTGAAGGCTCTGACTTCCGGTTCTTCGGGAGTTTGATTGAGCAGGAGGGGGGCGGCCACACCTGAAGGCCATGGCGGGTGCTGTACAATCACAGGAGACTGTGGTATCAGGATCTTCTGCCCCCTTAGAGCCCTCCAAAGCACTGGGAGCCACGCCTGATCGAATCCACTGCAGCACACCATTGGGAACGGCCACAAAATGGTCCATGGGAGCTAGCACTGGAGGCAAAGACTCAGCAGGGTAAACCTTCAACTTCCCTTTTCTTTTCGGCATAGCTGAAGCAACGCGCACATCCCTCAAGCGTCCATCTTGGAAAGGCCCCTCCCCCTTCCCAGATGTTCACCCTGATAGGAGTAATACAAGGGATAGATATAGGGGACTCTGAGCATAGATTAGCCTTATATGGTGTTGATGCTCTGTTATTCTTGAGAAACCCTCTTACAGCTTTGGCAAAGTTCCTCAGGTCAGTGCAACCTATAGTAAAATATCCAGCTACAAGCTCAGTTAACATAAGAAATGCCATACTAGGTCAGACTTATGTCCATCAAGCTCAGTATCCTGGCAGGTTCCCAAAAAGGTACACAGGTTTCACAATGCTTGTACCAGGATAAGCAGTGGATTTCCCGGGTCCTCTTCAATAATGGTTTATGGACCTTTCCTCCAGAACGTGTCCAAATCTTTTTCAACCCAGCTACACTAACAGCTTTTACATCCTCCAATAACAAATTCCAGAGTTTGATTATGTGTTGAGTGAAAAAATATTTTCTCCTATTACTTTTAAATGGGTTACATTATAGTTTCATTGTGTGTCCCCTAGACTTTCTACTTTTTGATGAGTAAACAACCTATCTACGTTTACCCGTTCTACTCCATTCATTAATTCATTAACCCTTTGAAGGCCTACTTTAAAATTTTAATCCACATTCTGCAGCCGGGTTAATTTTTGCATATTTCAGGAAAATTGTACCCGTCGTATTCAATATGTTCTAATAGTGATTTTCCTTCTGCTATGGTCATGTATTATATACCATTTGATAGGAATATTTAGTCAGAATTTTGGATCCCGAGAGTTTTGGGCTTGGCCTGCAAAGGGTTAAACCTCCCCCTGCAAATTTACAAAACCATTATTAAACCCCAGCAAATATGATAAGTGGAGTGGAGGAGTGGTCTAGTGGTTGGGGGCAAGGTACTTCAGACTGGAAGGTCAGGGTTCAAATCCCACTAGAGGACAGCAACCTTGGGCCGGAAGGACTGGGGTTTCTAGTCCCACAGGTGCTCCTTGTGGTCTTGGGCAAGCCACTTAACCCTCCATAGCCATGTTCCCTGTAAAATAGTTATCTCCAAGTTATAATGCCCTGTTCAATGTAATTTCAGTTTGTTCAATGTAAACCACACTGATGCAGAATAGCACGATATATAAGAGAATGTAAATAAATAAGACAGTAACATTCCTAATTCATATTACAGAAACAGAAGAGGGTAACCTCAGGGAAAGTTTCCCCTTTCAGTGGCAGACTGGTAAAATAAAATATTTGGGGGCTGTACAATTACACAAATTTTCAGCTTACATTCCCCCCCCCCCCCCCCCTCAATGCTAGATTAGAAAATATTTTTAGAAGTGGTCTTTTATCTTTTCCTCTCTCATGACTAGTCAACATGAATTTGCTCTCACAAAAGTTGTTTTAACTCATGATGCTCCTTAGGTATTATGGAAAAAGCCCTGCCTATGAGCACTGACACCTTTTTCTCTAGGGAAAATGCACTGCTCCTCGTATATTTGGAACAGTTAAATATCTGAGAATTTCTTTGTGGATGCTTAAACATTTATGGAGAGTTAGCATTACCTGATTTTCCTAGATATTCAAATCTGCGCATATGAAAACTATAGTTTATTGGTTGGGCGATAATTTGAAGAAGCATTGCGATCTCTGACACAGGCCTCACCCCCTCCTTTCCTCTCCCCCCCCCCCCCCCACCTCACCTCATTCTCCTTTGGGCTGTTGTCTGGCGTTGCTTATGGGCACCAAAATCTGAAATCGAGCCCTGGCTTTCTAATCCACATGCAGTCAAAATATTCAAAGAAGACTTCACTACTGCTGTAACCTGTAACATTTATTCTTCTTTCCTTTTCGTCGTGCAGGAAATTCTGCATTTCCAGTTTGCTTTTTCTTTGAAATGTACAAAGCTGAACCTGTCTTTTTCTATAAAACTGAATCAGGTTTTAGCTATCTGTATAATCATGCATAAGATGGGGAGTGACACCCAACTGAAAGACTCCGATGAATGACGAGGCTTTTCTGCTAACTGGCTAGCAGAAAATCAGTAAACGATAATTAAATAAATTATTCCGGCAAGAAACGGTTATGAAATTATTCTCTCCTTCACTGAGCGAGTCATATGGTTCTATTTCTTTTGTTTTATTCTGTTTCCTTTTTCTATTTTAGTTTTGATAATAATATCTTGCTATATAATTGAAAACTTGAAATCATGAACTGATCAAACTTGAGTCCAGTGAATCAGAACACTTGAGATCTGGACTTCCTGTAGTTGCCTTTATTTTCAAAGTGCTGAACCCCCAAGCTGGTGTCAGGGTTACATCCTGCTGCTTTATGTTCAAGCTCCAGCAAAATATTTAGTCAGTAAAATGTGATTTGCTTGTTTCAGAAACAAAGGCAGATCATTTCTCTCTATTCCAAAGAAACAGAACTAAAAAAAAAAAAAAACCCCACTCACCCCTCCTTTCAATATCCAAGTGAAATAAAAGGTACATTCACATTTCCCAGCAATCTTCTGCTGTGAAGGATTCGCTTTATATTACTCTGCACAAAATATTTCAACAAGCATCCAAAAGCATCCTAACGTTGCCATAGCAAACATGTCTAGGCTGGAGTGTGAATGCATTTCTGGCACTACGGTAAAAACAACTCCTGTATTATTTATTGGGATTATATACATAAAACCGATTCCTGTACTCGCTCACAGTTCTACACTTATTCCAAGTGAGAAAGCGATGGATGTAGGCCTGTCGCAAAGGATTAGTGAGACAAACAACTGTTAGGGGCCCAGCTGGAGGGGATGATGCCAATTGCCAAGAGAAGATTGTGGCTGTGGCCCCCTTCCGGTCTTCCTCCCTGGACATGCCTGTGCACTTCTTGGGCTGGTCAATAAATGATCCAGGCTGCTCCAACTTGGGGATGGGTATGAGAGACATGAAGCCAGACAGAGGATAGGTGCTAAAGAGGAAGGACGCGGGGAGAACTGACAGGAAAAATAAAGCTGAGAAGAACCAGGTTTGATTGGCATGGAGAAAGCTTCCTGCTTGTCACTTCTCAAAGAAGCAGTGTATAATGTCCCCATGGTAAACTATTTATTTATATTTCACCCATGCCTTTCAGTGGTAGTTCCAGGGAACTCACATTAAAGTATTTTCCTGCTCCGAGAGAGTTTACAATCTAAGGGCTACATCTACTAATGGACATTAATGCACACTGGAGCATGTTTACTAAAGTGCACTAAACATGAGTGCAGGGTTTAGCGTGCAGTATGTGCACCACACAAACAGTCACCATAGGGCACCGTGCTAAGAACCCCACACTAACCGGTTAGTGCACAATTGGGCAGGTTAGAGGTGGAATGTGGGCACTGATGGCACAACGTGACTGGCGCTGGTGTCTTGGGAGTGCGCTATTGCAATTAGCACTGATGCACTTAACGCCACCTGAATGGGTGGCATTAATACCCCTGCCTGCTAGTTAGCACAGTTCTGTGCCTTCATAATGCATTAATGGCAGACGACGGACTCACATGCCCCCTGAAATTAGCACTTAGTGCATTAGCGTCTCCTAAATTTATACATGAGGAACTGGAGGGTAAAGTGAGAAGCAGGACTGGACCCCTGAATTCCCTGGTTCTCAGCCGGCTGCTCTAACCACTAGCTTTCCTCCACACACATAACCTAGATTTCCTCCTGCTAAAGTCTAATGTCTCCACAAGGTATTCATGTCCTGATTTGAGGGACCTCTACCGCGCCTGAAAATTATGAGGCACTGGAAGCCACCAAAATAATTCTGTTCCTTCAGAAAAGCTCCACAGGATTTGATGAGCTAACTGTGCTGTGCTAGCATTTATTAAAATGGTTCTTTGCTAAGACAGTCGCTTGAATAATATATTCAAGATTCATTACTGTCAAATTGCTTGGAATTATGTTTATTAATGATACAAATTACCATAGGCTAACTGCAGACACTGAAAAGCTCCGTTTGCATTAGACAGACATGAATAATGGAGAAGTTCACATTGCATTTGGTACACATGAGTAACCTTTTATCCCTGACACCTGGAGCGCAGACTGAAAGAATGGCTTGCCTACATTCTTCACCAGGGGCATCATTAACTCTCTAGAAGGAGGGACTGAATACACAGATAATTGAACTGCTGCTTGTTGGACGTTAGTTGATTAGGAAAGTCTTATGTGCAGGGCACATGAAATGATCTCATGTCCTCTTTTAATTGTTGTTTTCGGTGGAACCGACAGAGTCATTGCATATTAAGGGAAGGTTTGAGTGCGTAACTACGTTAAATACTAGGATGAAAAAACAATCAGGAGAGTAAATGTCATCTGTTAATACAAACTATCTATTCCAAAGCATGTGCCCCATTACAGACCAGGCAAGATCTTCTGTTATTTAATACTTTCTACTACTACTACTACTACTACTATTTAGCACTTATATTTGCATAGCGCCGAGCACGCAGCACTGTACAGATATGACATACATATAAAAGATATACATATAATAGACAGTCCCTGCTTGTCAGAGTCGTGCTCATTCGAGCTTACAATCTAATACTCATCCGAGTTTACAATCTAATACAACAATACAAAGCGATGGTCAGTTCGGTGCAAAGCATAATATGGTCTGTGTAATTCGGTCATGGGAGATTGATGGGAATTGGGTTAGGATAAGGGTGGAAGTCAGGATCTGAAGGCAACAGTGAAGAGGTGGGTTTTCAACTTGGATTTGGAGAGGGCCAGTGAGGGTGCTTGGCGTATAGACATAGGTAGGTTGTTCCAGGCGTAAGGTGCCGCGAGGTGAAAGGAGCGAAGGCGTGAGTTAGCTGTGCGAGTGAAAGGCCTAAATAGAAGTAATTTGTTAGCGGAGCGAAGATCCCGAGAGGGGATGTAGGGAGAGATAAGGGATGAGAGGTATTGAGGGGCCGCAGATTGGATGCATTTATAGGTCAGTATGAGAAGTTTGAACTGTATGCGGAATTGGATGGGGAGCCAATGAACTGACTTGAGAAGAGCAGTAATGTGGTCATGGCGAGACTGGTGGAATATTAGTCGAGCAGCATAATTTTGTATAGATTGAAGGGGAAAGAGATTATTCGCGGGAAGACCGGCAAGGAGCAGGTTGCAGTAATATAGGCAAGAGGAAATTAAGGAGTAGATAAGCGTTTTGGTGGTGTGTTCAGAAAGGAAGGGGTGGATTTTGCTAATGTTGAAGAGGATGAAGCGGCAGGTCTTAGCTACGAGCTGGATATGTGTGGAGAAGGAGAGAGAAGTGTCAAAGATAACCCCCAGATTGCGGGCTGAGG
This sequence comes from Ichthyophis bannanicus, assembly GCA_033557465.1. Lineage (NCBI taxonomy): Eukaryota > Metazoa > Chordata > Amphibia > Gymnophiona > Ichthyophiidae > Ichthyophis > Ichthyophis bannanicus. The sequence continues at coordinate 134,011,253 of CM066037.1, forward strand.
GAACAGGAAGGATCGTAAATCCATCCACTGAGACTGAGAAAGGGGAAAGAGGAGGGGAGGAGTTGGGGGGAAAGACAAGGAGTTCAGTCTTGGCCATGTTCAGTTTCAAGCGGCAATGGGACATCCAGGCAGCAATGTCGGAAAGGCAGGCTGAGATCTTGGTCTGGATTGCTGGAGAGATATTAGGTACAGAGAGGTAGATTTGGGAGTCGTCGGCATAGAGATGGTACTGAAAGCCATGGGAGGAGATAAGTGTGCCAAAGGATTGAGTATAAAGGGAGAATAGGAGGGGGTCCAAGACGGATCCCCGTGGAACACCAACATGGAGCGGGGTGGGGGCGGAGGAAGAGCCCACAGAGCATACACTAAAGGAGCGATGGGAGAGGTAGGAGGTGAATCAGGATAGCACGGAGTCCATGAAGCCAAGCGAGGAAAGGGTATTAAGGAGAAGATTGGGGTCAACAGTGTCAAAGGCCGCGGAGAGATCGAGAAGGATGAGGACAGAGTAGAGGTCCTTAGATTTAGCCAGGAGCAAGTCGTTGGAGACTTTTGTAAGGGCCATTTCAGTGGAGTGTAGGGGCCAGAAGCCTGATTGTAGTGGGTTCAAGAGGCCATGGGAGGTGAGGAAGTCGAGGCAGCAGTGGTGGACTGCTCGTTCTAGTAGTTTAGAAATGAAGGGAAGGAGGGAGATGGGTCGATAGTTAGAAGGGCAGGTGGAATCAAGTGAGGGTTTCTTGAGGAGAGGTGTGACAATAGCCTGTTTGAAGTTGACTGGGACAGTTACAGTGGAGAGTGAAAGGTTGAGAATATGAGAGATAGATGGAACAATGGTGGGGGAGATGTGATGTAGGAGATGGGTGGGGATAGGGTCAGAGGAACAGGTTGTGGGTTTGGAGGAGGAGAGGAGGAGTGTGGTTTCCTGTTCGGAGAACGTAGGGAAGGAGGATAGGGTAGCAGAGGAAGTATGGATGGGGGAGAATTGAGGAGGGGGGAGGTAGATGAGGGAGTGGGGAATTGGAGGGTGATCTTGTGGATTTTGTCGTGGAAGTAGTTTGCCAGGGTTTGGGCAGAGAGGGAGGGAGGGAGGGACCGGGGGTGGGAGTACCTTGAGGAGAGAATTGAGGGTATTAAAGAGGCGGCGAGGATCAGAGGCGAGGGAGTTAGTCAGATGGATGTAGTATTCTTGTTTGACAAGTGCTATGGCTGACTGGAAGGAGCCGAGCATGAATTTGAAGTGAATAAGGTCTTCCGGGGAGCGGGATTTGGCCCAGGCGTGCTCAGCAGAACGGGCACATGGGCGTAAATAGCAGGTTGTGGGTGAAAGCCAGGGCCGGGGGGTAGAACGTCTGACAGGACGAGGGGTGGGTGGGGCAAGAGTATCAAGAGCAGAGGATAGTGCAGCATTATAAGAGGATACTGCTTCATCGACGGACTTGGAGGACACAATAGAGGAGAGAGATGGAGAAATGGTAGAGGAAAGAGTCAAGGGCTCAATATTATGAAGATTTCTAAATAGGTTAGAGGAGACAGGACGAGGTTGAGACAGTGGAAGCTGAAGATTAAAGGTTAAGAGGTGATGATCAGATGAAGGAAGGATTGAGTTGTGGAAGTTTGAGTGAGAGGAGTTAGAAAAGAGTACCAGGTCCAGGCAGTGGCCGTGTACATGGGTGGGGGCAGTGGAGCAGAGTTGTAGGTCAAACGAGGAGGTGAGGGCAAGGAACTTTAAAGCGTGGGGATCAGAGGGGTTATCAACGTGAATATTAAAGTCGCCAAGAATAAGAGTGGGGGAAGAGGGATCGAGGAAGGCAGAGAGCCAGGAGTCAAAGTCGGTGAGGCAGGTCGATTTGGATTTGTCGGGTGGGCGGTAAATAACAGCTACCTGGAGGGGAAGTGGTGATAAGAGGCGAATGGAGTGGACTTCGAAAGAGAGGGAGGAGTGTGACTGAAGCAGAGGGAGAGGTTGGAATTGGCAAGAGGGAGAAAGTAGAAGCCCAACACCTCCACCGCGACCAGTGGTTCGAGGTGTATGGGAGAACTGGTAGCCCCCGTGGCAGAGAGCAGCAATGGATGCAGTATCGTCTGGGAGGAGCCAGGTCTCAGTAGGGCAAGCAGGTGCAGCGCTTTAGAGATGAAGAGATCATGCGTAAGAACAGGTTTCTTAGAGACTGAGCATGTGTTCCATAGGGCACATGAGAACGGGAGAGTGGAGGGAGAAAGGAGAGGGATATGGATAAGGTTAGACAAGTTACGGAAGGATTCCTTTCCAAAGTAAGACGGCGGTCTAGTGGGGCCATTACGTGGGGAGCTATTTTCAGAATGATACTGAGATCTAGAGGGGTCAGGGTATGGGTGGGTGTGTCTATCAGGTAGGATCCGTGAGGATCTATTTTTAGAGTGAGACAGAGACAGAGCTCTGGAGGGGCTAGGGTTTGGGTTAACATCTATGGATGATTGGTGTGAGTGAGGGAGGGTGGATGGGGAAAGGAGTGGGATATGGATGAGATTAGATAGGGTACGTGAGGAATTCTTCTTAGGGTGAGAAAGAAATCGAGGGGGGCAGGGGATAGGGTTGATATTACCTGATGAGAGGAGGAGGAGGTGAAGTAGGGGGCGGGGTAGAGCGGAGGCAGTACGGCGGAAGCGAGGGTGGCGTTGCCTTAAAGAGAGAGGGGTTGGTTGAATGAGGGGGAGGGTGTGATGAAGCTCAAGGGCAGATGCAAGGTTAGAGGATAGGATGGAGGGGGAGGTGAGGAAGAAGGAGGGAGAGTAGGGGGGAGAGGAGTGAGGGTGTTGGTAGGAGGGGAGGCAGTTGGGGAGTATGAGGAAGAGAAGGACAATGTAGTGTGGGGCCATAGTAGATATATAAGCAATATATATTGAGCTACATGCGGGGATTACATACTACGCAGTGTGAGTTACAAGTCCAGGTAGTGGGGAGACTGTAGCCTGTGCAGCAAAGTTGAATGCAGGCAATGGGCAGCAGGTTCAAGCAAACAGTGGGAAGCAAGTTCAATACAAACAGTGGAAAGCAGGTTCAAGCAAACAGTGGGAAGCAAGTTCAATACAAGCAATGAGTAGCAAGTTCAATGCAGGTAATGTGCAGCAAGTTCAATGCAAACAATGGGAAGCAAGTTCAATGCAGGTAATGGGAAGCAAGTTCTATGCAAACACTGGGAAGCAAGTTCTATGCAGGCAATGGGAAGCAAGTTCTGTGCAGGCCGTGAGTAGCCAGTTCAATGCAGGTAATAGGAAGCAAGTTCTGTGCAAACACTGGGAAGCAAGTTCTATGCAAACACTGGGAAGCAAGTTCTATGCAAACACTGGGAAGCAAGTTCTGTGCAGGTAATGGGAAGCAAGTTCTATGCAGGTAATGGGAAGCAAGTTCTATGCAGGCAATGGGAAGCAAGTTCTGTGCAGGCAATGGGAAGCAAGTTCTATGCAGGCAATGGGAAGCAAGTTCTATGCAGGCAATGGGAAGCAAATTCTGTGCAGGCAATGGGAAGCAAGTTCTATGCAGGCAATGGGAAGCAAGTTCTGTGCAGGCAATGGGAAGCAAGTTCTATGCAGGCAATGGGAAGCAAGTTCTATGCAAACAATGGGAAGCAAGTTCTGTGCAGGCAATGGGAAGCAAGTTCTATGCAGGCAATGGGAAGCAAGTTCTATGCAAACAATGGGAAGCAAGTTCTATGCAGGTAATGGGAAGCAAGTTCTATGCAGGCAATGGGAAGCAAGTTCTGTGCAGGCAATGGGAAGCAAGTTCTATGCAGGCAATGGGAAGCAAGTTCTGTGCAGGCAATGGGAAGCAAGTTCTATGCAAACAATGGGAAGCAAGTTCTGTGCAGGCAATGGGAAGTAAGTTCTATGCAAACATTGGGAAGCAAGTTCTATGCAGGTAATGGGAAGTAAGTTCTATGCAAACATTGGGAAGCAAGTTCTATGCAAACATTGGGAAGCAAGTTCTATGCAAACATTGGGAAGCAAGTTCTATGCAGGCAATGGGAAGCAAGTTCTATGCAGGCAATGGGAAGCAAGTTCTGTGCAGGCAATGGGAGGCAAGTTCTATGCAGGCAATGGGAAGCAAGTTCTATGCAGGCAATGGGAAGCAAGTTCTATGCAAACATTGGGAAGCAAGTTCTATGCAGGCAATGGGAAGCAAGTTCTATGCAGGCAATGGGAGGCAAGTTCTATGCAGGCAATGGGAAGCAAGTTCTGTGCTGGCAATGGGAGGCAAGTTCTATGCAAACATTGGGAAGCAAGTTCTATGCAAACAATGGTTTTCAATTCTGAATATAAAAATTCTACACAAGATATTTTAAAATTCTGTATACCTATAGTTTTCAAAATAACACAATATAATCATTGACTTTCAATGAGAATTAATTTAAAATATAACACCAAATAAACTATATTCCTCAAACATGCAGATTTTTTGTGCAGAATTCCCTCAGGGGTACTCTAATACATTATAAGGCCCAGACTTAACCTCTCTGAATACTGCTCCCTTCCCCCAATCTCTCCATAACCCCAGGCTCCCTCTCCAAGCTCAATCTCCTCCAGGCCTGACCCCACCCAAGCTTTCTCCCCTTACGCAGGCTTGACCAGAATCTACTGCTCCTCCCCTCCCCCCACTTGCTCACTCTCTCCGTCCTTTCTTCTCCTCAGATCCACTTCCTCTGCTCTCTCTTCTCCCTAGGTTTTGCTTTCTCTCCCCAAGTTCTCTCTCTCTCTCTCTCCCTCCCAGCACTGACCACCACCAAGACCAGCAGCTTCTGACATTACCTTCTTCTTCTAACTGCTTAGGTGAAGATATCCTCCTCTTTCCAAGGCCTCTTTCTTCTTCTTCCCACATGCATGGACTAATACTGCCTCCTCCTTCTGTAGTCGGACATGTTGTTGTTGTTAAGTGCTGTAGAGTTGATGTTGATTCCTTGCGACTTTGTGGATAGTTTTCCATGTTGTGACTATCCCTTGGGGCTTTCTTAGCAAGGTGTAACTAGTGGTAGATTGCCAGGTCTTTCTTCGTGCAGTTAGCCCAGGGTCGGTGCAAGGGCACTGGCCGCCCTAGGCAATGATTAGTTAGTAGTCTCGCTGACTGCCCTTAATCAATGGGCAGTATTCCCACCACCCCTCCCCCCACCTTACTGCTGCTGTTGCCACCACTGCCCTGCCATATTTCCAAGGTCCACTGGCAACAGCAGTATACAAGCTAGAGAGCTACGCGGAGGGAAGCCTTGCTTCACAAAGCCAGCCCTGCCCCCTCCAATGCAGACTTCCTGATTGCGCCATGGTGGGACCTGCTGCAGTTTTTGAAGTGCAGTGTGCAGGAGTTGAGGCTTCCCTCTGTGCAGCACTCCCACTTGTTTACTGCTGTTGCCGCTACCCCTAAGAACTATGGCATGCAGCAACGACAAGGGGGGACAGGAGTGGGCGTAGGAGCAGTAGAATACAGGACAGCTGACTTTCTGCAGCAGTATTGAAGTCCAAAATCTGGCCCTCTAGATGACTGCCTAGTTCACCTAATGGTGGCGCCAGCCTTGAGTAAGCCTACAGCAATTGGTTTTCCAAAATTGTCTCCCGTCCAAACTTTAACTAGGCCCAACCCTCCTCAGCTTCTGAGATAGACAAGCCACAGTGCACTCATACATATCAAACATGTTACATGTCATTTGGAAAGTCTCACTGTTACAAACACTGGCCCCTCTTCAAGACTGCTTTTGGATCCTGAGCCCCTTATTCTCCACATCTTGAAATGTATGTTTCACCAGTGGTGGACCTACATTTTTGGGGCCCTGAAGCTTGGATTCTTATTGGGGCCCCTTTGCAACCAGCAATGAGGTCTGGGTAACCACTGTCATCATCTTCAATGGGGTTGTTCCACAACAGATCACCACAAACGTTTTAAAAATGTAACCACTACATCTCAGATTTTGATTAAAATTGCTGTACTGGATTATCTCACATGTCAAAGTCACTGGTGTGAATAAAGATTTCCTATGCCTTATAGTTTTCAAGTTATGGGGAGATGAAAATTAGGGAAAAGTTATATAATTTTAATAAAAGTTTTAATTTCTGTCATAAATGTTAATAGTGTTTTTAATTATTTATATTTTTTTATATTAAATATAAATGGAGTGGAGGAGTAGCCTAGTGGTTGGGGCAAGGTACTTCAAGCCAGAAGGTCAGGGGTTCAAATCCCACTAGAGGACAGCAACCTTGGGCCGGAAGGACTGGGGTTTCTAGTCCCACAGGTGCTCCTTGTGGTCTTGGGCAAGCCACTTAACCCTCCATAGCCCATGTTCCCTGTAAAATAGTTATCTCCAAGTTATAATGTCCTGTTCAATGTAATTTCAGTTTGTTCAATGTAAACCGCACTGATGCAGAATAGCACGGTATATAAGAGAATGTAAATAAATAAATAAATAAATAAATTTAGAATGAAATATCATTATTTTGAACATTTTTTCATTTACGGCTAGTCTACATGATACCTTAATAACCTTTTAAATTTTATTTTAACTATTATTTTGTATTGAATTACGCTATATTATTAATATTATTATTTTTTAAAAACCCCTTCTTGTACAGTAGACTCACAATTTTTAGACAATGCGGACTAAAGTCACCTCTGGGGACCCTCCATTAGGGGCCCTAAAGCTTAAGCTTCATTAGTTTCATAGTAGACCCGCCCCTGATGCTCACTGCACATCATGTGATGGGGGCAGGGTCTGGGTGGGGTTGGGGTGGAGAGTGGGAACTGACTGCACATGGCAGTTAGTGCAGGTGTCAGTAGTGACACTAATCACCAATGTTGCAGTTAGGGTGGGCGCACCTTCCGCCACCTCGTACCCTCTGTAATAGAGCTCTCGCAAGGTTTCTCCCGGATGAACTGGATCCTTTCCAACGTCTGATACCTTTCAACATAAGAAAAATCAAAAGTCCATGTCATGCATGACTTTCTAAGATCTGCAAATCCCCTCTTCTGATGTGGCCTGTATGTTGCAGGAATTATTCCTGCTACCAGAAAATCAGACAAGAAAAATCGGAAAAAAAGCATCTTTAAAGGAAAAGCGTTTAATAAATTGTTCAAATGTAATTTTCTGAATTTCTTTCCACAATGAATCTATAGCAATGACAATGTTAATGTGAGTATTGTGAGTGCCGGTTCCTGGAATAAAGCTGTGAAACTGAATGCTTTATAGTATAATCGACCTGCAGCCTAGTCACAGGTTGAAGTGGTAGGACTGAATGTAGAACACTCAGGGGCCAGATTCCAGGCTGTTCATACATGAGGTAATAATTATCACTCCCATTAAACAGCAGACTGTGAAAGTAGCCACAGCATGGAACTGCCCATTCCCAGAGCAGAGGGACCTGCGGGTGCTAATGGTAAACTGCCTCGCAGATTCTGAATTAATTGGAACAGTTCACATGGATTCATTTCGAATGGATTTGAATAAGGCTTTACTGTAATAGCGGGTTGATGTTTTTTCCAGTCCAACTTCTATTTTTCTGTTAAGTCAGGAGAAACAAACACATACAGTATTCAAGATCCTGGGTCTAGTGTCCACAAGACCAGACAATACATTGTAGATGCAAGATGGGCTGCTTCACAATGCGGTTCATTATAATAAAACGTGCTATGCTTAGCACACTACTTAACTTCGACTTTTGGTGCACTAGCATTCTTCCGATGCAGGAGTTTTACCACACAAAAAAATGGAACCCAAAAAGGAATAAAGAAGCCAGCTAATTTTAGCGCTAATGACCTGTATATGGAATTACTTCCAATGCAGCCGGGGTTGCCAACTGGCTCCAGATGGGCTCGACAGGCTTGATCCAGTCCTGGGTTTACTCCATTGCATGCAGAGACATGTATTCTGATTTCTCTATTGCACTACATAATAAAAACAAAACTACAAGTCCCTGCATGCAATGGGGTAACCCCAGGACTAGATCAAGCCTGTTGGGCCCTTCTGGAGCTTGTTGGCAACCCTAAATATAGCAGCGAATGAGTGCACTTTTTAATATTCCATTTAGCGCTGAAATATTATTTTAACCCCTGAGGTGAAGTAAAGTTTTAATCTCCATTTACTTCTCTGGAAAGTAAAAGGAAGTTAAAAAACAGCCACCCCAAGACCTAGGAGTCAGGGACTCCTGAACACAAGAATGATCCTTGCAACAGCCCGAGTCCAGGACCCCTGTGCTTGAGAGACCACAATCCAGGGCAAAGTCTGGGACTCCTGCTCCTCCCATCCCACCATTTACTATGCCCACCTTCCCCTTATACCTCCCATTATATCCCACGTCTCCTAAGCTCATCCACCCACTAATTCCCTCTCTAAGCAAGCCCACCACTCTACCTACTTACCTATGTCCTTACCCCCCCCTCCCCTCCGTATCTCTACTCATCTGCCTACCTCACTATACACAGAGGGGCATTCTGTGCTGGCCGTCTCCCCCTTGTATGGCCGATAAGAATTGGGCCATAGAGAGGTAGACCCAATTCTGATCGTGCGGGGGCTAGACGTGCCTGTGGGATCAGAATTGGGTCTACGGCCTAGATGTGCAGGCCATGCCCCGATTCCAATCGGCTGCACGTCCAGCCCTCATACCCGGCTAACTCAGTCAGGCTCCTGAATGGAGCCACAGTGCCATGGCGTCCCATTCAGGAGCCACGATCCCCAGCCGCAGAAAACAATCTTCGTTTGCCACAACCCGACCCCCGATCTGACCTTCCATGACCAGGGTTGGGCTGCAGGGAACCCCCTGCACCCCCTTATCTGTGTCCCCAGGTCCCGTGCTGCGATCCCTCTCCTTCCAGGTCGAATAAGTCCCCCCATATAGGCCTTCCCATGCAAACCCACTGTTCGTATGGGGAGGATATTGACAGGGCCGACAGGGGGATGAATAGCAGGGATGGACGTTCCAACGGGATAGAATGACCCCCACACCTACCTGATCACCTAATTTAGGAACCCTACAGGACCCCTGTATACTCACCTGGCTGCAGAATCCTCCTCTTTCTTCCCCACCAACCATTTTAGAAATGGCACTAGTTCAGCTGAAAAGTCATTGGTCTGAGCTGAACAGGTGCTGTTTTTAAAATGACAAGTAGCCTAGATTGAGGGGATGGATTAGTAGGTGGGTGGTGAGTAGAGCAGGTGGTGGATTAGTGAGTAGATGAAGAACAGGTAAATGGGTGACTATGAGCTAATTCTATTATAGCTCACCTTTCTTTGTACTTTACTTCCAGTTTACTGCGGGAGTCTCTAACCTGTAGTAACTCAGTATTGCAGATTAGTTGCTCCCATAGTAAAGGAATAATGCAGCTTGCATTGAACTTCACAACCTGGATTATTCCAAGGGAAAAACGGTTCAAAACTGGCTTTATGTTTCGTGGCCAGGAACATCGAGCCGCTAACATACAGCCTAATGCTCCCAGCTGCCATAAAGGGGGGCCAGTGCAGTGTTCACATTTCAAAGACCTTCACCTCCCCAGGCCAGACGCCACATCCCACAAAATCACTGCACAGATCCTTCCCCCCCCCCAAAAGAAAATACCCCCAACCTGATGCTCCTAAAGAAGATTGCCACCCCCCTCGGACCATCCCTTTGTAGACCCCCAACAGGTCTACCATGTAAAACCTCTGGTGGTCTAGGAATTCAGGGGCAGAAGCGATCCCTAATCACTCCTATCCCGTCTGATGCCAGGCTCAGAATGACACCCCTTGAACCCTAGCAGTGGTCTCATGGTACTGCCACTAGGGGTCAGGTTGTCATATAGCAGCAAATATAAATGAAAGCTCATGGTGCCAGATCCCTATTTCAGTTCCCAGTGAGCTGAAAAGCTGAATGACCAGGAAGCAACTGCTCCAAAAATGAATCTGTGGCCTGTATTGAAAGGTGATCATCATTAGACATGAAAGTTGACAACTGTGGTGTACTAGTTCTCCTTTTTGCTTATATTTCTAGATCTTGACGATTGGCATCATCACTCTTGACTGCCCTCTGCTTTCCACTACCTCTTTAGCTTTCTTGTCTACCATATCCACCATTCCTAAGCTATCTAATTCCTCACCAGAACCTGAGTGCATGACCAGTACATTTCATTTTCTTTTTGACCAGATCTTCCATTCAGGATTTTGGAAGACAGAGACCTGCAAAAGGGTACATACAAAGGCATTTCTACTAACTCCCAGCAATACTTCATCTTCAAGGTAGAGCCAGAGAGCACAGGTTTAATAGGCTTTGTCATCCCATGAAGTGGTGTTCTTTGAAATATTGGAAAAGTTCATGAGAACAGGAAGGAAATATAGACAAGTCTGGCAGATTTATGAATCACAGTTCTATTCATTTCTTCTCAAAAACTGGATTATTAAAACAACTGAAACTTTTAAAACTTCGCAGAATGAATATTTGGGTGTGCAACATGCCATAATGCTTTTATTTTATCTCTTCCAGATGCACTCAAAATGAAATGGAATAATTTGCCGGTGGGGCTCTACATATTATGATTACTTATTTCACCTTTTAATCCAGATGTTTTTCAGCTCATCCGAAATGAAGCACTGCAATGCTGTGAATATCTTAAAAATAAGTGTGACTCTAAATGTTCACAGTGGAACCAGTTCGAAAAGATCCAAACTGGATAAAATCTGGCAGTTCAAGTTGAGAAACAAATGCTTTGGGTTCACACAAGTTGCTTCATGGCCAGTCTTGAATCAAGTTTTCTGAAGTTCTCCATTCCCCTAATTCAGATAGTCAGATTTAATTCAAACCAATTCCCCCATCTATAGTCTGGATTAAGCAATGTGATGCAAGATAACTGGGTCAACCACCAGATTATCACTAGCTCATGTTATTTTGATGATCTAAGCAAAAGGCAAAAACAACTGCAACATTGGGCAGAGCAATTATATGTTAGTAGAATTTATTATCATCATTGAAATATTACATTTTATATTTTGATGATAACATTAGCATCAACAGCGAGATTCGACAGGCTGCCACCCTCAGATAACAGCAGTTAGGTCTAATCTGTGGCAAAATCTATTTTCTGTATTGACCACAAGGGCATTTCGTATGTTTGGGCACCTAAATATTTAAAGTGCCATGTAAATTTCGTGTACATGCATATACCTACAAATTAACATGAGTATAATTGACTTGCCCACTTAAAACATTCTAGCATACATACAATACATGCAAAAAGAATGAATAGTGAAACAAACACGAAAAAATGCCAGAAAACTGGCAAAAATTCATAGAACATGAGAACAAATTGAATATTTTTTTGGCCATGCAGACCCCTTTTGGCCACATCTGAGGAAGAAATTTGTGTGGTTTTGAACATCAGTGTGCATGAGAAAAACATTCATTTTGTTTCTCATTTAGTATTTTTTTATGTCTACATTTTAGTACATTCTAAACACAGAAAGAAACAAAAGTTTGGGGAGTTTTAAGATTGGAAATGACACACCAAAAGTCATTGTTGTTTTAAACACATAGCATATCAGAACACAGGAGATTCATTGACTTGAAGCCCCATTTTGTATAGGTTATGTAGGTCAGAAAAGGGACATTCAGTTGGGATGTTCAGAATTCATAGTTTATTTTACAAAAGGCTCATTGAATGCGGAGCCTTTTGTAAACTACCTATAAGGCCACAGGAAAAGTTTGTGTATTTGTCTCCCATTTTATACATCCGCAACCCTTTATATAAAGAAATATTTACTTAGATTACTCCTGAGTCTATCTGCTTTCACCTTCATCTTCCCTCGCTCCAGAGCTTCCTTTCAATTGAAGGACACCAGCCTCCTGTGCATTTATACCATGGATATATCTAAAAGTCTCTATTATAAATCCCTTCTCCTACCTTTTATTCCATATAGAGATCTTTAAGTCTGTCCCCATAAGCTCTATGAAAAAGACCATTAACATTGTAGTCCTCTGCACTGACTTTCCCGTTTATGCATTTTGAAGGTGTGATCTCCAGGACTGTATACAGTACTCCAAAAGAGGTATCATCATATGCACCAAAGCATCCTTATGGCTTTTTCTGTCACCTTTTCTATCTGTTTGGCTACCCTAAAATCATCAGATACAATCACCCCACCCCTGTCCCAGTCTCTTTTCTTTTGTGGACAAAATTACTTCACTCCCTATTCTTTACCGTTCCTTTGGGATTTTGCTGCCCAAATGCATGACACTGCATTTTTTAGCATTAATTCTTATCTGCCAAATTCTTAACCATTCTTCAAGCTTCACTAGATCCCTTCTCAAGTTAACCACATCTTCCAGGGTGTTTTTCCTATTGCAAATTTTGGTAACGTCCACAATAAACCTTACCTGTAGCCCCTCCACAATATCACTTACAAAAAGACCCAGACCAAGGACTGATCCCTGTGCCACTTTATTGGTAACATCCTTATCTTCAGAGCAAGTGAAGTGAAGGAGTAGTCTAGTGGTTAGAGCAACAGCTTAATACGCAAGAGATTAAGGTTTGATTCCCACTGGCACTCCTTGTGACCTTGGGCAAATCACTTTACTCTCCATTGTCTTGGAAAAAAAGGCCTAGCAATCTACTTCTGGTCATACCTCACCAAGAAAACCCAGGGGCTGCTGGGGTGGGTCCCCAGGAGTCAGCACTGACTTGAAGGCAGTTTAAAAAAACCAAACCTACAGAGGTTTTGAAACAACTACAAGATTTAGGACCACTACTATCTTTGTGTGGACAGAGTTCAATAGAGATTTTGAGTCTTGAAGGACTACCAAAAGGGACTGCTACAGCTGGAAAAAGATCTGCACTTTTAAGTATTTATCTTCTGGACTATATTCTAAATCTTGGAGAAAAAGGGAATTATTTGGGTTAAAACTGATAAATCTGTGTATTTTAAAACTCAGTGTTTTTGCTGACTCAGTCAGGCTTTAGTACCACCAGATAGTTTTTCATTTAAATCAAATCAGAGTATAGCTTAGCATAGAAGGTAAAATAGAGTAAATAGTCACTGAAATACATTTCTTTCTAGAGAGCTTTTTATTTAAATCAAATCATAATATAGCTTAGCATACAAGTAGAAAAAATAGTCTCTGAGTAGAAAGAAATAAACTTGTTTCTAGTGACCTTTACAAAGAGGCCTTCCAGTTAGGAGGCAAAAGATCTGTGGAGCTGTCTTAAATAAGTGTTAAAGCCAAGTGATAGATTAAAGAGGCAATTTGAAAGGCCCCCTCTATCAAACCAAGAGCTATGTGAATCACCCAGGAAATTCGTAAACCTTTATCTTAGAAGCACAAGTTAGGGCACTATGTAGCAAGCTAGCTTTTATTAAGCCTTCTTTCCCCCCACCCACTCCAACTCCCACCCCCACCCACTCCAAGGATAATCTTAGCTTTATAGGCTCTTAAACCTATTAAAGGGAAAAAGATGACCATATTTACTTTCAGGTGTGTCTGGTTATCCTCATCAGGAATAGATTAATTAAGGACCTGAGATTAATTAATCTTGAGGTGAACAAAGAGGATTAAATGTATTAGGTATAATTGTATTAGTATAAGTATCCCCAGCAATCTTAAGTAAATAAACAACTTAAATACCTAAACAAAACCTTAAAACTAAGAAGCAGACAGCAGACCAGCTGTGAAAGGGAGGGGGCTTTCCAGTCTTTTGCATTCAGTATCACATGTATGATTTTCTCCCAGTTGGTAAGGGGTCTTACATGTGCACTAGGAGCTCTTTGCCTTCAGGGAATGAGTCCGATCTCTGGAGGCTAGAGTAGCAGACTTGTAGGACATAAGGAAGACAGAGAGGTATATAGATGAGACCTACAGGGACAAGATACTGAAGTCCCACCTCCAGTCTGGCAGCCTCCCTGTTGCCATGGAGGAGCGAGGTCAGGTGACAGGAGAGCATCACCCTGGTGTGGAAGGAAGTGATTCTGTAGCTAGGACCTGGTCCTACAGGTGATATAAAACCTTCTCACACCGAGGAGGTTTCTCCAGGGCCATATACCCATGAGGGAAGAGTTAGCACAGCCATTATAATTGGTAATTTGATCATTAGGCATGTAGATAGCTGGATGGCTGGTGGATATGAGGATCGCCTGATAACCTGCCTACCTGGTGCAAAGGTAGCGAACCTCATGCGCCACCTAGACAAGGTTTTAGATAGTGCTGGGGAGGAGTCTGCTGTCTTGGTACATGTTGGTACCAATGACATAGGAGGTGTGGGAGGGAGGTTCTGGAGGCCAAATTTAACCTTTTAGGTAGGAAGTTGAAATCCAGAACTTTCAGGGTAGCATTCTCTGAAATGCTTCCCGTTCCACGCACAGAACCCAAAAGGCAGGCAGAGCTCCAGAGTCTCAATGCATGGATGACGATGCTGCAAGGAAGAGGGTTTTGGATTTGTTAGGAGCTGGGTAAAATTCTGGGGAAAGGAAGACCTTTTCCAAAGGGATAGACTCCACCTAAACCGGGATGGAACCAGGCTGTGGCATTAACCTTTAAAAAGGAGATAGAGCATTCTTGAAAATCTATGTAACCATCAATGTGCTCTGCCCCTGGGGATAAGAGTCAACCCCAGGGAGCGGCAGTTATTTGTTCTGTACTTATTGTTTCCTTTGATGGTTTCTAAATAAAACTTTGAAAAAAAAAAAAGGAGATAGAGCAGCTTTTAAACTAGATAATAGGGGAAAGCAGAAATAAAACGTCTAAGAGCAGAGCTAATCAAAGCTGAACGTAAATGGCGCCAATCAAAATCTGGTACCCACCAATCCATCTATCTGAATACACTCAAACAATATAGAGAAACAAGTAACACTTCAAAGAAAAACTATTTCTCTAAAGTACTAGCCAAGTTCTTAAACTGCCCAAGAGAACTTTTCTGTATTGTACAATCCCTAACTAACCACACTACCAACAAAAGCTCCACCGAGAATATAATATCTCCACAGTTTCTAGCTAACCACTACAAAAATAAACTTAAGCAACAGGCCTTACCTGTAAGGTCCCAAATCTATGACACTACTACGCATATTACACATTGGTCAACCTTTTTCCCTACATCGAAATATTCTCTTAAAAACATTATCTCCAAACTTAACACTACCACTTTCTACCTTGATCCCTGTCCAGTAACCTGGATAAAAGCTTCAATTCCTGAACTCTCATCATACATCATACATCCTCCCTATAATCAACCTTTCACTTCAGAATGGGTATCTACCAGCCTCTCTGAAACATGCGCAAATCCGTCCCATTCTTAAAAACAACTCCAGTGACAAAAATTCAACTACCTCATACAGACCCATATCAAGCCTCCCATTCATGGCTAAACTAATAGAGAAAATTGTTCAACTCCAACTACAGGATCACATTGACTCCTGTGCCCCTCTAGATGATCAGCAATATGGTTTTCGTCCATACCATGGAGTGGAAATGCTTCTCACAGTCTTAATTGACACACTTGCAAGAGGTATCGACAACACAAAGCAAGCATTTATCCTTATTTTCCTGGACATCATTGTTGCATTTGATAGCATTAACCATCAATTATTGCAAACTAGGTTAACAGCAGATAGGCTTCAATAATATTGTACTCAAATGGTTCTCCTCATACTTAACTGACAGAACACATGAAGTAAGAATTGAACAGCAAATCTCACATCCATATAACAAAGAACAAGGGCTCCCCCAAGCTTCCGCCCTTTCCGCCCTACTTTTCAATATTTATCTTCAACCCATCTGCTCCATCTTTAAAAGATTCTGCGTAAATTATTATATCTACGCAGATGATATAATGTTATATCTCACATTCGACACCTCAAATCCATCACTTCAACCACTCTCTGATTGCTTCTCAGAAATTATGAAATGGCTAGAGAATCACAACCTCTATATTAACATTTCAAAAACAGAGGCTATGTACATGACCAGAAACCAGAATTTCACTCCTCTCACTTCAATTCTGATCAATGACATGAATATTGTAGTGAAGAACCAAGTGAAATGCCTAGGTGTAATCATTGATCACACACTCAGCATAACATACCACATAACCCAAACAATTAAAAAGATTTTTTACAAGCTCAAACTCTTAACCCTGGAAATACCGAGATTTTTTGCACACACTGAACACCGACGAATTTTAATTGTTAACCATGAAAAATTTAAACTAAACAGACAAAATATTATTCCAAATTAATTATTTATTATATGAAGATTAAATGTTTTGAAATGTAATGCTTTATCATAAAATTACATGAAGAAGAGTTGCCATGAAAGCAGTTTTTGCATGCACTTGATGAACACAGTAAAGTACTACAGTCATTGGCATGAGATACAGACAATTTCTGAATGTTCTTTGCAAACATTGCGCTTGCAGGAGGTCCAAACTATGTTGCTTTTCTTGTCTTTTTCTCTGGAACAGCAGTGACACCTTGCCCTTTTCTTTCGGATCCCGACATTGCAAACAGTGGCTTCTTCAATGCTGGAAGAAGTCTCGCTGCAATTACTCTGAAGTAGCTGCTTTCCTAATTCCAAGAGGAATAGACTACGTCTGTGCTTTGACTGGGACTGCCATTCTGGATTTAGTGACATCCAAACAATGAAGGCGTTCAAAGCACTGATGTCCAACATGTTGTAGAAGATTGTCACTGGCCAGGTTCTTCTCATTCGTTTTGTGGTATACGTGCGCAACATTTGATCTGCCGTATCTACTCCATCTTTACTAGAATTATAGTCCAAGATCATGCGTGGCTTTTTGTCTGGACGTGTGTTATCTACTTCTTCTTGATCATGCAAGCTGCTCAGAAGAACAACCACTTTTCCTTTCTTCGGGCAATAGGAAACCAGAGTGGCGTCATCGCGAAAGGCAAACAGTGAAATGAATATCTCTCGGCCCTTTGCTGTTACAAATTCTGGAGGTAATTCTTTTCTGTTCCTTCGAATTGTCCCCAAAAGTGTCATTTGTTTTTCTAGCAATTTCCGTGACAGGGATAAACTGCAGAAGAAATTGTCAGCAGTAACATTTCTGCCAGATCGCGTCAATTCTTCAGTGAGTTGCAGCACAACCCTTTCACCCTGATTCTGTTCCCTGTTTTGTCCGCGTTCCCTTCCTGTATATACTTGAAGACGCAGAACATTTGACGTTGCACCGTCACACAACATCCATAGTTTTATGCCATATTTCCCAGGTTTGCTGGGAATATATTGTCTGAACGAAACACGGCCACGAAATGTAAGCAGTTGCTCCTCCACGGTAACATTTTCACCAGGAACAAAGGCGTCACTTAGAGTTGCTTCCCAGGTATCAAAAACGTGTCTGATTGGAGCAAGCTTATCCACGCCTCATTGTTCACATCTGTTGGTTGCATCATCAAATCTGAGAGCACAAGAAATTTGCTGAAAACGGTTACGGGCCATATTTTTGCTGAAAACAGAACGACCATCTTCAAGGTTCCACAACTGAACTATGGATTCATTTCATGACTTGTACATGTCTGAGAGGATCAGAAGTCCAAGAAAACGTTGAAATTCTCCATCTGTCAAATCTTTCCAGGTGTCGTCATAAATGTGTCTTCCTTGTTTTCTCGTCCACATCATGATTTCATTCAATAAG
Source organism: Ichthyophis bannanicus (assembly GCA_033557465.1). NCBI lineage: Eukaryota > Metazoa > Chordata > Amphibia > Gymnophiona > Ichthyophiidae > Ichthyophis > Ichthyophis bannanicus. The sequence goes on from CM066037.1 coordinate 134,028,867, forward strand.
TTCTTCCTCATGAACAAGTGGAATGCTGCAAGAGGGCCATCAAAATTTCGTACAGCATACCTTGTAGTACCTTGTTGTACGGGCATGACATTAGCTCTGGCGTATCTTCCAGCAGCTTGCTTTATAGGTTTCCTGTTCCATGATGTGGCATCCTTAGATACATAGGCTTCAATGGCAACATTTGTGCTTATAGTTGATGACTTCTTAGCTCCTCTATGACCACAACTAAGATTCCTCACAGATGATACTGACACCGAGGACTCCTGCCTTCTTCCCCGTCCAGCACAGCTTTGACCTTTGCCTCGACCTGTAACTTGACTCTTTGCTGCAGGCAATGTTACCGGCTCAACATCAGTCTCACATTCACTTGGAGACCAACTGCTGTCGCCATCTGAATCATGACTGTCATCATCAGATTTATCGCCCGAACTTGGCTGATATGCTTCTTCGCTTGCTGAATATGCTGCATCATCAGACGACTCTGAGCTGTCACTGTCAGCATCTCGTTGCAATATTTCTCTTACTTGGGCAGCTGAATACTTTCGTTTTGACATCATAAACAATAACCTAAAATAAATAAACAAAGATAAAGTTGAATAAAACGCAAAGCAGTTTTACTATAGGTGTACAATAATCGTGATGAACGAGCTGAAAGCCTTTAGATTTCATCGGAAATAATGAGAGAACACATGATATCAATTACAGAAAATGTGTAATTTTCATAAAATAAGTGTACAAAAAATAAATGATACATAATTAATGATAAATACCTTTGTCAGATTAAAAAATTTACAAAACTGCAAATTGTATCACGATCCAAACCAGACATAAGCAACTGGGGTCAAAAATGACCCCACTGGTACTCTGTGCTGCAATTAATCACTAGCGTCACCTAGCGGATGAAAATTATTCCTCTCATGGCGCAATATAAAGAGAATATTGACATGTGAAAAGTCATAAAAAGATTGCATTCTTGAACAACTAGTTTCCGAGATACAGGTTGTGAAACTTGCAATGGGGTCACTTTTGACCCCATCGGTACTCCCAGGGTTAAAGCAACTCCGTCCTCTTCTCTACCAAGACGACCTAAAATCAGTAATCCATGCAATGATTACCCCACACATTGACTTTGCCAACTCCATTCTACAAGGCATCACAAAACAGGAATTAAAACCATTTCAAAAAACCCAAAACTTAGCTGCAAGAATAATTGGACATCAATTCAATAGAACACATCTCACCTACACTGTATGCACTCCACTGGCTTCCATTCAAAGCCGTATAATCTACAAAATACTTGTAACTACCTTCAAGCTCATCAATAACATTGCACCTTCCCACTTATCCACACTCATCTCAAAAGATAATAACAATCGTACTCAATGCATCCGGAATAAGAATAAACGTGCTATTCCAATAGACTTTAGGAAATCTAAAAAGATAACAAATAACAGATCATTCTCTCACTCTGCCCCTTACCTCTGGAACGCTCTCCCTGACAACATTAGAGAACTAACTGACCTCCAAACTTTCAGAAAGAACCTTAAAACCCATCCGTTTACCCTCCATTTTGGCAATCAAGACCTACGTAATACACTGAATTCAAGGTCACCTTCTCCTCAAACATAACCCAGTGCCCGTATCTTCTCCACACACAAAGAATTTTATATAGATATTTCCTAATCAACCCATCTTTGAATGCTCTCTCACTTGTTCATGTATATAGTTAAATGTTTATTGCAAATGCAATGTGTGCCTTCGAGTCAGTGCTGATTCCTGGCGACCCAGCTATACCACTGTAAATAGTTCTACATTGTTCCTTGTAAATGAGTATATAACTATTCTGTATTACTCAAATTGTTGTTACTTGTAAACCACGATTGATCTTCTGGCAATCGCAGTATAGAAATGTTAATAAAATAAATAAAAGCTGACAGTTGCCCAAAAGCGCATGGTTCAGAATGATGTATCCTTGAAGGATACAAGCAAAAGACTGACGTTAGGGCATATTGACAGAGAGGTTCCAAAAAAGTAACCCAAATGCCCTTAAGTACAGTGCAGACAGAGCTTAAAAATTTCAAATTACCCCTGTCTACCAATAACCAAATTGATGTGAATAAAATACAACTTCTAAAATGCATATATGCAAATGCTAGAAGTCTAAAAAATAAGATGGGAGTTAGAATATATAGCACTAAATGAGAGGTTAGATATGATTGGTATCTCAGAGATCTGGTGGAAGGAGGACAACCAGTAGGATACGAGGGTACAAATTATATCACAATGAGAGTAAATCAAATTGGTGGAGGGGTTGCACTCTGTTAGAGAGGGCATTGAGTCACACAGGATTAAAGTTTTGCAGGAAACAAAATACACTGTTAAATTTCTATGGATCAAAATTCAATGTAAAAAGGGGAAGGCACTGGCAGTGGGGGTCTACTACCAACCGCCTGGCCAGAATGAACAAATGGATGATGAAATGCTCAAAGAAATCAGGGAAGCTAACAAAAGTTACAACACAGTAATAATAATGGATGATTTCAATTACCCCGGTATCAACTGGTTCAATGTCATGGCATGGAGATAAAGTTTCTAGATGAAATAAATGACTGCTTCTTGGAGCAGCTGGTTCATGAACCGACAAGCAATTTTGGACCTAGTCCTTAGTGGAACACAAGATCTGGTGCAAGAGATAAGTGTGTTGGGGCCACTTGGCAAAAGTGATCATAGCATGATCATGTTTGATTCAATAAATGGAGGAAGGACAGCAAGGAGATCCACAGTACTACCTATGAATTTTCAAAAGTATGATAAAATGAGGAAAATAGTTAAGAAAAAACTGAAAGGATCAGCTACAGAGATTAAAGATTTACATCAAGCATGGTCGCTGTTTAAAAATACTATTTTGGAAGTGCAGACCAGCTGTATTCCACGCTTTAAGAAAAGTGGAAGGAAGTCCAAAAAACTGCCAGCATGGTTTAAAGATAAGGTCAGAGAGGCTGTTGGAGTCAAAAAAGCATCTTTCAGAAAATCAAAAAAGGAGCCAAATGACGAAAACTGGAACCAACATAAGCACTGGCATGTTAGATGCAAGGTATTGATAAGGACTTGCCATGGAAGCAAAAACACATAATAAAAACATTTTCAAGTACATTCGTAACAAAAAACCTGTGAGAGTCAGTTGCACCATTAGATGATAGAGGGATAAAAGGGGACAAGGCCATAGTGGAAAGACTGAATGAATGCTTTGCTTTGGTCTTTACTAAAGAAGATGTAGTGAAGTTACCCGTGACTGAAATGGTATTTAAGGGTGATGCATCAGAAGAATTGACAGAAATATCGATAAACTGTGAAAATTTATTAAACTACTTGATAAACTAAAAAACAGCAAATCACCTGGACGGATGGTATACATCTGAGGGTGTTGAAAGAACTTAAATTTGAGATTGCAGACCTACTATTTGTAATCTGTGATCATTAAAATCATCTGTAATACCTGAAGATTGGAGGATGGTCATTGTAATGCCAATTTTTAAAAAGGGTTCCAGAGGTGATCCGGGAAACTACAGACCAGTGAGCCTAATGTCAGTACCAGGCAAATTAGTAGAAACCATTGTAAAGAACAAAATTACTGAACATGTATATAGGCATGGTTTAATTTTGAGAAATAACAAAAAGTGCCCTTAATACAAGATTTACTCCTAATTGTAATTATTGCTAATTACTAGTTCTTTTCTGACCTGTATAGCTGTGGAGCTCCTCCTTCCCCTTTCCTTTTTTTGTAGTTTTTTGTAGTTAGTGACGTATTTTGTTGTGATTGGTTATGGGGTTCTATAAAGAGTGCGTCAGACGCTGTGATTTTTAGGAGCGGAGAGTTTGAGAGAATCAATGGATTATTGAATTGAAGTTTTCCCCTGATGAAGTCTGGATATGGCGAAACGAGAGCTTTCGTAGGGTTGTTCTTGTAAAGAATTTTCGATTCAACTTATTTTGGAAGTTTCTCTGCTTCATTGAATTGTTCGGCTTGGAAAATCTGCAGCGTAGCGGTTGAGCGTTAACGGGACGATTGGCTTGAAGTGATTTTTAAGATAAGTACTTGATGATTTTTTGGCGTGTTCTGTTTATAAAAGCTTATCTTTCTTTTCTCCTTGTTTTAGGGAGTTACAATCTGTTCCTGTGCCGCTCATTCCAATGTTTGTATTATCATGACGTTTTGGGTATAATTATGGATGTCGTGAATGGAGTGTATGTGTGATTAGATGGTGTAGTATTTATTGTATTCCCAGAAGTAATTTTTTGTGGTTTCAAGGTTTACCAGTGGAGAATGAATTTGGCTGAATAAGGTGGCTACATGACCTGTGATGTGAGTGTCAGCTATTCACTACATGTAGGGTTCTAGCCATCCTGAGGTCATTTTGCCTTTGTGTAATTGTATTGAGGTGATTTTTGGAATATTAGCAATAATTACAATTAGGAGTAAATCTTGTATTAAGGGCACTTTTTGTTATTTTTGATTAGTATATTGCTCTTAGACAGTTGGTGTTGTTTGTATTAATTTTGAGAAAGCCAACATAGCTTTAGCCAAGGAAGGTCTTGTCTTACTAATCTGTTATATTTTTTGAAGGTGTGACTTAACAGGTAGACAAAAGTAAGCCGATCGATATAGTGAATCTAGATTTTCAAAAAGGCTTTGGCAAGGTCTCTCATGACTTGGAAATGGGAATAATGAGTGAGGTAATTAAATTTGCAGATGACACTAAATTATTTAAAGTTGTTAAAAACCAAGAGGATTTTGAAAAATTGCAAGAGGACCTTGATAAATAAGAAAACTGGATGTTCAAATGTTCAATTTAATGTGGACAAGTGGCAAAGTTATGCACCTAGGAAAGAACAACCCAAACTATGGTTACACGATGCAAGGTTCCACATTAGGAACCACCACCCAGGAAAAAGATTTAGGCGTCATCTTGGATAACATGTTGAAACTCTCCACCCAGTGTGCAGCGGCAGCCAAGAAAGCAAATAGAATGCTAGGAATCATAAAGAAAGGAATGGAAAATAAAACAAAGGATATTATAATGCCTCTGTATTGTTCCATGTTACGACCACACTTTGAATATGCTGTGCAATTCTGATCACCATATCTTAAAAAGGTTATAGCGGAATTAGAAAAGGTACAGAGAAGAGACACCAAAATGGTAAAGGGGATGGAAGGATACCCCTATAAGGAGAGGCTTAAAAGGTTAGGGCTCTTCAACCTGGAAAAGAGATGGCTGATAGGAGATATGATAGAGGTCTATAAATTAATGAATGGAGTGGAACGGGTAAACGTAGATTGATTGTTTATGCTTTCAAAAAGTAGAAAGACTAGGGGACATGCAATGAAGCTACAGTGTAACCCGTTTAAGACTAATAAGAGAAAATATGTTTTCATTCAACGCATAATCAAACTCTGGAATTCATTACCGGAGGATGTAGTAAAAGCTCTTAGTGTAGCTGGGTTTAAAAAAGGTTTAGACAAGTTCCTGGAGGAAAGGCCCATAAACCATTATTAAGAGGACTGGGGAAATCCGCTGCTTTTCCTGGTACAAGCATTGTGGAACCTGTGCGTCTTTTTGGGAAACTGCTAGGTACTTGTGACCTGGATTGGCCACTGTTGGAAACAGCATATTGGGCTTGATGGACCTTGATCTGACCCATTATGGCATATCTTATGTTCTTAACTTCGTTTATCACTACCCATTGTTAATTCCAACTCAACTAGTTTCTATCCCTGTCGATCACTTTAGGGCCTATACCAAAGACACTCACTTTATTTATGTGGCTTATATGGAATCCTGTCAAACACTTTGCTTGAAATCTAAGTATACAACATTTGGTGCTCTCCCTTGATCCATCTAGTCCTCTGGTCAAAGAAAAAAATCGGATTAGTCTAGCAAGACCTATCTCTAGTTAACCATGTTGCATTGTATCCTACAACTCATTTGATTCCAGAAACTGCATTAACCTCTGTTTTAGCAGCGTTTCACAATTTTGCAACCTTTGCATGTACGTGCCAGAAGAGCCAGTTAAAGGGCTAAGCTAAAAAATCATCGCTATTTTTTGGATTTGTGAGATGGTTTTATATGCTAGAGAGGGCCGCCTCAGTCACTTGTGGAAACCCGAGGTCCAAATGAACAGTCTCGGAGCAGGGGTAAATGCTGATGTCTAATATTTTAAAAGTCTGCATTTACTGCCATTGCAAAATTGGAAATGCGTACATATTTTTGGTCCTGCCCAAACACGTCCATAACATGCCCCCTTCGAAAATGAGCTTGCTGTGGATCTATCAATGTAAGTACTAAGCAGTAGCTTTCTTAAATCATTTCTTAAGTGCATAAGCTAGTCATGCGTGTAAATGCTGCTGTGACAGGTTTACGTGTCACATAGTCCCTCTAAAAATGACCTCCTACATCTGAAGTAATTGGCTGTGTTGAGCACAGAGCAGCTCATTACATTGTCCTCTGTATCTGCCACCTGACATTTGCTCAGTTTATTACAGAGTAATCTATACCAGCTTTAGGCAATGCACATCGTCAACAATGGGCACATCATTTTCTGATCCAGGAATATTTGCAGGTGGTTTATTGCTGCTATAAAGAGGCCATATAATTTGTTTACAGCCTGTATCATTGCAACAGTAATCGTGTAACTGGGTAATCAAATGGCTATTATTTTCCTTTCAGAGCATCTTCTCTTGGACCTTAACTGGTTACTCAAACCCGCTGATGATTGGAGAAGTGTTTTGGCTCACTTCAGTATAAGCACATCCAAAGAGCAGCTTGATCACTCCAGCATTTCACCATCTGCACCTATACACAGAGGAGTGGAAGAGATGTAAAACTCCAGTATTTCACTGGACTGATGTGGACTGCATGTGAAAGGGTAACAGGAAATCTTGAAAATGGACGTGGCTTCCATGTGCTTTCTGCAATGCACTCAAGTACTACCAGAGTGCAAGGCAGAAAGCAGACTGCTTGTCAACAGGACATTTTCACACTGACTAAGGAAATTATTTCTGAAAGCTTTCCTCCCGTTTCATGGCTGTGGGGGTGTGGGGGGACCCTTTAAAAATCGACATGCCAGATGGATTTATTTTTGCATGCACAAAAACAATCTAAGTTACAAATCTTTACAGACGCCTAATGGTTAGAGCAGTAGGCTGAGGACCAGGGAAGCCAGGGTTCAAATCCCACTACTGTCCTTTGTGTCCTTGAACAAATCATTTACTCCTCCATTGCCTCAGGTACAAACTTAGAATCCTTTTACTAAAGTGCACTAAGCAGTTAACACACATTTTTGCACATGGTAATTGCGCAAGAGCCCGCAGTAACTGTTACCGCTTGGGCATGACATTTACTGCGTGCTAATCCCTGCATTAACTGCAAATCACACACTGGGGCAGGGAAAGGGCGAGTTAGGGGTAAAGAGGGGGTGTGCAGAGCATATGGCAGCTTGCACAGAGGAACATATCGTGTGCTGTCAATGTTGCAATTAGCACGGTAATTGCAAGGGCCAAAGCATGCGCTAAGGGGACTGACTGCCTGTGTGGTAACTGTAGGGCAGATGCTGGTGACACCCTTGACAATTACCATGGTGTGCTTGCATCTAGTACATGCTGAGTTTGACTCAAAGCATGCATTAGATGCAAAAAATTACTGCACTTTAGTGAACTGGTCCCTTAGATTGTAAGTCTTCTGGAGACAGGGAAATACCTACAATACCTGAATGCAACTCATCTTGAGTTACTACCGTAAAAGGCATGAGATAAATCCAAAATTCCTTCTCTTTCCCTCATCCCTACTGGATGTAATGTGAAATAGTGGCTGACAATAATAATCTTGTTCATCCTGCACCTAAGAAAAACCCCATAAAACCCAGATTCAGCTGCTTGGAGCATCTATGTCTGTCTGGCCATTGCCAAAATGTTGCTTGTAATCTTTCAGTACCTATGGTCTTGCTATTATTCTGTTATAGCAAACTTTTATGTCATTCTCTGTACAATGAGCTCTTTCAAGGCAAACTCCGTGTGAGGCTGCAGGGAATGCCACATAACAATTTGACTTTCTCTGCTCCGTTCATCATCATCATTATTATTGCTATTATTTTTATGTTATGTTATGTTGTGTTATATTACATTTCCACTGCACCTTCCTTGGACACAGTCCTACTCAAAGTAGTTTATGATCCAAAAAAATAAAATAGCAAATAACAATATATCCTAAAAATAGTTGTTTCATTTCTCAGCCAGTGGCTCTCAATTAACCCCATTTCAAAGCACTTAACACTTATAAGATCGATCAACTCAAGAGCTCTGAAGATGATCATCTACTCACTCATATTAAGCCATCTAGATTACTGTAATTCATTATTAATTGACCTCCTGCAGTATCAGATACAATACCTCTAACTAATTCAAAATACAGCCATCAAATGAATCTATAATGCTAAGCGATCTTGTCATGTTACACCTCCACTAATTTAGCAGCACTGGTTACTCATTCTCAGTCGGATCAGGTTCAAAATTCTCCTTTACTCCCATCGTATTTTCCCTCCCAGAATTTGTGATCTTCTCAAATGCATCTTTTAGTTGTTCCTTCCCTCTGCAAATTTATAGTTAGTTTGGACCAGAGGCTCTGCTTTTTTCTACTAAGCGCCTGTCTTATTGAATTCTCTGCCCCTACACATCAGAGCAGGAACTTCCACTAGCACATTTTAAAATTCGTTGCTCTTCTATCAAACTTATGCTGACGTCTTTGACTCTATGGGCCCATATTGATCCGGGATGGCTATGTGCTGCTATGGTGCACAGGCATCACCGCCAAACTTTAACCCTGGCTATTCAATGCCGGGGTCATGTGCGGTCCTGGCATTGAATATCAGGGATAGCCACACGTGCTCTGGAGCCACCGGGTAGCAGCGATATTGGACCACTGCCCGGTTAGCTCCCGTGGATAAAGGATAGGTGCAGCAAAAGCTGGCCGATCTTTTCCCCACAGTAACTAACCAGGTAGTGGTGCAATATCGCTGCTACCTGGTTATCTACTGTCGCCACCCATATCATGCCTCAGAACGCCCACAACACCCCTCCACACCCCCCCCCCCCCGATGGTAAGCGGTTAGCATCGGGGCGTATAGTGGCATTAGTTGGGGGTATTCAGTGGCACTAATACTGTTAGTGCCATTGAATGTCCTTTTCAGCTGCATTTACACAGTTTACAGCTCTGTAACCCATATAAATGCCTCAGAATGTCAGGCCCTTTCTCTTTTTCTTCTGTCAATTTGCCTAGGGCCTCCATTGAAGTTGGGTATAACCCCTTCCTTTCCCTACCTTTTGTCTCTCAGTTATGCCATTTAGTCTAAGGCAGGGGTTCTCAACCCAGTCTTTGGGACCCATCTCTTTAGTCACGTTTTCAGGATAACCACAATGAATATGAATGAGAGAGATTTGCATGCACTGCCTCCATATGCAAATCGCAGGCATTTTGAGTGTGGTTATCCTGAAAGCCTGACTAGCTAGGTGTGTCTCAAGGACTGGGTTGAGAATCCCTGCTCTAAGGCACCAAATGTTCTATTCATTCCCTCCTTCTGTTTCCCTATTACTGTGTTTTGATTCTTTTATCCATATCTTTTCATTCTATGTCTTATTTGTTTGTTATTTGCCTGTTTATCAAATGAAAAATTGCAATAGGACCTTGAGAAACTGGGAGACTGGGCATCAAAATGGAAGGTGACATTTAATATGGATAAGTGCAAAGTTATGCACTTAGGGAAGAACAGTCCTAATTATAGCTGCCAGGGCCGGCGCAAGGAGATGAGGTCCTGCTGGCACCCGATGCCAACTTCCTTTTGTATGGGGGCAGAAGCCTCGTCTGCTGCATGCAAACAGGACATCGACATTGCGCATGGATGGGGGGCGGAAGCCAAACAACCACACGATGCCAAGGTTTCCAGGTACAAACTGCAGAGCTGTTTGAGGCCATTGCTGCCGCTGATGGTCCTGGATAGGGGCAGCCGCAATGGACCACCTCTGGATCACTGGTGCTCCAAACGGCCATCTATTTCACTTAATGGTTGCACCAGCCCTAATACCTACATGATGCGAAGTTCCACATTAGAGTCACCACCCAAGAAAAGGATTTAGGCGTCATCATACATTGAAATCCTCTGCTTAGTATGCGATGGCCAAGAAAACAAATAGAATGCTAGGAATTACTATAAGAAAAGGCATGGAGAATAAAACAAAGAATATCGCAATGCCTCAGTATTGCTCCATAATATGACTATATCTTGAGTATTGCAAACCGTTCTGGTGTAGCATCTAAATAGGGACATAGCAGAATTATAAAAAGTAAAAAGTGAAGAGTGGCTAAAATAATAAAGGGGTGGAAAGATATCCCCACGAGGAAAGGCTTAAAAGGTTCGGGCTCTTCCACATGGAGACGATATAACACAGGTCTATAAAGTAATGAGCAGAGCAGAATCAGTAAACATGAATAGGTTGTTTACTCCTTCTAAAAGTATAAAGACAAGGGAATATGTAATGAAGCCATTAGTAAGACTAATCAGAGAACATATTCTTTCACTCAGTGTAGAGTCAAACTCCAGAATTTGTTATTGGAGGATGTAGTAAAAATATACCTGGGTTTACAGAGGTTTGGACAAGGTCCTGGGGGGAAAGTCCATAAACCATTATTAAAATGGACTGGGGAAATCCACGGCTTATCTCTGGGATAAGAAGCATGGAATCCTTCTGACGGGTACTGATGGCCACTGTTAGAAACAGGAAACTGGGCTTGATGGACCCTTGGTCTGACCCAGTATGGCAAATCTCATGTTCTTATGAGCTTTGTTATCTGGTTAGCAGGCTGAATATTGCCAGGAGGCACCCTCACCCCACCCATGGACTTCCCCAGCACTGTCTATGCATTTGAATACTGGGTCGTAAGGTACCCATTCTGTCATGGAAGGATCCTAGAGTAGCTGACTGGGTTAAAAATTGGTTGATTGGGAGGTGACAAAGGGTACAGGTAAACGGACCTCACTCTGAGGAGAAGGATGTCACCAGTGGTGTGCCGCAGGGATGTGTCCTTGGTCTGATTCTTTTTAACATCTTTATTAGTGATATTGCGGAAGGGCTGTCAGGTAAGGTTCACATCTTTGCGGATGATACCAAAATCTACAATAGAGTAAGATACCCAGGAAGGAGTAGATAACATGAGGAGGGATATAGCTAAGTTTGAAAAATGGTCAAAAATTTGGTAGCTGAGATTTAATGCTAAAAAAATGCAGGATCATGCATTTGTGCTGCAGAAATTCAAGGGAGCGGTACAGTGTGGGGGGCAAAGTACTTTTGTCCATGAAAAGAAGAGCTTAAAAGGGAGAGAGGAGGCACTGTGGGTTAAACTAGAAAGAGGGAAAGAGAAATCTCTTTGCACTGGCATGATATACAGACCTCCCTCACAGAAGGAAGAGGTGGACAGAGAGTTAATTGAAGACATACGCAGCATTGCTAGGAAAGGGGAAGTGCTACTGATAGGAGATTTCAATATGCCAGATATTGATTGGCACATTCCTACTGCAGTATCATTTAGAAGTAAGGAGATCCTGGATTCTTTACAGGGAGAACTATTCAGGCAAGTGATAAAAGAGCCCACACATGAAGGAGCCATACTGGACTTGGTGCTTACCAATGGTGAAGGTGTTTCTGATATTATAGTGGGAGATCATTTTGCATTCAGTGATCACCAGATGGTGTGGTTCAGTATTAGTACTAGGGCTGTTTAAATCCATTAAAAAGCAAGGGTCTTAGACTTTAGGAAAATTAACTTTGCCAAGATGGGCCAATATCTCAAGGAGTCATTAGCAGGATGGGAACAGCTGGGGAATGTAGAAAAACAGCGGGCAAAACTGAAAGGGGATATTTCATGGGCAACCAATCTTTTTGTTAAAATGGTAAATTAAGATAAAAGGGAAAGAAGACTGCAATGGTTTTTGAAAGAAGTAACGGAAAAGGTGAAGAAAAAGAGGGAGGCCTTCATGAAATACAAGAGATCACAGAGAGAGGAAACAGGCATCTATATTTGGAAAAACTTAGAGAAGCTAGCAAAGTAGTCAGGAAAGCAAAGATTAAAAAAGAGGAGGAAATTGCCAATGCAATAAAATGGGGGGATAAGACATTTTTCAGATATGTTAGTGAGAAGAGGAAGGGCAAAAGTGGTATTGTCAGACTCAAGGATGAAGGGAAGGAATATGTAGAAGCTGATGAGGATAAAGCGGAATTGCTTAACAAATATTTCTGTTCTATGTTCACAGATGAAGAACCAGGAGCAGGACCTCAGAAAACACCCACAAACAGGAATAGAAGTGAGGGGCATCTTGAACAATTTTCAGAAGACTGTGTTCGTGAGAAACTAGCTCAACTTAAAGTAGATAAAGCGATGAGATCAGATGGGATACATCCTAGAATACTGAGGGAACTTAGGGATGTTTTAGCAGCTCCACTGACTGACCTTTTCAATGCCTCATTGGAGTTGGGAGTGGTGCCAAAGGACTGGAGAGAGGCACATGTGGTCCCTTTGCACAAAAACAGAAGTAGATGTGGTTGAAAACTACAGACCGATTAGTTTAACTTCGGTGGTGAGTAAATTTTGGAAGCACTGCTGAAAGAGAAAATAGTGAAGTTTCTGGAATCCAGCAGATTACAAGATCCGAGGCAGCATGGATTCACCAGAGGCAAGTCTTGTCAGATAAATCTGATTGATTTCTTTGACTGGGTGACCAGGGATTTGGACCGAGGGAGAGTCCTAGATGTGGTGTATTTATATTTCAGTAAAGCCTTTGACACTGTTCCTCCAAGGTGACTTGTAAAAAAACAGAGCACCCTAGGAATGGACACTAAAGTTACTGCTTGGATTAGAAATTGGTAGAGTGGGAGGCGACAAAGGGTACAGGTAAATGGAGCTCACTCTCAGGAGAAGGAGGTTACCAATGGTGTGCCCCAGGGATCTGTCCTTGTTCCGATTCTTTTTAACATCTTTGTTAGTGATATAGCAGAAGGGCTGTCGGGTAAGGTTTGCCTCTTTGCGAATGATACCAAAATCTGCAATAGAGTAGACACCCAGGAAGGTGTAGATAACATGAGGAGGGATCTAGCTAAGCTTGAAGAATGGTCTAGAATTTGGCATTTAATGTTAAAAAATGCAAGGTCATGCATTTGGGCTGCAGCAATACAAGGGAGCAATATAGTATAGGAGATGAAGTACTTTTGTTCACTAAAGAAGAGCGGGACCTAGACGTGATTGTGTTTGATGATCTTAAAGTAGCTAAACAGGTAGAAAAGGCAACAACAAAAGCTAGAAGGATGATTGGGTGCATAGGAAAAGGAATGACCATCAGAAGAAAGGAGGTGATAATGCCTCTGTATAAGTCTTTGGTGCAAACTCATTTGGAATATTGTGTGCAATTCTGGAGACCGCACCTTCAAAAGGATATAAACAGACTGAAGTCAGTACAGAGGATGGCTACTAAAATGGTTAGAGTTCTTCATTATAAAGCATATGAAGACAGACTTAAGGATCTTAATATGTACACCTTAGAGGAAAGGCGAGATATAGGTGATATGATTGAGATGTTTAAATACCTCCATGGCATAAATGCACAGGAGAAGAGCCTCTTTTGATTGAAAACAACCTCTGCTACGAGGGGACATGGGATGAGGGTGAAAGGGGATAGATTCAGGAGTGATATGTGGAAATATTTCTTTACAGAAAGAGTGGTGGATCTGTGGAATAGTCTCCCAGTGGAGGTGGTAGAGATGAGGACAGTATCTGAATTCAAAGAAGCATGGGACAAACACAGAGGATCTGTAAAGTTAAAAAGGAGACTGTTGTAGAGGTTGATATGAAAGGACAGACTAGATAAGCCATGTGGTCTTTTTCTGTCTTCATGTTTCTATGTTTCTATGATCTTAAAGTGGCTAAACAGGTAGAAAAGCCAATGGAGAAAGCCAGAAGGATGCTTGGATGCATAGGGAGAGGAATGGCCAGCAGGAAAAAGGAGGTGATAGTGCCTCTATATAAGTCTCTGGTGCAACCTCATTTGGAGTATTGTGTGCAATTCTGGAGACCACACCTTCAAAAGGATATATAGAGGATGAAGTTGTTGCAGAGGGGTGGCTACTAAAATGGTAAGTGGTCTTCATTATAAACCAATTGGGGACAGACTTAAAGATCTTAATATGTGTATGTTAGAGCAAAGGCTCGATAGAGGAGATATGATACAGACATTTAAATACCTCTGTGGCATAAATGCACAAGAGAAGAGCCTCTTTCGATTAAAAGGAAGCACTGCAAGGAGGGGGCATAGGATGAGGGTGAAAGGGAATGGACTCAGGAGCAATGTTCCCTTTAAGCAGCTTGAAGCTGTGCTGGAGTCCTTCACCATCATTCCTGCTGGTGAGGGGAGGTCCAGAGGGATCTGCCTATGCTGTGCAATCTTAAGTGTGATCACAGTTCACGTCCTCCCACCGGTGGGAATGCCGGTGGAGGACTCCAGCACAGCTTCAAGCTGCTTAGAGGAAACATTGCTCAGGAGTAATATGCAGAAATATTTCTTTACAGAAAAAGTGTAGATGTGTGGCATAATCTCCCAGTGGAGGTAGTAGAGACGAGGACAGTATCCGAATTCAAAAAAGCATGGGACAAACACAGAAGATCTCTAAAGGAAAAAAAGGGACTACAGTATTTGATTTGGAAGCGCAAACTAGATAGACCATATGGTCTTTTTCTGCTGACGTGTTTCTATGTTTCTATCTGGTATCTAGCCTGGCCATAATCCATTCTGGACATAATTTTATAAAGTAAATGATCTTCCAGTCTCCAGAAGAGCAAAGGATAGTTCCTCTTCCTTCCCTTTCATCGCCAGTTCTGAAAGCCCAGAGAAGAGCAGCCAAGGCCAGATGCCTGTATGATTGTGGATGAGCTGTGTGTTAAGTACTTTGCCGGTAGGCATGATGGAATGGAATTTGGGCAGAGTGTGAGCATTTTATAAAACATGTGGGGGGAGGGATATTCAAAGAGATTAACCCAGTTAGTAGACTTGCTAACCATGTAAATCCCCTTATTCGGGATATTCCGCGGCCCTGCTGCTGAATACTGTATCCCTGGGTACAGGGCCAGCCTGTCCATTGTGCGAGAATGTTGTTTGCACAGGGCCCTGCACTTTGGGGGGGGCCCCGTGAAAACTTCATTCACACACAATGGATGGCTTCAGAGGTGAGCCGGGGAAGTCCGTGCGAGGCCCCGGCTCACCTCTGCACAGCCGCTGGCATGTAGAGCGGTGTTTTCCCTCACCCTGGTGGCTGTGTTACTGTGAAGCGCACGAGTGCCAGGAAATGCCCTCTAACCTTTCCTATCATTCAGCGTGCTTCACAGTAACACAGCTGCCAGCGTGAGTGAAAATGCCACTCTTCACACTGGCAGTTGTTCAGAGGAGAGGTGGGGCCATGTGCGGGCTTCCCCAGCTCCCTCTGCAGTAGCTTAGATAGCCACGGGGCTCTTCAGGGGGGGGTCTAGGATAGGATAGGATATGACCAATGGGGGGCTAGGATTGGAAATGGGCTGATGGAGGGCTAGGATTGGAAATGGGCTGACGGTGGGCTGGAATAGGACTGGAAATGGGCTGACGGGGGTCTGGAATAGAACTGGAAATGGGCTGATGGGGGTCTGGAATAGGACTGGAAATGAGCTGATGGGGGGTTTAGGATTGGAAATGGGCTGATGGAGGGCTAGGATTGGAAATGGGCTGATGGGGGAGCTTGGACTGGAAATGGACTGATGGAGGGCTGGAATAGGACTGGAAATGGACTGAGTTGGGGGAAGGGAGAATGGGACTAAAAGGGAGCGGATGCTGGGTGGGGCTGGAACTAGAAGGGAGCTGATGTTGGGGGAGTACTAGAAGGGATGGGGCTGGGGGAGTGCAGATGGAGAGGGGAAAAGATATTTTGTGTGGGAGGGAAGAAAAATCTACGATTGGCCGGGTATTGGGAGAGTAAGTGGGGATTGGAGATGGAAGGGTGAAATTTGAATGGATGAAAAAGAAATAAAGAAAGAGATGGAGGAAAGAGCAAAAGGAGAAAGATCAGTATTTTAAAGCAGATGTAGAAAGAGAATGGAAAAAACTAGAAGAAAGAAGAAAGGACAAATGGACAGCAGACAATGGAGAGATAGCAGAAGACAAGAAGAAACCAAAAGGAAGTGACTGGAGCAATTGCAACTGAAAAATAAAATGCCTAGACAACAAAAGGTAGAAAAATACTTTTTTATTTTGAATTTATTAACTGGAATATGTCAGCTCTGGGAAATGTGCATTGCTAATGTCTTTGCATGTTTGTTTAGTACAAGAGGAAATTAATTTATAGTTTTATTTCTCCAGTATTGTTGTACGTTACAACTTTGGCCTTTGGAGTTCCCAGTTTAAATTATTATCTTTCTATTTCTAAATTGTGATCCCTTGTTCTTTGTTTGGTGATGGTCTATGTTCTGCATGTGTAACCAATCTGAGGTATTCTGTTTATGTAGTTGCTACCTGACAGTGCCACTTGTTCTCTTTCCCCAGTAAAAGATGTATTGGTATTCTCTGAGATGTATTGGTTTAATATTTGCAATGTTGCCTTTTGCTAGGTAGGGTTTGGTGCTTTGTGAGTCCTGGTAGTGCTGTTATGATACAGCAGGTTTGCTATGGGTTCTAAATGGGCAGGGTTTGTAGTACTTCCTAATGTGCCTGGCGGTTGGCACTGGAGTATAGTAATGTAGAAATCCGGTAGTCTTTCTTTATCCAGACACTCATTAAGAGTCATGTTTACTAAAATTTAGTGCACGTTAACATTATGCAAATAGTTATGCAAATGAGGCCCCACAATGAGTCTTCGCACATGGCCCCGCACCCCCCTTGGGCCGCCCCTGACTGGGTGCCACTGTTGCATGCAGCGATGCTAACTGGTTACTTTCCCGAGGCGTTCTGGAGGTGACATCTAGGCAGTGGCAATATTGAGCAGCTACCTAGTTATGGCAAAGTGGCGAAAGTAAGTCACAGCAAAGGCTGGCCTAACTTTTGCTGTGGAAGCTAACCGGGCATCGGCTGATTATCACCACTGCCCGGTTAGCTTCCTGGCAATCTGGGCAACCCAGATATTCAACGCCGGTACTGGATATGACCCCAGCATTGAAAATCTGTGTTTAAGTTTCAGCAGCGACGGCTAGCCACATTAGAATGTCTAGCTGCCGCTGCCGCTGAATACCACCCCCCCGCATGTATATGCATAAGATATGCGCAGGCATTTACACCAGCTTCAGGGCTGCTGTAATGTCCACACCTGCAGCCCAGACATCTAATAGGCTCAACTTAGTCTCCTGAAAATAATCTTTAATTAGATGCCACCTTATAAGATTACTTTCTCTGATGTGACGGTGAGCTGGGTAGGATGGGACGAATTGCTCTTTGCCTCTATGTTTCTCCTTTTTGGCCTTTTACCTTCTCTCCATCTTCTTTGCCCTGCACTTTCCTCTTCATTTCCTCTATATGTAGCTATTGAGAGGGAAGCAAAGGGCTCCCATGAGACATTTTAATGTCTGAGTAAATAAATTTATCTTTTAAGGATGCCATAATCCTCTCATTCCTTCCTCTTCACAGGAAATCCAGAATAAAAGCAAACATTCTCTTCGGAGAGGCAGCTGGGCCTTTTACATTCTCTGGTCCCCTCTCCCACAATTCTCTCTCCCCGCTCTCTGGGCTAGTTCTGAGCCACTTTCCACCTTCTCTTCAATCAGAACCACCTCAGACATATGTGCGACTGAAAAATAAAGAATGAAGGATGAACAAGGAAAGGAGGAAAGAGATACGATCGCTTATCATCAATGAATTCATTCGCAATGTGCACTCGGAAAGCGCACAGCTGGGGAATGTGTTTCTGCAAGGAGAGGCTCCGTTTATTTTCTTTCTGCTGACTAACTCAGACAGATTAAATAGTGAATCCTAAACTGCGCAGAGCTATGGGTTTCCATCTTTTGGGATTTATGGTCATGCTGCCCACAACCAGCCTCCAAGAACTATTAATAATAAATATATAGTGCACTAGGGACTGCAAGATTACCAACCCCATAAACGGTGTTTATCCTAGATCTAGGGGTTCGAAATTGCAGACTTTGCCATATGCGAAGCCCTAAAAGAGCTATGGTCAGCTAGAATTTCACTCTGGTAGTCCGTTTGTATAATGCTGTGAGTGAAAGAGAAGCCAAAGAGAAAATGTGACAAGCTCAATACACTTTTTTTTATTTATGACTCTGCAAACATGTTGACAATTGACTCCCTCCCATCCCCCCTTGCTATTTTATTCTGTTTACTTTTATCCTGGCACTAGTCTCTGACCCTCAGCAGGGTCTAATTGGAGCACAGCCTTGGAGGGTCAAGAGGTCACCTGGCTTGCAGACATGAAATGCCTTTTATAGTCTCCACAGAGAACAATTTTCAAAAAAAAGGGAAGTGCTCCTAAAGCGGACCCCATTTCTAGGCCAGACGACTGGTTTCATCTCAGAGGGGAGGCTGCCAAGGATGGGAAAGACGTTTTATCTCATATGTGTGAAGCCTCTAATTTAATGGCAAGCCTTCAAAAGTTGGGGGGGAGGGGGAGACGGGGAGGTCAGCGAATATTAAGGATTAGTATAACAGCCTTTCACCTCTGGAGACCTACAGTCAAATCTAGTTCAGTTCCTAAGTGGCTTAATCTTCAAGTGTCAATTTACCTCTTGTGAAAAATTCTCCTTCTCATAAGTAATACAACATAATGCAGCATAATTAGCTGTTTATACTGAGGAGAGGCACAGTAGTGAGAAGTGTGTGATTGCCAGGACTGAAGGGCACTGGGGGGAGCTCTCAAAGCACCTGCCACCTTAGGCCTGGATCTGACCAAGCAACCATTCCCTCACTTTGGAAGGCACTGCCATAAATCCCGTCCAAATAAACAACAAGTTTCAAGTAAAAAAGGTAGAATTACTTTTCTTCACCAGTTATCCACAAGAAATCTCACACAAAAATTTACATACAGGAACCATCAAAATTCTTCGGCTCAGTCTAATTAACAATAACAGACCTTAATGCTTTTGATATCATCATCGGTTTCAATACCTGTTAAAATCGATGTTTATTCATAACTAATAAAAACTTATCTGAATGCAGTAGAGTTGTCATAGTAATCTTGTCCGACATGAATTCATGTTTAGAAGAGACAATAACTTTTAACGTTGCTCGGCCTCAGGGAAACATTATCGCAGTGGATAACCTTCACAAAATCTCATCCAGACAGAAAGTAGATCAAACTGTAGAGATGGGACTGCACGTGGAGACAGGTATTCTCCAAGGCTATAGGACCGAGTGAATATGCATTTGTGACTTGCTGGAGATGTTTATACAAGGTATGATCAAAAGGTATCGAGACATTGTGTAGCTATATAACAATACGTCGCACCACAATGCTACTAAGCATGCAGTGACCTAGTTATGTGCTCTGCATGTGCAGAGTGTAGCGTGGCTGCAGCACACCTGTACCTTTGGTAAATCACGTGATTTTTGGTATCATGTAAAAGCGGTTCATCAGATTTACGATGAGTGAAAAAATTGAACAGTGAATTTCCATTAAATTCTGCCAGAAACTCGGAGATTCATGCAAAGAGACTTATGACAAGTTACAGTTACAGTGTATGGCGATGAATGCATGAGTAATGCTTGAGTTTACGCTGGTACAAAGATTTCCAAGAGAGCTGCCAAAGTGTTGACAGTGACGAACGTTCTGAAAGGCCATCCACGAGCAAGAATGAAGACAAAGTAGAAGCAATGCGTGCCGCAAAATGCTCAAATCGTCGATTGACTATTAGGGTGTTGCTGAGGACATGGACATCAGTTTTGGGTTGGTACTGTTGATTTGGGGATGAGACATGAGTCTGCAAAACTCATTTCCCCTGAGCATAAAGAAGATTGACTGTCTGCAGCCAGGGAGTTGTTTGAATGCATTGAAAATGATTCCGATTTCATCAAAAAGATTATTACTGGTGACGAATCATGGGTTTATGGTTATGACCCAGAAACTAAGCTTCAGTCCTCACAATGGAAGACTCCAAACTCTCCCAGACCCGTCAGGTGAGGAGCAATGTCAAGGTCATGTTCACAGTTTTCTTTGATTACCAGGGTATTATCCTTTATGGTTTAGGCACTTGATATACCTCCCTTTACTATGTGTATCAGAGCAGTTTTACATATATATACTAAGAGGCACTTTTTATTCCCTCGTCCCCAAAGGGCTCACAATCTAAGCGTACCTAAGGCAATGGTATTGTTCATCGTAAGTATGCTCCAAAAGGCCAAACCATCAATAAGGAGTACTACGTCCAAGTTCTGACTCGTTTGAGAGATGCAGTTCGTTGTACAAGGCCAGAGTTGCACATGAATAATGGTTGCTTCATCACGATAACGCCCCAGCTCACGCATCACATCTTGTCCAGCAGTTCTTGGACAAACAGCAAACTGAGCAGGTCTGTCAGCCTCCGTACTCACCTGACCTCGTACCTTGTGATTTTTTCTTGTTTCCAAAATTGAAATTACCACTGAAAGGAAGGAGATTCGGCAACTTGGAGACCATTAAGCAAAATTTAACACAGCAGCTTCACAGCATAACGAAAGAGGCATTTCAAAATTGTTTCCAGCAGTGGCAGGAGCACTGGGGGAAGTGTGTTTTATCGGAAGGGGACTACTTTGAAGGAGACTGAGCGCAATAACTGTCAGTGTTATACTTCTTGTGTTATTGTACGTCTCAATACTTTTTGATCACATCTCATAGGTCTCATAGTGGCAGGGGTGATCACTTTCTTTAAAGCAGAATGGAGGAGTAGCCTAGTAATTAGAGCACTAGCTGGGGAAACAAGAGACCAGAGTTCAATTCCCACTAGCACTCCTTGTGGCCTTAGGCAAGTCACTTAACCCTCCATTGCCTCAAAAGAATCCAAGTTATCAATATTCCTGTTTAAATGTGCATTACAAAGTTTAAGTTACAATATAAACCGCTTTGACTAAAATGATAAAGCGGTATAAAAAACCTGTTAAATAAATGCTGCCCTTGTCTTTTTAAAAAAAACCTGTATATTCAGCACTTTTATAGAAAAAGATGTCAGTGTTGAATACACATATAATGCAATCATTGCTGCTGGCTGTCCATATACGTAGTGGTGCTATTCAACCGCTATATACACAGCTAAGCAGCTCAGCTATGTGTGTCGCAGCTGAATGTCACCAGTATCTGGATAGCAGATTGTTCCAGTTTTGTTCCTCTCTAACTCCACCTCAGCCCTATCCCTATAGAGCTGCAGCAGATAGAGGGATTTTCACCGCAGTCTCAGATTAATGCTGCTGAAAATCCACAGATAGGAGACATAAATATTTAACAGCAGCCACTAAAACATATAAATATAATTTAATATTGACCCATTTCATTTATAAACCACCTCTATGGGGGCCAACCTGGTGGTTTAGTTGGTGAGTGCTGAGAAGGTCCTTGGGTCAGTCAGGCTTATGGATGTTGCAAAGGCAGTGTTCACAGCCCCCGAGGAAAGAGGTGTGGCCTTCTGTTCGTTGAGGGACGTGACACCCAGATGGTTGGAGGCAGAGCCTATGGTGATAAGGTTCCAATGGGAAGTAGATTACATGGCTTTTGGCCCAGGATGGTCTCTGCAATAATCCAATTGAGCATGATGGGGGTGGCAGTGGAATATAAAAAGGGGAAAAGAAGCCCCTGCAAATGATAATAAAAGGTTCAGGCCACCACATTCTAGCCTGATTCCAACTAAGCTGGAAAACATAAGATTTGCCATACTGGGTCAGACCTAAGTCCATCAAGCCCAGTATCCCGTTTCCAGCTATTTATTTATTTATTTTATTTATTTATTTGTTTGTTTGTTTTTATATACCGCACTATTACAGATCAGTGCGGTTTACATGAAACATTTGTCAATTGTCAATCCAGGTTACAGGATCCCAAAAAGTAGACAGATTCCATGCTGCTTATCCCAGGATTAAACAGTGGATTTCCCCCAGTCCACTTTAATAATGGTTTATGGACCTTTCCTCCAGGATCTTGGTCAAACCTTTTAAAACCCAACTACACTAACAGCTTTTACTACATTCTCTGGCAACAAATTCCATAGCATAATTACGCATTGAGCTAAAAAATATTTCTCTGGCTAGTCTTAAATGTACTACTTTGGCTTTATTGCATGTCCCCGAGTCTTTTTATACTTTTTGAAAGAGTGAACAACCGATTCACACTTATTTGTTCCACTCCCCTCATTATTTTATAGACCTGTATTATATCGCCCCTCAGCCATTTCTTCTCCAACCTAAAGAGCTCTAACCTTTTCAGACTTTCCTCATAGGGGTGTACTTCCATCCCCTTTATCTTTTGGTCAATCTTTTTTGATTCCACTATATCCTTTTTTTAGATATGGCGACCAGAACTGCACACAATATTCAACATGCAGTCACACGATGGAGCAATACAGAGGCATTATGATATTCTTAAATATTATTCTCCATATCCTTCCTTGCAATTCCTAGCATTCTATTAGCTTTCTTGGCCGCACATTAAGCAGAGGGTTTCAACGTATTATCCACCCTTTTTCTGGATGGTGACTTCTAATGTGGAACCTTGGATCGTGTAGCTATAGTTTGAGTTGTTCTTCCTTAAGTGCATAATTTCATACCTGTCCGCATTAAATTTCATCTTCTATTTGGATGACCAGTCTCCCAGTTTCTCAAGATCCTCTTGCAATTTTTCATAATACACTTATGATTTAACAACATTTGAATAATTTTGTGTCTTTTGCAAATTACCTCACTCACAGTTCCCATTTACAGGTCATTTATAAAGAGGTTAAAAAGCAGTGGGCCTGGTACAGATCACTATTCAATTTTCTCCACTGAGAAAACTGACCATGTAGCCCTATTCTCTGTTTTCTATCTTTAACCAGTTCCCAATCCACAATAAGACACTGCCTCCTACCCCATGACTTTTTAATTTCCTCAAGAGCCTCCCATGAAGGATCTTGTCAAAGTTTTTCTGAAAATCCACATACACTATATAAACCATCTCAACTTTATCTACCTGGTTATTCAAACCTTCAAAAAATGTAGCAAATTGGTGAGGCAAGACTTCCCTTTGCTAAATCCATGTTGACTTTGTCACATTAAACTATGACTATATTTTCAGTAATTTTATTCTTCATAATGATTTATGTCATTTTGCCTGACACTGAAGTCAAGCTCACTGGTTTGTAGTTTCTCAGGTCATTCCTGGAACCTTTTTAAAAATTGTCATTACATTGGCCACTCTCAAATCTTCAGGTACTATAGACGATTTTAATGACAGTTTACAAATTACTAATAGTAGATCTGCAATTTAATTTTTGACTTCTTTCAGCACTCTGGGATGTATACTATACAGTCCAGATGATTTTCTATTTTTTAGTTTGCCAAATTATCTTATTACATCTTCCAAATTAATTGAGATTTGATTCAATTCCTCCGATTTATTACCTTTAAATATCATTTCTAGCATGCATATCTCCCCTACATCTTCTGTAAAGACTGAAGCAAAGAATTCATTTAGTTTCTCCACTATGGCCTTGTTCTCTCTAAATGCCCTATTTATCCCTCTATCATCTAATGATCCAACTGGCTCCCCCACAGACTTTTTGCATCAAATATACCTGAAAAAGGTTTTATTATGAGTTTTTGCTTTGATGACAATCTTCTTTTCAAATTCTCTCTTTGTCTGCTTTATCAGTGATTTGTATCTAACTTGCCAGTGCTTATGCTGCTTCCTTTTTTCTTCATTTGGAACCTCTCATGTCTTTAAATATTTTTTTGGCTATAACAGTCTCTCTCACCTCATCCTCAAAGCATGCCAGCAGTCATTTGCTCTTCCTTCCATCTTTTTTAAAGTATGTAATGCATCTGGTCTGGGATTCCAACCTGGGGGCTTGTTTACAAAGCCGCGGTAGCGGTTTCCGATCGTTATTTCAATGCGGCCGATCGTTATTTCAATGGGGCCACGGCTCTGATAACAATCGGAAACTGCTACCAAGGCTTTGTAAACAAGCCCCATGGTATTTTTAAAAAATGTGCAGTCCTGATATAAACTCGTAACCTTTGCAGCTGTTCCTTCTAGTTTTAAATAATGCTCTCCCTCATTTTATCATACTCTTCCTTTTGAAAGTCAAATACTAGCAGAGTAGATTTCCTTGCTGTCCTCTATCCGTTTATTAAATCAAATTTGATCATGTTGTTTGTTTTATTTATTTATTTTCATTCTCTTATATACTGTGCTAGTCTGCATCAGTGCGGTTTACATTGAACAAATTGAAATTACATTGAACAGGGCATTATAACTTGGAGATAACTATTTTACAAGGAACATGGGCTATGGAGGGTTAAGTGGTTTGCCCAAGACCACAAGGAGCACCTGTGGGACTAGAAACCCCAGTCCTTCTGGCCCAAGGTTGCTGCCTCTAGTGGGATTTGAACCCTGACCTTCCGGCCTGAAGTACCTTGTCCCAACCACTAGGCCACTCCTCCACTCCACTAGGCCACTCCAACAGTTATGATCACTGTTGTCAAGTAGCCCCAACACCACCATCTCTTGCACCAGATCCTGCATTCTACTAACAACTAGGTCCAAAATAGCTCCTCATAATGTTGGTTTCTGAACCAGCTGCTCCATAAAGCACTCTTTAATTTCATCTAGACACTTTGGAGGTCATTCATGAACGCTGGTTGTGGGGCTGCACGTCCTGGCGGGATGTGCAGCTCCTCAAGCCATCCATGCCCGATTCCCTCTCTGGTTCTCCCTGAACGTCCTATGTATCAGGTCGGGAAGAGCCAGTGGGGGGCAGGAGGGGGCAGGAATGAGGTGGAGTGGGGGCAGGCCAGTCCAGCACCACATACAGGGCCGATTCAGGTCACAGCCCTGTACCTGAATATGTTCAAAGGTGGTATAAGCAGCACTTTTGGCCCAATCGGGCCTAAGGATCGGGTCCATACAGCCCAGTCTTCATCAGGGACATCTGGACAGTCCAGACGTCGCCTCCATGAATCGGGCTTCACATCTCCCTAGCATGTCCTGATGTGGCATTCACCCAGTCAATTTTAGGGTAATTGAAATCACCCAGTATTACTGTGTTGTCAATTTTGTTAGCTTCCCTATTTTCTCATTGTACTCCCATCCTACTATTGCCTCTTCCCTTTATACGTCCCTCCTCTAGCAACATTACACATAAGCTAAGTATATCCTATGTATATATGTTCATTCACTCACTTAAAGTCCTTGTTCACTCATTGTTTACACTGTTACTTAATGATTATTCCCATTGTTCCATGTTACTTGTAAACCACCTTGACATATTGATAAGGCGGTATGTAAAAACAGTTAAATAAATAAATACAATTTCTATTAGCATTTCATCTTCTCATTCTAGGCAGGTGGATGGTAATATATCCCTCCCCACTGCTATTCCCTTCCCCTTCTCCCATGGAATTTCTATCCATAAAGATTGTACAGTGCATTTTGTTTCCTGCAAAACCATTATCCTGTTTGATTCGCTGCCCTAATTAACATATAGCACCTCTCCTCCACCAAGATGGAATCTTTCAACTCTATCTTCTTTTATGTAAAGACCCCTGAACTACTTTTACCTTTATTGCAAGCTGTCTATTGGGATGCCCTAATATCCATGTTTTGGATCCATTATTCTGAACCATGTGCTCCAGGATGACTGTCAGCTTTCCTCCAATATCTAGTTTAAAAGCTGTTCTCTCTCCTTTTTAAAGGTTAGTGCCAGCAGCCTGGTTACATCCTGGATAAGATGGGCCCATCTTTCTCGAAAAGGCCTCCTCTTCCCCAGAATGTTGCCCAATTCCTAACAAATCTAAAGCCCTCTTCCATGCACCATTGTCTCATCCATGCATTGAGACTTCAGAGCTCTGCTAAATTTTATGAACAATCTTACTCTACTAGAATGGAACACAACAAATGAAAATATATAAATACCAATGACATCAATACCAAAAGCCACAAACTGCAAACAGAGGCATAATCTAAGCTGGATGCAAGAATAGTAACATGAATAAGATGAGAACCACCCCTCAACAATTTAATATTATTATCTGCTCAATGTCCTGCACTTAGTGAGGGTAATCCTACAACAGGGTGCCTAGGTTTGAGGATGGAGAAGGCACCTGGTTTTAGCTTTTTTTATAAAGACCCATTGGCGCCTATGTGTCTTTATAAAATACTAGCACAAATCCTGTGGAAAGAGCACGTAGATTGTGGATGCTGACATTTATACCTATTCAGAGACACATGTACATTTTAGCACCTAAAGTATACACAGACATGCACAGTGGGAGTGGAGGAGAGCACTGGCTTGGGAACCAAGAGACCAGAGTTCGATTCCCACTAGTGGCCTTGGACAAATCACTTAACCCTCCCTCAGAAAAATCCAAATTATCATTGTCCCTGTTTAATGGACATTACCAAGTTTAAGTTACAATGTAAACAGCTTTGACTGAAATGATAAAGCGGTTTAAAAAGCCTGTTAAAGAAAATAAATACATTTTATATAATATGGGCATAAAAAGCAATTCTGCCTCTGCTCCACCCAAACTCCTCCCCCTAAATATGCTTCTAAGTGCACTGCGCATACTTTTATGCATGACCTAATTTTATTAGCCTTTTGTTGTGCAAGAATCTGCATTTTATGCACCGAAAATTATCTCCAGTGTATACAAACAAGATGTATCAAAATGGGGGTCATTCTGTCCCACGAATAGCGGGGATGGATGTCCCATTGGGATACCATGGCACTGTGGCTCTATTCACGAGCCCGGCTGAGTTAGCTGGGTAGTCACCAGGACATACAGTCGGGCAGAATCGTGTCCTGGCCTGCACGTCCAGGCGCTAGACCCAATTCTGACACCACGGGGGCCACAGGATCAGAATCGGGTCTAACTTTGTATGGCCCGATTCTGCTCAGCCATACAGGGGGCTGGACGTCCTATCGTGAATAGGCCTCAATGTGTTTTTGATTGACTATTTCAAGGTGATTGTGGGAAGAAGAGGACTTTAATTTTTGCTGCTTCCCTCGCTCCTTCAACTCCTCCCTGCCTCCTTGAAGTCAGCAATGCAAACTAGGCACATTTTGGTAATCTGATGATAAACCATCAGCTCTCCTGTCACTGCCAAGCAAGTGTCGGAAGGAAGGAACACATTTTGTCTTTCCTAGGAAGTGGCACGCTATCAGTGACCTTTGGAAGCAACAGCATGTGAGAAGGGAAACAGATGAGTGCACCAAAAGGGTCCTGATAAAATCTAGCCTCTAATTTACAGCAACACTTGTTAATAGCCTCAGCTGTGAAGAAATAAAACCAAATCTTCAGAGCTGAAAATTATTGGCTGTCAGGAAACCCTAGCCTGCTCTGGAGACCAAGGGTGCTGGGTTATTATTCACCGTGGAGGGCTAGGAATTTGTGTATGTCCATGCAAGCACCTATTGGCAATGGAAAATGATGCAAAATGCACTTGGATGAACAGAAACAAAATGTATAAAATACAAAGAAGAACGAATTAGCTTATACTGTAGAAAGTTAATAAAGGAAGATTCCAGAACAGCAGCTTCATATAATTTGCGGGTCTTGGCTTAAATGATTGCAGGACTGCAGCATATATGAGTAGAGAGGGTCTCTGATCCTGCCAGTGTCACTGACGGCCTAGAGAGTCTGTTTAGTACTGTAGAGTCACTTTTCCACAACAGCTTGACTAAAATATCATTTGCCCAAATGCTCAAGGCTGCAGAGAATTACCAGTGAAACTCTGAAGTGGTTTTATGCTAGAACTGAGTGAAAACATTGCTAAAAACTTTCAACTGCAGCTTTTTCCGCCTTCAGTGTAATTGAAACCACGACTAACTTGATTTAATCCTTTCTGAAAGAAGGGACTTCCTGGGATAGGAACTTCAGGATCCCTTGGTGCTGGTTGTCAGGCCAAGCAAACAGGAATGACTTTCACACTGTGGTTTCCACAATGCAAACTTTTTTAACACACATTACAACAATGTGCAGGGGTGATGTCACTTGTAAGGGAGATATTAGCCAATAGTCCTCTGCAGGGCCGGCCCGTCCATTGAGCAAGAATGTTTTTTGCACAGGGCCCCGCGTTTCAGGGGGCCCCGCGCAAAGAACATTCTGCTTTTTTTTAAATTACATAAAAAAAAAAAAAGCTGACTCTGGCTGCTGCCGCTGCCACCGCAGCAGCGGCAGAATGAAGTGTCCCGCGGGGCCTCCTCTGCACGCTGAGCCCCTCTGCAAGGGCTTTCAGATTCGCGAAGGGAGAGTGTCTCCCTCGCGTCTCTGTTAAGCCCGCAGGGGCTAATGGGAAATTTCCCATCAGCCCCTCGCGTCTAAAGGGTCAGATGGGAAATTTCCCATTAGCCCCTGCGGGCTTAACAGAGACGCGAGGGAGACACTCCTCCCTTCGCGAATCTGAAGCCCTTGCAGAGGGGGCTCAGCGTGCAGAGGAGGCCCCGCGGGACACTTCATTCTGCCGCTGCTGCGGTGGCAGTGGGCAGCAGCCAGAGCCAACTTTTTTTTTAAATTTTGCCATAGCCGATGGGGGGGGGGGAGGTTTAAGACTGGTAATGGGCTGTGGGCTGATGGGGGCTGTCTGGAAATGGGGCGATGGGGGTTAGGACTGGTAATGGGCTATGGGGGGGTTAGGACTGATAATGGGCTATGGGGGGGCTAGGACAGGAAATGGGCTGATGGGGAGGGGTTAGGACTGGGTAATGGGGCTGTGGGCTGTTGGGGGGGTTAGGACTGGTAATGGGCTAGATAGGGGGTGTTAAGACTGGTAATGGGCTGTGGGCTGATGGGGGCTGTCTGGAAATGGGGCGATGGGGGTTAGGACTGGTAATGGGCTGTGGGCTGTTGGGGGGGTTAGGAATGGTAATGGGCTATAGGGGGGGTGTTAAGACTGGTAATGGGCTGTGGGCTGATGGGGCTGTCTGGAAATGGGGCGATGGGGGGTTAGGACTGGTAATGGTCTATGGGGCGGTTAGACTGATCAATGGGCTATGGGGGGGGCTAGGACAGGAAATGGGCTGATGGGGAGGGGTTAGGACTGGTAATGGGCTGTGGGCTGTTGGGGGGGTTAGGACTGGTAATGGGCTATGGGGGGTTTAAGACTGGTAATGGGCTGTGGGCTGATGGGGGCTGTCTGGAAATGGGGTGAAGGGGGGTTAGGACTGGTAATGGGCTATGGGGGGGTTAGGACTGATAATGGGCTATGGGGGGCTAGGACAGGAAATGGGCTGATGGGGAGCGGGTTAGGACTTGAGGAGGTCTGATGTGGTTAGGACTGGTAATGGGCTGTGGGCTGATGGGGGTGGGGTTAGGACTAGTAATGGCTATGGGGGGCTGACTGGAAATGGGCTGATGGGGTTTTAAGACTGGAAGTGGGCTGATCCCCCATAGGGGGGGCTTAAACTGAAAATGGGGTGATGGGGGTTAGGACTGGAAGTGGGTTGATGGGGGGCTAGGACTGGTAATGGTTTGGGGGGTTGCTATGCCTGAAAATGGGCTGAGCGGCAGGGGAGGCTTGAACTGCAAAGAGCTGATGGGGAGGGAGCTTGGAATGGACATGGGCTGTGAGGGAAGGGAGCTAGGACTGAAAATGGGCTGATGGAGCAGCTAGGATAGGACTGGAAATGGGCTGTTGGGGGGAGCTAAGATTGGAAATGGGCTGTGGTGGGGGCTTGAATTGAAATGGACTCATGGAGGTGCTAGAACTGGAAGTAGGCTCATGGGGGGCTTGGACTGGAATTGGGCTGAGTGGAGGGGAGCTAGGATTTGACCTGGGCTGACTGTGGGGCTAGGAAAGGACTAGCAAAGGGCTGATGGAGGCTAGGATTTGAAGTGAGCTGAGGAAGGGACTCAGCCTGAACATGGTTGTGGGAGCTAGGACGGGAACTGGGTTGATGGCGGGCTAGGACTGGAAATGGGCTGATGCAGGGACTAGAAGGGAATGGATGCTGGGTGAGACTGGAAAACTAGAAGGGAGCTGATGTTGGGGGGAGGATTAGAATGGGATGGGGCTGGGAGAGTAAAATGGAGAGGGGAAAAATATTTTGTGTGGGAGAGATGAAAATCTACAATTGGGCCGGGTATTGGGAGTAAGTGGGGATTGAGGATGGAGGGGTAAAATTTGTGTGGATGAAATAGGAATGAGGAAAGAGCAAATGGAGAAAGATTAGTATGTCAAAGCAGATGTAGAGAGAGAGAGAATGGAAAAAAAACTAGAAGAGAGAAGAAAGAAACAAATGGACAGTCAGACGATGGACAGTTAGCAGAAACATGAAGAAACCAGAAGAAAGTGGCTGGAGCAATTGCAACTGAAAAAAATGCACAAAGGTAGAAAGATATCTCTTATTTTGAATTTATTAGCTGGAATATGAAAGCTCTGGGAATGTGCATCATTAACGTCTGCGCTTTGTTTGGTACAAGAGGAAATTAATTTATAGTTTTATTTCTACAGTGTTGTTGTACATTCCCCAAGTATGGCTTTTGGGGTTCCCAGTTTAATTATTGCCTTCCTGTTTCTAAATTGTGATTCCTTGTTTGGTGATGTTCTATGTTCTGCATGTGTAACTGAGCTGAGGTATTCTATTTATGTAATTCGTATTTGACATTGCCACTTGTTCTCTTTCCCCAGTATTCTCTGAAATGTATTGGTTTAATATTTGCAGTGTTGCCTTTTGATAGGTAGGGTATGGTGGCTTTGTGAGTCCTGGTAATGCTGTCAGGATACGGTGGGTTTGCTATGGGTTCTAAATGGGCAGCGTTTTGTAGTAGTTCCTAATGTGCCTGGCGGTTTGGCACTGGATTATAGTAATGTAGAAATCTTTTAGTCTTTCTTTATCCATACACTCATTAAGAGACATGTTTACTAAAAGTTAGTGTATGGTAACATTATGCAAATATTTATGCAAATAAGGCCACTTATGCAAATGAGGCCCCGCACCGAGTCTCCGCACATGGCCCCGCACCCCCCTTGGGCCGCCCCTGGTCCTCTGAGGCATTTCTTTCCAGCTGAACCCAATGCACTTGACAAGTAGTCATACGCAGAAAGCCCATTTGCACTTTATCTCCGCTATACTGCTTCTACCAGCGCTGTAGCTAATTACTGCCCTATATCATCCTTACCTTTCCAGGCAAATGTTCTGGAGTAGGCTGTGCACATGCGGCCTGACATGTTTTTAGAAACACTGGTGGACCCCTGGCAGCAGGGTTTTTAGATTGGGTGTGATAGACAGACATTATTAACGTCCCTACTTGATTAAATATTGACAGGAATGAAGCGCAAGGAAGATGCATTTTTGTTGTTCTTTCTTCCACCTTTGACGCCATACTCCCCAGCATTTCACTGAACTATTTATCGGAGTCTGGTAATACGGGTGTAGTGCTAAAGTGGTTCATTTCCTTCCTGACAGAAAAGTCACAGCAAATCTGCATACAGTCGTCTGTAGCAATGGTGTGCCACAGGGCTCAGCATTGTCTTCTATCTGGCACTGTTCCATAAGATGCTACAGCAGCTCGGAATTGAATTTTGAGTCTATAAAGATGACATTTTGATTGTCGAACCATTTTTGGTTACTAGTGCCCTTACCTCTTTAAAGGTTGCCCAGTGTTTCCCGATTATTGTACAGTGGATAGTGGATAACAGATGAGTGACACATTTTCAGAAATTGGAGGCAATGATTGTCAAAAGAGATGCTGCTTATGTTCCTCCACAGTTTCTTATGTCAACTAGTCATGGTATTCCTGTGAAGAAGAAAATTCATTATCTTTAGAATACTTTGGATTGTAAACTCTCGCGTCGCAGTTAAATATCAGGGGAGGAGTGTCTCAGATGTTGGGAGAGGTTACCTCAGGCTGGAGGGCCAGGGGTTCAGTTCCCACGTAGGGACAAGTAACCTCAAGCCAGAGGGACTGGGGTCTCTAGTCCCATGGCCACTCCTTGTGGCCTTGGGCAAGCCACTTAACCCTCCATTGCCTCAGGTATACTTAAAATTGTGAGCTCTTTGGGGACAACGGAATAAATAATGCCTGTTAGCATATATCTGTAAACCACTTTGACCCAGTGAAAAGCGGTATATAAGCACAGCTAAATAAATATTGTATATGATGTGTTTTATAAATTGCATCTTATCTAACAATTCCACCTGTACCTGGAGCCCTCTGACTTTCGGACTGTGGTCCAAATGTTAGCACTTCATAACTAGACTACTGTAATGTGATTTATCTGGGTCTCCCACCATCTGTTTTGTGGGAGACCCAATTGGTGCAAAATGCAGCAGCACAAGTCATTCAAGGGTTGCATAAATTTGACCATGTTACTTCTGTCTGATCACCCCTTTGAGCCTTCTATTATGTAATGGTCTAATTGACTCTCTCACAGGTTTTTTTGCCATGAATGTACTTGAAAACATTTTTATTATGTTTTTTTGTTTCCACGACAAACTTTTTTTCAAATTCTCTCTTTGTCTCCCATATCAATGCCTTGCATCTAACTTGCCAGTGCTTATGTTGTTTCCCTTTTCGTCATTTGGCTCCTTTTTCCATTTCCTGAAAGATGCTTTTTTGGCTACACAGCTTTTGGCTGACCTCACCTTCAAACCATGCTGGCAGTTTTTTGGTCTTCTTTCCACTTTTCTTAAAGCGTGGAATACAGCTGGTCTGGGCTTCCAAGATAGTATTTTTAAAACAATGCCAATGCTTTTAGAGTGGAGGAGTAGCCTAGTGGTTAGAACACTGGCTTGGTAACCAAACAACCAGGGTTCAATTCCCACTAGCACTCCTTGTGGCCTTGGGCAAGTCACTTAATCCTCCATTGCCTCAGAAGAAAGGCCTGGCAATCTACTTCCAGTGACACTGCCAAGAAAACCCAGGAGCTTCTGGGTCACCAGGAGTCAGGACTGACTCAAAGGCACACATTGCATTTTTTGCCAATGCTTGATGTACACATTTAAACTTTCCAACTGCTCCTTTTAGTTTTTTCTTAACTATTTTCCTCATTTTATTATAATCTCCCTTTGGAAAGTTAAAAAGGTAGTACTGTGAATTTCCTTGCTGTCTTCCCTCCATTTAATAAATCAAATGCAGTCATGCTATGATAACTATTGATGAGTAGCCCCAACACTATTATCTCTTGCACCAGATCCCGTGTTCCACTAAAGACTAGGTCCAAAATAGCTTCCCCTCTTGTCAGTTCATGAACCAATTGCTCCAAGAAGCAGTCATTTATTTCAACTAGAAACTTTATCTCTAAGGCATGTCCTAATCTGACACTGACCCAGTCGATACCAGGGATAATTGAAATCATCCATTATTACTGTGTTGTAACTTTTGTTAGCTTCCTGTTTTCTTATAGCATTTCATCATCCATCTGTTCGTTCTGACCAGACGGTTGGTTGTACATCCTAACTGCTATTGCCTTCCCCCCTTTTTAAATGGAATTTCTATCCATAGAGATTCTACATTGTATTTTGTTTTCTGCAAAACTTTTAACCTGTGTGACTCAATGCCCTCTCTGACAGAGTGCAACCCCACCACCAATTTGATCTACACTATCATTGCGATATAGTTTGTACCCAGGTATCACAGTGTCCCATTGATCCCATTGGTATCTCAGTGTCCCCTTCAACCAGGTCTCTGAGATGCCAATTATATCTATCATTTCATTTAGTGTTATATCTTCTAACTCTCTCATCTTATTTTTTAGACTTCTAGCATTTGCATGCAGGCATTTTAGAGGTTGTATTTTATTCATATCAATCTGGTTCTCAGTTGACAGGGGTAATTTGGAATCTTTCAGCTTTGTCTGGTCTGTACATAAAGGCATCTGGGTTACTTTTATCTTTATTGGAACCTCTCTGTTGGAATGCCCTAACTTCCCTTTTTTGCTAGCATCCTTCAAGATACATCCTTAAGAACATAAAAACATAACATATGCCATACTGGGTCAGACCAAGGTCCATCAAGCTCAGTATCCTGTTTCCAACAGTGGCCAATCCAGGTCACAAGTACCTAACAGGTTCCCAAAAAGACACACAGATTTTACAATGCTTTTCCTAGGGCACACAATGGATTTCCCAGATCCTCTTTAATAATGGTTTATGGACTTTTCCTCCAGGAACCTGTCCAAACCTTTTTTAAACCCAGCTACACTAACAGATTTTGATACATCCTCCCATTACGAATTCCAGAGTTTGATTATGCATTGAGTGAAAAATATTTTGTTTTATTAGTCTTAAATGGGTGTCCCCTAGTCTTTCTACTTTTTGATGGCATAAAAAAAGCAATCTGTTTACCCATTCCACTCCATTTATTAATTTCTAGACCTCTATCATATCTCCCCTCAGTCGTCTCTTTCCCAAGTTGAAGAGCCCTAATCTTTTAAGCCTTTCCTCATAGAGGTATATTTCAATCCCTTTTACTATTTTGGTGGCTCTTCTCTATACCTTTTCTAATTCTACTATATCTTTTAAAGATCCAGCGACCAGAATTGCACACAATAATCAAAGTGCTGTCGTCCCATGGAATGATACAGAGGCATTATAATATCCTATATTTTATTCTCCATTCCCCTCCTTATGATTCCTAGCATTCTATTTGCTTTCTTGGCTGCTGCTGCACACTGGATGAAGGGTTTCAATATGTTATCCACGATGACACCTAAATCTTTTTCCTGGGTGGTGGTTCCTAATGTGGAACCTTGCATCATGTAATCATAGTTTGGGTTGTCCTTTCCTACGTGCATAACTTTACACTTGTCCACATTAAATTTTATCTGTCATTGAACGTCCAGTCTTCCAATTTATCAAGGCCCTCTTGCAATTTTCTACAATCATCTTGTGTATTAACAGCTTTGAATAATTTTGTGTCATCTGCAAGTTTGATTACCTCACTTGTTATTCCCATGTTAAAAAGCAGTGGACCCAGCACAGATCTCTGGGGTACTCCACTATTCACATTCTCCATTCAGAAAATTGGCCTACCCTCTGTTTTCTATCTTTTAACCAGTTCCTGATCCACAATAGTACACTGCTTCCTATCCCATGACTTTTCATTTTGCCAAGAGTTTCTCATAAAGGACCTTGTCAAAGCCTTTCTGAAAATCCAGATGCACTGTATCAACTGGCTCACCTTTGTCTACCCGTTTATTCACACCTTTAAAGAAATATAACAGGTTAGTAAGACAAGACTTTCCTTGGCTAAATCCAATGTTGGCTTTCTCCCATTAAACCATGACTATCTGTATGTTCAGTAATTTTGTTCTTTGTAATGGTTTCTACCAGTTTGCCTAGTATTGACATCATGCTCACTGGTCTATAGTTTCCCCGATCACCCCTGGAACCCTTTTTGGCCATTCACCAATCTTCAGGTACAACAGATGATTTTAATGATTGCAAACCTACTATTAGTAATCTGTGAACTATCTCATATTTCACTTCTTTCTACACCCTCAGATGTATACCATCCAGTCCTGGTGATTTACTACTTTTTAGTTTATCAAAAACTTGTAATACATTTTCCCAGTTTATCGATATTTCTTTCAGTTCTTCCGATGCATCACCTTTAAATACCTTTTCAGGCATAGGTAACTTCCCTACATCTTCCTCAGTAAAGACTGAAACAAATAATTCATTCATTCTCTCCGCTATGGTCTTGTCCCCTTTTAGTGCCCCTTTTGCCCCTCTATCGTCCATAGGTCCAACTGACTCTCTCACAGGTTTTTGCTACAAATGTACTTGAAAAAGTTTTTATTATGTGTTTTTGCTTCCAAGGTAAGATTTTTATCAAATTCTCTTTTTGCCTCCCTTATCAATGCCTTCCATCTAACTTGCCAGTGCTTATGTTGTTTCTAATTTTCATCATTTGGCTCCTTTTTCCATTTCCTAAAAGATGCTTTTTTTTGGCTACAAAAGCATCTCTAACCTCACCTTTAAACCATGCTGGCAGTTTTTTGGTCTTCCTTCAACTTTTCTTAAAGCGTGGAATATATCTGGTCTGGGCTTCCAAGATAGTATTTATTTTTATTTATTTACATTCTCTTATATACCGCGCTATTCTGCATCAGTGCGGTTTACATTGAACAAACTGAAATTACATTGAACAGGGCATTATAACTTGGAGATAACTATTTTACAGGGAACATGGGCTATGGAGGGTTAAGTGGCTTGCCCAAGACCACAAGGAGCACCTGTGGGACTAGAAACCCCAGTCCTTCCGGCCCAAGGTTGCTGTCCTCTAGTGGGATTTGAACCCCCGACCTTCTGGCCTGAAGTACCTTGCCCCAACCACTAGGCCGCTCATGCTTGATGTAAATCTTCAACCTTCAAACCATGTGCTCTTGGGGGAGAGTCAGCTTTCTCTTATTATCTAGTTTAAAAGCTGCTCTATCTCCTTTTTAAAGGTTAATGCCAGTAGCCTGGTACCACCCCAGTCAAGGTGGAGCCCATCCTTTTGCATATCAATTTCAGTACCTACGCAATTTATATAATTAAATTATCAATACATAAGAAGGTAATAAAAAATTCCAAATAACAAAAAAGTTAAGTACCAAAAATTCCAAAAATAAACTTAATATGACACAATAATACAATACAGAATTAATGCAAAACAGAACTCCATTACTGCCAGAGATGACCAGCCCAGATACAGACCCTGTCAAAAGCAAGGCTCACTCCTTCAAAAGCTAATCTAAGATAAAGGAAAGGAGGCTGTTGAGTTTTATTACCTTTTTGGGAGAGAGGGTATGCTATATCTATGTTATCGTGTTTATTTTATTGTACAGTATAGGGATCATTCTGCGCTGTGAATAGCAGGGTTGAACGTCCAACCCGCACTCAGCTCCAGGACCATATTCTGTGCCCTTGGCTCCCCATACATACAGAGCCATTGTGCAGGAAGGGTGGGAGGGGGCGGCACTGGGGCGGACGAGGGCAGAGCGGGGATGTGGCCAGGCTCTGGGACATGAGAGGAGAGACACAACTAGCGAGAGGCAACTGGAGGTCACAGGTGCTTTTATTTTAGATTGAGTATGTTAATAATAAAAGCATCTGTGACCTCCAATTGCCTCTTGCTAGTTGTGTCTCTGCTCTGCTGTGCGAGGGCTTCTGCTCCCTCTGTGTTCCAGGCTCTGGGACGTACAGAGGCCATTCAGGTCAGGCCTCTGTATGTCCCCCAGAGCAGAGATGGATGCCTGTCTTATTCCACTCCAAAGGTGGAATAAGTGCCAGGCACGATGCCGATTGCAAGTTGCAGGCCTCCCAACTTCATTGCGTGACTACGGCACAGCACCGAAAACCCGATCCAGGCCCAGGGAGGTCCCACTGAGGGTCAGATGGCGGTGGCCGCACTCTCAGTCAGCATTCCATGTCTCCGGCTGGATGTGCCAGTCCCATGGCAATGGGACACTACAGCACTGACACACCAGCCAGAGCATTCTGCGGCTGGGTGGGCAGGCCACTAGACATTCCCTGCACCTTAATGGTGTGCCCAGCAAGATATCTATGTCCCCGATTCTGCTGTCATAGGTATCTCTGGGTTCCATGCCGGCAGAATAGGGTCCATTTCCCACATGTCCAGTTTTTGCATGGCCAATGCGGTCAGATGTGCGGGAAGCAGAATCAGCCTCCATATGTTTTTTGTTCACCACTTTGATTAGTTCTGGTCAGATGTGTGGTTTATAAAGTCATGTAGGCCAAGAGGTAAAATCAGGACTGGATCAATGTGTCCTGAAAATCCAAAGCCCATTTCAGCTTTAGTAGAGTGCTATGTAAATGGAAAAAATATTAATGATCTTAAGCAAAACCCCTGGTTTTCTGCAGAACATTCTTCAAGATTCTGCAGTAACAGTTTGAAAATTCTATGTCAGAAAAATACCTCTGGAGTAATGTGGTATATTTTCATAAAATTGCATACATTTAGGGGCATGTTTACTAGTGTGTTACCTAGTGTGATGAGGTAACTAGTACAGAGCCTATGTTATATGAGGAAATGGCTAGCTCAGAGCCTATGGTAATAGGAAAAGAGGAAGAGCTTACCTCACAAACACATAGGCAGCAAACATATTCAGCTTTTAAAAAGCCCAAGTATAGTGGAGAAAACTTTCCATTCACCAAAGGTGACGCAGTAGAAAGCCAAAAGGCTAATCAAGCTCACCTGAGTGGAAGGGCACGTACAACGTGCAGAGAACAGGAGCATAAAAACTACATGGAAAGCCCAGTACAGGAGCAAAGGGAGGGGCTGGAGCCAAGGCAGCAAAGGCAGGAGCAGAAGCCAAAGGGTGGAGCAGGCTGTAGCTGCAGAGGAGTCTCCCAAGCCAGAGGGGGCCTCGGTCACTGGAGAGTGAGTAACCAAGAGGAAGGAAGTCCTCTCAACCAGCAGACCTTGCTAGAACCAGGAAGTAAAGGAAGTGTCCCGGTAGCAAGAGGCAGCAGACACAGACTCTTTTCAGAAAGTGATTTCAGCTTGGACCCGGCTACAGAGACGTGGAAGCCTTGGAGAGGAGCCAGCCAAAGCCCAGAGAGAGAAGCTCATTACCCAGGGACAAAAGCTAAGTACCCTGTTGTAGCTAGAGGGAAAAAGCCAGGCATTGCCAGCAGAGCAAAGCCCAGTAATTGGGAGGAAAATCCCTATTGGAGAAGGAACCTGAGAGATACAGTTCCTAGCACAGGACTCTTGAACCCTGTTGATGTAGAGCACTTACCAAATAGAATAACCAGTGTCATTCAAGGGAAGAGCTGTGAGGATTTCAGTTATAAAGATTGTTATGTGCCTCCGAATACAGACTATGAGCAGATGCAATGGGAAAAACAGGAGTGTGATATAGAACTGGATTCCATGGATTGCACGCTTTGTCTGTCTGATGAAATTACATCCCTATGTTAGCCAGGTAAGCAAGAGTTCTGTGATACCTTGTGCTGGCGAAGAGTTTATTTTCTATACTGTGAAGAAACAGTTTTCTTTTGTGTTCCTTTGTGCTGTTCATAAAGAATCCTATGTGGGACGGGGAATAAAACCCGAATTATTTCTTTTGCCTTAATTACACGGCTACTGACTATTTCTTTAATAAGGCAACCCACACCTCACGGCCCTAGGCGGGCGCCTAACAGGGCCAAAAAGGGGTGCTGGTGACACTAGGTAGCGCATGTTTTGGCTCTACACTACAAAGTAGCATGGAGCCCTGCTCTAAAAAAATCCACAATGCCTGGGCAGTGCACATCTGGTGGTGCCTGGGTGGAGTGTGAAGTTCCCACTGCAGCAACACTAGCATGGGCCTTGAAAGCCCGTGCTGTCAGTGCTTGGCCAGGAGCAACTTTCCCCAGAACAATGGATGGCAATAGTTGCTCCCCGTGGTGGTATTAACTCCGTGAGCTGTGCTAGATTCAGGGGGACAGCCATCTTCACCACCCTGCATCTAGCACAATGCCCCATACTAGTAATGAGCGCCAAATCCACATTACTAGTATAGAACTTAGTAAACATGTTCCTAAAATATTAAATTAGATATGTTGAACTTTATTTCTAAAAAGTCATTTTCTGAAATTTGGGTGCCATTTACTTTACATAGCCTTTTTTGAGAAGTAAGAGGATCTTAGTGATTGGTACTGAGATGAGAGGAGTGTGGGGCCATTGCCTACAGCCTGTGTGATCCTGAACTAAAGCTGACATGGATTTCTGCTGCACTGGCCTCTGACATCATAGAAATTACCTACTTGCCAAGTGTCTGTGTATATACACTGAAGACCATTATTCTTTATTCTGTGTATGTGGAGAGAACCAGATTTCTGGCCTTTGTCAGCCTGAAAACTGCTTTAGCAACTTGCAAAGATGCAGCACTGTATCAGGATTCATACCATCCTGCTCTACATTTCATCTCTCATTATGGACTCTATTGTGCATGTGACCACCTCCTAATAGATATTTCCTGTTCCTGATTTGCTCAGCCACCCAGAGGAGCCCTGGTCCAACCAATCCCAGAGGTGTGCATGTGTCAAGATAAGAACTCTGCACACATAATAAAAATGTATTCAGCAACAAAGACTATGCTTTTTGCTACCCAGATACTTTAACATTTTGGGTTGTTGCCTTTTTGGCTTTGGCCATCTAACACAAAGACTCTTTGCTTTGGCCACTTAGACTTTTATCACTTGCTTTACCAAAGACACTACATTATATTCCAAAGCTAGTATGCCCTTACTAAGGAGCAAGCCAAAGACTTACGCAGGCACCTCAGGTGCTCCATACTCTCTTTTAACCACTGCAAACCAGAAAAGTCTTATCACAGGACTTGAGCAGATTGAGGAATAAATCCTGCCCTGGACCTGACTTAGAGCCGGCCATCCATCCACAGCTGTAAGGTATTGGTTACATAATTTCCTTTTGGCTAGTGGAATCAGAGATAGATTTATTGAACTTTCTTCAGTGCAGGGCAGACCACATGACTTCTGGTAATTAAACATATGAATTTATTAACAGTTTATATAAGCATTTGCTATCAGTTATTGTTATTAATCATTCTTACCTCATGTGTGCATGTTCAGTAATAGTTTGTGAGAGTGCTATTTTCCTACCATAATAAATTCTAATATACACAGAACCATTATTATTGCCATTCATTGCCAGTAAGTCATAAGAACCATACAGGTTTGGCAAACACACCCCTAGGCATACTCTGTAAGCTATATACATACCAATTTACCCTACAGGAGGGGAATAGAGAAAGGAGCTGGGAGATGGGGAGGAGGGAAATCTCAAAGGATAGAAGTGGAGGAGGGATCTCAGACAAAATGGGTAGAGGGATAGGGAAAGGAGGAGAATGAAGAATAAGGGAGTAGAGGAAAGAAGAAAGAGAAATTGGGAGCGCGTGGAGAAACATCAGATCCAGGATCAGGATAATAATAAAATTCAACAAAACATCAATAGCTTGTAAATCTATTCCTTCTATAGCAGCAAGAATCATTAAGGACTCTATTTACTAAGCTGTCTTAAGACAACAAAAGCACTTAACAGCATCAAGAAATTAAAAATATCTTAGTTGTAGCTTTCCCAACCAAAGCATTTCTCTG
Source organism: Ichthyophis bannanicus (assembly GCA_033557465.1). Lineage (NCBI taxonomy): Eukaryota > Metazoa > Chordata > Amphibia > Gymnophiona > Ichthyophiidae > Ichthyophis > Ichthyophis bannanicus. The sequence goes on from CM066037.1 coordinate 134,070,191, forward strand.
GCAAAAGTACCTGACTAAAAGGTTTTGGACTGACATTATTTTTACTTTTTGATATATATTTTATATATCCCCTTTCCTTCCAGAGCTAAATACGAAAGTACCAGAAACTCAGACTTCTTTTTCATTACCTCTTCATTATGGAATTGTTTACTCCCCTATGCTAGCCTTCAGACAAGCTATATAGCAAGTTCAAAGGTTTCGTAAAACCCTTTTTCAAACAAGCCTTTGGGGGTCAGACCATTCCTCAAGGAAAATTAAGTAATGCCTCCTATTCTGCTCACTGTCTTTTTTTCTTTCTTATTTTCCTATCATTTTTGTAGCACTTTTTTCTACCCCTATATTTTAAAATTTTTGATTGTACACTGTTTTGTTGGTTACCATAAAGTGGTATATCAAGTTTAATAAATTAACTCTATAACTCTCATTTATTATTGTAATCTACTTGGGTGCAAGTAGGTACAAGCAGGATATCAAATGGAAAAAGTATGCCATTGAACTCCCAGACTCTGTGAAACCCCATTTTGCATAGGGGCTCTATATAGAAAATGGAACTACCAGGCTGGCACGTTCACATTTTCCCGAGTATTTTAAAAGAGGTTCTGCTGAGTATGGAGCATTTTGTAAAATACATGTCAGGATGTGTAGGAGTTCATGTGCATTTCCCAGCACATACAGCTGGTGCCTCTGTTATAAACCTACACATGCAGGAAAAGCATGGCATCATTCAGGGTATTACATGTGTAACTGCCAGCATCTACAAATATATGCGCCAAACTCACACCCTAGACACCTATAGTTGTAGTCAATGTTATTGGCACCCTTGCAGTTCAACCTCTTAATGTTCAATTCCAACACTGTGTTCCATGTAATAGTTATTGGTTCTTTGTTTTACGTAAACTGCCTTGATGCTGGAAAGATGGTACATAAGAGCACATAAATAAATAAATGTCCAATATCTTCTATGAAAAGCGGTCAGTGAAATGACTTTGGAGTATATAGCTACACATACTTGACACATACAAGAATCCAATAAAACAAGAACAATTAAAAAAGGAAATAGTATAAAAATTAGGACATTGCCAGGACATGATTAAACGGACATCGAGAAGAAAGTCTCGTATGGTTGCAACTTCAAAGAAAAAGAAGTCACGATTATTACATCGACGGATACATTTGATTACTCAGGACGTTATAACGGCTGAATTTGGCTGGTGGAGGTTTGGAGAACGCTAAGCCTATGGACCTGAGGGAATGCCGGTATTCAGATAAGTGACTTCCTTTTGGAGGGTTTTTCCAGTAAGGTTTTCCTGTAAGTTGAAGGGTTTCAGTTGATGTTGAGGGGTTGATTTCCCCTTTTAACACTTGGTAGGGTTGCATCCCTAATTAAAGAGAAAAAAGGAACATTTCACCACGAGAGGGCTTAGTCCTTCACGGTGTGCGTTCCGACAAAAAATTATTTATGTTTGTAAGTCTATTTATACATTTGATGTTATAGGTGGGGGACTATTGTTGGTTTATGTGTTTAAGGACATGATTAATGGCACCCTTAAAAACAATTCAAATCAGTTTGAACAGAAGAACCACAGTCCCACTGTAGTAAAATTAAAGGCACATGTGATCAATTGTCAGTACTCACATGACATGAATCAACCAACGAATGATGGTTCTAATGTTTAAAATGGCCACATTCACTCCCTCTTCCATTTTTACAATGGTGAAGAAAGCTGCCTGAGACCTTCAGAAAAAGCCATTACCAACAAACATCAAAGGGGCACAAGGCCATATCCAAAGACCCTGGGATTCCTGTGTCTACAGTTCGCAATGCTATTAAGAGGTTTTCTGCTCATGGAACTATCAAGAACCTCTCAGGACATTGTGGGAAGAGGAAAATTAATTCAAGAAGTCTTCAAAGGTTAGTGCAAACTGTTGGAAAAATACTGCGTTCAATATCCAAAGAGCTTAAGGCTAACTGTAGCAAATCTGGAGTGATGGTTTCAACCCCCATCATATGCCACGCAATAAACAAAGGAGGACTTCATGGGTGAAGGCCAAGGAGGGTCCCACTGCTCAAAGACAGACATAAAAAAGCACTCCTGATTGTTGCCCAATCCTACCTTGAGAAACCACAATCCTGGGAAAATGTTCTATGGACAGATGAAATCAAATTTGAGCTCTTTGGCAATGCAGACCATCAATACATTTATAGGTGAAAAAATGAGGCTTATAAGGAAAAAAACATCCTTCCTACACTTAAATATGGTGGAGATTCCATAATGTTGTGGGGTTGTTTTTGCTGCCTCAGAAACTGAAGGCCTGGAATGTATTAAAGGAATCATGAAGTTAGAAGACTGCTAATGTATTTTGGAGCGAAATGTGCTACCTAGTATCAGAAAGGTAGGTCTGGGTCGAAGGTCAAGGGTCCTCCAGCAGGACAATGATCCAAAACATACATACAAAAGTACAAAAAAATGGTTAAAAAGGAAAACATGGACTGTTTTAAACTGGCCAGCAATGAGTCCTGATCTCAAGCCAGTCGAGAACCTTTCGAAAAAGCTGAAATCTGCCATTGGTAAAAAGAATCCTGGAAACACTCATGATCTGGAGCAAATCACAGTTGAAGAGTGGAAGAAACTATCAGCAGACAAATGTATAAAACATATAGATGGCTACAAGAAACGTTTGGAGGCTGTCACCACTGCCAAGGGTTGTGCAACCACATATTAGTGAAGGGTGCCATTAATCCTGTCCAGGTCATATTTTGTTTTTTTTCTCAGAAATTACTATGTCTAAGTTTCACAGACATCTTTTTTTTGTTGTATAGCTTTGAACATACTTTTAAAATATTATGATGGCATATAGTTGGAATATTTCCAATTATTTCTCAAGATATTGTATACAACACACCTAAAATGCAAAGGTGCCAATAATGTTGACCACAACTGTATTTGCTTGCAACTATACATGTGTGTGCTGTATTTTGCAAAACTATACACAGCAAGGGGAGCCATTCAAGGATTTGAGTGAAATAAATCTTTTTACTGAATTTTTGAGGTGGTGTTAATCACCACGGAGGTTAGCACGTTTGTCCCCTGAATCACTGTTGGAGACCTCGTCCAAATGGTCAGGTAGCTGGCACTTACATGTGCCCCAGAGCAGCTACAAAAGCTGGCACAGAAAGTTTTTAAATTGTGTATGTACCCATTGTAAAACTGGAATGGCATGCATAATTTTTTGGCCCAGCCAAACTACAACCCCCTAGAAATCTCAGTATCCCTTGGCATCTATTTCATGGAAAGCCTACACAAATTAGAGAGACAATGAGCTTCTAGTTGTCAAAGAAAATAGGCTGCCAGCATTTCTCATAGCTTGCCTAATGATGAGGATATGGTTCCTTTCTAGGCTATTCCATAGGTCCGAATATATTGATTGATTGATTAAGATTTATTAACTGCTTTTATGAAGAGATTCACCCAAGGCAGCATACACAGATATAGCTTGACGTAAACAACTTACATGCTGATGCCAAGTATTGCCTCTTTCTTGCACCATTTCTGTTCTCTTTATGACTATTTTTATTTTTTGTGGGGGAGGGATGGTGAAGGGGTATCATAATTCATCAAAGCTTCTATCACAGCAACAGCACAGCAGAAGAGCTTTTACAAATTAGACCTTTTGTGTGGAGCAAATAAACTGAAGCATGGAAAAACAAACTGCCAGCATCCTCAAGGTAAGCATTATCTGCAGAGAGAGCATTCACAGATCCCATGAGGGGAGAAAGTTTCAGCGATTGCATGATGAGAACACCAACTGGCTAGACTCAGGATGAAAGCATACTAGATACTGGAGTTAGCATTGAGGATGCATGGTTGCTAGGTTCTGTAGTTAGGACTGAAGATGCATGCATATTAGATTCTGGAGTTAGGACTTAGGATGCATGATTGCTAGGTTCTGGAGTTGGGAATTAGGCTCGAGAATGCATGCATGCATGCATACTAGGTTCTGGAGTTAGGTCTAAGGATGCATGCATACTAGGTTCTGGAGTTAGGTCTAAGGATGCATGCATACTAGGTTCTGGAGTTAGGAATGAGGATATATGCATTCTAGATACTGGAGTTAGGAATGAGGATACATGGTTGCTAGGTTCTGGAGTTAGGACTGAAGATGCATGCATATTAGATTCTGGAGTTAGGACTTAGGATGCATGATTGCTAGGCTCTGGAGTTGGGAGTTAGGCTCGAGAATGCATGCATACTAGGTTCTGGAGTTAGGTCTAAGGATGCATGCATACTAGGTTCTGGAGTTAGGAATGAGGATACATGGTTGCTGGGTTCTGGAGTTAGGACTGAAGATGAATACATACTGGATTCTGGAGTTAGGCCTAAGGATGCATGATTGCTAGATTCTAGAGCAGTGGTTCTCAACCCAGTGCTTTGGGACCACCAGGCCAGTCAGGTTTTCAGGATATCCACAATGAATATGCATGAGATAGATCTGCATGCACTGCTTCCATTGTATGCAGATCTATCTCAAGCATATTCATTGTGGATATCCTGAAAGCCTCACTGGCCTGGGGGACCCAGAGGACCGGCTTAAGAACCACGGTTCTAGAGTTAGGTCTGAGGATGCATGCATTCTAGATTCTGGAGTTAGCCCCTGAACAAGGATTGACATTACAATAATGGAGAGGGGTTAAAAATGTGTTAATTCCCACATAGTTGTGAATGTCCATGGTGCCACAGCTCACTAGAAGCCAGTTCAATTTCAGCTAGGAACTGACAGCAGCAAGAAACTACAAGGCTGAAAAAAATAGCAGGTTGATGTGATTCTGCTTCATAGGATAGATGGGATAAGGAGAATTTTTTTTTGCTTCTTATGCATATTCCCATCCTTTTAGGTTCAACAGTCTTGATTTGGCTGCCTTTGCTTGTTGAAGGTGGTTTAATCCTTGTGAGGGGTTAATTTTATAACAGGACACCAATGTGAACATTTCAGGGAGGCCTTCGGCAACTCACTTAACCCTCCATTGCCTCACTGCAAGCCCTCCAAGGACAGAAAAATGGATAATGTACTTGAATGTAACTCACCTTGAGCTACTACTGGAAAGGTAAGCTAAATACACATAAATAAATAAAATAAAAATAATTATATTATGCCTGTTTTATAAAGGCAGAACACACACAAAAATTTTAAAGGGTCCCAAAATACTTAAAAGATTTTTTGCAAACTGTCTCAAAATGTGTCTAACTTTTTATTATATTCACTTTAAAAAATACAATTATAAATAGGGTTAGAAACATGGGGGGGATATTCAAAGGCTTTTACCCTAGTTTCTGAATGAGGTATGGATATGCGTGAGTGCTATTTGGTTAGCATCAGGGCATGTTGTGAGCATTTTCGGGTGGAGCAGAGGTGGCTCAATATCGCTACTGTGCAGTTAGCTTCCAGTGTCTGCAGCGACCCAGATATTTAATGCTGCTGTCGGCCCCGGCATTGAATATCCAGGGTTGGTGTTCAGCAGCAATGGCTAGTTGCTTTACAAGAGCTAGCCACCGTCGCTGAATATCCCCCTTCCCTCCCCATCAGTCTTAGTACTTCTCTGGCAATGTTGCAGCCAAAAGGTACTGTTATTCCCTTCATCGGCATCTCACCGAGAACTTCACATTTTTGTTTTGTTTTATAAAGGTAACATAGGTACGTTTGCCCTTTATAAATTAGGCAACTAGAGCGCACACACTAGCACCTGTTCTGAAGATAGTCTAAATACTAGTAAAACACTATGGAACTCCCTCCCAACGAGCCTGAGGGCGTTAGATGACCTCACAGACTTCCGCAAAGACCTCAAAACATTGTTATTTATAGAAACCTATGAGCATTCAGGCAACATCCCCTACCCAAACAATAACACTACTACCTCCACCAACTAAACACACATCCATACTACCCCCACACACAAACCTATCATACCACATTATTAAATACCTTCATGTTAAATGTTACCTCAACTGTACTGTCTAAATACTGTCACATAACTGTACTGTCTAAATGTTTACACATACCCTAATGTTAGATGTAACCCTCCAATTGTTATGCGACATGGCCACTTTGAAGGAAAAGGTGGCATACAAATCTGTCTAAACAAATAAATAAATATGTGCATGTACTCTACATGTGTATCCTGTATTTTATAAAACATACAAGCACATTTCATCTATGTCCCAGCTCCCCATAAATTACGCCCCTGGGAACCCCTCCAGACTGCGTAAAAATAGACTCGATATTGCACTGCATCTACTTGTTAAGCTTGTTAGACCCACATGCAGTTTTATCAGAGCCTGTAAAACCTGCTTTACAAGCAGAAAAGGATTTATAAAATTACCTCATATGTGTAGAAGAAACTCATATTTCACCTGTGCATATGGGAATCTATCATCTAAACTGCAATGAGAAGGTCATAAAGAGAGAATAAATCATAGGTTTCAGGATTGTGAATCCCAAAATGTGGATCATTAAAGTTGTTCTCACCCATCACAGCATACCGTGACTGATCTCCTGCTACCCTGACTTTCTATTTCACTGAAGCAGCTGTGCACTCCCAACCTCTTTAAATAATTCTGTAAAAAGGAGTCGGGCATTGTACAGTTCCCTTAAAGGTCCTTTATAGACCCAACAAAATTCGGAAGCATATACTACAGTATTTACACAGACTAGTGCACTGAGTTTACATGAAGCAACGCTGATGCACTATTTCAAACACCAGAGGAATATCCAAGGATATTAGCTGATACTCACACCTAGATTTTTCAGGTACGTGTGTAAATTATATTTCATGATCTATGCACAAAGGAAGAGGACATTACCAGACCAAAAAAATTAACTATTGTTATGGTTTTGACTGCCCAAAGCAGGGCTGTCAAAAAGGTGGGTGACATGGATGACTGTTCAGGGCACCAATGCACATTATCAGAGAGTAGGATACCAGTTGCCATTGCCACTTCAGTGGTGGTACAATCTCTTTGGAGATCTTCCTAGCCATTAGTTTGTGGTTATGTCATCAGAAAGAGGACTCCACTTCACAGCAGGCCAGAACTTCAGAGGGCGACATTCACCCCACTGTGACCGAAATCATAATGTTTCTAAAGTTGAGTACATAGATTTCTTTAACACATCTAGCTTGGGGAAAGTAGCATGGTTTCTATGTGCGTCCACCGGAATGTAAAGAGGTATCGCCTTATACATTTCTAAAGGGGCTTCTGAACACTTTTACTAAGGTCTATGTTCTTTTCATTGAGTGGAGGAGTAGCCTATTAGTTTGAGCACTGGCTTGGTAACCAAGAGACCAGGGTTCAATTCCCACTAGCACTCCTTGTGGCCTTGGCAAGTCACTTAACCCTTTATTGCCTCAGAAGAAAGGCCTAGCAAGCAACCTCTGGTCACACTGCCAAGAAAACCCAGGAGCTGCTGGGTTGCCAGGAGTCAGCACTGACTCAAAGGCACACATTGCATTTGCATGTCCTTTCCATATTGAGGTTATCAAAAATAAAGTGTACTGAACCAGTATGCTAAGGTATATCCCTCCACGAGTGACCACAGTGGTATAGTCTAGGGCAGGGGTCTCCAAATCCAGTCCTAGTGGATCGAAAACCAGCCAGGTTTTCAGGATATCCATAATGAATATGCATGAGATCAATATATCTCATGCATATTCATTAGGGATATCCCAAAAACCTGGCAGGATTGCAGCCCTCCAAGACAGGTTTGGAAACCTCTGGTCTAGGATGTTAATCATTTAATCCCTAGAAGATTCTAATCAGAAGGGGTCTAAAACTCAGAAGGAGAAGGTCAGTCTTCTGTTTCTCTCAACAAATTTGGGAGGTTGGGGGAGGGGCACTTGTCTTCTGTTCCCTAACTCCACAGTACTATATGAAGGACCACACAGTAAAATGTCAGGGCTGGATACAAACCAGGGGTGAGCAAGAACCAGGGGTGTGCATCTTCACCTATAACGGCTCCCTTCAGGTTGAGCCTGTTGGTACTCAGGAACAGCCACGGCTTGAAGCACAGGATTCCAAGGAGGAGTGATCACAGGGCCGACCCAAGGGTTTCTGCCACCCCAGGAAACAGCCCTGGCTATGACACACACACCCCCCACGCCGAGTCGCACCACCACCCCTGCTGCCAATTCTGTCTTCTGGGGGACTGGCGGCGGCGGCAGCAGTTAAAAAGCAGCAGCTTTGTGCCACCACATGGTCTGCCACTTCTGACTCTGGAAGTTGCATCGGAAGGGGATCAGAAGCAGCAGCGCCATGGGCACCAAAGGGATGGCACAAAGCCACCGTGCTACCTGCCATAGTCTGTGCGATTAATAGTATGGTATTGATCTTTCTTTCCTTTAGACATCATAGGAGCACTTTTGTTCTTAATATCTTAAGGTGCACATACACTATTTGTTAGGTAATATGCCATATCATTTATTTTTACCTTACCGTGTCCTCTTGATTCTACAGTATAACTTACAGGCCTGTCTTTATCTGCTTCTCTTTACTGTGGGTTTCCTCGACATCCGCCCCTGTTTGATTCTGATATGTCCCCCTGTTATCGGCACTGTTCTGAATTAAGTGTGTCCTTTGAATTTTATCGCCAGCTTCGCTCCTCTTTTTTTCACATTTGAGTTTTTATTGTGCGAGCGTAGTGCAGCATAGGCAAAATTTGCATTGATCGCTGGGCTTCTCGTTTAGCTTTTAATTTTGTTCGTCTTTGTTCCTTGTCCTCAGAGTTTTGCCTTTGCTTTTACAGACCTGACTTTATTCATTATTGTTTTTACAAACAGAGTCTACAGTGTGCTATTGTGAGCAGTACTGTATTATTTTTAGCTAAAAGCACATACTTTAGCTCCTCTTCATCTCTCCTTCCTTTTTTTCTTACATGTACTTTTTATGTATCTGAATTACATTAATTCTGTATTGAGTATTTGGAGTTTTTTCTATGCTTTTATTGGAGTTTTTTTCACATGCTTTTAACACAGTTTTGTTATGGATATAATTAATTATTTATATTTATATTTGTATGTCTATTGTTATTTATTGTATTACGATTGTATTTCGAGGATGTGTACCCCCTGAGGAAGGCGACAGCCGAAACGCGTAGGGGTTCTTCAGATACTAAAGCACCCGTGACTTCCATACACCACTTGCTTTGTGTGTGCAGGGATTTTCAAAGTCCAGTCATCCGAGGACTCTTAGGATCAGGCAGTGCTACCTCATAGGGTAGAGACAGGCAGTAGGGAAAAAAAGAAAAGCAGGAAGCCCTGGCTTATTTCTTAATTAGGGCTTGGTTCCTATGAGGTAAGCATGACATAAAGTCCCTGGGGTGATGCTTCTGATACCGCATTATAAATAGTTCTTCCTGTAGAATCTGGCCACGGAATGGAAGACTTTCCTGCTCTGGATGCAGGGACTGGCGCTAGCATTAAGCATACTAGGTGGTCATCTAGAGCACTAGCCCTCCTGGTGGGTGCCTATTGCCACCACTGTTACCCCTCACCGGGACCTACAGTAGCGGTAATGGCCTGAAACAGTCCCACAGCACTTACCTTTAAACTGGGGCCGTGGGGCTATTTGCTTCCACCCCACCAATGCCTGATGCCAACTTCTTGTTTGCCAATTCAATCAAACTCACTTCAGAAACTCATTCAAAGCTTTCTCTTCACTTACAAGACTATATGGTCTCTCTGTTGAGTTTGCTTGAATAGCCATATAGTAAGTGAAGAGAAAGCTTTGAATGAGTTTCTGGAGTGAGCATGTTTCAGTTGGTATTGATTGTCCTACTCCTCTGCTCTTGAGATCAATACTTTTGAGTATTTAAATTCTTGTTTGTGGCATCAGGTGTTGGTTTAAAGGCAAGCGCCGCTGTAGCTCCCGAAGAGGGGCGGCAGCAGCAGCCGGCTGGCGGGGAGAGATGCAAGGGATGAGTTTGGCCTAGCGCTCCTCATCTCCTTGCGACAATCTTGTCTGGGGGAGTAAATCTCTGACTCTAGGTCTGTCTCGTATGATGTGAGTTCTAGGATTAACAAAAGAGCTACATGGACATAGTAAAAAGTATTTGTCAGGTGCCCAGGGCGGGATTAACTTATTGGTGAGTCCCAGGCAAACAAGCATGTTAACAACAAGGTGCTGGTATTACATGTAGGGCTCTTTCATTAATGCATGAGGACTACGGGGCAGTTTAAAAAGCAAATAAAAAGGCTCCGGTACTCAGTACCACCAAGTACCCCCTCAAAAATGCCTGCACATATGCATACCCAATATCCTGTTTACTGGCTTCTCCTGCTGACTGGAGAACAATGTACAGGGGTTGGGAAGAGTAGATAGACCTCTGCCAGCAGCTGACCTACCAGTGCAAAAATCTGATCTTAGAGCCATTGGACTACCACATGTGAAACGTTTGGGCCCTAAGCATGTGCATACTTTGTGTAGGCCTTAATTCTGCTCCGCACGTGCCCAGCTCTGTGGTATGTGAGCTGAGGAAGCTAAGCTGAATGCAGGACTTACAAGAGAAGACTAACAGGCCTAAGGGCAGTAACGAGGCCCAGCACAAGTTCAAAGAGAACCTAGAGTCCAATGGAAGGGAAGGAGACTGTCTCAGGAGACATCAGAAACCTGCTCTGCTTTGAAACTGCATCCTGTGAACTATTTGCACTAGTTCCCCTTGAAGTAACTTTTCCTAGTAAAGACTTTTATTCTGGATCACCACAAACGTGAGTGTCCCTTGCAGCCTGAAGTGATGAAACCCTTCCTTCTGTCAGAGGATCCACACCAGGGCTTAGGGAAGGTCCCTGGGACTTAGCCCTAGTATCGTGTGAGCCCCGTACCAGGGAGGAGGAGGATATACCTTTTTTTTGTTTGGTGACCTTATTACTTCCAGAAATTAAAATGCAACGAAATTCTTGCCAGTACATATTAATCTACCTATCCCTCTAAAGCTACTGATGGTGCGTGATACTACTTAGGATTGAGCTCATTTACAAGAAAATTGGTTTTGGTTGTGTCTAGCCGTCATACTCCTTTTCTCTTGTTAGAGTTCATGTGAAAGAAGCTTACGAATGGTCTTTGACTGGAAAGATGATTTTCTCTTTTCACTTTCAAGCTGCAGTAAGAGCGCCTTCAAACCCCAACCACAAAATTGCAACAGCTTAACTGAACCCTGAGGATCAAAATACAGTAACAGGAATTTATAGACAGGAGAATTAAAATGTGGCTTTTGTGAAGCTGCCGAGCCTTGGGCTGTTTAGTTGATTGCTCTGGAGATTACATGATAATTCACATCCTGAATATGCGGCTGCCGCTCTGTCCTATGAGGGGCTGAGAAACGCAGATGAGTCAGCTATATAAACAAAGCCGTGGAAACAAAGCTTCCAACTCTCCCTCTCACCCTCTGCCCTCTTTCCATCCCTGAAAAGTTCCCTTACCCCCTGCCTATGCGTATTTTACTGGGAGAGTCAGACATCTTCCAGAGTCTCCTTCCAATACTTCTCCCCTCCTCCCTTCTCTCAGTATAAGAGACTTCAAAAGCTGGGAATGTAACTATAAACGATACGGTCCCTGAATAAAACTGAACTGAAATTGGCTAGACCTGAAAGTCAGGCTCACAGACACAAAATGGATATCGCATAACCAGTGGGATGTCATTGTTTTGTGTTCCCTAAGAACTTAAGAGCATATAAGAACATAAGAGAATCCATGCTGAGTCAGACCAAGAGATCCATGGAGCCCAGTGTCCTGTTTCCAACAGTGGCCACTCTGGGTCACAGGGACCCAGCTTAAGTCCTTATCTCAGGATAGAAAAGTCAGACTTTTAAGGATAGGTTTAGATACCCCTCCTTGTTCTCCCAAACACCCCAGCTGTGGAAGCGGTTGCATCTTTGAAACAATGACTTCTTTAGAAGCTGCTAGGGAGGCCGCTGCATTTTAAGTCCTGTATTTTGTAACCTTTTACGTAATATACATTTTAAAGTGTTCTTTACCAACAGACGCACAAGTAGCTCTGGTGTGTAGGAAACAAAGCTCTTTTTTTCACAGTTGCTCAGTGAAGTCAAACAAAGCTGCCACATCCCATGGGCCAGATGTAAAGGAGCCTTTGGACTGAAACAGATTAAGTTAAAGCTTTCCATTTTGCTTCTGCTTTTGAATTTGTGCTTTGGCTGATTTTATTTCTGTGATGCTAAGTTTCTATGGATCATTGTTTTATGTAATTCCTCTGATCCTCCTTGAATTTCAGCTGCTGAGTTGGCAAACTAGAGGAAGAAATATGAATAAATACGTAGAGTCTGGTGGATCAGCTCAGAGAAAGGAACTATCAATATTTTAGGACTGACACTCGGAGGGTAATTTTATAGACCTTTTCCGTGCACAGAAAGCGTAGTTACTCACCTGTAACAGGTGCTCTCCAGAGACAGCAGGAATAGTCCTCACATATAGGTGACGTCGGCGCCGACGGAGCCCTCGTGCGGAGCAATTCCCCAGCTTTCAAAGAAAGCCTTTGGGATTGTATCACGCATGTGCGGTCCCCTTCCCGCCCAAGAGTGCCATTTTGCTCAGTCAGATGACATAGCTAAAAAGACGGCAAAAATGAGAAAAAATTAATCAAAGGACTGCAACTCCAGGGGAGGAGGGAGGGTCATGAGGACTGATTCCTGCTGTCTCTGGAGAACACCTGTTACAGGTGAGTAACTACGCTTTCTCCAGGAACAAGCAGGAAGTCAGTCCTCACATATGGGACTCCCTAGCTATAGGCTACTGAGAACCCATAGCTGAAAATGGCTCCCTCTAGAAGAGCCGCAGCAGCAGTGATAGGAATTTTCTCAGAGAACACAACCCCCATGGTAGTTTGACACCAAAGGGTCGGAGGGTAGGAGTTGCCTAAACCTCGAATAGGTTACGGAGTACCGCCTGACCGAAAACACTGTCCCGCCGGGACTCTCTCTCCAGGCAGTAGTGGGCTGCAAAAGTCTGGCTTGAAGACCAAGTTGTGGCCTGGCAGATGTCTGCCAAAGGAACAGAGCGGTGGTTAGCCACTGATGTGGCCTTAGCCCTGACAAAGTGGGCCGTGATCCAGCCCTGCAGTTGGAGGTCAACTGCCCTGTACACCCAGGCGATGCAGTCTGCCACCCAGGTGGATAACGTGCGCTTGGAGACAGGTAGACCTAGTTTACTAGGGTCATAAGAGACGAAGAGCTGGGAAGCTCTCCAATGTCCCCGCGTACATTCAAGGTAGAAGGTGAGCGCCCTCTTACAGTCCAGGGTGTGCAGAACCGCTTCTGCCCTGCTAGTATGTGGCCTGGGGAAGAAGGTTGGAAGAACCACCTCTTGGTTGAGGTGAAACGAGGAAACCACTTTTGGAAGGAACTTGGGGTTAGTACGTAGGACCACCCTGTTTTTATAAAACCGTGTATATGGTCTATCCGATACTAAAGCTTGCAGCTCGCTCACACGTCGAGCAGATGTGAGTGACACCAGAAAGAGTGCTTTCCATGAAAGGAAGCGGAGATGACAGGTGGACATTGGTTCAAAAGGTGGGCAAGTGAGCCGCTGCAAGACCACATTTAAGTCCCATTCTGTAGCCGGTGGCCGAATTGGAGGCGGATGCGGACTGAAAAATAAAAAGAGCACGAACGCTAGTCATGAAGGACAAAAACGGAAAATAAGACCGGACTCGATACCGGTGTACCGAGACGAAGGCAGGAAGGGGAACCGGTGTCGAACCGGGAAACTGAAAGAAATAATTCAACTTTTCTACTTTTTCCATGGTTAAAACAGGACCACGTCCGTTGGGCTCTGCAGAAAAAAGAAGACTGAGCAAGATGGCACCCTTGGGCGGGAAGGGGACCGCGCATGCGCGATGCAATCCCAAAGGTTTTCTTTGAAAGCTGGGAAATTGCTCCACACGAGGGCTCCGTCGGCGCCGATGTCACCCATATGTGAGGATTGACTTCCTGCTTGGTCCTGGAGAAAAGATCTCTCATAAATTAGGTCTCACCTAAAAGTATGCATCTATTTTTTATTTATTTAAAAACTTGTATGTACCGCTCTCCTGTCCACATGGTACAAGAAGGTGCATACTTGTAGGGGAGAAGTGCTGAGAGAAGGAGTTAGGGTGGAGTCACGATTTGCACGCCTATTTTATAAAATAGGCACAACAGAAGCAGATAAAATACACAGCAACATGTATGCCTGCATAATGTCCATGCCTTCAGCCTAGGCATGATTTGTGCTTGCATTTTATAAAAACAGATAGGCACTTGCCTGTTTTATAAAGACACGTATCTTCTCCATCCCCAAACCTAGGTGCCCTGTCATAAAATTAGGCTTTCTATTGAAATGGTTGAAGCAAAACATTGTGAGCAAGAATGAAAGCACCCCGCTTATGTTTATCTTCAGAACGGACAAATCTGCAGGTGATACTGATAAAACTCTTTGTGGGCTGTCTTAAGACCCCGACGGTACGGTCACATGACAGACAGATGCTGTTACTACCTATTGTAGGAGGGCGCTGGATGCACAGGCCTCATCGGAGCTAGCAGGGAACAGACTCAGGAAGAGGAAGGAGATGCTGAACACAGGTGGGGAGGGTAAGGAATTTAAGGGAAGGGGAGATGCAGGACTATGGGAGGGCAGGGAAAGGAAGAGAATAGAGAGAGAGACAGCGTTAGTAAGAGGCCAAGGAAGGAGAGAGAGAGAGAGATGGTGAATGGGAGCAGCCGAGGTGAAGGAGAATGGAAAGCTATAGGTAGATGCAGAAAAAAAGGAGACTGAAAGCTGACTGGTGAGGAGGGGTGAAATGTGAGCAGATAGAGAAGCAGAAAGCTAAAAGTGAAAAATCAGTGTCAGAGATAGATGTAGGGGAGGAAGTGAAAACAAAAAGAGGGAAAAGAATTGGCAAATGGACTGGATCCCTGGGAACAGCATTAAGAAAAGACAAAAGAAAGCGGAAACCAGAGATTGGTAGTAAGAAAAATAATATAGGCAAACAGCAAAGATAGGAAAAAAAATTTCAGTTTAGTGATTTGAATATGTCAATTTTTAGCATTTACATCCATTATCTTTATATTTTGCACTGTATGATGGAAATGCATCACTACTTATTTCTATTTCTCTGCAGATTTGTCTGCTTGGAAGTGATATTGATGGGGGGATGGGGGGGGGGCAGCCGGGTAATGACTCCACTTCCCTCCTCCATGCCTTGTTGCTCAAACCTGGAACCAAGGTGTCCCACCCCCACCCCCTGCTTCTGATAACAAGTGTCCCAGATTTGCCAGCAACAAATCTGCTCACCTTAGATGAGATGATCTGAGGAAGACAGCTGACTGTTGCAGGAGAGGAGGGCTGTGCAGCAGATTCTTCAATGTGGGAACATTGTTGTGTTGCGTTTCCCTGCTGAAGGCACCCTGCTGAAACACACTCTCTAGGAGCACTGAACTAACACTGGCTTATGCAGCCAAGACAGACAGAGCACCGAATTGAATCCCTTTTCTATATGGGTATCCAAGATAAGATGCCTCTTAGTTCCAATATTATGGGGCACTGAACTGATATCCTGCTTATGCAGCCACATGAGACAAGTTGCCCTTTATGTTCGAATATTATTTACATAGGTGGGGGTGGGGCATATTCAGTGGCGACGGCCAGTGTGATTAAACAGGCTGGCCATCACTGCTTTAAATTATACCCAGAGTAGCCTAATGGTTAGGGGCAGCAAGTTGGGATCAGAAAGACCAGGGTTCAAATCCCAGTGACTCTCTTTGTGGCCTTGGGCAAATCATTTAACCCTCCGTCACCCTAGGTTGTAAGTCCTCGAGGGACAAGGAAATACCTACAGTACCTGATTGTAACTTGCCTTGAGCTAAATAAATAAATATTCAGTGTCAGGGTCATATCCAGCCAAAGGCACTGAATAGCCGGTACGCCCAGATAGTAATTTAGCTATCCAGTCAGTGGTGATATTCTGCTTCTGGCCAGATAGTTAAAGTAGGTAAAGTTAGGCCTGCAATTTTTTTTAAACAACTTTAGCTTGTTTGGGTTAAATGATTAGTGTATGAATATCACCACCGAGTAGTTAACCCTTGGTGTCACTCTACTCTGCTGCCAGAATGCCCTGTGCTAAAAAGGGATATTCAGTGGTACAAACCAGGTATGTGTCACTCAATATCCGCTCAGAGGGATTAACGTAGTGAGCAGGTCTACTAACTGCGTTAATCCTTTTGAATATGCCCCCCATTTTTTCTAACTAATATACCTTTGGTGGGGGGTTTTGGCCTGTGATTATGTTAAAGATAAATTAGTCTTTAGCTTTTGCAATATTATCATGTTTATGTACATACCATTTTCTGCCTTTTTTAAACATATTTTTTATTTGAAAGCTTTCTGTTCTGAATTATATGCAATTATTGAGTTATTATAATTAAATAATCTTTTTTTATTGTTATATTTTTTCTTTTAGTCTACTAAAGGTGGTTGCATATATTTCTTTGTGCATGAGGGGAGCAGCATATATTGTAGGATGAAAGAGGATTGAGAATGGCTCGGGAGGGGGAGAGTAGAGAACGGCTCAGACTGAGGAAGAAAGCATGGAATCCTGGGAAGGAAAGGGGCATTTTACTAATGGGAGCTAGCAGATTAGCGCTGGATTAGCACACGTTATTGGCCCGATGCTAAACCCCTTGCTACCGTTGCAGCTCATGTCTGGGTGGCGACTGGGCAGAATGGGGGTGTTAGTTGCACCCATAGCCAGTTCACTACGGTGACACAAAGTAACTGCAGGGGACAGAAATATCTTCCCCTCTGCTGCTAGCTTGCAGCCTCGTGCTAGTAATGCAGCCCACACACGCGTTACAAGTGCGGAGCTTAGCAAACATGCCCCAAAGAGAGAAACTCCTGCTTCTGGCGTAGACCAATACTATGCCATCACATCTTCCATGGGGGAATGGGGTGAGAGAGGAGATCACTTTAAATGAACAAAGGTCTCCACCCTTATATATTCCTAAATAAAAATGTAAAAAACCTGTGGGTCGGGTGGGCTCCTAGGAGAGAAAACAGTTACTTAGCAAAACTTAACTCCCAAAGCTCCGGTCAGCTCCCATGAATGCCGTAGCCTCCTGGAGGACACTGCTGAATTTCCAGCTCTCCTTAACCAGCAATGGCACAGGCAGCAAGGAATACTGACAGCTAGATGCAGCAAAGTGCACTGTATTTACGCAGATTCTTCGGTGCTAGCGTGGGCGCAGAATGCAGGAAAGAGTCTGATGCAAGTATAATCTATGCACAAGTGCCGGGCTAAGAGCAACGCACATGATGAAGCAATTAACTATGTAGCGCATAGGCAGAGAAGTGTGCAGAAGACCAGAAGGCGGAGCTCAACGTCTGAAGGGTCATAATGGGTGAGCTCATAGATCCATGGTCAGTGCTAGTGAAGAATGCATGCCCGTTTCTGCAGTGTACAGCCCCCAGAATATGTTTCTGGCTTTGCTGAAGAGAGTGCTGAAAAAAAACAGCAGAGGAAGTGTGCTGGAAGAATGTTAGGCGTATGTGCCGGATTGCAATCTGGTGCATAAACAGCAATGTTATTCCGAGCAGAACTTCTGCACCGATTCATATTGCCATTTATGCACCAGATCGAAATCCAGCACATGCACATAAGCGCCACTATTTTTTTTTGTACGCAGGCCTGCAGGCTAATGCGGACCTGTGTGCATGTGCCTGTATTGCTCTCCTTATTTAGCGCAGACTTTATGCACACAGCTCATTTGCATGCTGTTTGCTTGCAGCATTGCTGAGCAAAGCCTCTCTGCAAAACTTGCTTTAGAAAACCCTGCACTAGAGCATTAGTGCTGGATTCTAGTGGGAGGTTTCTGCATTGAACCCTGAACATGTACAGTACCTTCTGTTCCTATATTGCCTTGTCCTTACACGTCTGCTTTGAACAAGAAGCATTACATCTGTGGGAATTCGAAGTCTGGAGTTGGCAGTAGAAGAGAAGGGCACAGATAGAAGGGATATGCCAGAAGAGCGGAGTTCCCGAGGAGGGGTATAGGGAGAGATAAGAGGGGAAGGTAGTGAGGAGCTGCAGAATGAATGCATTTATAGGTCAATAGGAGAAGTTTGAACTTGATATGGAAAAAAAATGTCACATTCCATATTGTCCTGCTAGACCAGTCCAGACAAGTGGGATTTACCAAAGCTTGGGCAGGAAGAAGACCCAGCAGCTCACAAAACTCTTGAGCCAAAGGCCGTGTCCCCCCTCATATAGACATCCAAGTGGTGATGCTTGACAAAAGTGGAAAGTGATGCCCACTTTGCTGCCCAACAAATGTCTGCAGGGGCTACCGAGCTCCGCTCTGCTCACGAGGATGCTTGTGCTCAGATAGAATGGGCTCACAAACCATTCAGAACTGGCCTGTTCCATAACAGAAAAGCTGAGGCAATGACCTCCTTAATCCAATGCTCCAAAGTCAACTTGGCCACTGCTTCACCTTGCACAGGCCAGCAAACAGCACAAAAAGATGGTCTGACTTACGAAAGGAATTTGTAATCTCCGATTACCGGAGAAGCACCCTCTGCACAGGCAAACCACTAGTTCAAATGAAAGGGAGACAGCACTTTAGGCAAGAAGTAGGCACAGACCAAATGGAAATGGCCTCCTTTGATAAAGACAGAAAAGGATCGTGGCAAGACAGAGCATGCAGCTCGGAGATCCACCTTGCAGAACAAATCACAACCAAGAAGACAGTCTTGAGTATCAAATCCTTTAAGATAGCCGGCTTCAATGGCTCAAGGGGGGCCGCCATAAGGGCCCTGAGCACCAGATACAGATACCAGGAAGGGAACACAGACTGAAGGGGAGGATGTAGATGCCGAATCCCCTGGAGTAAACGTGAAATGTCCGAGTGTAAGGCCAAAGACCTGCCTGCCACCAGACCATGGAAACAGGCCAGAACTGCCACGTGAACCTTCAGGGAACTAAGGGAGAGGACCTTCTCTAGGCCATCCGCAGAAAGGCCAAGAGGTAGGATACCTTGGCCATCTCAGGAGCTGTGTGCCATGTGCCGAACCAGTGCTCAAAGAGGTACCATAGCCGTATGTATGTTAGCTTGGTAGACCTCCTCCGGACACCAAGTGAAGTAGAGATTACTGCTAGAGAATAGCCCTTATGCTCTAGCAGTCTCCTTTCAAGAGCCATGCTGTAAGCGAGAAGGTAACTAGGTACTCCAGGATGATTGATCCCTGCTGCAATAGCCCCAGAGACGGAGGCAACCAAGGAGGAGGTGACTCCAGGAGCCGCATCAGGTCTCCAAACCATGCTCTCCATGGCAAATCCAGCACTGCCAGAACAATCCTGCCCAGGTGGTGCTCTATATGCCAAAGCATATGCCCCACCAGAGGCCATGGAGGAAACATGTACAACAGCTGCTGACTTGGTCAAGGCTGGGTCATGGCAGATGTCCTCAGAATCCATCACTATATGGCAACTGAAGAAGCAGCAGACTTTGGCATGGGAGCAGGTTGCCATCAGATCCATTTCGGGGTGACCTCAGAAGCACAGAGTCAACTGAAATGCATCCTGACTCAACTTCCACTAGCCAGGATTCAGAGAGTGCTGGCTTAGGGAGTCCATGTCCACCCTGGCAATGTGCTGGGCTGATAAGGCTAGGAGCTTCTTCTCCACCCAAACAGGAGATCCATCTCCAGAGTCACTCCGGTGCTCCTTGTGCTGCCTTGCCAATTGACATAGGCCACGACTGTGGCATTGTCTGAAAGCACTCAAACCAACCAGCCCTCATTCAGGGGCCGGAAATGTAGAAGAGTCAACCTGATGGCCATCGCCTTGAGGCGGTTGATGGACCACACTGCTTCTCTGCGATTCCAATGGCCCTGACCATACGGTTTTGACAATGGGCTCCCCAGCTCGAGAGACTGGCATTTGTCATCAGCAAGATCCAAGAGAAATCGTTCAGTGGTACGCCCTTCCTCAGATGACAGGCTGCTGCCACTACTGCAGGCTGGTCTTCACCATCACAGGAGCGGAAATCTACACTCAAACTTCTAAGAACTCAGGGACCATTGAGTCAACATGAACCACTGGAGTGGCTGCATGTGAGCATGCACTCACTGCACCATCTCTACAGTCACCCCATCAATCCAAAGAGCTGAAGATAATCCTAGACTCTGGGGGCATGCTGCACACAGAACAGTGCCAGGCAATCCAACAGTTTTCTGACTCTCTCCTCTAGTAGGAAACTCTGCCCACTCAAGTATAGAAATGTGCTCTCTGAAATGCCAAGGACTGGGATGGCAGAAACTGGTTCTTTTCCTGATTGATCACCCAGCCGAGGCTTTCCAAAAAGGACACCACTCGGGATATCACCCAAGACGCTTCTGACAGGAACAGACTCAGATGAGTCAGATGTCCTGAAGCAGATGGGAAGAAAGGCTTTCCAGGTTGGTAATGACAATAGTCCGGAGACCCTCGAGAATCTGGCCAGGGCACCCTTGGTAGTCAGATGGGGTTTGATGAAAAAAGGGTGCTAGACCGCTTCACAGGCCGCTGAGACCTGTCTTCTGGGAAGTGGTAAGATTTTGTCTCACCTAGGTCTTTCACCAGCTTCTCCAAATCAGTTCCATATAGAAGCTTCCCCTTAAAGGCCAGTCGAGTCAACCGGGATTTGGAGGATGTGTCCACTGCCCAGTGCCAGAGACAAGTCCAATGCCATGACACCACTGTCAGGGCACCATCCCTGGCTGCCAAACATACCAGGGACCCAGTCTATGCATGGTAACCAAAGAAACTTTTATTGAGGATTCTTTACAAGGATACAACCGACAACCTCACAAAGGGTGCCTCAGTCACCCCTACACAGGCTGTGTTTCGGCTATGCCTTCATCAGGGGTTCTCTTGGCTAACTAAAATAATAAATAACACACATTAATGACTCATTAAAACAAAGGAAATCATAAAAACAGAATCAAATAAAAATATGATTGTGAAATGTGATTTCATAAACAAATGCGATAAAACATATGTAAAATGTGATAAAACATATAAAAAATTATATAAAATTATCCTAAATGGGAACATGAACAAATAAATCATCAAATGATAAATTACTGATTAAACATATTGTCTAAAAAACACAAGCAATAATGACTAAAATAACCAGAGTATGTGTAACTTGTGTAGACAACCTATCTAAATAGAAAACAAGGGATGAGACTTATATCAAAGGACTAATGACAAACCGTGTATGATTGTCACAGTTGTAGCAACTAAAGGGAGAGGAAAGAAAAAATTTTTTAGATAATCAATATCAATTCTCAAAACATTAAAAGAAATGCAAGCGAAGCAGGAGAGAAAAGTCTTCCATGCTGCTACTTAAAAAAAAACCTATACAGTCCATGGAACTGTAAGTGTATGAAGAGGTGGATAAAGTGAAAATTTCAAAGGGGCAAACCAAACTATAATCTATTATTTTAATAAATTGAGATTTTTTTGTTCTCACTTACTCTCCCTTTACTTTCGGGAACAGGAAAACATCAGTGAATTTCTGCACCCCGTGAAGGAGCCGATGTACCTTTGGCTCCTGCTCTGTGCCGGCAGCATCCATCAAGTTCAAAGTGGATGAAACCCTGGTAATGAATGCCACCAGTTCCACCTCCTGGAACAGGCGGATCATGCTGGGCTCTGCAGAATTTTCTGAAGGTGAGAGCACTTTCTCATCCACATCAGAGCTCAGTACTGACTCATCTGAATCTAAGGCGTAGTCAACATCTTGGATAGCTTTCAATTGTTCCCCATCTCCAGGGAGCACTATGCACCCAGGACGCTTATCCAAAGGCAATTGAACAGGGTTTCTAGTTTCAGCCTTCCCAACATGACACTGCATCTGGGGGCACCCAGAGGCCACAGAGTCTGAATTTCCATGCCAGAAGGACTAAGCCTGTTGCAAAAAGGAAAAGAATTCCGAGGAGAACAATCTGGGATCCAGAAACTCTCCTCTCGGATAAGGCTCCCCAACACCAGGGGGCATAGCCACTACAGAATCCCTAGAGGATGAAGAGCAGCTTGCAGCATGGTCACCAGAGTCTCTAGCCAGCTGAATGTTCTTACCTGTAGAATCATCCTTTACCTCCTGCTCTGATGCAAATAAGGGTGGACTAACTGTATCCCCCTGCTAAGAGGGGGGGAAAGCATGCCTTCCAGGGGAGACTCAGAAGCGGCCCATGCAGGAAAGGCAGAGTCCATAGGTCAAACAATTTTTCCTGGAAGAAGACAGAGACTTAGTGTAAGTATCACAAATGCACGCGCTAAGACTGCATTGGCCTGCAAGCATGCGTTAACTGCGCTTTTATGTTATGCGTGTTAAAGGTGCTAGGAAAGGAGCATGCATTGGAGCCACTTGGGCGGAACGCGCATACCGCATGACCAGCAGGCGCACAATAGGCAAAAACATTACTAACGCATGCAGAAAATGGTGGGAAACCCCCACACAGTGCCAACAGTCACTAGCAGTCCACCCTGAATTACTTCCCTCAGAGAAGGAACCGGGAGCCCCAAACAAGGATAATGACAAGGTCAAGCCTGAGTACTCCCCCATTGAGAGCCTAAGCATAGGATCCATGCCGGGCTCAGCTCTACTCCCCTGAAACACCTTGCTGGTCTCCCTCTGAATCATCTTGCTCCCCTTCAATCTGTTTAAAACTTAGCTGCATGGCTAATCTTCTGCCAGCCTTGATATGCTCATATAACCTCTCTTCTCAAGTTGCTTCACTGGCTCCCTGTGCATTTCCGTATCCAGTTCAAACTTTTCCTGCTGGCTTATAAGTGTAGTCATTCTGCTGCTCTTCACTACCTTTCCTCTCATCTCTCCCTACACCTCTCCTCGGGATCTCTGCTCTTCTGGCAAATCACTTCTATCAGTGTACTTCTCTTCTGCTAACTCCAGACTTCGATTCTTTCACCTTGCTGCTCCTTATGCCTGGAACAAACTACTTGAGTCTGTACGCCAGGCTTCAACTCTGGCCCTTTTCAAATCCAGGCTGAAAGCTCACCTCCTTGAGGCCGCTCTTGGATCCTGATTCACTTAGTCTCCTACGTGTTTCCTTACCATCCACCCTAGATGTATCCCTGTCCTCAACTGTTGTGACGTTTGTCCATGCTAGACTGTAAGCTCCGATGAACAGGAACTGTCTCTTACATGTGTCTGTACAGCGCTGCATATGCAGTAGTGGTAGAAACTGCTTCACTGGCTGATTTTGTTTGTACAGCACTGTATGGAAGGTGCCTGGCAGGCAGATCCCTCTGAGAGTCTTCTGAAATCATCAGGAGAGAGCAGAGGGAAAGAGGAGGAGGGAGAGGGCGTTGAGGTTGTGTGAGGCTCTTGTACACTTCCAGATCACTCCAAAGCATTCCAATCCATGGCTTCTCCACAGTCTAATGGAGTCTCCCACGCCATGCTGAAGTGAGAGTCACCTTTCTGTATATAAGGTGGTCATTCACGAGCGTTTAGTCAATCTCTTTTCCTCTCAATCTTCAGATTTTCTACAGAGGGGAGAAAATCCATCCACCATCTGCTGGAGACAAAGAAATACTGAAAGGACCTCTGGTGGTTGAGGTGAATAGAAGCATAGGAGTGATGTCATTGAAACCAGGGCTTTTCATTGGTTCTTTCTCTCCACCAATCTGCTGGTAGGGGAACACAACCCACTTGAATTTATGCCACTGACCATAGAGCACAATGAATTCCAGCAAAGCAGCAAACTGCCAGACAAGAATTGGTAATTTGTCAGTCTTGCAAAAGGAGATAGGAATTCCACATTTGATATGTTTTTGTCCAAGTTTGCAGATGTCTGGAGAAAATCATAGCTCTCTTGGGGATTGTGCTATAAGTGTGGTACATCAAGTTTTTAATAAACCATAAACCAAAGCAATGATATGGAAGTCATTTGGTATCAAATCAGATATTTCAAGTACCGATGCTTATTTGTTGGAAGCTTTGCTTGCAGTGACGCTGAAACTGGTTATAAACAATGGGGAGGGGGGGGGGTATTTTAGAAGCTCTATTTCTGATTTGGATATCTGAAAACAGGCATTTAAACATGCAAATCACAGAGACAACCCTAGACCCATTTTAGAAATTGGGGGCCCAATATTTAAACCAATTAATTGCGGTGCCATTAAATATCCTTGGGTTCCTCCACTAGGTACCCCAATGCTAGCAGGCTAGCATCGGTGCATTCCAGGGGCGATATTCATCTGCTGCCCAGTTATTGCAAAGCAGTGAAAGTTAGGCATCTTAAAGAGTGACTTACCTTTTGCCACCAAATCTAATCGAGCAGTCCCTGAATATTGCTGCCTGCCAGTAAGCTTTGTCGTTATCTGGCTGACCCAGATATTCAATGTAGGTGACCGGATATGGCCGCAGCATAGAATCTTGGCCTTAGTATCAGCAATGATGGCTAGCCGCTGCCACTGAATATTGGGCCCTTGGTATACAGACATCCCAGGTGCGAGATGTCTATGTAGCATGGGGACGGGGAGGAGGTGTGGCCTGGGTGGAACAAGGGAGATGCACATCATGGTACGATTTCAGAATGGCATAATCATGTCTAGCTGTGGTTGGTGAGACATCCATGGCTATACCTGCTCCTGACCACAAATAAAATGCAAAAAGTGTTTGTTTCATGGTTGAAATGCTTCCAGGGGGTTTCCTGGCCAAAGAAACCTGCACGTCAATACAAACTTCAAAACATATTACAGGCCCACAGGTGCACATCTGAGTATCTGAAATGGCAGGCGGGATGTGATAGTCTCAGAACATAGTTGCCCTCCCTTCGGAATTACCCCATCTAGGACGTCCATGTACCCGGTTCTTAGGCTGTGCAATTTGGGGACATCCCCTTCTGTGAAATAATCTACGCCTGTGCACATACCCAGCCTTGCAATCTGCATGGGGCCCATCTCCATAACCAGTTACTGGAATGTGCATTTTTTGGGGTGGAGATGGAGAAATTTCAGAAGGCATTTATACGTGCCTCCCTTCACTAATACCATTTCCCTGGATTTTGACATGTTCTGCTTTAGACATCCCAAATCCTTCCTGGATACCCTTCATCCTTTCTAAAATCCCCCTTCACTGGAAGGACAGCACATTTTCAGATGTCTATTTCTGGTGGAATACCATTTGTTTGATGTGAAGTATGAAAATACTGCAGCTGAGAAATATAATTACATGACCAGAAACTGACGAAGATGGAAAACCTTAGATGGGTATGTCTTAAATGGCTGTTGAAGTCTACCTTTTGATGTATAGTTGAATAGGTAACATTCTTAAGGCTGTACTTTGGGTTTGTAAGGAAATGAATAAAAATTATTTGAACATTAAAAAGTGTGCACCTTCTTGACACTGCACAAATCTTTACCTGCCTACTCTTGGGGTAATTTTATAAAAACCCTTTTACATGTAGGAAAAGTTCAGAACATTAGCCCATATATTCATTCTTCCCTTCAAAATGTATGTGTTAGAAATTCCAAATACTTACTTTTTATGCATTAATTTGTTCATTTCAGGCGCTTGATCTACCACCAAGGTACCAAAGGACATCGCAGCTACTAGGAAATGTTTATTTAGTGCTACCAGACATATGCACCAGTGTACATACGACTTACAGTCTGGTCAACATACTTGGACAAGACCAACAAGAGGTTCCAGGAAGTGTTAAAAGCAACAAACCCACAATCAGCCTCAAAAAGATGGTCTGTCTTCTAAAAATCTACTTAAAAAAATATGGGATGTACTGGAGTGGGGCTGGGAGAGAAACTATGTAGGGTGCATTAGCATTTCAAAGCCAGCATTAACTGCTCTGCCAACTGAGGACACATCTAAGGGAAGGAATTTTGGATTTAGCTCATGCATTTGTTCAGGAGTAGCTCAAGGCGAGTTACATTCAGGTATGGTAGGTTTTTCCTATCCCTTGGAGGACTTACAATCTAAAGTGCACTAAGCAGTTAATTCTGTTTTCATGAACAGTAACTGTGTACAAGGGCCCATAGTAATTGTTGCCATGTGGGCATAATAGTTACCATGCGCTAATTCCTGCACAAACCACTAATTTATTTATCTGTACTTTTTTACCATACTATCAAACTGCTCCATGAGGTATACAAAAACAATACAATGTTTACAATTCACCCAGAATAGTGACCCCCCCCCTCCCCAATCTCCAAAACTCCCAATGAACAGAATACTAGGAACCTCCCATTGTCCTTCACCCTGGTACAGAGAGCGGCCACCACCAACACACTGAAGAACACCTCTACTCCCATATGCTTTCTAAACAAAAAGGTCTTAAAAGCTTAAGATTATCAATCAGTCTAACTTCCCTGGGTAAAGCATTCCAGAGAAGTGGCAGACAGCTGGGAAAAGCCTTATTATGGTGTTGGGTCTTACACACAACCTTGAAAGAAATCACTACCAAACATCGATCCTCCTGAGAGCAAATGCCCAACTAAGGGTGTGCCAAAGCAAATTTCCCAAGTCTAGTTATGAACTTTGTCACGGTATTCTGTATCAGCTCAAACCATGTATCTGATCTTGAGGAGTGTGGCATTACAATAATCAAATCAGGACATCAGAAGAGCCCTAGTCACCTCCCCCAAGTTGGCTTCAGAGAGGAAAGGATGCAGCTGTCAGATTTACTGCAATAAAAGAAAAAGACATCTCACCAGCTTGGACACACGAGTGGCCATAGTCAGCTGGGAATCCAGCAGAATGCCGAGATCATGACATGACATATGGTCTGAATAGTCCAAAAAGAATCAACATATGAAAGGGGTACATTTAGGGCATCCTCCACTGTCAATAATAACAACTCATTCTTGGCAGCATTAAGGCTCTAAAACAAAATCAGAATGGAAAAAGAGGCAAGGTGCTCTTACACAACCTTTTCAGTACTATTGCTGCTCCCCAAAACAGGGATCAGAATTTGGACATCATCCGAATAGACATAAAATGACATCCCTGCTACCTTCATAGCTCTACACAAGGAGATCAGAAAAATATTAAATAAATAGGGGAACACTGACCCCCTGCCGGATCCCTTTCTCAAGTGACTGGGGAAGGGATACCCTTCAGTCGGATCGCCTGTTCTCTACCATCCCGACAGCAGCCAAACCACACAAGAAACTGACCCCTAAACCCGACTGCAGACTGCACACACAGCAATCATGCCATGCACTAAAGTATACATTCACACATTAAATACTGGGAACTTGCCGGCCACGCCCCCAACAGTTACCATGGTGACATTAGCACTGCAACTAACCTAAGGGCAAACGCGCTTTAAGTGCAAGAGCCTAACGCACGTTAGTAAAAGGGCCCTCAGTATGTACCTGAGGCAATGGAGGGTT
Source organism: Ichthyophis bannanicus (assembly GCA_033557465.1). NCBI lineage: Eukaryota > Metazoa > Chordata > Amphibia > Gymnophiona > Ichthyophiidae > Ichthyophis > Ichthyophis bannanicus. The sequence continues at coordinate 134,097,641 of CM066037.1, forward strand.
AATGACTAAGATGACAAGGAGTGGCGGGTGGGATTTGAACCCTGATTTTACTGGTTCCCAACCTGCAGCTCTAAACATTAGGCCACGCCTCCACTCTAAAACAGAATCCTTGATCAAACTGTTAGGATGCACGATTATAAAAACAATGAATCTTTTTATCTTATCTTAAAACAAGCAGCTAGGTCCAGTGCCGATTCCTGGTTTGTTCATAAGTTGGCATTTTTTCTAAAGCTTGTGCCAGCGCTCATGAATAAAACTAACCTAGGACAGATTCATATTTCATAGTTGGCCTTACTCTACTTTGGCAACTGAGGGAAGCTGCAAACAGAAAAATACCTGTAAAACAGACTTTTTAGTCACACTGTTGGTCTGCACTGTTCCAAAGGAAATGAGTATTTTGCCCCGAGGTTACAGTAAAGTGTAGTTGTGAAGCATTACAGCTGTAACGTTTGTTAGAGATCCTGCTTGGATGAAAGCCACAATACATACATTTTCTTCATGTGATATTTCTTTATGAATCATTGAACAGGTACACACTTTTCGGTGGGCTGCAAGGACTGGAACAGGTAAGCACATCCAACGGATTCTTAAACTCAGATGACCATTCTTCCCATTTTCCTCAAGGTCCACATGTTATTCCGAGTTTCATATGACACGCTGAAATGTAACCTCTTGTATAAGAACTCAGAATTTTGCTGTAAAGGTGGAAAGCTGCTTATTGCTGTGAAGAAATTTATGTCAGCTCCAATGCTAAATTCGTTTCTGTTCCAAAGCATTGCAATGTTCCTCACCAACTGCTGTGTGATTTTTTTATGATGTTCTATTTCTTTCTAAAGGATATAAACTGGATGAAGTCAGTCCAGAAGGCAGCCATAAAATGATCAGCAGCCTTCATCGTAAAGCATACGGGGCCTAACAAAGATCTCAATATGTATACTTTGGAAAAAAGGAGGGAGAGGAGAGATATGATCGAGAGATTTAAATACCTCTAGGGTATACATGCACATGAGGAGAGCCTCTTTCAACTAAAAGGAAGCTATGAAATAAGGAGTCACAGGCTGAGGTTGAAAGAGGATAGACTTGAGAGTAACCTAAGAAATATTTCTTTACAGAAAAGTCGTGGATGCCTGGAACGGCCTCGCAGTTAAGGTGGTGAAAATGAGGACAGTATCTAAATTCAAGAAAGTATGAGACAAGCATAGAGGGATCTCAGAGGGAGGGGAAGGGATTATAGAGCTTAGCAGACGATTTAGTTGCGCATACTGGATAGGCTGCCATCATTTTCTATGTTTCTATGTAAAACATCTTTGAATCAATATTCAAAATGTTTGTTTTTTTTTGCAGCAAGCATCTGGTGCTGAGTGCATATGATTTTTAAAAAATATTTCCCAGTATGGACAACACAACCTCTGGCCATATAAGTCACTATCTATACTGCCAAAACGTATGCATTTAAAGTAGGGCAAGATTTGGGGCAGATCTGTGATAGGGCCAAAAAATATGTGGATAGTGGTGATATTCAGCCTCTAGCCATATAGCTTATGTGTCCAAATCTGAACGCAGAAATAATTCTATTGATATTTTCAGCGTTCAGAACAGAATGTATGGTTTGACTGAAAATATACATAATTATGAATTCTCCATATATTTTGATGTATTCACCAAACCATTGAATATTTGCCCCTTGTCAATACTGCACCAGCATTTCCGAAGTTTTTCACAACTGTCATGAGAATGATTGGCCATCAGCTCTGCATGACTCCTCTACATCCTCCCTGAAAACACTTATTGATGTTTCGAACTGATTTTTGTGAATTAGACTTTAAGGCCAGATGTGGTACTAGACCTCAGACAGCAACATTCAAAAGTAGTGTATATTATGAACTTCTATTTCTTGTCATGTCATAGTCATTTTCCTTCCATATGTTGACAACGGAGCAAACATAAGATCTAAAAAGGTGTAGATAGTACATTTTTTTTTCAAGTCATTTTGCTGGGGTCTTTTCAATACCACCCCTATTCAGAGAACCAGGGATAAATTGATGGTGCTTGGGGTTTGGGCAGTAGCCTAGCCATTGCTCCCCACCTCCCATTACTTTTGCCTTTACCCTTAGCTTGACCGTGGCCCCTCTCTAGGTTTGGACACTGGGCAACACCCAGCTGCACTCAATCCATCACCACAGACAACCAGCTGAATGTGGTTTGCAATAGACCTTGGTGTTCAAGCAAAGGGCCGTGAAGCCAATAGATCATAGGTCTAAATGTACTTTAATTTAATTACATAATCAATTGCTTAACAATGCTTGTCTCAGTTGCCAGAGGTATCTTATATTTGGTTTAAAACAACAACAAATTTACACAATTTCCAGTTTTAAAACCATATCATATTGCATACAGCAAACAACCTACAAGACCTTAGCTGCCTCACCTCAACATCATTCATCTTACTAAAAATTTAGCCACTCCTTCTCACATGAAGCCTTACATTTCATGCACAATTACATAGTAACATATACAAAATACCACATTTCTTACCATATTTTACATAAATTCCATAGTTATAAAAGGAAGGACAGGCGCTACCACAGGCAAACTAGGTGTCGCGGTTTCTGTCTTCTCCTATCTGTCACTTCCGCCCCTCCCACACAGGCCTCTGACCTAGACTTCTTAGTTTCAGTCTTCATGTACTACCTAAAATGTTTCTTTACATGTCTAGGGGGGAAAGTGCATAGTGCATATGTCCCTAAGGGGGTAATTTTATAGTCATTTTCGTGCATATGTGGCAATATATGTCCATAAAATGACAACCTCTGCAATCAACAAATAGAAAAGAGCAGAAAAAGACCACAGCCACGGTGAAGTCGTCGTCTATAATCACTCTTGATTAAGGAACCAACTCGGCCAAGTTTCGGCAACCATGCCTGCATCAGAGGTCAGAGTGCCAGTCATGAGCCCAGATATTCAGTGCCAGCTACCAGCATTGGATATCCAGGTTGTGATATTCAGCAGCTGGCTGGATTTCAAACGTGGCTAAAATTAGGACATCCATTTAGCTGTCCTAACTTTAGCCAGGTTAGAATAACTAGCCGACAGCTGAATATTGCCGTTAGCTGGTTATATTCGGATGCCACCTCTGCTGCGCCCCTGGAACTCCCCACTTAGTGGCTGCAATCAGGGATATTCAGCAGCACTATCCATGCCATAGACCTGTAGCCTATTTCCCCTCAGCTGTCTCTTTTCCAAGGGCACTGATATCATCACTGCTCTTCCAGGAAGCTCAGAGAGTGATTTACTGCATGTGGCTGGGGCAGAGGGGGGCACCAGCTTCGTTAGTCGTACAGGACACATTTCTTGCTTGGTACATACGTGTTTTCATCTCACTGATCTGCCAATAGTTTATTAAGGGTTAATCATTTGCTGATTCAAATAGCCAGTGATAAAAAATTTCACTCTTAATTGGGAAAACTAACCATAAATTAAGGGATGTGCCTCGGATGGGTGGGAGTAGGAGGAAGTGGGTGGGAGGGAAAAAATTAATTACCTGTTTATTTTGTTTTAAACATTCTAAAAGACCTTACTACAAGTTAGGGCAAATTAATTCTAATCCTTTAAGCCAAGCCAACAGTTTATGCTTTCAAAGAATTTAAAATATAGAATTTTCCAAATAAGTCCGCAATGTCTTTTGTCCTAAGGCATTAGCAAAGTTATGCTCACTTGCTCGCAGAGGTTTCTTCTGCTATCAGATTCCCCTCAGGAAGAACACATCACCCTCTTCCTTCTGCCAGTTGATCAGCAGCAGTGAGAGTTATCAGCAGAAGGAAATTAGGGAGGGTGGAAGATTCTCGATTGACAAGCAGGATGCGTCATCCACACCTGGTGACGTCCTCCGGGCGGCGCCATAGACAGAAATGCTCTGCAGAGCTCAGAAAGGTAAACCTTTCTGAGAATGTGTAGGTAGCCCAACCTCCCCGGCCCGCCCCTAGCCAGGCCAATCTTTCTTCTTCCGCCTTGCCTTCAAAACGGTCTGCACAGCTCTCCAAACATCCATAATAATAATAGAAGAAAATCAGCTTACAGAAGACAATCACAAAACCGGTTTTAAAAAATGCCCATGATGCGGGAGAAAAATGAACAGCACAGACACACATGTGCACATGACTAGTGCGTCCGGTGCCTAGGAGCCAGCCATCAGGTGGAGGACTGCACCCACTGCTCAAGAATGTCCCCCAGAGCCTGAAAGTCAAGGAGCCATGCTCTGAAGGACTACCTGGCTGCAACACATCAACCCTCTGCAACAAAACCAGCCTGCTGAATCGAGTCTGCCTTCTCCGGGACCATCTCTTACCTCCCCGCTTGCCCCACATTCTCCAGGTCTGGCCATCAACCATACGCTGCCTGCACTGGCCCAGGATGTGCCCCACATGGCCTCCATCTCCAGCCGTTTGGCGGAAGAAGCACCTGCATCATCCGCCCCCTACTCCGGCAGCAGCTCCAGCAACTCCTGTGACCTCTGCTGGCTCTCTCGCAGTCTCTGAACCACAGCAGCATGGCCTGCAAAACACCATCACAGTGCAGACAACGTGGCTGCACCTAGCTCCACCCACCAGACTTCCATTGGCCAGCATCGCGGAAGCAGCTGGGTCAGGATTGGCCATCATCATGGAAGCTCAAGGAGCCCCCGTCGACGTCACTGCACAGACGGAGGGACCTCCCATCAGTGCGACGGAGCAGACCCGAGCTTCACAAGGAGCCCCCGCCAATGTCACCATGCCAATAGAGAGACTCCCTATCAGAGCAACAAAGCAGACTCAGGCCTTAGCAGCACAGCACAGAAGTCTCCACACTGGCCAGCGGATGGCAGCAGAAGCTGTGGCAGACACAGGGATCATGAGAAAAGCAGCGATAACAGAGGTAGAAGGCAGCACAAGCAGAGGAGACACAGGGTTCCAATCCATTCCAGCACTTCCCCCTCGAGCTCTGCCAGCAGACATCACAGGAGGCACTCTCTCCGGGACCAGGTGAGTGCTGACAACTCCGCTGCCATCCTGCAACTCTTCACTCGTCTAGTGGAGTAGACTGCAACCCCATTGTCATCCTCTACCACTGCAGATCTTCCACGCACAGCTCACCCCAATCGAACTGTCCTGTGCCCGGCTCTCCCTGTTTCTATTGCTCCAAGTCCCGCCCAGGCACCCTGACCTCCAGACAGAGTAGAATGGAGAGGATGAGATGGAAGCATTCACACTAGTTCCATCTCCACAAGGGGCACCCTCCCAGAGGAAACCCCCCCAAGCCCTGGCCACGGAGGAGCAACCAAACCAGGAGCTCCCCCCCCCCCCCGAGGACCTTACCTATCCAAAGTTCCTAAGGAAGGTAACAGCAGCCTTAGCCCTGGCACCCATGGACACGTCTGAGGAAAAGGAGCCTGAGGTTCTTAAGTACTGCAATGCACCAAAACTGAAAATTGTCATGCCCATCCACCAGAAACTACGGGACAACCAAGTAAAACTGTAGCAGACACCCGCCTTGTGCCATGCCTGCTCCAGAAAACTGAAAACCAAGTACCAGGTCCAGCCTACACCAGGATTCATCAAAGCGCAACTCCCCCACCAGTTCATTGTCGTATCCTTGGCCTTGAAAAGAGTAAAATCCTTACGTACACATGCCAACGACCTGCCAAGTCTTTCAAGGGGCCACGCTCAGCGCCAAGATTGCAGCACATCAATTCCAACACGTCCTGTTCCAGGACATTCTAATGGCAAACCTGAGGAGCTCCATCTCAGCCCTACCAAAGGAGTCCCATGCAACAGTCTCTGCCACTCTCACAGACCTCGCCAAGTGCAGCAAACACCTGGTGAGCATGGCCTTCAACGCCTTTGATACAGCCATCAGGACCGCCGGCACTGCAATCTCTGCTAGGCAGTGGACATGGCTGAGGGCCTCCGGACTACAAGAGGACATCTACGTCCAGACTGCAGACGCCCCTTGCGGGGGCGAATCTCTCTTCGGTGACAAGGTCGATGACACAGTGAACAACATGAAGGAACATTGTACCACCTTGCAGGCGTTGGCAGAAGGTGGACTTGAGTACCATTCCAACTCCCATAAGGGTGGCTACCACCGCAAACCTTATTACCCCTCCAAGAGATACACCTCCAACTGCAAGTAGCAGGCCCCACAATATAAACAACATATTTACCAAGAACCCTCCCACCAGAAGCAACATCAAAGGGAGCGCAAACAGAAGAAGCAGACGGCCCCTCATGCAGGGAAGAACACTCCCTCCTTTGGACAAACACCTGTCAGCTTTTCTGCATACTTGGGAGGGCATCACAACAAACAAGTGGGTCCTCCAAATCATCTGGGAGGGATACCACATCTGTTTTTCTTCTCCAACCTGTCAATGATCTCGACCTGTCAGTGAGACACTGCCGCACCTTGTGTCTTGCATGACAACAGAACTCATACATCTGTTGGTGTCCCAAGCAATTGAGCAGGTCCCTGCAGACAAAGTCAACACTGGCTTCTACTCCAGGTACTTCCTCATTCCCAAGAAATCAGGGAGGGGGTACGCTTCATCTTGGACCTCTGCAAATTGAACAAATTCATAACCAAGGAAAATTTCTAAATGTACTCCTTCCTCCTCCCACTCATACAGACTGAGGACTAGCTAGCCTCTCTGGACCTACAGGAGGCCTACACACATCTCACAGAAAATATCTCCACTTCATGTGCTGGGTCATCACTACCAATACTGGGTCCTCCCCTTCGTCCTGTCTCTAGCACCACGTGTCTTCACAAAATGTGTGGCCGTGGCAGCAGCACACCTCCGCAAACAGGGCATCGACATCTTCCCATACCTAAATGATTGGCTTTTTTCTGCACCTTCAGCTCAAGAGACCCAGTCAGCAGTGCAGAGGACCATGGCCCTGCTATTCACCCTGGTGTTCTTGATGAAACCCTCCCAACATCTGGAATTCATTGGTGCAGTCATCAACAGCTGTGCCTCAAAAGCCTTCCTTCCAGCACAATGGGTGAGCATGATCACCTCACTAGAACGAGACCTTTCCACTACCAAACAGACCACCACATGGTCCAACCTATGCCTTCTGGGGCACATGACAACATTGACACCAGTCCTTCCCCTAGCAAGATTGCATGTGCGCAACATCCAGTGGCACCTACGCATGCACTGGAGGCAGCACTTCTAATCTTTGACCACATGCATCCCTTTAGACTCTCGGGTCCAGAAGGGCCTCTGCTGGTGAACCAAGCCCAACAACCTCACGGAGGGCAGGGACGTAAGCCAACAAAATCATCACATTGTGGTGGCCACAGATGCATCTCCGCAGGATGGTGAATCCACCTTCTACAACTCAGCACCCAAGGGGCATGGACTATGAAGGAGAGGTCTCTTCACATCAACCTACTCGAACTGAATGCCATCAGGTAGGCGCCGAAGGCCTTCCAGATGCACCTAGAGGAGAAAATGTATATGTAAAAAGTTAAAAAGTTCTTGTTCAATGTAATGTTATACGAACGTATACAAAACTGTTAAATTGTTCCATGTAAACCGCCCCTGATCTCTGGAAGGGGCGGTATAGAAGAAATAGATAAATAAATAAATAAATAAAACAGTCTTGATCCAGACAGACAATCAAGTGGCCATGTTCTATATCAACAAGCAAGGGCGGAGCAGAGTCCCGCTCCCTTTGCAGGGAGGCACTCATGACCTGGTCCGCGTGCTCTCCAGTGGTTGCCAGCTATGAGCCTCCTATCTCCCAGGCAAGCAGAACACCCTGGCAGACAGATTAAGCCACCAGTTGGAGCTCCACGAGTGGACCCTGCAGCCAGGGGTCACCGAATCCATCTTCCAGCGCTGGGGGACATTGCAGCTTGACCTGTTTGCCACAGAACAGAATGTGAAGTGTCACCTCTTCTGTTCAAAGCGCCCATCATCCAAGAGCATAGCCGTATATGCATTTGACGCGTACTGGGGGGAGTGGTCACTAACATATGCTTTTCCCCCACCCCACTGATCTCAGCCACTCTGCAATGGATTATCAGGGACAAAGCACAGGTCATCTTGATAGCACCCCACTGGCCCCACCAGATATGGTTCCCCCTCCTACTCCACCTCGCCCAGGAACTGCTGATGCGGCTCCCACTGAGACCGGACCTTTTTACCCAGAACAACGGGAGCACACTACACCCAACCTGCAAGCCCTTGCACTGACAGCCTGGAGGTTGAGTGGCTGACTTGCTTATCTCTCACCCTGCCCAAGGAGGTGCAGCACGTCGTCCTAGTGGCCAGAAGACCATTCACACGGAAATCCTACGGCCTTACCTGGAAGCATTTCAGCATCTGGTGCACTTCCCGCAGGCTAGACCCGACCACTTGCCCGGTCACGAAGGTCCTTCAATACCTCACCTCCCTTTTCGAGCTTGGCCTAAAAACTCAATCTGGCATGGTCCACCTCTCAGCGATAGCGGCCTTCCACTATCATGCGGATAAGGCCAGCAACAGCTTCATCGCCACGCTGCCAATTGTCACCCGTTTCATGAAAGGCCTAACAAACCTGAGTCCCCTTGCCAGGCCACCAATACCACCCTGGGACCTCAACATCTCCTACAGCAGCTGATGAAGGAACCCTTCGAGCCGCACTAGTCTATGGCTCTAAAGCATGCATCTTGGAAAACATTCTTCCTGGTTGCAATCACATCCACTAGGAGAATCAGTGAGCTGCAGGCCCTCGTGTCTCACCCAACGTACACACAGCTCCACCATGACCAAAATTCATCCCGAATGTGGCATTAGCATTCCACATCAACCAGTCTATTGAGCTGCCCATGTTCTACCCAGAACACCATACCTCCACAGAAGAGCAGAGGCTGCACACCCTCAACTGCGTCAGGGCCCTGCACACCTACATCCACAGGACGGAGCCCCTACAACAAGGGACCCAACTCTTCGTGTCCTTTGATCCCAACAGGCTGGGATGGCCCATCACAAAAAGGACTCTATCACAGTAGATATCGAACTGTGTCGCCTACTGCCATAACAGGGCAGGCGTGCAGATGGGGACCAAAGTTGGGGCGCACCAGCTCCGGGCACTGGCCACCACCATCGCAAACCTGTGCTCGGTGCCGGTGACAGACATATGCAAGGCCGCCACCTGGTCCTCAGTGCACACCTTCCAGAGACACTACTGCCTGGACCTCAAAGCACAGGCAAATAGCTCCTTTGGCCAGATGGTCCTCACCGCAGCCACCATCAGGACAGAGAGAGCGGTGGACACACCAACTACAGTATGATGAAGACACTTGGCACTACCACAGGACTCCACTGGTCACCGAATGCAGTCAAGTGTACCATTTGCACAGCATTGTTTGCACAGACCCTGAGGACAACAATATGTTGTCACATTGCACTACGTCGCACTATGTCCGATGACGTTTACACTATGTTCTAGACGTATACTCTATGTTGTGACAAGTTCGCACTATGTTTGAAGTTTGCACTGTGTTCGTATTATGTTTGAAGTTTGCACTATGTTTGTCTTTAGCCAGTCTGGCTGTTATTGCCTGAATACAATAAAAACTTGAAACCACAGTACAGCTATGAGGTTTGTTCCCTCATGAGGTCTGTTCCCTCAAAGTAACCGTCACCTCTTTCCTCTCCACCATAGCACACACAAGGCGCAGGCTAGGGAGGCACCAGGTGTGTCTGGCACATCCTGCTTGTCCATAGAGAAAGCGAGGTTACTTACTTGTAACAAGAATTCTCCATGGATAGCAGAATAAGTCAATCACACGAGCCTGCCCACCTCCCCTGGAAGAGGTCAGCCTCGACCCGGCACGCAGCCTAGCCAAAGAGGCATAGCTTCGATCACACTGACCTGGCTAGGGGTGGACCGGGGAGGTTGGGCTACCTACACATGCTCAGAAAGGTGTACTTTTCTGAGCTCTGGAGAGCACTTTCATCTATTGCGCCGCCCGGGGGGATGTCACCAGGTTGGCTGACTTATCCTGCTGTCCACCAAGAACCCCCATTATAAGTAAGTAACCTCGCTTTATGGATTGCACAGGGGGAAAGAACTGGATCCTGCCTCCTAGGATTCCATGGGGAAAATAGATAATTCCATAGAACAGTCAAATTTTAGAGCCCTTGCCATGGAGTGGGACTGTGGGAGACTAGTAATACCAGGTTTACCCAACTATAGTTAACTAATAGCATTGTTCCTTCACATTTTATTGCTTTGGACTCTGCATGCAGTTTGGGTGACAGAAATGTGTTATCAAGCCATCCACCTTAATCATAGCTACATGTAGATTTTAGACGTAGTACATTCTTTAGCATGTTTTGCTCCTGCTTAGATGAAGGATGATATATACATCCAAATTAGCAGCAGGCAGTGATAAAACTTCCCAATCACAAGATCTTTCAAGTGGTCCTTATATGCTTTCCTGGCAGCCAGCATTTTCTGTGAAAATCACATTTTTCATTGCCAGCACAGATGTGAGAAAACATCTTCAGATGAACACAGAACAAACACAGGCTATCTCTGTGTATATGTTATGCTTTTACTCTTTTGAAGTAGGCAGACTTATGAAAGGCAGCAGATTAAAGAGCTGATGTTTTCGTGGAGAGTGAAGAACAGCAACTGCCAGTTGTGTTTATTTGCTGGGAGCTATGATTTATGCATCCTCATTTACAGCTAATAGAATGAATTGGGGCTTCTGACCTTAGATGATCCCTAGTGGAACTAAGACTATTTCCTTCATGGAGAGGATAAAGAGGAAAAGGATGAGTTGTTCTCCCTTTCGTTTATAACATACATATTACACTTAGTAAATATAGGCAGGGAACAAAAAAACTACCGTGTGCATATTCAGCAGTACTCCTGTACAGTTTAGACTGGAATTCAGGCAGCCTTTTAAAAAGCGTTTATTGCTTGTATAATCCAGCAGTTTTTCAGATGCCTGTTTCTGGGCATCTGTTTCAGGCACCATTCACCCAAAGCCAAGGAGGTTAACCCATTATATGCAACTTCCAGGGAGCTTCTTCTGCATTTTGCCCGCCCCCCAGAGCTCAGTTCACAGCAGTGGTCCTTGAGAGGCAAAATGGCTTCTCCTTTCTGGTACAAGTAGGCTGTATGTCCAGCTGACATGTGTCACTGATGCACAGTGGTTAGGAATACCTCTCAGCAGGTGTCAGCTCACCACATTTTAACATTTCAAACACACAGAGGACCAGATGGCTCCTTGAATGGGAATGTGTTTGTGGCAGCTTCACAGCATTTTCTTGCCTTCCTAATAAATATCTTGAGGTGCTTGGCAAGCTTTTATATCTGCTTTGTTATAGTAATACTTGTTCTGTGCTATCTAGTGAAGCTTAGCTGCAACTTAGGGGTACTAGAGTGGTTAATTGTCAGATAATTCCTAGTCAATGTTAATCTTTTGTGTGTAGGGAGGGGAGGGGGGAGTTTGACACTCTCTGTGGGGACAAGCTGATACTTTGACCTCTACTGGATGACAGAGTCAACACTGTTGTCAATTCTTAATTAACAGTTGGCTGCAGATATCATGGGTGAATTGAAAGTTATTACACTAGCGACAAGAATAAAATTTCCTGGCATTAGTCAAGAAATCTATTTAGTCCAATAAAAAGGTATCACTATTTCTTTTTTGTTTAATATATATTTCTGAGACTAAAACCAGCATGATGGCAGCATTTGGAACAGTGCTAGAATTTGATGCTTCAGTAATTGGTTGGAGTATGTGAAATACTGAAATATTATTTTTAAGGCTAACCAAATCACTGATGAAGTCCAGCAGTGGTCCCTTATTCTCAGTTTACGGTAAGAAACATCAACTTCGATTTGATTTCTCTACTTGAGTGAAACTAAAGGATTGTACTGAAACAGCAGCAACAAGCGTTCAGTGTAGTAGGCCCAGAGTGCTGGAATAAATTACCCCTTTGCTTGAGATCAAAAGCTAATCTTCTAAATGTCAGAAAATGTGTAACAACCTCTCTCTTTCTTGTAGAGTGCTGATGTAATTGAAGGATGGAGATATTCATAGACCTTTTCGTCATCTTTTGATAAAGGTATTATTATTCCTTCTTGTGCTTTACTTTTATTTTTTTCTTACTGTAATTGTTCTTATTCTAATGGTAAACTATTCTGAATGATGTAAATCACTAAGAAGGTATATAACAAATGTCTAAATAAATACAATCTGATTGAGAATACACCCTCGGGAAGCTTCCATTATGTGGGCACCATAAATTACAATCCAACAGGTTTTACAAAGAAGTGATGGTATTGCCACCACAGGGTCATGTTGCTTGATCTTGCCCCTCAATAGTTCAAGCTTTCAAGAACTAACCTAGAAATCGGATTAGCTAGTTAGGCTCAGAGGAATCTATGACAAAGAGAAAAGAGCATATTACCTTCATAAAGTGGCACACTGTTATTAACCTTCAATTTTGGTTCCTGTTACTGTAAATGGCTAACGGGTGGCAAAAGGCAGGACATGGAGCTGCTTTCTCAGTAATGGCAGAAGAATTCTTTTGTTATCCTGGCCTCCAGAGGAATCACAAGAACTGGGAACAAATAGCCCAGGTCTAAAACATTAGCGGGAGCTAGGATTCATCTTCATCTTTAACCAGTCTAGAAACATCTAGGACCAGTTGACTACCAATAGCTAACATCATTATGCAACATTCCTTCTTGCTTTAGACTGTGACCTTCAGAGTCTCCATGAGGGTGTAGTAACCTCACTATTTTCTCCCTTAGTATTTCAAATCCTTGACATGGCTGGCTGGGGAAGAAAGTCCTCCTATTTGGTGCCCTTAACCTCAACTGCAGCTGCTATCTCTGGTATGCTGGCATTGTTGAGACCTTTAAGTGTGACAGCTGAGGAATGATCAAGCTAGCTGAGTGAATCTACAAAAGATAAGATTAGATTAGCGAAACTACAAAAGATCAGAGAAGCTAGAGAAAAAAAACAGGTAACAATAATAACCAACAAATCCTTGTATAGACTGGGTAACTATCTTCAGGATGTATTACAGAAGCCCACTTTCTGAATGCCACGATGGACTGTTTTTTGTTCAGTATTCACGGTATTACCTACCAGCAGCATTTCTGGCATGTGCAATTATACCTTCACAGATGAAGTCTAATGTTCCATGACATATTATAAGGTCTGGAGTCACCTCAGTAGCAGTAACACAAACTTTCCACTACCAGGCACTTTAGAGAAAATGTAAAACCTACCTACAAAAACTCATGCTAAACCTACAATATATAGCAAACCTGCCATGCCAAAGCAGCACTAACTCCCAGGACTCAAAAAACACCAAATATTCTGTTAAGTTAGATCTTCGAACATCAGTTCACTTCCTACTGGTAAAATAAAACAAGTCAAACTGCTAACCTACGCAAAAACAAAGTTCTAGTAAAATAACTCCTGTCACACATGCAGAGCACAGACAACCCCTCATCAAATAGGGGTACCAATTGGTTCCCTATTTTCAGAATAGGTTGATCCAGTCCTGGTTACCCCATTGCATTCCCTAAGAAAGGTAAGGCTGCAAAATCTCTAAATGCAGTGGGGTAAACCCAGATATGGATCAGTTTATGCTGAAAATACGGAGCCAGTTTGCAATCCACCAGATTAACAAGGAAGAACACATTAGGAATAGAAACCTCAAGCAGCCAGGCTATGCATATAGCGCAACAGTGGAGTAAGAAACAGAAATGTATTTCTTTTCCTACTGTGCCAAATAGAGACATCAACATGCACATTCCCAAAGACGGCATAGTCCAATCAAGAAATTTAAGGGGGGGGGGGTCACCATTGTCTGGGCAGTTTATTTTTCTACTCTTGTAGGATATGATTTTTGTTTTCTGCTTCGAGCTCTTTCTTGTCTTGTATTGTTTTACATGTTTTTCCTTTTTCTGTTGCTTCTCTCTCCTGTTTGCTTCCTTTCCTTTCCTATATTTCTCTGACTTTGATCTAGCCCTTCTCTTCTCCCTCATCTCCTCCCCAAGTCATTGCTTCCCCGCTCTCCCATATCCCCTTCTGTCTTTCACACACTCCCTAGCCTCCCCATTTCTACCCTCTGAACTCAAGCCCTTGCCAGCCCTCATATATATGTTTTCTTCTACCTTTCATTTCGTCACTAGCTCAAGCTTCTTCTCTGACACTCACCCCCTCCCCTGGCTCTGGTCCCTCTCTTCTGTCATCCTGGGTCCTCTCTTCTATTTCGTGTTCCCATTCTTGTCCCCTCTCCCTCCTTTCCATCCCATCTCAGGTATAGTCTCACTTTCTCTGTCCCCTGCCACCCCCAAGTAAATCTCCCTTGCCTGCCCTCCACCACCTCATTCACCAGTCTCATTCATTCTGCCCCCATCCCCCCCCATCCACTGTAGGTCTCCCTCTCCCTGTTCCTCCACCATCCATGAAGATCTCCTGCTCCCTTCTCCCATCTACCATGTTGCATAGGTCTCACTTTCTCTGCCCCATGTAGATCTCATTTTTATTGTCACTCCTCATTTCTCAGTACTTCCTTTTTACTATACACCCCCCCCCCCCCCCACTCTCCAGTGGCTGGAACCTAACAGCAGTGCTTTGCCAGGCAGCTCTGTAGCCAGCAAGAGGAATGATGCACTCTCTTTCTTTAATCCAGCATTCCACTTCCATCCTTTTACCCCTCCCCCTCCAGTCCACCATCTTCCTTCATATCTCACTGGTTCAGTATCCACACTTACAGCACCCACATCTGATTCTTGGTCCAGCATCTCCCTTCCATGACGATCTCCAGATCCATCATCTCCCTTCTATGAAGCCACTCGTGGTGCAACACCCCCTTTCAAATATCAACCACTCCCTTGTAGGTCCAGAAACTCCCTTCCAGTCCCTTCTCCTGCCACATCTCCCTGGGACCTGTGACAGTGGTGGCAATGAAGCAGCATCACAAGGACTCTAAACCCCTGCGCAATGCACCCTAAAAGTTTGGATGCGTTCTGCTCATAGACGAACAAGAAGCCTGCACTGGAGGGGACAGCACATTGAGATTCAGAGTCCCCCGCCACTGCTTCTTTTCTGTTTCATTTGCTATTAACACCACCACAGATCCCAGGGAGATTTGGCAGTGATGGCAGTAAGGGTGAAAGCAGGAGGAGATTGGAAGAAAGATTAGACAGAGCTGCCACTGCAGGGGCACCTGCTGCTGCCTCCTTCACCAAAATATGGAGCTCTAAACTACTGCTTAGTTTGCCTAATGATAGCACCAGGTCTTATAAAACAGGAGTTTGCACCAAAGGTGTGAGCGATATGTTGCCAGGATCCATTCTTGGTCTAGTTCTTTACAACATTTTTGTAAGAAATACTGTGCAAGAGTTATCAGGAAAGCTTTCCCTTGTTGCGGATGATATCAAAACCTGCAACAAGATAGATGTCTTGGAAGATCTTGAGAGCTTCTCTAACACAACTACGCAGACTTGAGAAAAAGTGGCGCCGATCGCACTCCACTGAAGATTTGACCACCTACCAACTTCACCTTTCAATGCACAGAGAAGCAATCTCAATGAAAATGAGACAACACCACACCGACACTCTGAAGAGATCTCTGAACAAACCACGGGATCTTTTCAACTTGGTACAAGCCCTTTCAAAGGAACCATCTCCTGATCAACATGTGGATATCCAACCACAAAAATTCGCTGAATACCTCCAATCAAAGATCATACAGACCGACAAAATCTCATCAGCCTCATTTCAAACACCTACTGAAATAACCCCCTTGCTCGAATTCTCCACACCATCCCGAAAAAGCATCGAAGATACAATAGCCTCCCTCAATACCTCCACAGCTCAAACGGACCCTTGCCCAGCATTCTGGATTAAGGAGTTACGCAAGGAGTTCAGCCCAGTCATCGCAAAACTAATAAACCTTTCTTTCACCACTGGGTCCTTCCCCACAACACTCAAACAAACCTCAATCAGGCCCTTATTGAAGAACCCCAAACTCGATCCTCAAAAGGTCGATTCTTACAGACCAATAGCTAGTATTCCCCTACTAGCAAAGATAATTGAGAAAGAGGTACAAAGGCAAATTCAGGATCATATAGACTCCACAGCTCCTTTAGATCACTGCCAACACGGGTTCAGAGAGTATCATGGAGTCGAGACCCTTCTCACATTTCTATTTAACAGCATACTCACAGGCGTTGATGACATTAGACAAGGCTTTGTGCTCATCTTTTTAGACATTGCTGCGGCCTTTGACTCGGTACATCACGAGCTCCTTCTTGGGCGGCTGAAAGAAAAGGGAATCTGCAATACTGCACTTGCTTGGTGCAAGTCCTACCTAGATGGTAGGTGGCAATACGTTAAATCCGGTTCAGAAGAATCAAAACATTTCCATCAAACACAAGGTGTGCCTCAAGGATCTTCATTATCATCTCTATTATTTAACATATACATGCAGCCCATCTGCAATATCATTAGATCATTTAACGTGAGCTGTCTGATATACGCAGATGACATCCTCTTATATATGCCTTTCTCGACTGTGCAAATGGACCTTACACCACTTGTAGAATGCTTCAATGCAATATCAGACTGGCTACAATCACAAAACCTCCGTATCCAGCACAAGAAAACGGAGGTACTGTTCATCTCCAGAGATCCCAACTTTATTCCACCATCTCATGTAAGAGTCAAGGAAGCTGAACTACAAACCAAAGAAACAATAAAATACTTGGGGGTCACCTTAGACCAACATCTGAACATGAAAACTCATATAAGCAACATAGTCAAAGCTGTATATTTCAAAATCCGCTCACTCAGGCATCTGCGCTCCCTACTGGACCCAGATGATTTCCGGACCATATATCAAGCTCTGATCCTGCCGCATTTTGACTTTGCTAATTCCATTTTACAAGGTCTCCCTCATTCCACTTTACACCCTTTACAACTGGCCATGAATGCTGCAGCAAGAATCCTCCATGGTGCATCCAGAAGTGAACATGTTACTCCTATTCTGAAACAGTTTCACTGGCTACCAATACACGGAAGAATTATCTTCAAAACTTTACTTCTCTCATTCAAGGCCATCAACCGCATTTCCTCTACTGCACTTACTGATCTGATCCAAACCGTGCCACCCAACAGATCCAGAAGATCAACAGCATCAAATCTACTATTAACACCGAAGATGTTGACCAAATGCAACTGTACAACGGCAAACAGAGCCTTCAGTCTTTACGTCCCCAAATGCTGGAATGCATTACCATCTGACATTCGAGCTATTGCAGACCTAACTAAATTCAGGAAGGCAATCAAGTTTCACCTATTCTGCCAATTCTACCCAGCCAGCAATGGAACCTAAAATACCCACCTAATAACACCCAATCTAAGCCTTTACCACAGTCCCAAGCTCCTTCCTGCAGATCAGACAAATTCCGTCCTAAAGTAAGCATTATGTTAAATATAACTCAGTGCAACTAAAATTTCATGTATATAATCCAACCCTGTTATTTAAGTGACCCCTCATGTATATAGTTTAACCCCATTATCCAAGTTGTTATTCCTGTTCTATGTAAAACCAAACAAATTGTGTTTAGGTTGTTTTTGTTATACTGTAAACCGCGCTGATACCGAATAGTGCGGTATATAAGCAACTGTAATAATAATAATAATAATAATAACATAAGAAGATATCTAGCAAAGCTTGAGGAATGGTGCTGGCAAAAGCCAGATGTCTGCCTAGGTGCATAGGAAGAGGAATAGCCTGCAGGAAAAAGGAGGCGATAGTGCCTCTGTTAGAGTGTACAGTATATAGTGAGACTTCATTTAGAGTACTGTGCACAGTTCTGAAGACCGAACCTTCAAAAGGATATTTTATTAAATATTTGGCTGTCTTTGAATGCTTTTAATTATGGAGAGACAATCTGGAGGGATTTTCTAATTAGGAATTTGTAAATTTATTTTATTTAGACAGTATCCTTCAATCAAAGTGGTCACAACACAATTGGGGATACATTTAACACATACACTAATACTTACAGGGAACATGGGCAATGGAGTGTTAAGTGGCTTGCCCAAGACCACAAGGGGCACCTGTGGGACTAGAAACCCCAGTCCTTCCGGCCCAAGGTTGCTGTCCTCTAGTGGGATTTGAACCCCCGACCTTCCGGCCTGAGGTAACTTGCCCCAACCACTAGGCCACTCCTCCCTAATGGCAGAAGGGATGATTTTGATGTGTATGTTTTTGTTGTTTAATCAAGTTTGAATCATTTTATGATTGTAAATCACACCGAGTCATTTATGTAATGCAATTCATAAATTTAAATAAAAGGATATAAACCAGATGGAGTTTGTCCAGAGGGCAGCTACTGAAATAGCCAATGATCATCATAAAATGTATGGTATTGGGTACAAACTTAAAGATCTAAAACATACATGCCTTGGAGGAAAGGCAGGATAGGGGAGATGTGATAGAGACATTTAAGTACCTTCAAGCTACGTCTTTTTAAATGGAAAGGAGACTCTGGAACGATTGTTCACAGGATGAGTGTGAAAGGGGTAGACTCAGGATTAATCTAAGGAAATACTTCTATACAGGAAGGGCTGGTTCAACTACTAGACAAACTAGGTGGTCGCTTAGGGCAGCAGCTTCTGGGGGCTGGGGAGGGGGCAGCAGAGCAGCTACAGTCAAAGCAAAGTATGGGTCCTGGCAGCCAGGAGTCCAATGTAGGAGATCATCCAGTGAGAGTGCTGATAGGTGGTGGAGAATTTTGAATGTTATCAGGAGAGTTTTGTACTTGAGTTGACTGCTTATTGGCAGCCAATGAAGGTGGATTAGGAGAGGAGTTACATGTTCATATCTGGAAGCTCCGTAGATGGTTTGTGCTGCAGTATTCAATGCTAATTTTATTTAGCTACATTTATATCCCGCTTTTCACCAGGTCAAAGCAGCCTAACAAAAAAAGGGGGGGGGGGGGAGACAGTAATCAAGTCTACGGAAAAAAGGGGGGGTCCGTCTTCAAGAGGGTCAACATTAATGATTTGAACAGAAAGTAACAGAGTAGACAAAAAGACGTAATTGTAAAGGATGGAAAGAATATCCAGGAAGCCCTTGCAGGATGATATTTGCGTAGTCGAAGAGCGGAGTGATCAGGGCTTGGAAGACAGTGCGGAAGTCAGTAGGCTCCAGTAAGGGAAGGAGATGACGGAGGGAATGTATTTTATGATAGATGGACTTTGTGATATTGCTTATATGGGACTCCATGTTTGGGACTGGTCAAGGGCGACGCCCAGATATCTAACCTCATGATTAGACTTCAGTTCAGCATTCTTAACCTGCAGAGATGTCAGGGGTATGAATGTTAGGACTTTTGTAACAAAAAGGACTTCTGTATTTTTAAAGTTCACTTTCAGGTTGTGCATAGCTAGCCAGTTGGACAGCATTGAAACAGTCGATGATGTCTTTCTCTAATGATCTCTCTCTTCATATGATGTGTCCAAAGTATGAAAGTCGAAGTCTTCTCATCTAAGCTTCTAAAGAAAGCTTAGGTTTGATCTCCTCTAGTACAGACTGGTTTGTTCTTCAGGAAGTCCATGGTATACATAGTATTCGTTGCCAGCACCATAATTCAAAGGCATCAATTTTCTTCCTGTCTATTTTTTTCACTGTCCTACTTTTGCATCCATATGACATTATTGAAAATACCATGGCTTGAATGAGTCAAATCTTTGTATGGAGAGAGACATCTCTGCTCTTGAGAATCTTGTCTAGTTCCTTCATAGCCAATCTGCCAAGAGCAATGTGTCTTCTGATTTCTTGACTGCTTGTTGTTTCTTTATTGATTGATCCAAGTAGGTTAAAGTTGTCCACTATTTCGATTTCTTCACCATCAACGAAGAACATTGATTTTGACAGTTGTCAGGATCTTTGCCTTCTTTACATTAAGGTGCAGGCCCATTTTAAGACTATGTTCCTTTATCTTGAGAAGCAAATACTTCAGATCGTCTTTAACAACTTTTGCTATGCTGATTCCACTTTACTGGCTGAAAGTGATGAGTCTTCCACCAATCTTCACGTCTCGGTTGTCTTCATACAGTCCTTCTCTGATGATTTGTTTTGCATATAAATTAAACATGTAGGGGGAAGTATGCAGCCTTCTCATACACCTTTGCTGATTTTAAACTATTCTGTTTCTCCTTGTTCCGTTCAAACTGTTGCTTCTTGATCAATGAAAAGGCTGTGCAAGAGAACAATCAGGTATTCTGGTATACCCATGATTCTTAATGTGGCCCAGAGTTTTTCATGGTTTACACAGTCAAAAGTCTTGCTGTAGTCAAAAAAAGACATATAGATATCCTTTTGGTATTCTTTAATCTTTTTAAGGATCCATTTCACATCCGCAATGTCGTCTCTTGTCCCTCCGCCTTTCCTGAACCCTGCTTGCAGTTTTCGTTCCAGGTATGGTTGTAGTGTCTGCTGAATAATCTTCAGTAGAATCTTGCTGGCATGTAGAATTAGAGTGATTGTACGATAATTTCCACAGTCAGTTGGATCACCTTTCTTTACTATTGGTATAAACACAGATCTTTTCCAGTCAGTTAGCCATGATGTTGTCTTCCAAATTTCCTGGCAGAGCCTTGTAAGTATGGTAACAGCTGCATCCAATTGCTGTAATACTTCAATGGGAATGCCATTAATGCCAGGTACTTTGTTCTTTGATAAGATGTCAATGCTGCTTCGACTTCTTCTTTCATCACCAATGGTTCCTGATCATAAAGTACAGGTTGAAACAGCTGTTGGTCCACTTGATCTTTATCATATAATGACTTTGTATATTCTTTTCACCTTTTCTTGATCTTCTTAGCATCATTCAACATGGATTCTTGAGCATTTTGTAACATTTCAATTGAAGACTGGAATTTTTTCTTTAACTCTCATAGCTTTAGAAAAGCCGATATTGTTCTTCCTCTAATAGTTTCTGCTTCTATTTCCTTGCATACATCATTGTAGCACTTCTCCTTGTCTTGCTGCACGTTGGAAATCTCTGTTGAGTTCTCTGATTGCCGCTCTTTCTCCTCTGGCTTTAGCTTCTCTGCATTTCTGAGCAATTTTCAGAGTTTCTTCGGTCATCCATTTTGGCCATTTTTGCTTTTTTACCCTTTGTAGAGACTTCTCACTTTCTTCTGACACGATCTTCTTGATGTCATCCCATAACTTCTAAAGCTCTGTCATTTGTATCTAAAGCAGCAAATCAAATTTGTAGGCAGTCTTTAAATTCCGGTGGTATATTCCCAAGGTCATATTTTGTTACATTCATGAGTGGCTTGCTCTTTTTCAACTTTAGCTTGAGTTTGCATACTAGTAGTTGGTGATCTGTACCACAGTTAGCTCCAGGTTTTGTCTTTGTTACTGGTAACCCGATGGAAAACTCTCCTGTCGGGGGAAGGCTCATTCTTTTAGACCAAAGGTGGCCCCTCATAACCTCAGACACTTGGGTTCTGCAAATTGTCCAAAGCGGTTACAAATTACATCTATTTGACCTATCTCTAAATTGCCCTCCCCCCTTCCGAGGGAGCATCATATCAACTCTCTGCTTCAGGAAATGCTTCAGAGAGAAATCATCATCCTCTTGGGGGATCTTGTGATCGAACTCGTGCCAGCAAAGAGGGCAAGGGTTTTTATTCCCGATATTTCCTGATCCCCATGAAAACAGGGGAATGCCACCCCATCCTACCATTGCCTACCATTACTCTTGTATATAGTCAAAATTGCATATAGTTAAGATGTCTGTAATTGTATGTTGAACAGAGTTGATACCACTGTTATAAGGCAGGTTGAATTTTGTTCCATGTAAATTGCCTTGACCCTGAGAAAGAGTAGTTACTCACCTGTAACAAGTGTTCTCCAGGAGCAGCAGGAATCAGTCCTCACTTATGGGTGACATCGACATCGATGGAGCCCCCATGCGGAGCATTTCCCCAGCTTTCTAAAAAAGCCTTTGGGAATACTGCACGCATGCGTGGTCCCCTTCCCGCCTAAAGGTGCCATCTTGCTCAGTCTAATGACATAGCTAAAAGACAGCACACAAAAATGTAAAAATGAACTATGTACAACTGCAACTCCCAGGGGTGGAGGGAGGGTTGTGAGGACTGATTCCTGCTGCTCCTGGAGAACACCTGTTACAGGTGAGTAACTACTCTTTCTCCAGGACCAAGCAGGAAGTCAGTCCTCACTTATGGGACTCCCCAGCTTCAGGCTACCGGGGACCCAGAGCTGAAAAATGAGCTCCCTCTAGCCGCAGCATCAGAGAAAGGATTTCACTGAAACATACCCCCACCGGCAGTCCAACCAGAGGGCTGGAGGGTAGGAGTTGCTTAAACCTCAAAGAGATTACGGAGCACTGCCTGACCGAAAGCACTGTCCCTACGGGATTCCCTCTCCAGGCAGTAATGGGCTGCAAAAGTCTGGCTTGAGGACCAAGTTGCAGCCCTGCAGATGTCTGCCAACGGTACAGAGCAGAGATGAGCTACTGAGGCAGCCATTGCCCTGACACAGTGGGCCGTGACCCGACCCTGCAAGGGAAGGTCAGCTGCCCTGTAATCCCAGGTGATACAGTCAGCCACCCAGATGGACAAGATACGCTTGGAGACAGGTAACCCCAAGTTATTGGGGTCAAAAGTTCCGAAGAGCTGAGTAGCCCTCCTATGCCCCTGTGTACGTTCAATGTAGAAGGATAAGGCCCTCCTACAGTCCAGGGTATGCAGGACTGTCTCAGCCCGGCTGGCATGGGGCCTAGGGAAGAACGTTGGAAGAACCACCTTCTGGTTGAGATGGAAAGAGGAGACAACCTTTGGGAGGAACTTAGGATGAGTCCTAAGGACTACCCTGTTCCTACAGAAGCGAGTGTAAGGCCTGTCACAGACCAGGGCTTGAAGCTCACTCACTCGCCTGGCCGAGGTCAGGGCCACAAGGAATAGAGCCTTCCAAGAAAGGAAGCGGAGAGGACATGTAGCCATCGGCTCAAAAGGTGGGCGAGTCAGTTGCTGCAAGACCACATTCAGCGCCCACTCAGGGGCCGGTGGACGGAGAGGAGGCTTGAGCAAGAGCAAGCCTCTGAGAAACCTGGACACCAAGGGGTGAACCGACAGAGAGTGTCCTTCCACCAATGAGTGGTGAGCTGCTAGAGCAGAGAGGTGGACCCGAACCGAATTGGACTTAAGGCCCTGATTGGACAAGTGCTGTAGGTACTGAAGCACTACTGGTACAGTGCAGGCGAAAGGATCCTCCTTGCGCTGCTGACACCACAAGGAGAACCTTCTCCACTTCAGGGCATAGGTTTTCCTGGTGGATTGCTTTCTAGAGGCCAAGACCACCTCTTCCACTTCCCGAGGTAGGCCCCAGGGAGCTAACACTACCCTTGCAGCCTCCAGGCCATCAAATTGAGAGATTTGAGATTGAGGTGCAGAAGGGAACCCTGATCCTGAGAGAGAAGATTGGGTTGCAACCCCAGAGGCAGTGGTGTGTCCACTACTAGTTGAAGCAGAAGTGGAAACCAGGGCTGCCTCGGCCACCTGGGAGCTACCAGAAGTACAGAGGCCTTGTCCCTTAGAATCTTGAACAAGGTTCGGGCCACCAGAGGCGTGGGAGGAAATGCATACAGGAGGCCCTGGGACCAAGAAATCAGGAAGGCATCCGCTGCTAACCTCGGGGGATGCGGTTGCCTGGAACAAAACCTGGGCAGCTGCCGGTTCAGGGGACTGGCAAAGAGATCTATGGATGGAAGTCCCCATCTCAGGAAAATTTTCTGAACCACTAAGGGGTGCAGTTGCCACTCGTGGGGTTGCAGAACCCTGCTCAACCTGTCTGCCAGGAAGTTCTCCTGGCCAGGGAGATAAACAGCCTTGAGAAACATGTTGTGTTTGAGAGCAAAAGAGCAAAGGGCCTGTGCCTCTCGACACAGGAGCCTGGACCCCGTGCCTCCCTGTTTGTTCACATAAAACATGGCCACTTGATTGTCTGTCTGTACCAGAACAGACTGGTGAGCCAAGGTGTGAGAGAAGGTTTTGAGGGCTAAGCGAATAGCCCGGAGTTCCAGAAGGTTGATCTGCTGTGTGGCCTCCCATGGAGACTACAGGCCCTGGGTGCACCTGTCCAAACAATGTGCACCCCAGCCCTGCAAGGAGGCATCGGTCGTCAACACCACTGTGGAAACAGGCAGCTGAAAAGGCACCCCCTGTAGTAAGTTGGGGGGGTGTAGCCAACACTGTAGGGAGTTCAGGAATGGTTTGGACATCCGTACTTTGTCTGTGAGGCTTCCTGTGGCTTGCTTCCCTGAGTTCGGAGACACCACTGTGCAGGCCTCATGTGAAGGCGGGCATTGGGGGTCACATGCACTGTCGATGCCATGTGGCCCAGGAGCTTTAGAAAGAATCTGGCAGATACCTGTGGCCTGCTCAGAAACTGGTTTGCCAAGTCTATGAGCCTTTGAGCCCTGTCTCTTGGCAAGTAAGCCTTTGCTTGCAGGGAGTCCAGCCTTGCCCCTATGAACTCTAGGTTCTGGGAGGGGAGCAAAGTGGACTTTGCGAAGTTTATGACAAAACCTAGGTGTTGAAGGAGGGAGACAGTTCTGAGGGTGGCTTGCCTGGCCTCCTGGGAAGTCTGACCCTTGATGAGCCAGTCATCCAGGTAGGGGAAGACAAAAACACCCTGATTCCTCAAGTAGGCCGCCACTACCGCCAGGCACTTTGTAAAGACCCTTGGGGCGGAGGTCAGGCCAAAGGGCAGTACTCTGTACTGGTAATGGTTTCCTCCCACAAAGAACCTGAGGTACTTTCTGTGGTCTGGATGAATGAGGATGTGAGTGTACGCATCCTTCAGATCCAAGGAGCATAGCCAATCTCCCTGCTTGAGGTAGGGCAGAAGTGTTCCAAGAGTAAGCATCTTGAACCCTTCTTTCTCCAAGAACTTGTTGAGATTCCTGAGGTCGAGAATAGGCCTGAGGCCCCTGGTTCTCTTTGGTACGAGGAAGTACCTGGAGTAGAACCCGTGACCTTGCAGGTGGGGAGGTACAGGCTCCACCGCCTGGTCCAGAAGCAGATCTTGAAGTTCTTGAAGGAGGAGGTCTGTGTGCAGAGGAGGTCTTGGAGGCTCTCCTGGGAAGTAGGTAGGAGGCAACTGCTGGAAATGGAGCATATAGCCCTTGTGGACTATGCTTAATACCCAAGCATCTCCTGTAATGGGTGACCACCTGTGAGCAAACAGGACTAGACGACCTCCTGTGCAGAGATGGGACAGCAGAGGTGGAAAGCACAGTTACTTACCTGTAACAGGTGATCTCTGGGAACAGCAGGAATTAGTCTTCACATATGGGTACGTCGGTACCGACGGAGCCTGCACGGGAATGCTCCCCCAGCATCCAATCAGAAAGCTTTTGGGAGCATCCCTCGCGCCTGCGCGCTGACTTCCCGCCTTTCCCACTGCCTCTCCTCAGTTGAGTTTCATAGCTGAGACAGAAGGAGAGAAAGAGGAAAGGAGATAGATAGATACAACTCCTAGGGGAGGTGGGTGGGTTGCGAAGACTAATTCCTGCTGTTCCCAGAGATCACCTGTTACAGGTAAGTAACTGTGCTATCTCCAGAAACAAGCAGGAATGAGTCTTCACATATGGGGACTCCCTAGCTGTGGGTGCCAAGGGAGATCCCATAAAATGCGTATCCCTGGAACAGGACGGCATTTTCCAAACCTGGATCCCCGGCATCCCCTGAGGGATGGGGGGTAGGAGTTGAATAGAGAAGAGCTGTAGAGGAACAGCGAATCTAAAGACTACAGAAAAAATGAGTCTTTAGAATGTATGTCAAGTATCATTAAAAAATTTAATGAACTAGTACAATATAGAGCTTACCTACTAGATTATAGGAAGTAGAACTGTGATGGAGTGTACTGTAGATGCAGTAGCGGAATCCTCAAGGTAACTTCACAGCAGTGAGGATGAAGTTCCAAACCTGGAATGGGCAGGTGACCCAGGTGTCAAATGGGGTAGGAGAAGAACGGCAGGTCTTCAATGGAAAGCTTTATGGGAAAAAGCTGAAAACTCTTTTAGGTACAGAGTTATTAACATTGAGGACTAAAAGAAGAAGACTGACCAATCTGGAGAATTAGCCCAGTCCAGAAGGGAAGAGGGGGTATGGAAAAAAGCCCCTATTCCCAAGGAGAACAGAAGTGTACTCAGAAATACTGAAGATGTACACTGTCTTTCCTAGCTGGTAAGAGATAGGAAGACATTGAAGTTTGATACTTCATAGACAGGGAGATGTATAACAAAAATAGAAGCTGTTGACGTCACAGCAGTAATTGTGTGTATAACCGCTCCCACTTACTGAGCCGTATGAGAATAGGCAAGTTGACTGTCTGGACTCCTTAAGAAGGTAAAAGCTTTATAGCACAGACAGTTAGGGAGATAGTAGGTAATACCTAGGGTCCTATGGACATCTCCCAATGGGCATATACATATATATATATGGAGATACATACATATCTATACATATGTGCATATATGTCTAGATATGTGTGATATATATATATATATATATATATAGAAATAGATGGGCATGGCTTATGCCCACACAGATTACAAAAACATGTATGTATAGGACATATACATACATGAATATAAGTCTGAGGATACATGCCTGCAACTGAGCCCCACAAAAACATTCACATGGGGAATGTGATGGGAAAAGATTCATCTAATAATAAGGGGGTGAAAACCACCTGAAGATATATAGAGAATCTATTTCTGCGGTGCAGGAATGTAGTTCAGTGGAATAACCAGTATGGTTGCGTGAAAAACAGAGGATAATAGCAGTCTGGTAAGAGTACGTCAGGAGTACTTTAGGACTCTGACATGTCCAAAGGACAAAAAAACGCATAGACTAAGACACCAGGATGACCCAGCCAAGGGACTCAGGGGTATCATGTACACTAAGAGAGTATGCGTTGTCCAAGTGGAGCAGAAAAGCATAATGCCAAGCTGTAAGGAAAAAAAGGGGTAGATTCCTGCCAGATTGGGAACTCCTTGGACATTCACGCAGAAAAAGCTTGTCTTCTGTATCACAACAGGAGACAAGAGGGTATAAAGAACCTATATAGCCATGGAATGACTATATAAGCTTTTTCTATTATATGGAAAACCTTCAGAGACAAAGTTCAATGCTCTGTAGCAATGGCCCATAGTAGAAAGCTTCTCTGAAGATTGCAGAGAGCATTGTGCAGGAGAATTATGAGATAAAACTGACTGAAGTCAGGTGTGTTGCCACATCCTAGGTAAGGATATGGCTAGAAGAAGATAACCTACAGTGAGTAGTATTATGCAAGATAGTTGAAGTAGCTTGCAATGAGCATTAAAGTAATCACTGGAACTCCTGCATGCACAGCAACTGAACAAAACAGCAGAGGGTATTCTCCTGTATAAAAACAGAGAAAGCACTGGAAAGAAAGAGAAGTGTTTCAGTATGGTACCAACTCAAGCAGGGGAAACCCTGGAAGAGAGGGGGTTGGAAGGTGACTTACCATATGGTAAGTCAGCTGAAGGAAAGAATGTCCATGTGGGGACAGAAACTATCATGGGATAGTTGTAACCTCCCTTCATAGTAGTAAGAAGGGGAGAATTCTGTAACCCATGGACAAAAGTATCCTAACAGCTTAGCATACTGATAAGACCAGTGTAGAGTTTGAAGAATAAACTTCTGCTAAGAAGAAGTTAACTGTAGATTGCAACATACAGGAACCTATGGTTGCTGGTTACGATTAGACTGGTTAGAGTCTGGAGACTTCAGACTAGGATGAGATGTCCCTTGCTTGGGTACATCTGGAGGATGGGCAGGAGAAGGGTGAAACCTTCTTTTCTTAGGGAAAGAAGGTTTGGTAGGACATTTCCTACGTCCTGGGGAAAAAGAAGGCTTAGGATGGTTTCCAGAACCAGGGAAGTCAGTGGAGCGATGAGCAACCTGACGTAAAGCCTCTCTATTGAAGAGATTTTCTCCAGTACAAGGAGAATTACCCAGTGTATGTTCCCATCTGCTCAAGTCTGAAGCTTGCAGCCAGGCTTTACGACGTGCTCCAATGGCAATAGCAGAGGACCTGCTAACAGACTCAAAAGAGTCTAGGGAAGCACGAGAAAGAAACCAAGAGATATTCCTGCTATGATTAAGAAGCAAGGAATAGTCAGTGGCTTTAGGCTCTGACAAAAAAGGGGACAAAAGAGATAATTTCTCTGTGTCCTCCTGAAGTGTCAGACTCATATAAAAAATATATGAAATAATTCTTGAAGCCAGCATAGAAGTTTGGAAGGTTTGACGTCCAAAGGCATCAAGTGCTTTAGATGCACGACCTGGCGGATAAGAAGAATGCTTCTTCTTGCTTCTTACCTTCCTCATTGCTGATTCCACTACAATGGAATGATGTGGAAGTTGGTTTTTTTGAAACCCCGGAGAGGGAGGCACCTGATACAGAACATTAGTGGCTGTAGAAGACGAAGGAACCTTTAGAGGTGATTCCCAAATCTTCAGAAGAAGATCCTGCAAAGATTGATGTAAAGGAAGCATTATATTTTCCTTTTCTGCAGGATCTTGGTTAAGAGCAGAGCCAGGAATAGGAATGGCAAGAAAAGTTGCCATGTCAAGGAGAAATTTCTGAAAAGAAGGATCTCCAATGGAAACTATTCCTGGGTAAGCTGAGGTTGAAGGAACAGCTTGAGCACCAGAAGAGATACTGGACTGGTGCAGAAAAAGAATCCTGCTAGATGGACAGTGATACTGACAGTTCTGATTCGAGGCAGTTAGTACTGCATCGTCAGTGCCCGGTATCGATTCCAAACTAGGCATAGAAAGGATCGATGGCACCGATGGAATTGCAGGAATCGACATCGATACCGATATCGGTATCGGAGACGATAATGTCATCGAAGCAGTAATCGGGGGCTGCTGAAGCGGTACCGAGGTAGCCAGAGAGCCTTGGTGAATATCCTCGGTACTGCGTAGTCGGAAACGATATGGATTGGTTCCGAAATGCGTCGGTACCAAATCATCTAGACTGGATATCGATTCTAGACTCGGCATCGAAGCGAGCGAGTCTATCGATGCATGTCTAGAAGGTACCGACGTTGGTGGTGGTATCGGCGGTGCCGATACATGAAAGTCAATCGGAGTCGTATCGATCGGTTCCGAAGGTACCGAGGACGTCCGAAGACGATGCCCGGTGAAGAGAGGAACACTCGACACCGGCGCCGATGTCGGGGTATCAGTACCGCTCGAAGCCGATACCAACCCCGAGCATGGCGAAGATGCAGGAAAGTCAATCTGGGTCGTATCGATCGGCCCCGAAGGTACCGAGGATACCAGATGACGATCCCAGGTGAAGAGTGGAACACTCGACACCGATGCCGATGCCGGGGTAGCGGTACCGCTCGAAGCCAGTACCAACCCCGAGCATGGCGGAGATACAGGAAAGCCAATCTGGGTCGTATCGATCGGCCCCGAAGGTACCGAGGACACCAGATGATGATCCCTGGTGAAGAGTGGAACACTCGACACCGGTGCCGATGCCGGGGGATCGGTAACGCTCGAAGCGGATACCACCCCCGAGCATGGCTCAGGTATGTTCTGTGAGGGGTGAGCCCCAGGAACAACCTAAAACCCCGTAAATGCTTTGGAGCCCGAAGACTCCCGCCGGGGTTTTATTGCCAATGGGGTCTTGAGGGCAAGACCGGAGCCATCATCATGCTGGGCATGAGACTTACCCTTCAAGAATTGGCTAGTCTTAACAGACTGTTTGTGGGTTACCTGATCCTGGAGAGAAGAATAAACCGGTGTCCTCACCTCAGGAGGAAAAACGGCTTTGAGGGAAACTCGAAAAAGGGAAGGTCTTCTCCCAATAATACAGCCTGGTGGATCAGGAGAAAAAGGGTCAGGACCCAAACAGGTTAGACACCAAGCATTGGAGTCTAAAAAGAAAACTATGTTTCCACAGTGAAGGCACTTCTTAGGGGAAGAAGGCTCCATGTTGAAGAGGCCTGGCAGGCCCAAAAAGTTAAGACAAAAACTGAGGAGAAAAAATTTCTCTAAGTTTGGAAAAGAAAAGAATAAAGCACCGGCGGTACCGGTATCGGCGGGAAAGACAGCCGCAACCACAAGAAAACAAGGAAATAAGAATTTTAAAGAAAAAAGTTTCTGCGGTGACAGGAGGACGTCCTGTTGGCTCCGCGGAAAAACGAAAACTGAGGAGAGGCAGTGGGAAAGGCGGGAAGTCAGCGCGCAGGCGCGAGGGATGCTCCCAAAAGCTTTCTGATTGGATGCTGGGGAGCATTCCTGTGCAGGCTCCGTCGGTACCGACGTACCCATATGTGAAGACTCATTCCTGCTTGTTCCTGGAAATAGGCTATATTGTGGGAGTCAAAAACCCCCTCCCTGCTGAGTGGGAGCAGGAGCCGGAGGCTTGGGGGTCTTCTGTCCCCTTGGCCTGCTGACCCTGCTGGGGAGCTGGGGAGGCCTGGTACTGAGGGAAAGGTTTTTAGGCAGCTGCCTTCCTCGGGTAAAAGGACTTCTTACCCGAGCCCTTCTTCTTCTGAGAAGGGGCAGAAGTTTTTCTGGACAGTCTTGTCCTAGTCAGGTGCTCGGTTTCGAGCTCAGCAGCCTTCTCGGCCATGGGCTTGCCAAAAAGGTTTTCACCTCGGCAAGGCCCCAATCCCGGCTGCTACACGGGCCGAAGCCTCGAAGCCATCGTAGGCCACTCGGGACATGAACTTTGAGCATTCCCGGATTCCCGAGGACAAGGTCTTGAACCTCTGCAAAGGTTCCCCGGAGAGGCCAGCAGAGAACTCGGCAAGTTCCTTCGCCAGGTCTCGTAAGTACATGTCCATGTACAGCTGGTAAGACTGGACACGGCAAGCAAGTATCGAGCCCTGGAAGCACTTTCTGCCGAAAGCATCCAAGTTCCGGACCTCCCTGCCGGGAGGCACCACAGAGTGCATCTTCTGGCTTTTCAGATGATGCATGGCTGATTCCACCACCATGGAATGGTGCGGCAGCTGCGCCGTCTGGAAACCAGGGCTCTTACGGAGTAGATAGATGGAATCGACCCGCTTGCTCAAAACCGGCGCCGAGGCCAGTGCCTCCCACATCCGGAAGAGGAGCAGTTCCAGCATCGGAGGGACAGGCACAGTAAAGGCCTCCTTCGGAGGAGAGTCATACTGGAGGGTCCTCGGGGTCCGCGGGAATCGCCAAAGCCTTGGCCATGTCCCTGACGAACTCCGAGAACCTGGTGTCCTCCGGAGGGGACCTACTCTGGGGCTCGGACTGCGGTGAGTCCGAAGGGACGCACCAAGTCTGAAAAGTATCGGGCGATTCCTCGTCCTCCGTCTCCCACGCGGACTCATCCGAAGAGGAGTCGGGGGGCTCCAACCACGCGGGCCTCGGTGGCACCCGCCCCGATGCCGAAGGCACCGGCGTCAACACCCTTGGTTCCGAGCGGGAGGTCGAGGGTGACCGTGACCGAGGACGACTTCGAACCTTCATGGTCTTGAGTATCGGCTCGGTCTCCGGGGTCGACTTAGACGTCGATGTCCCGGTGGTCGGAGCAGATACACCAGCGAGGCTGGCCATCAGCACCCGCTGCTGATCCATGAAGGCAGATAATCTGTACTCCAAGGCTGTCAACCTGAGTCCAAGCTCAGGAGACTCGGCAGCTATCAACTCGGGCCCCGGCGGCGCCGGGCCTGATGTCGGCTCCCTAGGAGGAAAGTCCTCGAGGACAACAGGACTTACGTGTCCGGCGGACTCCGGCTCCACACGAGTTATCTTGGACGGCTTCTCCTGCTCCAAGGGCCCGGGGCAGTGGTCAGGGGTCCGAGACCTGGCCCTCGAGGAACCAGGGACCTCCAACGACGCAGCCCTCACGAGCCGTTTCTTCCTTTTACGTTCCCGATCGGGGGACCCCCTGTCCGAGGAACCCCGGCGATGCTCGGGGTCAGACTCCCGAGACGTTGAGGCCTCAGACGAGGTCCGGGCCCGGCCAGAGGCAGAGTCAGAAAAATTCCGTTCTTTCTGATGCTGGCAGCTTCGTAGTGCCTTGGTGAACATTTTGCCACACGGGACACAGACCTTAGGATCATGATCTGGTCCGAGGCATCGAAGGCAGCAGTCGTGTGTGTCGGTGAGAGACATCAGTTTCTTACACCGATCACACTTTTTGAAATCACTGGAAGCCATAGGGGAAAAAAGAACCCCCGCGAGGTCAAAGGACCAGCTTTCCAGGGAAAAAAAACAAAAAGGGTGCGAACGCCAGCCACGAAGGGCAAAAACCGAAAATTAGAAGACGGGCTCGATACCGGTGTACCGAACCCGGCGGGAAGGGGAACCGGCGTCAAACCGGAGAAAAAACTAACAATGAAATCACAAGAAAAAAGCCAACTTTTTCGGGTGACATGGACAGACGTCCGGTGGGCTCCACGGAAAAAGAAAGACTGAGCAAGATGGCACCTTTAGGCGGGAAGGGGACCGCGCATGCGTGCAGTATTCCCAAAGGCTTTCTTAGAAAGCTGGGGAAATGCTTCGCACGGGGGCTCCATCGACGTCGATGTCACCGATAAGTGAGGACTGACTTCCTGCTTGGTCCTGGAGAAAGGCAGTATATAATTACAGCTAAATAAATAAATAAAATCCTAGATCTCAGAGATCTCAATAGATAGCTCGTCAAGGAAAATTTCAGAATGATTTCTCTGGGCACCCTGCTTCCTTTTCTGCAAAAAGGAGATTGGCTAAGCTCTCTGGATCTGAAGGATTTCCCATGAGTGGGATGTATCTCAGATTTGTCCTGGGAGGACAACACTTCCAGTACAAAGTGTTGCCCTTTAGCCTAGCCTCAGCACCACATGTCTTCATAAAATGCTTATCCAAAAAATCGGTCTACTTCATAAAATGCTTGGCAGTAGTAACAGCTTACCTCTAGACACTGAGCATGTTTGTCTTTCCCTATTTGGATGATTGAGACTACCACCCCAGAAGGAGTTTGAGAATCAACACGGTTGACCATTCAGGTGCTGGAACTACTAGGGTTCATCATAAATGATCCAAAATCCCATCTACAGCCTACCCAACAATTGGAATTCATTAGAGTCCTGCTCAACACGACTCAGGTGAGAGCCTTCATCCCACATGACAGACTCCACAGATTGACAGTGCTAGTGTGGGAGACTCAATTGAGTCAGCAGATCACAGCTCACAGGATGATAACAGTACTAGGTCATACGGCCTCTACAGTGCACAACACACCCTTGGCACATCTCCATATAAGACAAGCTCAGTGGACTCTGAGGACTCAGTGGACCCAAGCAGGGCCATACCAGGGGCTGTGAGAGCAGTGCAACTGCACAGGACGCAAGTACAGAAGGGGTGCTGATATCATCAACAGGCTTCCAGGAAGCTCAAAAAGAGTGAGTTACTGCACGTGCTGAGCGGAGGGAGGCACCAAATTCATTAGTCACACAAGGCGCATTTCTAGCTTGGTACTGTCTTGGACCCAAGCCACAGGTCGACTCAAGGATCGTCTGTATGTCACCAATCCACTTGTTCAGTCATTGCAATGGTGGACAATCCATCACAACCTACTCAAAGGTCTCCCCTTCCAAATTGTTCCACCTCAAAACGTTTTGATGACAGATGCATCCGAACTGGGTTGGGGAGCTCATCTCGATGGGTTTCACACTCAAGACGATTTTCCTTCCAAGAAAGTCTCCACCAGATCAACTCCTTGGAGTTAGGAGCCATAGCAAACACTCTAAAGGTTTTCAGAGATTGATTGGCCAATCAATTGTTCTGATTCAGACTGACAAGTAACAATATTCTACATCCACAAGCAGGGAGGAACGGGCTCATACCTCCTGTGTTGGGAACCAGTCAGGTTGTGGAAGTTTGCCATCGCCCACGGGATGGACCTGAGAGCCACATACCTACCAGGCAAGCAAAACACTCTGGCAAACTGAGTTGAGTCCTCCAACCACACAAATGGACACTGAACAGGGAGATTGCAGCTTGCATCTTTTGGGAGTGGGGCACCCACTCAATAGATCTGTTCGAGACTCCTCAGAATGACCAAGTGGATCAGTTCTCTTCCAGAGTAAGATCACACAGCAGACTAGTCTCAGATGCTTTCCTTCTACATTAGTTGGGGGGAGGGGGGGAGGGGTCTTCTGTATGCATATCCTCCAATACCTCTGATTGCAAAGACCCTCCTGAAGCTCAAAACAGATGGAGGCATGATAATTCTCATCGCTCCTTACTGGCCCCAAAAGCCTTGGTTCCTCTCCTGCTACAGCTCTCTAGTCAGGAGCCACTCCGGCTGGGCCAGGCACTGGACCTGATTTCGCAGGAGAACAGAATGATGTTGCACCCCAGCATCAAGTCCTTGGCCCTCATGGCATGGATGTTGAGAGGCTAATGCTATCCAAGCTCAACCTGCCAGCTGGTGTGACTGATGTTCTTTTGGCTTCCAGGAGGACCTCAATGCGAAAATCCTATTCATGCAAGTGGAGGTGTTTTGCTGCCTGATATGAGGACCATGCCCTAGAACCCTGCGCCTATCCCACACAAAAACTGCTTGAGTATCTTCTACACCTTTCTGAGTCTGGACTTAAGCCCAAGTCCGTCAGGGTTCACCTCAGTGAATTTGGAGCTTTAATCGAGGTTTAGAAGGGACAGCCATCTCTGCACAGCCTTTAGTAGTTTACTTTATGCAGGGTTGCTTCTCTTGAAGCCTCCCTACAAACCTCCTGCTGAGTCTAGGGACCTCAATGTTCTTCTTGTGCAGATGATGAAGGTTTCTTTTGAGCCACTCAATTCCTGCCTCTTGAAGTTTTTGACCAGGAAGATTTTGTTTTTGGTGGCAGTCACTTCAGCAGGCAGAGTAAGCAAGTTTCAGGCTCTCGTAGTTCATCCACCTCACACCAAATTCCATCATAATAGAGTAACCCACTGCATTCATCCTAAATTCCTTCCAAAAGTGGTATCGGATTTCCATCTTAATCAGTCACTTGTTCTACCAACATTTTTCCCAAGACCTCATGCCCACAAAGGGAAAACTGCATTGCACATGTTGGATTGCAAACAAGCCTTGGACTTCTCTTTGGAGTGGACAAAAGTTCATAGAAAGTACATCCAGCTTTTTGTTTCTTTTGACCCCAATAAGCTAGGGGTTGCCATCTCCAAATGCTCTCTTTCAATTTGGCTAACAGACTGCATCTCTTTCACTTATGCCTTAATGGTCATGTCACAACTCACGGTGTCAGAGCCATGGCTGTATCAGCGGTCCCAATTTGTGCTTAGTTGCCATGGTAGAGATTTGCAGAGCTGCATCGTGGTCCTCTGTCCGCACATTCACATCTCACTACTGTCTGGAAGGGGATTCCCGATGCAACAGCATCTTCGGCCAATCAGTATTTTAGAATCTGTATGGGAATTAGAATCCAACTCCATTTCCCAGGCCCATTCTTTTCTGTTCAGGCTGGCTAAAAACGATGACAACTTTTATTGTATATAATTGTGTATTTGAGAATACAAAGGCCTCTTGCCAGTAAGCAAATGATCTTAGTTGCTCCTATTGGGCTCATCTGCACTCTCATTTTCTTTCAGTACCTGTACCTAGGGAGTCTCATACATGAGGACTTCGTTCCTGCTTGTCCACGGAGAAAAGGTAGTTACTCACCTGTAGCAGGTGTTCTCCGTGGACAGCAGGAGTAAGTTCTCACAACCCTCCCATCTCCCCTTGGAGTTGTATTCTACTATAGCTATAGTATCAGACTGTCCTAAAATGGCACCGTGGCAGCAGGCAGGAAGATGGCATGCATGCGCAATGGAAGCTCCGAAAAGTTTCAATAGTAGCTGGGGAGCTTTCCCACATGGGCTCCATTGATGATCCACACGCATTAATGTGGGATCTCCTAACGCTACCTCAATAGATGGAATTAAGTGCACCCAAGCTAATGTAGCAAGTTCTAAGGGACAGGGCTCTGCATTAACTAATGGGGAAATGCTTTTCACATCCCCAACAGTTAACGCAGTGGTGTTGCTTTTGGCGCATTCAGTGCAATACCCTAGCACCTTTTAGTAAAGGGGCCTCTTAATCTCTCAGATCAATTGTGCCAAAGAGAGCCTGCTTCAAGCGTTCATAAGGTACAGTATATCTACAGGCAACATATCAAGATGAGCTGGGAAATTCTTTTTAATCAGGTCAGTGGTGCCCAATACAATTGGTAAAATGCATGTCGCTTTTCTTGATCTCTGATGGCATTCGTTGGTATCTGAACTTCTCTTTCTAAATGCACAGTATGGAACAGTCACTTGGCATTGACACTTCTATTAATATTCTTGTACTTGTGCTTTTCTCCTTAATCACAGTGTCCAGTTTTCTTGCATTACGCTTTCTATCAGTGGGGAAAAA
This sequence comes from Ichthyophis bannanicus, assembly GCA_033557465.1. Classification (NCBI taxonomy): domain Eukaryota; kingdom Metazoa; phylum Chordata; class Amphibia; order Gymnophiona; family Ichthyophiidae; genus Ichthyophis; species Ichthyophis bannanicus. The sequence goes on from CM066037.1 coordinate 134,134,170, forward strand.
ACATCCCAGGTGATCAGTTTCATTTTTCACAGTTCTGTCAATTGTGATCCCAATGTTTCACTGGATAGTGTTTACATAGCTTCCAGTGAATAAGAAATGCTCCCATATTGTGTCTTTCTGTATGCAGTTTTTCTGCAACAACATATCACACCCAGCGATGAGATGTGTGAGTGTTTCTAGTTCAGTGCTACAAAATCTGCACTTGTCTATTTTACCAGTTTTTTATACTGACTGTGAATCTTCCTTTTGGTGCTCCAAAATCCTTTATCTGCGAAGGTGTCTTGTGGGCTAATTCCTCCAGATCTGATCTTTAGCTGTTATTTATTCTCTTTAATTCTATGTGCATACATACATTACACACCTTTTTCTGATATTTGACATATCACAATAAAAGTGAAGGAATGCTGAAAAATATTCTCATAAAAATTATTTTATTTTACATATAACATGAAAAGTAGAAAATATTTAATTTTGTTTTGTCAATATAAAATAATTCAGGGTTAAAAATTTCACATACATACACAACAGGTAACAGAGAGAATCCTTAATCTTGTTGGTTTTCTTTCCAAATATAAGGATTTCAGTGTTATATAGTAAGATCATTTCAGAATTGCACACACTAATATCATTCAAACTAATTAACATTCAAAGTTCATATTGCACATTTCAAAATGTATCAGCTCCAGAGGAGTCTGTATCATCATGTATACTGCCAATATTGCCAGCATGTTTATCTGTGCTCACAGAAGGCAAAGTCACAGTCATCCTTCCTGGAGTTGGCAGAGATCTTGTATTTGGTTCTGCTGGTAGACCTAAAATAAAACAAAACACAAAGCAGCACTATAACAGCACTACATACATTTCCTTCTGATACACATGCGCTTGTCCACAGACATTTCCATCCAGAAATCTGTAATAATGAAATATATAGAAAGACCACAAACAAATGAAACTATATTTTCATCAGCAGTTTGTGGCGACCTCACCATTCATGAGTGTTTGAGTACTTCAGACAGTTAAGGCCACAGCAGGCCCTATGGGGAAAGCCTGTCATTAGGAATACATTGGTACCCTAAAATGGGCATAAATTCATTACTCACTGGAAAGTTTATTTCTTGTTATAGCTGTGAATATAGTAAATTCTGTCTGAAAATTTAGTGCTTGTTTATTTAGTAAAATGTAATTGTTTTCAAGCTGAATTCATTATGTTAAAGATTTTGAGGTCAGTGTAAGTGAATGCCAAGTCATGTTTGCAGATGTTATGCAACCAGGACGCCTCTGCTGTTTATTTCTTTTGAATTTTAAATGGCTGTCTGTGAATGGCAGTTAAAGCACTTTAAATACACAAAAATTAAACTGTTATTTATAATGTAGTACAATACAGATAAACCCGCCTTCTCTCCAAACCCACTGTAATGGAAACCTGTGCCCACTGCTAAACGAATACACTACCAATCATGTCAGTAATCTATTAGAGCAGGAATTCTCAGCCCAGTCCTTGGGACACACCTAGCAAGTCAGATTTTTCAAGATAACTACAATGAATATGCATGAGAAAAATTTGTATGCACTGCCTCCACTTTATGCAAATCTCTCTCATGCGTATTCATTGCGATTATCCTGAAAACCTGACTGGCAAGGTGTGACTGAAGGACTTATTTGAGAGCCCCTGTATTAGAGAAATGCAAAGGAGAAAAAGGCATGCTGCTATAATTTATAACAAAAAATACTGCTATTTGGACGTGCTGACTACATTTGTTTTGGGGATTTACAGTGCAGTGTCTCCATCACCTTTGTGTTCCATGATTTATTGGTAATATCTTTGGTTGCTCTATGCTTTAAGAGCAGTATGTTTTCTATAATTCTGGGAACATATGGTACTTTGCTTTCATTCTTTTCACTCTTACTGCACTTCCCCAGTTTAAGAACTGTTACAATTATTTCTGCAGTGCCATCAGGGCATGCTGTGCTCTACAGGTATATGTAGGAGGCGTCCCTTTTCTATGATCTTATATAAATTTAACACATCCATCATGTTCATTGTTCTGAGCATCTAAGACGACAATTTTTGAACATTTCACAAACGAGGCATGTTCAAAGCCCATCTGAAGACCTGGCATTTTACTCAGGAGTTCCAGTGAGGGACTGTATTCTCCTCTTCTAAGGTTTCCTTTCCCTTCCCCCTTCCAACAGTATCCCTTGCAATTAGTGCTTACTTGGTAAAAATTGTTCTGCTACCACACAGTTTCCCTTTCTAATGTCTCTCCCTCAGTGTCCTTCCTCTATTTATGTTTCTGTACCTTCAGACTTATAAGGTTGTTGTAAATCACGATGACATCCTAGCTAACATTTGCGGTATATCAAATTCCTGTACATAAATAAATAAAAATGGAGAAACAATCTGGAAGAATGTGTAAACTGGAAAGAACAGTCATGGAAATTCTGTCTTAATAGTGCTGAGTCCACCTAAATATTTATTTTATTTGGCAAACATATAGGAGCATGTTTACTAAAGTGTACTGTGCAGCATGGGAATTAATGTGCACTAACTGTGAGCTAAAATCAGCCAGCATGCTAAAAAATCCCATGCTAACTACTTAATGCATATGAGGTGGAACAGGTAGCTTCACCCCTAGCAGTAGTATTAACACTATGGGGTCAGAGCTTCCATTTTAAAGCCAGGATGCAGTGGGGCCAAAATCACTGAAGAAACCCCTGATAAATGCCGATGTGAAGAGGGTTGGATGCCTCTTCATGGCAGTGGGAGTGATGCTGAGACTTGGAACATAAGAAATGCCATACTGGGTCAGACCAAGGTCCATCAATCCCAGTATCCTGTTTCCAACAATGACCAATCCAGGTCATAAGTAGGTTCCCAAAAAAGGTTCACAGATTTCATGTTTCTTGTCCCGGCGTAAGCAGTGGATTTCCCTGGTGTTCTTTAATAATGGTTTATGGACTTTTCCTCCAGGAACTTGTCCAAACCTTTTTTAAACCTAGCTACACTACCAGCTTTTACCACAACCTCTGGTAACGAATTCCAGAGTTTGATTATACATTGAGTGAAAAAATATTTTTGCTTAGTCGTCTTAAATTGTAGCTTCATTGCATGTGCCTTAGTCTTCCTACTTTCTGATGAAGTAAACAACCGATCTACTCCATTCATTAACGTATAGACCTCTATCATATCTCCCCTCAGCCATCTTTTTTCCAAGTTGAAGAGCCCTAAGCTTTTAAGCCTTTCCTCATAGGGGTATCCTTTCATTCTCTATCATTTTGGTGGTTCTTTTCTGTTCCTTTTCTAATTCCGCTATATCCTTTTTAAGATATATCAACCAGAACTGCACACAATACTCAAGGTGCAGTCGCACCATGGAGTGATACAGAAGCATTATAATATCCTTTGTTTTATTCTCCATTCCTTTCCTTATGATTCCTAGCATTCTATTTGCTCTCTTGGCAGCAGTTGCACACTTGCAAAGGTTTACAGCATATAGTCTATGATGATGCATAGATCCTTTTCCTGAGTGGTGGTTCCTAATGTGGAACCTTTCATTGTATTCTTCCCTAAGTGCATAAATTTCATCTGCCATTTGGACGTCCAGTCTTCCAATTTATCAAGGTCTTCTTGCAATTTTTCAGAATCCTCTTGTGTTTTAACAACTTTGAATAATTTTGTTGCATCCGCAAATTTGATCACCTCACTCGTTATTCCCATTTCCAGGCTATTTATGAATATGTTAAAAAAGCAACAGTCCCAGTGCAGATCTCTGGAGTAATCCATTATTCACCTTTCTCCATTCAGAAAATAGGTCATTTAGTCCTACTTTCTGCTTTCTATTAACCAGTTCCTCATCCATAATAGTAAACTGCCTCCTATCCCAATCAGCTCACTTTTATCTACCAGTTTATTCACACCTTCAAAAAAATATAACAGATTAATAAGACAAGATCTTCCTAGGCTAAATCCATGTTGACCTTCTCCCATTAAACCATAACCATCTATGTTCAGTAATTTTATTCTTTATAATGGTTTCTACCATTTTGCCCAGTACTGATGTCAGGCTCACCAGTCTGTAGTCTCCCGGATTACCTCTAGAACCCTTTTTAAAAACTGGTGTTACATTGGCCATTCTCCAATCTTCAGGTACTACAGATGATTTTAATGAAAGTTCACAGATTATTAATAGTATGTCTGAAGTCTCATATTTCAGTTCTTTCAGCACCCTGGAATATATACCATCTGGTCCAGGTGATTTGCTATTCTTTATCAAATAGTTGTAATACATCTTCCTGGTTTATCAATATTTGTTTCAATTCTTCTGATACATCACCTTTAAATACTATATCAAGCATAGGTAACTTCCCTACAACTTCTTCAGTAAAAACCGAAGATAAGAATTCATTCAGTCTCTCTGCTATGACCTTGTCCTCCCTTAGTGCCCCTTTTATCCCTCTAATCTCATCTAATGGTCCAACTGACTCTCTTAGAGGTTTTTTGCTATGATGTACTTGAAAAAGATTTTATTGTGTTTTTTTGCTTCCACAACAAGCTTTTTTCAAATTCTCTCTTTGCCTGCCTTATCAATACTTTGCATCTAACTTGCCAGTGCTTATGTTGTTTCCAGTTTGTGTCATTTGGCTCCCCTTTCCATTTCTTGAAAGATGCTTTTTTGGTTACAACAGCCTCTCTGACCTCACTCTTAAACCATGCTGTCAGTTTTTTGGTGTTCCTGCCACCTTTCTTAAAGCATGGGATATATATGGTCTGGGCTTCCAAAGTAGCATTTGTAAACACCCATGCTTGATGCAAATTTTTAATCTTTGCAGCTGCTCGTTTTAGTTGTTTTCTTAACTATTACTGTCCTCCCTCCATTTATTAAATCAAATGCGATCATACTATGATCACTATTGCCAATACCATTATCTCTTATACTAGATCTCGTGTTCCACTAAGGAAAAGGTCCAAAATAGCTTCCCCTCTTGTCAGTTCATGAACCAGCTACTCCAAATATTTTAGATGAAATAAATGACTGCTTTTATCTCCCTAGTATGTCCTGCTATGACATTGACCCAGTTGATACCAGGGTAACTGAAATCACCCATTATTACTATGTTGTAACTTATGTTAGCTTCCCTAATTTCTTTGAGCATTTCATCATCCATCTGTTCATTCCGGCGAAGCAGACAATAATATACCCCCTCTGCCATCGCCTTCCCCTTTTTACATGGAATTTCTATCCATAGAATTTCTACAGTGTATTTTTTTTCCTGCAAACTTTTTATCCTGTGTGACTCAATGCCTGCTCTAACAGAGAGCATAACCCACCCATGCCCCAATTTGATCTAGGATCAGTAGGTGGGTGTTTGCATCCATTAAATAAAACACCATCACAATTGGGCATTTTTTGGACAGAAAGACCACAGATAGCATAGCATGGATTCTGAAATTAACCTCTCCGCTGAAGACAGAGTGGGGAGACTTGTATTGCCTCCGCTTGAACTTTGCATGTTTTCTGTTTCCAGTGTTGTCAAACTAGCATTTCTCAAGCACCAGATCCTCTATAAAATGGTTGTTGTTTTAAACCATTTAAGAAATAAACACAGCATTTCTCCTGTTGCTGGTCACATTTTACTAGGTCATTGTTCAAAATCTATTATTTAATATTAAATGAAATAAATTACTACAGAGAGAATATGTATTTGGGCGCGATATTCAAAGGCAGTTATGTAGTTAGCAGTGGGGTGTTCCAGGGTCGGTAACCATCGCTAACCAGTCTGAGGCGATATTGAGCTATTGCCCAGTAGCAGTCCCTGGTAAAGATAGACTAGCTTTTGTCACACCTATATTTACCTGCAGGATCTAACTAGGCAATGGCTCAATATCGCCGCTGACCAGTTAGCTTCCAAGCTGTGCGACTGGCCTGGATATACAATGCTGGTGGCCAGATGGCGCTCAGTAGGAACAGCTAGGTGCTGTAATCGTGCTGGCTGCCGCTGCTACTGAATATCAGGCCCTTAGTGTACAGTTTTTAATAGGGATGGCCATGCATAATCACTTGAATGTAATACAGTTATTTCTGATTTATGAAGACAACACACTTCTGCCATACTTAGTGCTATAAAATCTGGCACCGTTTTATATGCTATAAAAAGATTTATAGCATGATTAAGAATTAAATTACAATTAGAGACTTTGGGTGTTATACTGGCATTGAAACTACACACCCACTTCAGAAGATTACAAAGCATGCATAAATTCATGACATCTCACACCTCAGTATCTGATTACTCAGCTCTGCCCCATCAGTCATATAGACTGTTTTCATTTCTTCGCACTGCTCTGGAATTAAACACAGTTATGATCAGGGCCGGCCGACAGAGCAAGAATGTTGTTCACACAAGGCCTCACCAGAACTTTATTCCACAGGGTTTGCAGGGCTGGCTCACCTCTGCACATTGCTGGAGTGAAGAGCAGCATGTTCCTTCGCTCGCCCTGTGTTCACGTGGAGCCCGCTGAGTGATGGAAAATAGGAAATGACCTTTAACTTTTCCCGGCACTCAGCTGGCTTCACATGAACACAACATGAGTGAAGGAGCATGCTGCTTTTCTCTCTAGAGCTGTGCAGAGGTGAGCTGGGGCCTCTGGTGTCCTGGGGTCCCTTGTGAGCCGCTCAGACAAGCGCAGGGCTCCTCGGGGTGGGGGCTAGGATAGGACTGGAAATGGCTGATGCGGGGCTTGGACTGGAAGTGGGCTGATGGGAAGCTTGGATAAGACTGAAAATGGTCGATGGGGGAGCTAGGAATGGAAAGGGGCTAGAGTAGGACTGGAAACGGGCTGATGGGGTCTGGAATAGGACTGGAAATGTCTGATGGTGGACTAGGATTGGAAATAGGCTGATGGGGAGAACTTGGACTGGAAATGGGCTTATGGGGGGCTAGGATAGGACTGGAAATGGCTGATGGTAGGGCTAGGAATGGAAATGGACTGATGGTGGCGCTTGGACTGAAAATGGGCTGATGGGGGGCTGGGATAGGACTGGAAATGGCTGATGGTGGGGCTAGGAATAGAAATGGACTGATGGGGGGGTACTAGGACTGGAAATGGGCTGATGCGGGGGGATGGTAGAATGGGACTAGAAGGGAGCAGATGCTGGATGGGGCTGGGACTAGAAGGGAGCAGATGATGGCGGAGGACTAGATAGGGATAGGGAAGTGAGGAGGGAAAGGGGAAAAGATATTTTGTGTGGGAGGGAAAATAATCTATTGGGAGAGGATGGGGATTGAGGATGGATGGGTGAAGTTTGAGTGGATGAAAAAGAAATAGAAAAAGAAATGGAGGAAAGAGCAAAAGGGGAAGATTAGAATGTTAAAGGAGATATAGAGAGAGAATGGAAAAAAAACCTAGAAGAGAGAAGAAAGGACAAATGGACAGCAGACAATGGAGTTAGCAGAAGACACAAAGAAACCAGAAGAAAGTGACTGGAGCAATTGCAACTGAAAAATAAAATGCCCAAAAAACAAAAGATAGAAAAATACTTTTTTATTTTGAATTTATTAACTGCAATATGCAGCTCTGGGAAACGTGCATTGCTAACATCTTTGTGCTTTTGTTTAGTACAATTAATTTAGTTTTATTTTTTCAGTGTTATTGACATTCCAAGTTTGGCTTTTGGGGTTCGCAATTTAATTATTGTCTTACTATTTCTAAACTGTGATCCCTTGTTCTTTGGTGATGGTCTATGTTCTGTATGTGTAACCGAGATAAGGTATTTTGTTTATGTAGTTTGCATTTGACAGTGCCACTTGTTCTCTTTCCTCAGTAGATGATGTATTGGTATTCTAGATGTATTGGTTTAATATTTGCAATGTTGCCTTTTTTGATAGGTAGGGTTTGGTGCTTTGTGAGTCGTGGTAGTGCTGTTATGATACGGCGGGTTTGCTATGGGTTCTAAATGGACAATGTTTGTAGTACTTCCTAATGTGCTGGCGGGTTGGCACTGGAATATAGTTATGCAGAAATCTGGTAGTCTTTCTTTATCCAGACACTCATTAAGGGACATGTTTACTGAATGTTAGCACATGTTAACATTATGCAAATAAAGAACCGCAATGAGTCTCACACATGGCCCCGCACCTCCCTTGGGCCGCCTGTTTTGTAGGTAGCTAAAATCATTAATGTTTACAACTAAAGCAGTACCAGATTAGTAATGTTATATTATTTATTTATTTATTAAACATTTGTTTAGAAAGTTCCCTTAAGACATTTAAAGTTGGTCTTAAGACACACGACTATTTCCCAATGGTCTTTGGACTTGATGAGCCAGCTCAATAGTTGGAGCCACCTTATGTTCCACTGGAGTGTCTGAATCAATGCTTTATGGCCGTTTTTAATAGTTAATTGATTTTATTTGTAGACTACATTCAATGAGTTTTGAAGATACCACCCTAAATTTATTTAATTTGTATTTAGCTCACGCCTCTCCAGTAGTAGTTCAAGATCAGCTACATTCAGGTACAGTAGCTCTTTCCCTGTCCCCAAAGGGCTTGCAATCTAGGTTTGTACCTGGGGTAATGGAGGGTTAAGTGGCTTGCTCAAGGCTACAAGATGCATCAGTGGGATATGAACCTTGGCTTCTCTGGTGCTCAGTCTTCTGCTCCATTCACTATGCTACTCTGTATTAAATCTTTTTTAAATAAATACATGTTGCAGGTTCACGGCAGTGAAAAGTAATTGTCATAACTGAAGATGAAGTCATACCAGGGCTGGTCTGAATTTGTCAGGGTGAGGGAGGGGGCAGCACTTTTCTGCCGATTTCAGTGCAGAGCGGGGTCTTTTAGTGCATGCCCATGATCAAGCCTGCTGTATCCTGCCACTTCTGACAGAAGTCTGAATAGGAAGGTGAAAGGTAGGATGTGGCAGCGATTGAGCACAGGCCTCTGTTCAGGGTCCCGCGCCATGCTGCCTTTCATTTCACTGTGACTTGAGCCCCAGTGGCCTCAGGGGAAAGGGAAGAGGAAGGAAATGCTCTACAGAGGGGGGGGGGAGAAAAAGAACTTTTCGCCATCCTGGGAGAGAAGAGGTGATGCTGGGCTATGGGGGATAGTTAAGCAAGGAAAGAGGAGATACTGGACATCTGTGGGGGTAAGGAAGGGAAGGGGAGAGGAGAGGAGAGGCTGGATGATAGGGGGAGGGTACACAGCTGAAGGTTTGCCTATGCGACAGATACTCTTGGGTCAGCGCTGAGTAACATGATTGCTACAGTTACTAAATATGTAGCACTGTAAGACAGTGTTTCCCAACCTTTTCAGGACTAAGGCACGCCTACAGTTTCAAAAATATTGTGAGGTACATCTAACCTCCACAAAGCAGGCAGCATGGACATGGGAGAGAACTCATATAGCCAAAGGAAAAGCTAAAGAAACCCTGAAAGCACTATCAGAGGCTAGAAGGACTCAGAGGAAGAACTGCTGAATGTGTGCGTTGCAGAGTCTGCTTCTTCATGTCCTACATACTACCCGTTAACTCCCCCACTCTGGGGCTCATGCAGTATGTGGCAAGGGCTCCTGCATTTTTAAGGAGACAGTTGGTGCTTCTTGTTGCTGCAAGGTGTGGAAAAAGAGCTCATACGCTGGTCTGGATCTCAGCAGCAGGCACTGGTGGCTTTTTTTTTTTTTAATAGCATACTTGATCAAGTCAGACAGCGGAGTGCTTGGGAAAGGCCGCTGTAAGACCTACCAAAGAAAAAGTCTCTTCACTGTGGAACTTACAATCTAATTAACAGACACTGAGATGCAAACATGGTTTCTTAAGTGTAGTCAGGATGCATACTTTTTCTTCTTTCACCCGTTTAGTGATGACTATGTCACAGAGGAACTTATATTGGGAGGAGTGGCCTAGTGGTTGGGGCAAGTTACCTCAGGCCGGAAGGTCAGGGGTTCAAATCCCACATGAGGACAGCAACCTTGGGCCGGAAGGACTGGGGTTTCTGGTCCCACAGGTGCTCCTTGTGGTCTTGGGCAAGCCACTTAACCCTCCATTGCCCATGTTCCCTGTAAGTATTAGTGTATGTGTCTCATATCCCCTCGTGTTAAATGTATCCCCCACTTGTGTTGTGACCACTCTGATTAAAGGATAAGGTGGTACACAAAACTGTCTAAATAAATAAATACTGCAATCTATAGTAAAATCTGTAATTGGAACTTTTGTTAGAGGGATGTAGCAAACCCATTGTGACAAAGTCAATCAAGACTAGCCATTCCTTGAAGTTACATTTCTAGATGGAGAAGTGGCTCAGTGGTTGGGACAGGTTACCTCAGGCCAGAAGGTCAGGGGTTCAATTCCCACATGGGGACAAGCAACCTCAGGCCGGAGGGACTGGGGTCTCTGGTCCCATGGCCACTCCTTGTGGCCTTGGGCAAGCCACTTAACCCTCCATTGCCTCAGGTACACTTAGATTGTGAGCCCTTCAGGGACAAGGGAATAAAAAGTACCTGTTAGTATACATGTAAACCGCACTGATTCTAAAGAGCGTGGTATAAAAAAAAAAAATAAATAAATAAAAAGTTGTGAAGGAACTTCTAGCTTCACCCCAAAAAGTGGTCTCTTTAACTTCTCTACACTATTGCATTTATGTCATAAACAGAATTCCTCTTTAGATAATTCCAAACCCCTAGCCTCAAATTATTAGGAGGAAATAGCTGATCCATGCACAAAATTAAATGACTGATGATGGATCAAGTAAAAGGGAACAGTCAGTATGCAAACTAGGAACAACATATTGCATAAACAACAATTCAAATTTGGATGGATCTGTAACAAGAAGAGATGTCTTTTTTTTACTTTAATAGATTTTATAATTACTCATAACTTTACAAGATTCGTCCTGCTATAAATGAAACAAGCATTTGGTGCCTGAACAAGTCCGCTGTTAATCTGCTTGTAGCTTTGGGTCCACAATTTTCTGTTCTATCACTATTAAATAGTTTTAATTTCTAAGGTCTTTAAACTTCCTGTTCCTCATTTTCCATAAAGATGACCTTCAAGGATTAATATAAAAAAATATCTCTAATGCTCCACAGCCCTAATTGTTGCCCATTCAAAACTCCAAGAACTCCTGCAATTAATCTTGTAAAACAACAATCATAGTTAAAATGCACTTTCTGAACTCTCTATTATTTTTTTAAGACTAGAAATACAACAAAGGATAGAATGAGCTATCCATCAAGCTATCCATCATTACACCCCTGAGGGAATTCAGAAGCACCAGTGATAGCTAAATCCCTTATAATTATTGTCAGTGCAATTATGCATAATAACCACAGCGTCTGTGCCTTTCTGACTATCCTTACACAAGTTGAGTCTTTACTAAGACGTGGGAGTAACGCGGACATGAAGTGCTGAGCCAGCTTTACATATCTAAAGAAAGCCGAGCACTTGACCTAGGCACCTACAAGTTAGGAGAATTTTCAGCCAATTTTAGACATTACGCTTCTGGCAGAAAATTCTCTAAACTTTCTGTGCCTAAAATCGATGCTCACTATTTGTTTAGGAGAGGAGGAGTAACCTAGCGGTTAGAGCAGCAAGCTAGAGCCATGAAAGTCAGCGAATGCATCCAGTGATCACCAGATGGTGTGGTTCAGTATTAGGACTAGGGCTGTTAGAATCCATTCCAAGGTGAGGATCTTAGACTTTAGGAAGACTAACTTTGCGAAGATGGGCCAATACCTCAGGGAGTCGTTAGTGGGATGGGAACAGCTGGGGGATGTAGAAAAACAGTGGGCAAAACTGAAAGGGGGTATTTTAAAGGCAACCAACCTTTTTGTTAAAATGGTAAATAAAGGCAAAAGGAACAGGAGACCGCTATGGTTTTCGAAGGAAGTAGCTGAAAAAGTGAAGAAAAAGAGGGAGGCCTTCATGAAATACAAGAGATCACAGAGAGAGGAAGACAGGCATCTGTATTTGGAAAAACTTAGAGAAGCTAGCAAAGTAGTCAAGAAGGCAAAGATTCAAAAGGAGGAGGAAATAGCCAATGCAATAAAATGGGGGGATAAGACATTTTTCAGATATATTAGTGAGAAGAGGAAGGGCAAAAGTGGTATTGTCAGACTCAAGGGTGCAGGGGGGGAATATATAGAAGCTGATAAGGATAAAGCGGAATTGCTTAACAAATATTTTTGTTCTGTGTTCACAGATGAAGAACCAGGAGCAGGACCTCAGAAAACACCCACAAATAAGAACAGAAGCGAGGGACATCTTGAACAATTTTCAGAAGACTGTGTTCGTGAGAAACTAGCTCAACTTAAAGTAGACAAAGCGATGGGACCGGATGGGATACACCCTAGAATACTGAGGGAACTTGGGGACGTTCTAGCAACTCCACTGACTGACCTTTTCAATGCCTCGTTGGAGTCGGGAGTGGTGCCAAAGGACTGGAGAGAGGCTCATGTGGTGCCTTTACACAAAAGCGGAAGTAAGGATGTGGTTGAAAACTACAGGCCGGTTAGTTTAACTTCGGTGGTGAGTAAATTATTGGAAACGCTGCTGAAAGAGAAAATAGTGAGGTTTCTGGAGTCCGGCGGATTACAGGATCCGAGGCAGCATGGATTCACCAGAGGCAGGTCTTGTCAGACAAATCTGATTGATTTCTTTAACGGGGTGACCAGGGAGTTGGACCGAGGGAGAGCTCTAGATGTGGTGTATTTAGATTTCAGTAAAGCCTTTGACACTGTTTCTCACAGGCGACTTATAAACAAACTGAGCACCCTAGGGATGGACCCTAAAGTTACTGCTTGGGTTAGAAATTGGTTGGGTGGGAGGCGACAAAGAGTACAAGTAAATGGAGCTCACTCTGAGGAGAAGGATGTTACCAGTGGTGTGCCCCAGGGATCTGTCCTTGGTCCGATTCTTTTTAACATCTTTGTTAGTGATATAGCGGAAGGGCTGTCGGGTAAGGTTTGCCTCTTTGCGGATGATACCAAAATCTGCAATAGAGTAGACACCCAGGAAGGGGTAGATAACATGAGGAGGGATCTAGCTAAGCTTGAAGACTGGTCTAGAATTTGGCAGCTGGGATTTAATGTTAAAAAATGTAAGGTCATGCATTTGGGCTGCAGCAATCCAAGGGAGCAATACAGTATAGGAGGTGAAGTACTTTTGTCCACTAAAGAAGAGCGGGACCTAGGCGTGGTTGTGTCCGATGATCTTAAAGTAGCTAAACAGGTAGAAAAGGCGATGGCAAAAGCTAGAAGGATGCTTGGGTGCATACGGAGAGGAATGGCTAGCAGAAAAAAGGAGGTGATAATGCCTCTGTATAAGTCTTTGGTGCGACCTCATTTGGAGTATGGTGTGCAATTCTGGAGACCGCACCTTCAAAAGGATGTGAACAGGATGGAGTCGGTGCAGAGGGTTGCTACTAAAATGATTAATGGGCTTCATTATAAAGCATATGAGGACAGACTTAAGGATCTTAATATGTACACCTTAGAGGAAAGGCGGGATAGAGGTGATATGATTGAGATGTTTAAATACCTCCGTGGCATAAATGTTCAGGGAGAGAGCCTCTTTCAATTGAAAGCAAGTTCTGCTACGAGGGGACATGGGATGAGGGTGAAGGGAGATAGATTCAGGAGTGATATGCGGAAATATTTCTTTACAGAAAGAGTAGTGGATCCGTGGAATAGTCTCCCAGTGGAGGTGGTAGGGATGAGGACAGTAACTGAATTCAAAAAAGCATGGGACCAACACAGAGGATCTCTAAAGGTAAAAAGTGGACTGTTGTAGTTGTTATGGAAGGACAGACTAGATGGGCCTTGTGGTCTTTTTCTGTCATCATGTTTCTATGTTTCTATGTTTCTAGGGTTCGAATCCCACTGCTGCTTGCTGTGATCTTGGAAAAGTCATTTAACCTTCCATTGCTTCAGGTACAAACTTAGATTATAAGCCCTCTGGGGACAGAAAAATACCTACAGTACCTGAATATAAATCACCTTGAACTCCTGAGAAAAGGAATGAGCTAAATCCAATTTCCTTTTCCTTTCATTTTTTGCCTACCATTAGTCACCTGTTAGGCACATGGGGGCATCATGGGTAGGCATTATTTTGTAAAGACATGTATGCCCCTACTCCTCTTTAGGGAATACTAGTGTCTGGCAGAGAAAGCCCTTGGAATGCACAAGTAGATGTAAATGTTCCCTCTGTATTATGCATGTACACGCGTAGATTACGGTATTTTATAATCTACACGCATACATGAAAACTCCACCCATGCATTGCCAAACTATGGCCCCAGCTATTCATTCATTCATTCCAAAGCGTATCCTTTTATACCAGTCAGTATGGCAGGTGTGTACTGAAGACCAAGTGGCTGCTTTGCAAATGTCATCAATAGACACTGAGCGAAGGTTAGCCATAGAGCCTGCCATTGCTCTCACATTGTGAGCTGTGACATGACCCTCGGGAGAAAGTCCTTTTTCTCTCATAAGCAAAGGATATGCAATCTGCAATCCATTTAGACAGAGTTCACTTGGAAACTAGTAATCCAAGATTACAGGAGTCAAAGGCAACAAAAAGCTGAGAGGCCTTTCTATGTTGCCTAGTTCTCTGAAGGTAAAAAGCTAAAGCTCTCTTACAATCCAGAGTATGAAGATTCCTTTCTGCATTAGAGGCGTGAGGCCTAGGGAAGAATACAGGAAGGTAAACCGACAGGTTTAAATGAAAAGACCAAACCACCTTTGGCATAAAGTGAGGGTGAGTCCTAAGAACTACTTTATCATGGTGGAACCTTGTATAAGGAGGATCAGCCACTAAAGCTTGTAGCTCACTGATGTGCCTTGCAGAAGTGAGAGCGATTAGGAAGATTACCTTCCAAGAAAGAAACTTCAGAGATGTAGTGGTTAAGGGTTCGAAGGGCGGTTTCATGAGCTGCCCAAGGACAAGATACAAATCCCATGCCACGGATGGTGGCTTAATGGGAGATTTCGTTAAAAGTAGACCTGTCATAAATCTCGCTACAAGCGGTATAGAGGCAGCAGGTTGTCCATCCAAGGGCTTGTGGAAAGCCGCAATGGCAGTAAGGTGGACCCTTACTGAATCGGTCTTAAGACCAGAGGATGATAAATGGAGGAGATACTCCAGTAACGCCTCCACTGGCACTGAAAAGGGATTAAGTTCCTTTTTTGAACACCAGATAGAGAACCTTTTCCACTTAAAGGCTTAGGCCCACCTAGTGGAAGGTTTTCTTGAAGCCAAAAGGATATCCTTAAGCTGTTGAGAAAGGTTGATATCCTGGAGTTCTAGGCTCGCAGCAGCTATGCCCTCAGGTGTAACGACTGAGGATTTGGGTGCAATAGCGTCCAGTTCTCCTGGGAAAGAAGATCTGGAGCACATCCCAACTACAGAGGCTTGGCTTGAGAGAGACGTAGAAGCAGTGGATACCACGTCTGTTGTGGCCAGCGTGGGGCTATGAGGATCATATGGCCCCTGTCTCTCTGAAGATTGAATAGTGTTTTGGGGATGAGGGGAATGGGTGGGTAGGCATAGAGGAAATCCTGACCCCAATGGAGATGAAAGGCATCCCTTGCCTGACAGTTCTGAGCAGGAATTCTGGAACAGAACCGGGGAAGTTTGGCATTCTGAGGACTTGCAAAGAGGTCTATATCTGGGGTTTCCCAGATCTGAAAGATTCAAGCAATTTGCTCTGGATGAAGAGACAACTCGTGAGGCAGCAGAACTCGACTGAGTTTGTCTGCCAAGAGATTTTGTGTGCCTGGAAGATACACCGCTAGTAGGTGGATTTGAAGATCTCTGGCAAAGGCCCAAAGGCTTAGAGCTTTGTTGCACAGTGCCTGAGAACCTGTCCCACCCTGCTTGTTCACGTAGAACATGGCTACCTGATTGTCGGTCTGGACAAAAACAGTCTTGTAGCTCAGGCGGTCCTGAAATACTTGAAGAGCACAGAAGATGGCTCTGAGTTCTAGGAGGTTTATGTGAAGACAAGCCTCCTGCTCGATCCTGAGACCTTGAGTGGAGAGCTTGTCCAATTGGGCCCCCCAACCTAACTTGGAACCATCTGTCGTCAAGGTGGCTTGGTGTAGTGGCTGCTGAAATGGAGACCCTACGAGAAGGTTTTTCAGCAATTGCCACTACTGTAGGGACAAAATGAGACGTGTAGAGTTTCCTGATTTTGTCCCCCAGGCGACCAGACGCCTGTGTCCACTGAGAGGCTAGGGTCCACTGGGCTGCCCTCATATGTAGGCGAGCGTAGGGAACCACATGAACAGTGGATGCCATATGCCCCAGTAGCTGAAGCCTTTCTTGAGCAGTTAGAAGGGTTTTCATAGCTGCTTGAGAGGCCAACTGGAGTATTCGAACACACCGTGGTTGTGGCAGGAAAGCCCTTGTTTGCCTTGTGTCTAGAAGAGCCCCTATGAATTCTAGGGACTGAGAAGGGGTGAGAGGAGATTTTGGGAGGTTTATGACCAGTCCCAGGTACTGCAGGATATGCATTGTACAGGAGAGAGCGGAGCTGGCTTCTGGAGCAGTTGATGCTCGGATGAGCCAGTCACCTAAATAGAGAAAGGCGAATATCCCCAGAGTTCTCAGGAAAGCTGCTATTACTGCCATGCATTTTGTGAAGACTCTTGGGGCACAAGCTAGTCCAAAGGGTAGAACCCTGTACTGGTAGTGTCTTCCTTGAAAGAGGAATCAAAGAAACCTCCTGTGATCTGTATGAATGAGAATATGTTTATATGCATCCTTTAGATCTAGAAAATATAGCCAATCCTGGCTCTGGATGTAAGGAAGAAGTGTTCCGAAAGAGATCATCTTAAATTTCTCTCAGAACAGATACTTGTTCAACTCTCTGAGGTCCATTATGGGCCTGTATCCCCCCATCTTCTTTGGAATGAGGAAGCAGGGGGAGTAGAAACCCATGCCCTGTTATTTATTTATTTATTTACAGTCTCTTATATACCGCACTATTCAGCATCAGCGCGGTTTACATGGAACAAAAATGCCGGGACCGAACACCGCCCCTCCTCTGCTCCTGCCCAATCGGGCAGTGGGAGCCGCTTCCAGCTCCTGCCCAATCGGGCAGTGGGAGCCGCCGGCAGAGACAGATAAAAGCGGCGCCCCTGCACTAGGAGCGCCGCTGCCGGGACCGAACACCGCCCCTCCTCTGCTCCTGCCCAATCGGGCAGTGGGAGCCGCTTCCAGCTCCTGCCCAATCGGGCCGTGGGAGCCGCCGGCAGAGACAGATAAAAGCGGCGCCCCTGCACTAGGAGCGCCGCTGCCGGGACCGAACACCGCCCCTCCTCTGCTCCTGCCCAATCGGGCAGTGGGAGCCGCTTCCAGCTCCTGCCCAATCGGGCAGTGGGAGCCGCCGGCAGAGACAGATAGAAGCGGCGCCCCTGCAGGGCGCACCCGCGCCTGGCGGGCCCGTGCCTGAGGGCCTCGCCAGAGGGCCCTTTGGCGTGGCCCTTAGGCGCGGCACGAAGGCGATCAGAAGAGAGAGACATCAGACACAGCAGCACCGACAACTTCACCGCAATATCAAACGAGGAGCAGACCGAAACGAAGGACGTCAGAACCGCAAGTAAAATTCGCGCAAAACCCCACACATTCCACACCTACAACACTCTCACTTCCACCACACACGCCTTAGCAATCACAGCCCTACCTCCACGGGACAGGCTCCTGCACCAAGGCACCCTACGCAGACCCGGCTCTCCACCCACGGGACAGGCTCCCTCCACGGGACAGGCTCCCGCACCAAGGCACCCTACGCAGACCCGGCTCTCCACCCACGGGACAAGCTCCCTCCACGGGACAGGCTCCCGCACCAAGGCACCCTACGCAGACCCGGCTCTCCACCCACGGGACAGGCTCCCGCACCAAGGCACCCTACGCAGACCCGGCTCTCCACCCACGGGACAGGCTCCCTCCACGGGACAGGCTCCCGCACCAAGGCACCCTACGCAGACCCGGCTCTCCACCCACGGGACAGGCTCCCGCACCAAGGCACCCTACGCAGACCCGGCTCTCCACCCACGGGACAGGCTCCCTCCACGGGACAGGCTCCCGCACCAAGGCACCCTACGCAGACCCGGCTCTCCACCCACGGGACAGGCTCCCTCCACGGGACAGGCTCCCGCACCAAGGCACCCTACGCAGACCCGGCTCTCCACCCACGGGACAGGCTCCCGCACCAAGGCACCCTACGCAGACCCGGCTCTCCACCCACGGGACAGGCTCCCGCACCAAGGCACCCTACGCAGACCCGGCTCTCCACCCACGGGACAGGCTCCCTCCACGGGACAGGCTCCCGCACCAAGGCACCCTACGCAGACCCGGCTCTCCACCCACAGGACAGGCTCCCTCCACGGGACAGGCTCCCGCACCAAGGCACCCTACGCAGACCCGGCTCTCCACCCACGGGACAGGCTCCCTCCACGGGACAGACTCCCGCACCAAGGCACCCTACGCAGACCCGGCTCTCCACCCACGGGACAGGCTCCCGCACCAAGTCACACTACGCAGACCCGGCTGTCCACCCACGGGACAGGCTCCCGCACCAAGGCACCCTACGCAGACCCGGCTCTCCACCCACGGGACAGGCTCCCTCCACGGGACAGGCTCCCGCACCAAGGCACCCTACGCAGACCCGGCTCTCCACCCACGGGACAGGCTCCCTCCACGGGACAGGCTCCCGCACCAAGGCACCCTACGCAGACTCGGCTCTCCACCCACGGGACAGGCTCCCTCCACGGGACAGGCTCCCGCACCAAGGCACCCTACGCAGACCCGGCTCTCCACCCACGGGACAGGCTCCCTCCACGGGACAGGCTCCCGCACCAAGGCACCCTACGCAGACCCGGCTCGCCCATCAAGCAACAAGCTCACGCACCAAGTTCAACTCTCCCCAAACAGACAACAGACAAAGTCTCAAGAAAACAGGCTTTACCCTAACAGAACATCAGAAGGGAAAACATGCACGCCACATACTTCCTACCACTCTACCTACTAGTCACGCAACTCCTCCCACCAACCACACACCCCCACTACCCACAAGAAAACACAATATGGCATCCACCAACTGCATTACCACACTCAGAACCACAGCACACACACAAAGAGACACTCAGGGCTTACCAAGCAAAGCGACCGAACAGACACAAATCAAACTCAAACGCAAGCACAAATGAAACCCATGGAACAGCAACCTCAGCAACGAAAACAACAACGATTGAACTCATAAATGCCAGATCCGTCTGCAACAAGATACACACTATTGTAGACCACATAGAAGAGCGACAGCCCGACATAATATGCATCACAGAGACATGGCTCAACCCTACCGACAACGTACTACTAAACCAACTGGTACCGGACAACTACTCAGCGTACAACTGCCCCCGCACCCACAAGCGTGGAGGAGGAGTCCTGATAATAGCGAAAACAAAACTTAAATTCAAGACACAGAACTTCACAGATACACAGCAATGTAACACAATTAGCATCAAAAACAAGAACATTGCAATCTGCCTAACCTACAGAGCACCCAGAGCCCCGCCCGATGAGCTAGCCCTCACTCTCGAAGAAGCCTGTGCCATAACAACAAACAACAAACCAGCGCTAATGATTGGAGACTTCAACCTCAAGTCCACCAATGCCAAAGACGCAGAGGCCTTCCTTCAAGCAATGACCTCACTCCAATTCACACAAATAATCAATGCACCAACACACAGACATGGATCATCCCCAGACCTCATCTTCGCATCCAACTACCTAACATCAAGAGACCTAATCTCTCCACCCACCATTACCCCAGTGCCATGGTCTGACCATTACTTAATTGAGACCAAGCTACGACATCAAGACGACCAGACGAATGAAAGAGCTAACATCTCTCACACACAAAGACGATTCAAACGTTTCAACAAGGACGAATTCATACAGGACACAACACAACACTTAAACGTTACCACAGACGACCTAGAAGAACAAGTCTCCAGCTGGAACAGCATCCTAGCGAACGCCGCCAAACCATCTGGTGGCGGGATCAA
Organism: Ichthyophis bannanicus; assembly: GCA_033557465.1. NCBI lineage: Eukaryota > Metazoa > Chordata > Amphibia > Gymnophiona > Ichthyophiidae > Ichthyophis > Ichthyophis bannanicus. Next base: position 134,154,234 of record CM066037.1, read on the forward strand.
GAAACAACTCCACAACAAGAGACAAAACAAGCCATGGTACTCAGAAAAAATACGAAAGGAAAAGAGAGAGCTCAGGAAGATTGAACGGAGATGGAGAAAAAACAAAGCAACCGCCGACCAGCATCTCTACCTAACAAAGCAAAAACAATACAATGAACTCATCAACCAATCAAAGAGGGAATTCCACACAAACATGATAAATACTTCTATCAACAAACCCAGAGAGCTTTTCGAAATAGTAAAGATCCTCACAAAAGAACAAACAACAGAAGGCGAAGTACAAGTTGACCCACAGGATTTCGCAGATCACATCAAAGACAAATTTCACTCCACAGAGCGAACAACATCTAGTGGGACCACCAGGTCGGACGTACACCCCAAAACCTGGGGCACATTCTACTCTCCCTCAACTGAACAGATATCCCACATCATCTCTACAATCAATACAAGCACTGCCCCGACAGACCCGTGCCCAGTGTCATGGGTAAAAGCCACCAAATCCTGCTTCATCCCCACCATACATAAAATAATACATAACTCACTCACTCAAGGACTCATGCCAAAGCAACTAAAGCTCGCTTCAGTAAGACCAATCATAAAGAAAACAAATCTCGACAAAAAAGATCCAGCAGCATATCGACCGATCTCCAGCATACCCTTCCTTGCAAAAATCATCGAAAAAACAGTCCAACTACAACTTCAGGAACACATCGACAAACAGGAAACACTCGATGACAACCAACACGGATTTCGTCCCAACCATGGAGTCGAAACACTACTGATCTACCTCTTCAACAGCATCCTAAGAATAATCGACAACAACATGAATGGAATCATAATGATCTTCATTGACATCTCATCAGCCTTCGACACAGTGGACCACAACACCCTCCTAGAAAGACTAAAGAACACTGGTATACACGGTATCACATTGAAGTGGTTCCACTCGTACCTAACCGAAAGACAGCTACAGGTCAAGTCAGGACACAACACCTCCCGACCCATAAACGTCCAACAAGGAGTACCTCAAGGATCCGCACTCTCAGCTCTCCTGTTTAACATCTACATACAACCAATTTGCAACATCATGAAAAAGAACAACATTCAATACACAATATATGCAGACGACATAATGATATACACCCCGATATCAATCAACAACCCGGACTTCTCTAAGATAACAGACTGCCTCATCCAAACGGAGAGTTGGTGTCAAAACAACAACCTAGCAATAAACTACAACAAGACCGAAGCCCTAATCATCACCCGGAACCAAGGCTTCAAACACCCACCAAATTTAAAAATACAAAGCACCACTATACCAATAAGATCAGAAGTGAGATACCTCGGAGTTACTCTGGACAATAAACTCAATCTCAAACCACACATAGACAAAACAATCCAAAAAGCCTACTACAAGATGCGAATCATCAGGAGACTAAAGCCGCTCCTGGCCCCGGAACACTTCCGTACCGTCTGTCAAGCACTGATAACCCCACTTCTGCAATCCGATATACCTTGGCCTACCGAAACAAGCCCTCAAACCTCTACAACTAGCACAAAACACTGCTGCACGAATCATAACAGGAACGGCAAGACAGGAGCACATCACACCCACCTTAAAGGACTTACACTGGCTTCCAATCGGTGCACGCATCAAATACAAAACTATCATAAACTTATTCAAGATCAAACACCACACATCAGCCAACAGCCTACACACCCTCATACAATCAGACACCAGTACGCGTCCCAGAAGAAAACAAACCCACAACAGAGTCAGCACCCCCAGTGAATACAAACACACACGCAAGGACACAACAGACAGAGCACTCTCAATGGCCGCTCCAACAATATGGAACAAACTCCCGGACGACTTGAGGGCCACTACAGACCTAAAAGACTTCAGAAAACAGCTGAAAACCATACTGTTCATAGAACACTATGGACACATTACATGACTTCAGAGAATGAACAACAGCACATGATCTCGCCTAACCAACGTATGCATGAATTTGTTTTTGCACCACTGTATATAGCCCACTCTGTAAATAGATCATACCAATCTAACACACAACACGACACACACTCAATTTCCCCCCACTGCATGTATAACACACTCACTTCACCTGATTGTTTGCTGTGATACCACCTTGATTATTAAGATAAGGCGGTTTAGAAATACTGTTAAATAAATAAATAAATGTATGAGTTTACAGATAACAGGGCATATAACTTGGATAACAGGGGTAAACTATTTACAAATCTTGCTACATAGAGTCATATGAACATGAATTCCATAGAAACATATGCACCACTAAGAGTTAGAGTATCTTTCTTGGCATGTTGTTGGGACACAGGTACTTCTTCTATTGCTTCTTGAGCAAGTAGTGAGGTGACCTCTTGACACAAGAGAATGGTGAGGGGGCCCCGAGAATTGAACTGTCTTGTGATGGTGGGAGGGGGCATACTATGGAAATGGAGTTTGTACCCCTCTGTTACAATGGAAAGAGTCCACTGCTCTGATGTTATCTATTGCCATCTTTTGGCAAAATGGCAGAGTCTGCTTGGGATGGTAAGAGGCTCTGGACCCTTTAGAGGTAGGATAACTAAGTTCTCTAGGAAGGAGTCAAAGTCCCCAAGGAAGCTATGTCGGCTGAGTTGGCTGAGTTCTGGGGACTTGGGCCACCTTCTGTTGTTTGGGTTGCTGCTGCCCCTTGTGGGGAGCATGAACTGGGCAGTGGACAGCTTGGGTGTAAGATGGATAGAATTTCTTTTTCTTGTTGAAAAAGGGTTTCTTAACTGTCTTTTTCTTAGCTGGGTTGGCTGTGGCCCTTGATAATCTGTTCAAGGTGGTATTTTCAGACTCAAGCTGAGAAGCTTTGTCCTGCCAATCCTTGCCAAAGAGGTTTTGTTCTGTGCAAGGAACATTTCCCAGCTTGTCTTGCACCCATTGTTCTAAATCAGATGCTTGTAACCTGGCAATGCGACGGGCACCGATGGAGATAGCAGAGGTTTTGCTAAAGCATTCAAAGCAATCAAATGTTGCATGGTTCATGAACTTTGAAACGTTCTGGGCATGTTTGACCAGAGTGAGGAAGTCAGCCCTCTTGTCAACGGGAAGAAGTGGAGCTATGAGCTCCAAATCTCTTGTAACCTCCCGAAGAAACATACCCATATAAAGTATGTAAGAGCTTATTCTAGCCAATAGCATCGAGGACTGAAAGCATCGAAGCCCAAAGGCATCAAGCGTTCTCAATTCATGACCTAGAGGGTTGGATGAATGCATCTTAGCACTCTTGATCCTATGCATTGCCGATTCCACCACAGTGTGGTAATTGTGTTTTTTGGAAACCGGGACATTTGTGGTACCCGGTACATTATATCGAGTCTCCTACAATGTGGAGACACCGCTCGGGGTATTTCCCACATCCTAAGCATGAGATTATATAGAATTCGGTGAATGGGAAGGGTAGCAGCCTCCTTAGGAGCTGCCGGATACTGAAGAATTTCCAATTCGTCAGCTCTCAGTTCCTTTCTCAGGGTCAGAGTGATCTAGAGTTCCAATGCTACGTCATGGATGAAGTCCTGAAAGGGTACAACACTAACCAAGCAAGCTCCACGCAAGATGCAGAAACCAGTCCAAGAGTGTGGTGTGGTGGAAAAAGAAAAACTTTATTTAACAAATGCCAACCCGACACAGGCCGTGTTTCGTCACACTTCGTCAGGGGTTTTGCTGGCATAAACTGAAAATATAAACATATAAATACTTAAAAACATAAAAACATAAAGGAACAGAAACAATATGTTCCATCAGTAGATAAAACATCATAATAAAATAACATAACAAATGATTAATTAAAAACAATATAAAACAATATGAAATAAAACTAACAAAGAACAAATGAGTATGCTCAAAAGAATAAATAATAAAATGTATAACATAAAAAAACATAAATACCTCTATAACAGACCATTGAACCAAAAGGTCTTATAACGCATTGTTTCAGAACACTAAATCTTTATATTCTAAAAGGGAATATAGATAAATAAATAAATAAACATGCAATCATGAGCAATATATATAAAAAATGAACAATGGAACTCACTCCTGCTTCCCCTTTCTCCCTATATAGAATACACTCATGTTCAGTTCTTCACACCTGTTTAAAATTGAGTTGTCCCTCTTTGTTCCATTGTTCATTTTTTTACCGCTATACATTTTATTATTTATTCTTTTGAGCATACTCGTTTGTTCTTTGTTATTTAGTTTTATTTCATATTATGTTTTATATTATTTTTAATTAATCATTTGTTATTTTATTTTATTGTTAAATACATATTTATTATGTTATTTTATCTATTGATGGAACATATTGTTTCTGTTCCTTTATGTTTTTAAGTATTTATATGTTTATATTTTCAGCATATGCCAGCAAAACCCTGACAAATTGTGACGAAACACAGCCTGTGTCGGGTTGGCATTTGTTAAATAAAGTTTTTGTTTTTCCACCACACCACGCTCTTGGACTGGTTTCTGAAGTCCTGAAAGGACATGTCCTCTGGAGGAGACATCCGACGTTGTGGTGAAGGAGAAGGGTCCTCCGGAAGAAGCACTCCGGTACCGACAGAGTCCTCAGAATCATCGGAATCGGAGGATTCGAAGTATTGTCGGGCCGGATGCTCTCGTATTGCCTGTCGGCGGTATCGATCGAAGTCGGCATCAGAATGCCTCGATACCCGGCCCTCGATGCCGGATACCGATTCCAGGGCCGGCATGGGGGGGAAGCATGGAGAGAGGCACATCGATCGATGCAGGTACCTTCGGTACTGATATCGGTACGGACAGCTGCATCGATTGTAGCGGTTTTAGCAGTACCAAGGCTGCTAATAAAGCTACAAGACTGCGCTCCATGGCCAGGATACATTGATCCATGGAGCCTGCCGATGTCTGGATGTCGGTACTGGCAGAGCAGGCCACGACACCAGAACATGGCACCAAGAGTTCTTCGGAGGTGGAAGCTTCGGGAACATCCTAGAGCCCCGTTAATGCTTTGGAGGCCAGAGCCTCCCGCCGGGGCTGTTTTGCCGGTATGTTTTCCTCGAGGGCAACGCTAGTAGCATCTCGATGCTTCGAAGGAGATCTACCCTTTGAGGACCGGCCGATCTTGGAAGACCTGGGTTTAGTTACCTGAGATCCATGGGAGGAAGATGAAGCCCTGGACGACGTCGATACAATGGACATTGCATCTGAGGCAAAGGTGGCGCTGAGTTTTGCAGCTCTGTTCTGCAGGCCTCTCTTGGTCATCTCTCTACAAAGAAGACACTCCGATGGCAAATGGTCAGGACCTAAACATTTAAGACACCAATCATGGGTGTCGGTAGCAGAAATGATACCACTACACTTTGAACATTTTTTGAAACCACTAGATGGTTTCTCCATTTTGGAAGAAAAGAGGGCCTAGTGCCCAAAATGGTGCCTAGCACCAAGAGGGGACAGACCCTCAAAAAAGAAGTTATTCCTCTTTTTTTTTTAAGAAGAAAAGATTAAGAAAAGAAAAGAAAAGAAAGTACCGGTGGTACCGGTATAGGCGTCAAGGAAAGTCAGACGCAACCACAAAAAGAAGATTTTCTGCAGTGACAGGGTTTGCTGTCTGTCGGCTCCGCGGAAAACGAAAAACTGAATAGAGAGAGTTGGAAAGGCGGGAAGGCAGCGGCGCAGCCACAGCGGTATGCTCCCAAAAGCTTTCCTATTGGACGCTGGGGAGCGTTTCCACGGGTGCTCCATCGGTACCGGCGATACCCATATGTGAAGACTCAATTCCTGCTTGTTCCTGGAGATTATCCGTTACATGTCTTTGTATAGCACTGCATGCATCTGATATGCACTATTCACATTATGGTAATTTTAGTACCTAAGAAACAGAATGATGAATAAAAAAAATAACCACTAGTGTGAATTTTCTTTGTGTTCTTGATATCGCTTATTCAAGGACTCTCATGAATCCAGACAGTAAACACTGGCCACCATTACATCTATGGGTGGGGGTTTTACTATCAATTCTGCTTTCAAGTTCAGACCAAATGAAAGCATCCCTTGGTGGGTTTTGTTTGTTTTGTATTTTATAATTTGTTTACTACAGATAAGATGTTGTGTTTTGTTGCCAAATTGTGACAAACCTTGAGGTGCCTGAAAGCATAGTTACTTAGCTGTAACAGGTGATCTCCGGAAACAGCAGGAATTTAGTCCTCACATATGGGTGACGTCTGTACCAACAGCGCCCATGTGGGAATGCTCCCCAGCGTCCAACAGGAAAGCTTTTGGGAGCATCCCACTGCGCCTGCGTAGCTGCCTTCCCGCCTTTCCAGCTCTCCCTCCTCAGTTGAATTTGTAGCTGAGATAAAAGGAGAGAAGGAGAAAAAGAAGCAACCTACAACTCCTAGCGGAGGCGGGTGAGTTGTGAAGACTAAATTCCTGCTGTACCCGGAGATTACCTGTTACAGGTGATTAGGAATGTAGTCTTCACATATGGGATTCCCTAGCTCAGTGATGCCAGGGAGATGACCTCAGAGTTGGCTGTGGAATCACAGGTATAACTAAGGAGGTAGTGTATCCTCCAAGGATGTCTGGTATTGAAACCCGGGACGGAGGATAGGAGTTGATCTAAGTCTGAAAGGGATGCTGGAGAACAACTTGACCAAACAAGGCAACCCGGAGGGAGTCCTTGTCCAGGAAATAGTGAGCAGCAAAAGTGTGGACAGAAGACCAAGTTGCTGTTTTGCATATCTCATCAATCGCTACAGATTTACCATAGAGGCAGCCATGGCCCGAACATTATGTGCAGTTACGTGACTCTCGAGAGAGAGTCCTGCCTTTTCATAAGAAAAGGAGATGCAGTCTGCTATCCACCTGGCAAGAGTACGTTTGGATACTGGAAAACCCAGGTGACTTGAGTCAAAGGAGATGAAAAGTTGGGAAGCTTTTCTGTGCTCTTGAGTTCTCTGGAGATAAAAAGCCAAGGCACGTTTGCAATCCAGAGAGTGACGGGTTGCTTCTGCCCTAGAGCAGGCATGTCCAACAGGTAGATCGCGGAGGGGTCAGGGTAGATCGCCAGCCCGACTTGGCTCCATCTCTCCAGCAGCTCGCCCCGTCGCTAGCAGAGAGCTCATACCGGCAGGTCATCTACGAGGCTTGCCACCGCTGCTGATCCTTTACCTGTCTTTTTTCCCTGCCTGCGGGAATCTCGCCTTCGGGTGTATTGGGGGCGCTTGTTGTTTTCGTGCCAACAGTTTGTGGGTATCCCAGGGGGCCGCCACCCGCACCCCGCGACGAGACACCACAGGCCCAGCATCATACGTACCTGGTCTCCTGCCTCTCAGAATCACCCATTCCTGCCCCCTCCCCAACACTTCTTAGAAGTGTGTTATATACCAGGCGATATCCATTCGCCCGGGATTTACCTGAATACACTTACCGTATTAGTTGTGTCGTGTGCTAGTCGTTGGTCGCTTTTAAGTTCGCTTTCATTAAACGTTTTCGGGCAGACACAACAAAGTGTCAAGAATTTGGTGATTTTGGCGGGCTTTTCCAATTTAGTTCTAACTCGCCTTCTCCTTGCCTTCGAATTGGTTCAAACCACTGTGACTTTTGCTTGCCTCTGCAATTTTATTTTGCCTAGCCTTTGCGTTGATTCTACACTGTGTGCAGAATTTATTAAATCGCGTGTGGTGGTATTTGAACTTGTTTGGCGGTATTTGATTTTATCTGGTTTGCTGGACAGGTGTTTGAGTTTTTTTGATGATTGTTTGGTAGTATTTGATTATTGGTGCCAGTATGATGAAATCTTATTTTCACTTTTAGAACTGCATGTGTGGTTTTGGCATCTCAAGTCCTTGTATTGCACATCATCCAGAGGTCTTCAGTTCCTGTTGATCTTTAATACTTTGGGACAGTGACAGTTTTGGACCAGATTCAGCCAGTGTTTATACTAACTTAGCAGATTTGGCCTTCTTACATCCAGCCACCCCAGTATAACAAAGATGAGTGTTCCAAAGAAGAGCAAAACCTACCACTTTCATGATGAATGGGAAATGGACTACTTCTTCATCATGGTGAAAGACAAGTGCTGTTGTCTAATTTGTAACGCCCCAGTATCCTTGCCCAAAAAGCGTAATCTGGAACGTCTTTATAAGGCTCTGCATAGCAATAAGTTTGATGCTGATTTTCCACCCAAAAGTGAAAAACGTAAACTGAAGCTCAAAGAACTTAAATCGAAATTGGATACTCAGCAACAGTTGATGTCGAAGCTAAGGTCACATTCGGTCAATGCAACCATAGCATCCTTCAAGGTCAGCAACCTGATCGCAAAGAAATGCAAACCTTTCACTGAAGGGAAATTTGTAAAAGATTGTTTTCTTGAAGCAGCTGACAATCTTTTTGAAGGATTTAAAAATAAGAAAGAGATCATAACTGCTATTCAAGATGTACATTTGTCAAGAAACACCATCGTGCGGCGAATAGAAAAGATGTGTGGAGACACAACTGAACAGTTGTTGGAGGATGTTTCAAATTGTGTTGCTTTCTCACTCCAACTGGATGAATCTACAGACATAAGAGACATAGCCCAGTTACTAGCCTTTATCCGGATGGTTTTTAAAGACTTCAGTGTTAAAGAAGAACTACTTGGAATGATTTCTTTAAAAGGGAGAACTACCGGACAGGAAATATTCAATTCTTTCCATTCTTTTGTGACAAAGTGTAATCTTCCATTGCATAGACTTACATAAGAACATAAGATATGCCATACTGGGTCAGACCAAGGTCCATCAAGCCCAGTATCCTGTTTCCAACAGTGGCCAATCTAGGTCATACGTACTGTCGCACCGCCGCCCTAGTGGCCAGAGGTTGTTAAGGCAGGTCGGGTGGACATGAGTTATATTTTTAAATTTGAGTTGGTCCTTGAGTGCGGGGTCTGGGTATTCTGTTCCCAGTGGCCTTTCGTGTACCAAAGCCTCAAATGAACACAAAGTCCGAGAGTAGGGAAAGAAAGGCTTTTTATTTCCCTTAATGCACAAAGATTCAAATATTGGAATCTACATCAACACAAAGCAACCTTACTTCAGGTAGAAAGAAACATAAACAGTTATTGCTTTATCCTCTGTTATCTTCACAGGAATTTATACATATGAAACACACAGTCTCTGTTTGCTGAGCATTGCTCTAGACACTAGGCAGGGATTCTAGGCTTCCTGTCTGACAGTAGCTACAATCCATAGCCATTTCGGAAGGGTCCTCGGTACATTCCACCTGCATGGGCTGAGGATCTGAAAGCTGGGACTCTGTATCAATATAGTCCGGTGGAATATGATGAGGCTTTTCATATAAAGTTTGTACCAGGCTCCAATGCTCTGGGGCTTAAGTTTAGGCCTCGGTCATGTGCATGCTTACTATGAGAACAAGCTCTTTTGTCCCTGAGCCTTTCCTTAAACAGTCTTTCATCTGGTAAAAGCTTGTGTCTTGCTTTACAAACAGCTGGAGGAGGAGAACACTTCCTTGTTTCCTGTGCTCCCTGAGTCACCAGGTTATATCGGTTAGTAGTAGAAAAATGGGGATTACCTTTTTCTCTGGGCCTATCCCAGTGAGCTGAGGCTTGAGGCCTAGTCCTGCTGCAATTCAGCCTTACTCGGTTAGCAGGCTTCCCACTGTCCAGCTGGCCTTCGGGTGGAGTTATCACCCTTTCACACCCATACCTCTCTCTCCTTGAACAAAGAGTGTTACCTCCTATGGAGATGGCTTCATCTTCCTTCTGGTAACTTCCACAGGGTCCTGAGTCCGCTGGCACCGTTCCATCAGCTAAGACTCGGCCTTCTGTTTCCCTCCGGGTACCTTTCCTCCCGGTGTCTCTTTGCCAAGAACTCCTTCTGTCTTGTTGCCAAGAACTCCTTCTCCTCCCTTTTCCAACTTCCCAGCCTTTCTTAAAAGGAACTCCCCCTTTCCTGGACTGGCTGTTGGCTGGCATCACATCACAAGCTCTGGGGTGCGGCTCTCTAGGCCCTGGAAGCTCTCTCTTGCTCCCCCTATCTGGCTCCTCGTAATGTCGCATCTGGTGTTGGAATCTTTTTTCTGAATTTAAAACCTTTTTTTCTGTTTGCATAGGGTCTGCGGCACCACAGTACCTAGCAGTTTCCCCAAAAGACACAGGTTCCGCAATGCTTGTACTGGGTCAAGCATTGATATCCTGGGTCCATTCTTAATAATGGTTTATGGACCTTTCCTCCAGGAACTTGTCCAAACCTTTTTTAAACCCAGCTACACTAACAGCCTTTACTACATCCTCCGGTAACAAATTCCAGAGTTTGACTACACGTTGAGTGAAGAAATATTTTCTTTTGTTAGTTTTAAATAGTTTACCCTGTAGCTTCATTGCATGTCCCCTAGTCTTTCTATATTCTGATAACGTAAACAATCGATCTACGTTTACCCGTTCCACTCCGTTCATTAATTTATAGACTTCTATCATATCTCCCCTCAGCCGTCTCTTTTCCAGGTTAAAGAGCCCTAACCTTTTTAGCCTTTCTTCATAGAAATATCCTTCCATCCCCTTTACCATTTTGGTGGCTCTTCTCTGAACCTTTTCTAATAACGCTATATCCTTTTTAAGATACGGCAACCAGAACTGCACACAATATTCAAGGTGCAGTCTCACCATGGAACGATATAGAGGCATTATATCTTTTGTTTTATTTTCCATTCCTTTCCTTATGATACCTAGCATTCTATTTGCTCTCTTGGCTGCCGCTGCACACTGGGCCGAGGGTTTTAACATGCTATCCACAATGACGCCTAAATCTTTTTCCTGGGTGGTGGTTCCTAATGTGGAACCTTGCATCATGTAACCATAGTTTGGGTTGTTCTTCCCTAGGTGCATAACTTTGCACTTGTCCATATTAAATTTCATCTGTCATTTTGATGCCCAGTCTTCCAATTTATCAAGATCCTCTTGCAATTTTCCACAATCCTCTTGGGTTTTAACAACTTTAAATAGTTTTGTGTCATCTGCAAATTTGATAACCTCACTCGTTATTCCACTTTCCATGTCATTTATGAATATGTCAAAAAGCAGCGAACCCAGCACAGATCCCTGGGGTACACCACTATTCACTTTTCTCCATTACTGATGGAGCAAGAGCAATGACAGGTGAGGTTAACGGTTTCATAGCCCTCTGTAGACAGCATGATGACTTCCCAGATTTCCTTTCTTACCACTGCATCATTCACCAGCAAGTTTTGGCAAGCAAGAGACTCAATACAAAGACTGTCATGGACATCACTTTCAAAATTGTAAATTCAGTTTGTGGAAGATCACTTCAAAGACGGCTTTTCAATCTTACTCTTGATGAAGGGGCAGCGGAAATCATTTTGCACACAGATGTAAGGTGGCTAAGTAGGCACAAATTTCTGCAAAGATTATGTGATTTGCTGAATGAAATAAGTTTTTTGAAGGAGAGGGGAGATGACCAAGCAGAGTTGGAAGATGAGGAGTGGTTATGTGATCTGGCATTTCTCGCTGACTTTACAGGTGAACTAAGTGATATGAACCTTGAACTACAAGGTAAAAACAAATGCATTGGTGAGATGATTAATACAGTTTCATCCTACAAGAGCAAATTTGAGCTAATGATGACTGACCTTGCAAACAACACTTTTGATCATTTTCCTAATACGCAGGACCATCTGGCACAATATCCAAATTTTGTTTTTCAGAACGAGAAGTATGTGACAGAAATCTGTTCTGTTATCCAGGAATTCGAAAATAGATTCTGGGATTTCCAAAAAATTGGAACAGTTGTGGAGTACGTGTCATACCCATTCAAAGTAGATGTGGACATTAAAGAAACTGCAGCTGCTATCAGTAAAAATTACTCATTGAACAAGCCATCTCTTGAAAACGAAATATTAACCCTTAAAAATGACATTTTTCTCAAGACCCGTGCTGAGCAAGAATCGTTTTGGAAGCTAGTGCCTAGAGACAAATTTCCCAACTTGAGAAGATGCAGGGAAGCTGTACACTCCTTTTTCGGTTCAACTTATTTGTGTGAATCTGTGTTTTCCCATCTGAAAATGACAAAGAGTACACAACGTTCCAACATGACAGGTGAACTTCTCCAGGATTCCCTGAGACTGGCCCTCACGCAATAATCACCCAACTTCAAAAAGCTGTTGGATGAAATGCAGGCTCAGACGTCTCACTAATGAGCAAGAGCGAAATATTAAAGATTGTGCAAGATCAGCCTGGATCAATACTCGACCTAAATTTAACACAAATTACTCAATAAAAGTTAAAGAAAGTTATTACTCAATAAAACTTTAAGAAAAAATGTACTTTCCATTTCCCCTCGCAGTTCTTACTGGATCTTCGTCTCTCTGTTTTGTTTTTGCTTAATTTGCTTAACAGCTGATCATATCCAAGTAAATGACAGAAGGTTCATTAAAAATGGGGGGGGGGGATCCTCCAACTTTATTGGGTTAAAATTTTAATTTGAAACTAATTTGAAACTTAATTTTCATGGTGGTAGATCACCAGCACTTTTGGCTGGAAAAGGTAGATCATGACCTGTTCAAAGTTGGACATGCCTGCCCTAGAGAAATGAGGTCTAGGGAAAAAACAGGAAGGTAGACTGACTGGTTTAACTGGAAGGGAGAGACCACTTCGGCATAAAGTGAGGATGAGTCCTGAGGACTATCTTATCATGGTGGAATCATGTATAAGGAAGGTCAGCCACCAAAGCCTGGAGCTCACTAATGTGTCTTGCTGAAGTGAGGGCAATAAGGAAGGTGACCCTCCACGTGAGAAACTTTAGTGAGGTAGTGGCTAGAGGTTCAAAGGGCAGCTTGAGAAGCTGTCCTAAAACAACATTCAGATCCCATGCCACTGGAGGGGGCTTAATGGGAGGTTTTATTAATAGAAGACCCCTCATGAAGCGTGCTACAAGTGGCTGAGAAGAGATGGGCTGGTCATCTAAGGGCATGTGAGAGGCCACAATTGCACTTAGGTGGAGGAGATACTCAAGTAATGCCTCCACCAGAGCTAAGAACAAGTTAAGATCCCTCTCAGAACACTAGAGAGCGAATCTATGCCACTTGAAGGCGTAGGAGCACTTGGTGGATGGCTTCCTAGAAGCCAAGGGGATGTCCTTAACCTCCTGGGAAAGGTTAACATCCTGGAAGGCTATGCCCTCAGCAGTCATGCGGTGAGATGGAGAGACTGCGGATTGGGATGGAGCAACATCCCCACCTCCTGAGATAGGAGATCTGGAGCAGACCCCAGATCTATGGGTTGAGCCCGAGACAGACATAGGAGAAGATACCTCAGTTGTCGTGGCCAGCATGAGGCTATGAGTATCATGTAGCCCCTTTCTCACTGGAGTTTGAAGAGAGTCTTGGGAATGAGGGGAATGGGAGGGAAGGTATATACGAAGCCTTGACCCCATTGGAGGTGAAAATCATCCACCGGCTGGCTATCCAGTAGGGAGTCCTGGAGCAGAAGCGAGGAAGCTTGGCATTCTGAAGATTTGCGAACAGGTCTATCTCCGGGGTTCCCCAGATCTGAAAAATATGAGCGACTTTGCCTGCATGGATCGACCACTCGTGGGGTAGGAGGACTCAGTTTGTCCACCAAGATATTGTGTTTGCCTGGAAGATACACCGCATGTAGGTGAATGCGATGCTGTATGGCAAAAGACCACATATGCAGGGTCTCACTGCAGAGGATCCAAGAGCCTGTTCTGCCCTGCTTGTTCAAGCAGAACATGGCTACTTGATTGTCCGTCTGGACTAAAACTGTGTGGAATCAAAGATGGTCCTGGAACACAGAGCATTGTAAATGGCTCTGAGCTCCAGCAGATTTATGTGGAGTTGTGACTCCTGGTTGAGACCAGAGCCCCTGAGTGGAGAGATTGTCCAGATGAGCTCCCCAGCCCAATTTGAACACATCCGTCATCAGGGTACATTGATGTGCTGGCATCTGAAAAGGTGACCTTACCAAGAGGTTTTCTGGGGATTGCCAACACTGGAGAGACGAGATTAGGCAGGTAGAGACCATTATTTTGTCTCCTAGGCAACTTGAAGCCTGAGACCACTGGGAAGCCAGTGTCCATTGAGCTGCGTACATAGGTAGACGAGCATATGGAACAGCATGCACCATTGATGCCATATGGCCCAGAAGCTGTACAATTTCTCGAGCAGTGAGAAAGTTCTTGAGGCATGCCTGAGATGCTAACTGATTGAGTTGAGCACAGGGAGTTGGGGCAGAAATGCCTTTGATTGCTGAGTGTCTAGGAGAGCCCCTATAAACTCTAGAGTTTCAGAGGGGACGAGTTGGGACTTTGGAAGATTTATTACAAATCCCAAGTGTTGCAGCATCTGCATGGTACGCGAGAGGGACAGGCTGGCCTCCAGAGAGGTGTTCGCTCAAATGAGCCAATTGTCTAAGTAAGGGAATTCAAATATTCCAAGAGTCATTACAAATGCAGCTACTACCGTCATGCATTTTGTGAAGACTCTTGGGGCAGAGGCAAGGCCAAAAGGCAGGACTCTGTACTGATAATGGTTAGCAGCTCTAGGCAGGCAGTAGGTAACAGTACTAAGCAGACAATGGGTAGCAAGTACAAGGCGGGTAATGGAAGGAAAGGTCAATGTCAGCAGTGGGCAGCAAGTCAAGGAAAGTTGCTTGAAGGAAGATGGTGTTGGCGAGATGGTTGAGGTCTGGAGAAGAAATCGTGCCTACCCGGATCCAGGTAGCTGTGATGATTAGTGGAGTGGAGGAGTGGCCTAGTGGTTGGGGCAAGGTACTTCAGGCCAGAAGGTCGGGGGTTCAAATCCCACTAGAGGACAGCAACCTTGGGCCGGAAGGACTGGGGTTTCTAGTCCCACAGGTGCTCCTTGTGGTCTTGGGCAAGCCACTTAACCCTCCATAGCCCATGTTCCCTGTAAAATAGTTATCTCCAAGTTATAATGCCCTGTTCAATGTAATTTCAGTTTGCTCAATGTAAACCGCACTGATGCAGAATAGCGCGGTATATAAGAGAATGTAAATAAATAAATAAATAAATTAGGAGGAGCAAGATTCACAGCTCATACCAGAGCGCTCCAAGGCCCGCGCCTAAGGGCCACACCAAAGGGCCCTCTGGTGAGGCCCTCAGGCGCGGGCCCGCTAGGCGCAGGCACGCCCGATGGAGCACGCCGCTGCCCTTTGAAGTCTCCAACGGCGGCGTGCTCTCAAAAGCCTTTGCATAGGATGAATCAGTCACTAGGGAGAGGAGTTAATTTACTCTGTGTGCTGAAGTAACTGACCTAAAAAGACCTTCCAAGAAAGGTACTTTGAGCCACTGGACTTCTGTGAGCAAAAAGGAGCATTCAACCGAGACACAAAGCAAACAGCTAAAGGCTGAACAGAGATGGGTTTATCTTCTACATGATTACTGTAAGTGCCAATTGCTCCTACTGATCATTTGTATAGTGCTACAAGGCATAGGCAGCCCTGTACAGGCACATGTAAAAGACAGTCCCTGCTTACCAGAGCTTATAATCTAGTACAGACAGACAATACAACAGCTGAGGACAAGAATACATCTAGGGGTATGGTAAGGAAATATTTACGAGATTAAGCGGATCAGGATACAAAAGCAGCTTCAAAGAGGTGAGTTTTCACTCGGGATTTAAAAAGGGGCAGAGATGAAGCCTGACGTACAGACTCGGGTAGTTTGTTCCAAGCATAAGGAGCAGCAAGGTAAAAGGATTCAAAATCTGGAGTTGGCAGTGGAAGAGAAGGGCAGAGACAAATGCGATGAGAGGGGTGTAGGGACAGATAAGAGAGGAAAGGTAGTGAGGAGAAGCAGAATGAGTGCACTTATAGGTCAGCAGGAGAAGCTTGAATTGGATATGGAAATGGATAGGAAGCCAATGAAGCAATTTGAGAAGAGGGGTAATATGGGCATATCAAGGCTGATGGAAGATTAGCCACGTAACTGAATTTTGAACAGATTGAAGGGGAGAGAGATGATTTAGAGGGAGACCAGCAAAGAGGAGGTTGCAATAGTCTGATGACTAAAGAGTGGATAAGTGTCTTAGAAGTGTGTTCAGAAAGGAAGGGGTGAATTTTGCTGATGTTATAGAGAAAGAAATGACAGGTTTTAGCTATTTTGTTATGTTCTCATGGAAGTAGTCAAACCTCCATGCAGCCCCTCTTTTAGGCAGGTGAGAGATGCACCAAAGGGTACAGAAAATTGAAGAAAGGTATTCTAATGGGCAAGGGAAGCATATGTCCAGAGGCGGCCCAAGGGGGATGTGGGGCCATGTGCGGAGACTCATTGTGGGACCTCATTTGCATAAAGAACATCATTTGCATAAATATTAGCATAACGTTAACACACCTCTTAATAAGTGTCTGGATAAAGAAAGACTACCGGATTTCTACATTACTATACTCCAGTGCCAACCGCCAGGCCCATTCGGAAGTACTATAAACACTGTCCATTTAGAACCCATAGCAAACCCACTGTATCATAACAGCACTACCAGGACTCACAAAGCACCAAACCCTATCTATCAAAAGGCTACGCTGCAAATATTAAACCAATACACCTCAGAGAATACCAATACATCTCCTACTGGGGAAAGAGAACAAGTGGCACTGTCAAATAGAAGCTACATGAACAGAATACCTCAGCTCGGTTACACATGCAGAACAAGACCGCCAGCAAACAAAGAACAAGGGATCACAATTTAGAAATAGAAAGACAATAATTTAAACTGGGAACTCCAAAGGCCAAAGTTGGAACATATAACAACACTGGAGAAATAAAACTATACATTAATTTCCTCTTGTACTAAACAAAAACACAAAGACACTAGCAATGCACATTTCCCACAGCTCCAGTCACTTTCTTCTGGTTTCTTCGTGTCTTCTACTAGCTGTCCATTTGTCCTTTCTTCTCTCTTCGAGATTTTTTCCATTCTCTCTTCTACATCTGCTTTAACATACTGATCTTTCCCCTTTTGCTCTTTCCCCATTTCTTTCTTTATTCCTTTATTATCCACTCAAATTTCACCCTTCCATCTTCAATCCCCACTTACTCTGCCAGTACCCGGCCAATCGTAGATTTTTCTTACCTCCCACACAAAATATCTTTACCCCCTCCTTCCTCATTCCACCAGACCCATCCCCTTCTAGTCCTCCCCAACATCAGATCCCTTTTAGTTCCAGCCTCTACCAGCACTTCCTTCTAGTTCCATTCTCCTGCCCCCTTGCATCAGCCCATTTCCAGTCCTAGCCCCCCAATCAGCTCATTTCAGCTTGCATCAGATACAAGACTACCATAAACCTATTTAAGATAAAACAGCACACATCAGCCAACAGCCTACACACGCTCATACAACCAGAAACCAGCACACGTCCTAGAACAGCGATGGCGAACCTATGGCACGCGTGCCAGCTGTGGCACGCGAAGGCCTTGCAGCTGGCACGCGGGAAGGTCCGCATTTAAAAGGTCCCAAATTTAAAAAAAAAAAAAACCAAACAAACCGGCTGCTTCTGCCGCGGCAGCCTCAAGAGCTCTGCCGCGGGGGCCCCCCCCCCCTGCCCGGCAGAGCCTCCCTGCATCATCTACCTTCAAGTCGCAAAACGCGGGCTTCTTTCAGAGCCGCGAGAGTTTCCTTTCTCGCGGCTCTCCCGCGAGAAAGGAAACTCTCGCGGCTCTGAAAGAAGCCCGCGTTTTGCGACTTGAAGGTAGATGATGCAGGGAGGCTCTGCCGGGCAGGGGGGGGGCCCCGCGGCAGAGCTCTTGAGGCTGCCGCGGCAGAGCTCTTGAGGCTGCCGCGGCAGAGCTCTTGAGGCTGCCGCGGCAGAGCTCTTGAGGCTGCCGCGGCAGAAGCAGCCGCTTTGTTTGGGTTTTTTTTTTTTAATTTGGGATGATAGGGGGGAAGGGGGTTTAGGACTGGTAATGGGCTATGGTGGGGAGGCTAAGACTGGAAATGGGCTGATGGGGGGGGGTTAGGACTGGTAATTGGCCATGGGGGGGGCTAAGACTGGAAAGGGGCTGATGGGGGGGTTAGGACTGGTAATTGGCCATGGGGGGGGGGCTAAGACGGGAAAGGGGGGGATGGGGGGGTAAGGACAGGAAAATGGCCGGGGGGGGGGTAGGACTGGTAATTGGCAGGGGGGGGGTAGGACTGGTAATTGGCCAGGGGGGGGGTTAGGACTGGTAATTGGCCATGGGGGGGGCTAAGACTGGAAAGGGGCTGATGGGGGGGTTAGGACTGGTAATTGGCCAGGGGGGGGGTAGGACTGGTAATTGGCCAGGGGGGGGGGGTAGGACTGGTAATTGGCCAGGGGGGGGGGGGTTAGGACTGGTAATTGGCCGGGGTTAGGACTGGTAATTGGCCATGGGGGGGGCTAAGACTGGAAATGGGCTGATGGGGGGGGGGGGTTAGGACTAGTAATGGGCCATGGGGGGTGCTAAGGCTGGAAGTGGGCTGGTGATGGTGATGGTGATGGTGATTTGGGGGGGGGGGGTAGGACTAGTAATGGGCTATGGGGGGGGGCTAAGACTGGAAATGGGCTGATGGGGGGGTTAGGACTGGTAATGGGCTGATGGGGGGGGTTAGGACTGGTAATGGGCTATGGGGGGGCTAAGACTGGAAATGGGCTGAGTGGAAGGAGGGCTTGAACTGCAAATAGCTGATGGGATTGGGGCTTGGAATGGAAATGGGTTGTGAGGGGGAGCTAGGACTGGAAATAGGCTGATGGGGGGCTAGGACAGGAAATGGGCTGATGGAGGGGCTAGAATAGGACTGGAAATTGGCTGTTGGGGGGGTGCTAAGATTGGAAATGGGCTGTGGTGGGGGGTTGGATTGAAATGGACTCATGAAGGGGCTAGACCTGGAAGTAGGCTCATGGGGGCTTGGATTGGAAATGGGCTGAGTGGAGGGGAGCTAGGATTTGACATGGGCTGATGGTGGGGCTAGGAAAGGACTAGAAATGGGCTCATGGGGGGCTGGGTTTGGAAATGAGCTGATGGAGGGACTCGGATGGGACTGCAAATAGATGGGGGAGCTAGGACTGGAAATGGGCTTATGGGGGGTTAGGACTGGAAGTGGGTTGATGAGGGGGGGCTAGGACTGGTATTGGGTTGGGAGGTTGCTAGGACTGGAAATGGGTTGGGGGGCTGCTAGGACTGGAAATGGGCTGATGCAGGGACTAGAAGGGAATGGATGCTGGGTGAGGCTGGAACTAGAAGGGAGCTGGTGTTGGGGGAGGATTAGAATGGGATGGGGCTGGGAGAGTAAAATGGAGAGGGGAAAAATATTTTGTGTGGGAGGGATAAAAAATCTACAATTGGCCGGGTATTGGGAGAATAAGTGGGGATTGAGGATGGAGGGGTAAATTTTGAGTAGATGAAATAGGAATGAGGAAAGAGCAAAAGGAGAAAGATTAGTATGTTAAAGCAGATGTAGAGAGAGAATGGAAAAAAAAAAACCAAGAAGACAGAAGAAAGGACAAATGGACAGCAGATGGAGAGTTAGGAGAAGACACGAAGAAACCAGAAGAAAGTGGCTGGAGCAATTGCAACTGAAAAAAAATGCACAAAAGGTAGAAAAATATCTCTTTATTTTGAATTTATTAACTGGAATATGTCAGCTCTGGGAAATGTGCATCATTAATTTTTGCGCTTTGTTTAGTACAAGAGGAAATTAATTTATAGTTTTATTTCTACAGTGTTGTTGTATATTCCAAGTTTGGCTTTTGGGGTTCCCAGTTTAATTATTGTCTTCCTGTTTTTAAATTGTGATTCCTTGTTTGGTGATGGTCTGTTCTGCATGTGTAACTGAGCTGAGGTATTCTGTTTATATAATTCCTATTTGACATTGCCACTTGTTCTTTCCCCAGTAGGTCATGTATTGTTGTTCTCTGAAATGTATTGGTTTAATATTTGCAGTGTTGCCTTTTGATAGTTAGGGTATGGTGCTTTGTGAGTCCTGGTAGTACTGTTAGGATACGGCGGGTTTGCTATGGGTTCTAAATGGGCAGCGTTTGTAGTAGTTCCTAATGTGCCTGGCGGTTGGTACTGGATTATAGTAATGTAGAAACCTTTTAGTCTTTCTTTATCCATATACTCATTAAGAGGCATGTTTACTAAAAGTTAGTGTATGGTAACATTATGCAAATATTTATGCAAATGAGGCACCTTATGCAAATGAGGCTTTAATGGACGTGCTGGCACTTTGAGGAAATTCTTTGGTTTTGTGCGGCAGTTTGGGCACTCGGGCTCAAAAAGGTTAGCCATCACTGTCCTAGAAGAAGACAGACATGCAACTGAGTCAGTACCCCAAATGACTACAAGCACACACGCAAGGACACAACAGACAGAGCACTCTCCATGGCTGCTCCTACAATATGGAACAATCTACCGGACGATTTAAGAGCAACTCCAGACCTCAAAGACTTCAGAAAACAGCTGAAAACCATGCTGTTCATAGAGCACTATGGACACATCACATAACCTAAGAGAAAGTATAACAGCACACCATACCTCCTAACAGTATGTATATAAAATGTGTCTTAGCACCACTGTAGATAGCCCACTTTGTACATAGCTCAAACAAATCTAGCACACAACACAGCCCACACACAACTAAGTTTCTCCCTCACTGCATGTATAACACACCCACTTTACCTGATTGCTTGCTGTGATACCACCTTGATTATTAAGATAAGGCGGTTTAGAAATACTGTTAAATAAATAAATAAATACATTTCCAGTCCTATTCCAGCTCCCCCATCAGCTCATTTCCAGTCCTATTCCAGTCCCCCCACTCAGCTCATTTCTAGTCCTATTTCAGCTTCCATCAGCCCATTTCCAGTCCAAGCTGCCCCCACTCAGCCTATTTCCAGTCCTATTCCAGTCCCCCCAATCAGCTCATTTCCAGTCCCCCCAATCAGCTCATTTCCAGTCCTATTCCAGCCCCCATCAGTCCATTTCCAGTCCAAGCTCACCTGCAACAGCCCATTTGCAATTCTAGCCCCCCCATCAGACATTTCCAATACTAGACCCCCATCATCCATTTCCAATCATATTCCACCAGCCCATCAGCCCATTTCCAGTCCAAGCTCCCCCACACTCAGTCCATTTCCAATCCTACCTCCCCCCAAAAGCCCACTTCCAGTCCTAGCCCTCCCCATCAGCTCATTTGCAGTCCTCGCCCCCCAATCAGCTCATTTGCAATCCTAGCCCCCCCCCAAACTCAGCCCATTTGCAGTCCTAGCTCCCCCACTCAACCCATTTCCAGTCCTGCCCCCCCCACTCAACCCATTTCTAATCCTAGATCCCCCCACTCAGCCCATTTCCAATCTTAGGCCCCTCCACTCAGCCCATTTCCAATCTTAGGCCCCTCCACTCAGCCCATTTCCAAACCTACCCCCCCAAAAGCCCATTTCCAGTCCTAGCCCTCCCCATCAGCTCATTTGCAGTCCTCGCCCCCCAATCAGCTCATTTCCAGTCCTAGCCCCTCCCCCCCACACTCAGTCCATTTCCAATCCTAGCTCCCCCCCCACACTCAGCCCATTTCTGCAGCAAGCTTTAGAGGCACCGGCTCACCTCTACAGTGGCTCGCTGCTCCGGCAGGCTCAGCAGCAGCTCCCTACAGCCACTGAAGTGAAGAGCGTTGTTTTCCTTCACTTCAGCAGCTGTATTGTAATGTAGATCACTGGCACACAGAGAGCCGGGACACAGGACATGTCCTTTGACCTCCAGCGCGCCAGCGATCTGCATTATAATACAGCTGCCTAAGTGAAGGAAAAGAACGCTCTTCACTTCGGTGGCTGTAAGGAGCTGTTGCTGAGTCTGCCACGAGCCGCTGTAGGGAGAGCCGAACATATGCAGGATGATAGAAACATAGAAATATGACGACAGAAAAAGACCACATGGCCTATCTAGTCTATCCTTCCATATAAACAACTACAACAGTTCCCTTTTTACCTTTAGAGATCCTCTGTGTTTGTCCCATGCTTTTTTGAATTTAGTTACTGTCCTCATCTCTACCACCTCCACTGGGAGACTATTCCACGGATCCACTATTCTTTCGGTAAAGAAATATTTCTGCATATCACTCCTGAATCTATCTCCCTTCACCCTCATCCCATGTCCCCTCATAGCAGAACTTGCTTTCAACTGAAAGAGGCTCTCTCCCTGAAAATTTATGCCACAGAGG
Organism: Ichthyophis bannanicus; assembly: GCA_033557465.1. Lineage (NCBI taxonomy): Eukaryota > Metazoa > Chordata > Amphibia > Gymnophiona > Ichthyophiidae > Ichthyophis > Ichthyophis bannanicus. The sequence goes on from CM066037.1 coordinate 134,176,501, forward strand.
TATTTAAACATCTCAATCATATCACCTCTATCCCGCCTTTCCTCTAAGGTGTACATATTAAGGTCCCGCTCCTGGTTCTTCATCTGTGAACACAGAAGAGAAATATTTGTTAAGCAATTCCACTTTATCCTTATCACAGCTTCTACATATTCCTCCCCTGCACCCTTGAGTCTGACAATACCACTTTTGCCCTTCCTCTTCTAACATATCTGAAAAATGTCTTATCCCCCCCATTTTATTGCATTGGCTATTTCCTCCTCCTTTTGAATCTTTGCCTTCCTGACTACTTTGCTAGCTTCTCTAAGTTTTTCCAAATATAGATGCCTGTCTTCCTCTCTCTGTGACTTCTTGTATTTCATGAAGGCCTCCCTCTTTTTTCTTCACTTTTTCAGCTACTTCTTTTGAAAATCAATACAAAAATACCCAACCAGGTCAAAAACCTGAACCATGAAAAAGAACCTGGTCCAACAGGAAAACCACCAATCAAGTTTCAAAATTTCAAATTTGCCAAAATATTTTTTTTGTCGGAAAAGCCGTCACAGTGTGGAGGACTCCACCTCCTACTGCTGCGGCCCATCCTTTTTATTAGAAAAAACTTTTAATTTTCAGTTAATTGTTTACTTAGCTGAAAAAGGCTGCTATAAATCTTCATCAAACGACAATTGGAACGACGTGTCACGTTTTCGGGGAGCATTCAGTTTTCCCCTGCCTCAGGTCCAGTCGTCAAGAAATCTATAATGTAGTCTTCTTTTGAAAGCCATAGCAGTCTCCTTTTCCTTTTCCTTACCATTTTAACAAAAAGGTTGATTGCCCTTAAAATATCCCCTTTCAGTTTTGCCCACTGTTTTTCTACATCCCCCAGCTGTTCCCATCCCACTAACGACTCCCTGAGGTATTGGCCCATCTTGGCAAAGTTAGTCTTCCTAAAGTCTAAGATCCTCACCTTTGAATGGATTCTAACAGCCCTAGTCCTAACACTGAACCACACCATCTGGTGATCACTGGATGCAAAATGATTTCCAACTACAACATCAGAAACACTTTCACCATTGGTAAGCACCAAGTCCAGTATGGTCCCTTCACGTTTGGGGTCTGTTACCAATTGCCTGAATAGTTCTCCCTGTAGAGAATCCAGGATCTCCTTACTTCTAGATGATACTGCAGCAGGAATGTGCCAATCAACATCTGGCATATTGAAATCTCCTATCAGTAGCACTTCCCCTTTCCTAGCAATGCTGCGTATGTCTTCAATTAACTCTCTGTCCACCTCTTCCTCTTGTGAGGGAGGTCTGTATATCACACCAATGCAAATAGATTTCTCTTTCCCTCTTTCTAGTTTAACCCACAATGCCTCCTCTCTCCCTTTTAAGCTCTGTAATTTCAAAGCTTTAATAGCAATTTTTACATATAGTGCCACTCCTCCTCCCCTTCTTCATACCTTGTCCTTTCTGAATAAAGTATAGCCAGGTATAGTTACTTCCCAATCATGGTTTTCTGTGAACCATGTTTCTGTAACTGCCACTAAATCAAAGTCAGCCACTCCCACCAAAGCTTCAACATCAGGGATCTTATTTCCCATGCCACGGGCATTTATACACACTGCTTTCCATATGTTACCCCTGTTACCCATTTCCATAAAGGTATTTAATGTATCATCTACCTGGGGGTTTTCTTCACCCATCCCCAATGAATCTAGTTTAAAGCCCTCTTCAGTAGATTAGCCAGTCTACTACCGAAGACGCGTTGACCTTTCTTGGACAGATGGATGCCATGTCTGCTCTGCAACCCTTGGAATAGCATCCCATGGTCTAGGAAACCAAAACACTCTCGATGACACCATCCACACAGCCATGCATTCATCTCCAGGATGCGAGCCTCTCTGCCTTGGCCTTTACCCTCAACAGGGAGGATTGAAGAGAACACCACCTGTGCACCTAACTGCTTCACCCTCTGTCCCAGAGCCATGAAGACACTTTTGATACGTTCCGAGGGATACCTGGCAGTATCATTTGTTCCAACATGGATTAGCAACATTTGATAACAGTCAGTGGGCTTGATGAGTCTCGGAAAACTCTCCGTAACATCTTGGATTTTGGCACCAGGCAGACAGCATACCTCTCTGGACATCAAGTCTGGTTGGCAGATGGACGCCTCAGTACTCCTCAGAAGAGCGTCTTCAACCACCACTACCCTTTGCTTCATTGTGGTCACTGATTCTGCAACTTTGGGGTACTTGAGCTCTGGTTCTTCCCTTTCCAGGAATGCTTTCACCTCCTCCACTTCCAGGGCTGCATAATGGTTCTTCAATTCAAGGGCTGGAGAAGCTGGATTGGTGATTCTGCTGGCCCTGGTGACTTGTGTCCAACCATCGACATTCTGTTGACACCCATCTTCTCCTCTGCTGGAGAGCTTGGTTGCTGCAAGAAGCATCTCATCAATGTACTTCTCACTGTCTTGAATGCTCCTCAGCCTCGCCACCTCCTCTCTGAGTTCCAACACTTATTTCCTCAGAGCTTCAGCATGCAGGCATCCTGCACATGGAACCGGTCCTTCAACTGGCATTAGGACCTCTGTCTGGACAGAGACAATAGCTGTAACGGGGGCAACAGCTTTAGCGATATGATTTTTCCCAGCCATTGTTCTGTTCGTGGAGCTTAGGTATCTGTTAAAGCAAAAGAGAGAGATCTACCAAGTACCAGCAGGTTTCCCAGCTGTCCTTTCAGAGAAAAAGCAGTTAAATCTCTTTAATTATATTCAAAATGTGCTGCTCCAAGTCTCTATGCTTTGTTAAATGGGGAGTTGCCCTATAAAGCAAGACTGCTCACTAGGGGTGGGTGGGAGTCGGGGTGGGTAGGGAGGGAACTAACACCTGATTAGGTGTCAGCAGTTCCCAAAGCTGAGAAGGTTACTAGAGTTCAACAACCTACTCTGCTCAAGGAAATTTCTACTAAAGCACCAAAAAGAAAGTAACTTTGCTTTAAAAAATATACAAAACCCTTTTAAGAGCTCCCAGTCAGAGAGCTAGCAATTTAATAAAAATAAACCCTCAAATCCTTACCGTTGTTTGACCTGTAGAGCCCCTGTTAGGAATGCCCCTGTTAGGATGTTGGCGCAGGGCCCCCTGAAGTGCGGGATCCTCTGCGAACAACATTCTCGCACAATGGACAGGCTGGCCCTGCATATGTCCTAAGGTCTTGACTGTTCAATCTCACCTGGAATAAAAACTCTACCTCAAAACTACAAAATCTTGAACTCCACACTAGGGGGTACCTTTCTTAAAAGCACTAAGTGAATTCTAATTGATTTACAGGGCAATGCAGAAAACCGGCACTTTGAGCGTGCTGAAAATGACTAACGTGGCCCGACAACGCATATTTTTTTTTAACGCCGATGCAGCAAACATAGGGCATGCAAATGAGCCATCACAGCATTAAACTGGGAGCGCAAGCCAAACACATGCGCACAAAAAGTCTGCGCTAGTTTGACTTGCTCTTCAGGCACCGCGTGGCTAATTTGTATAGCAGCCTCAACAGTATTTTGATGGCATCGGGAAAAGCCCCTGATGCCATCAAAATTATGTCAGGGGCCGTGCCCGACAATAAAATGATCTCTGGTGATCTGGTGGCCCCTTCTTCCCCCCTCCCCCCACCACTCATTAAATAAAAAAAGAACCTAGTGGCCTAGCGGCCCCTAATTAGTGGTCTGGCGGCCACCATATTTACCTTAAGCGGGAGCGCTGCCTACGTACTCCTGCTCTGAGTCGGCCATCTTGCAAAATGGTAGTGCCTGGCCCCATGCTGTGCATCCTGGGATATACCGGGTAAGGTCAGACTGCCATATAAGGTAGATTATGCCTTATGTGGCAGTCTGACCTCACCCGTTGCATCCCAGAGGGGCTGCTAGATCACCAGGTTCTTTTTTTATTTAATGGGGGAAAGGGGCCACTAGTCCACCGATTCTTTTATTGTCAGGCATGACCCCCGATAGTATTTTGACAGCATCAGGGGCCTTTCCCGATGCCGTCAAAATACTATCGGGGGTGGGATTGGGGCCGCTGGACTACCAGGGATAATTTTATTGTGGAGCATAGCCCCCGATAGTATTTTCATGGCTTTGGGGGCTTTTCCCGATGCCTGATCATTTGAGGAGGAGATGATCTAGGAATTAGAGAAAGCATCTGGTGCCATCAAAATACTGTTGGGGGCTATGCTCCACAATAAAATTATCCCTGGTACACCTTGATGGTGCAGGCCGTGGCCTGCTGCACCTCTGAGACTGTGTCTCCATTTACTAGCCAGTCATCCAGGTATGGAAAGGCAAAGGCCTCTTGGAGACAGAAATAGGCGGCCACCACTGCCAGGCATTTCGTGAAGACTCTTGGTGCAGAGGCTAGGCTGAAGAGTAATACTTTCTACTGGTAGTGGTCCCCCCCAACCATGAACCTTTAGTACTGCCTGTGACTGGGATGGATAAGGATGTGGGTATTAAGCATCTTTCAGGTCCAAGGAGCATAGCTAATCTCCCTACTGGAGGCAGGGCAGCAATATTCCAAGGGAAAGCTCTAATGAACCTCATTCAGACCGTTCCACCTAACAGATCCAGGAGAACTATATCTACAAACTCGCTAATAATCCCTAAGGCAGCAACTAAATGCTCACGAGCGACATCTAACAGGGCGTTCAGTTTCTATGCCCCTAAGTGCTGGAACACTTTACCACCTGAAATTCGGGCTATCCCTGATCTAACCTCATTCAGAAAGGCAATCAAATCCCATTTAGTCCCCCACTACTACCAGAACACCCAATCACCTTCCTGACCTCCAACCCCCATTGAACACCCAACCTGATCTAAGAATAATACTGTTGTATGTACATGTAAATACTTTGTAAATTGTTTCAGTTAAAAATTTCCCCAGGTATTATCCAAGTTCGTTTTCCTGTTCAATGTAAAACCAAACAGCTTGTTGTTCTGGTCTTTTGTTGTACTGTAAACCGCGCTGATCCCAAATAGTGCGGTATATAAGAGCTTGTAATAAATAAATAATAAATAATAAAGCATCTTCAAATTCTCCCGCACCAGAATGTGTTCAGGTTTGTCAAGTCCAGGATGTGCCTTAGTCCTTCTGTTCTTTTTGGGACCAGAAAGTACCTGGAGTAGAACCAGGAAAGGAGGTGCCATATTCATTCTCAGGTGTGGCTATTTATCTTCATCAGGCATACATTAAAGACCTGAGATTAATTAAGCTTCAGGTAAACAAAGTACATTCAACCTATTAGGTATAGTTGTATTAGTATAAGTATCCCCAGCAACCCTTAGTAAGTAAAGAAATTAAATACCTAAAAACAACCTTAAAATTAAGATGCAGACAGCAGACCAGCAGTGAGATGGGGGGGTCTTCCTGTCTTTTGTATTGAATGTCATGTATGATCTTCTCCCAGTTGGTGAGGGGTCTTACATGTGCACTAGGTGCAAGGAGCTCTTTGCTCTCAGGGAACGAGTCCGATCTCTGGAGGCTAGAGTAGCAGACTTGGAGGAGCTAAGGAAGACAGAGAGGTATATAGACGAGACCAACAGGGATATAGTACCGATGTCCCACCTCCAGTCTGGCAGCATCCCTGTTGCCATGGAGGAGAGCGGTCATGTGACAGGAGAGCATCACCCTGGTGCGGTAGAAAGTGATCCTGTAGCTAGGACCTGTCCTCCAGGTCATGTACACAAACAGGTGATGTCCTACACAAACCCTGTTAATGTTTTTTCTAATGTTTACTGTTAACGGTTCATGTTAATACCAGTTTGATGTAAATTTGTTCCATGTAGCCTGTTACCTGTTATATGCAAACCTGTTCTATGTAAACCAATTAATGTTCTTCTTATATGTAAACAGCACTGATCTGAAAAAACACGGTATATAAAAACAAACAAATAAATAAATAAATGTAAAACCCTCTCACAACGAGGAGGTTTCTCCAGGGCCACGTGTCCACGAGGGAAGGGTTTAGGATAGCCGTTATAGTTGGTGATTCGATCATTAGGCATGTAGATAACTGGGTGGCTGGTGGACATGATGATCGCCTAGTAACATGCCTGCCTGGTGCAAAGGCAGCGGACCTCACGCCACCTAGACAGGTTCTTAGATAGTGCTGGGGAGGACTCTGCTGTCTTGGTACATGTTGATACCAATGACATAAGAAGGTGTGGTAGGGAGGTTCTTGAGGCTAAATTTAGGCTTTTAGGTAGGAAGTTGAAATCCAGAATTACCAGGGTAGCATTCTCCGAAATGCTTCCCGTTCCACACGCAGGACCCAGAAGGTAGACAGAGATCCAGAGTCTCAACGCGTGGATGAGACGATGGTGCAAGGAAGAGGGTTTTGGATTTGTTAGGAACTGGGGAACATTCAGGGAAAAGGAGGAGCCCTTCCGAAGGGATGGGCTCCACCTTAACCGGGACGGAACCAGGCTGCTGGCATTAACCTTTAAAAAGTTGATAGAGCAGCTTTTAAACTAGATAATAGGGGAAAGCCAACAGTCCCCCAAGAGCGCATGCTTCAGAACAATGTATCCTTGAAGGATACTACCAAAAGATTGAAGTTAAGGCATATCAGCAGAGAGGTTCCAATAAAGACAAAAGTAGCCCAAATGTCCTTGAGTACAGAGCAGGTAGAGCTTAAAGATTCCAAATTACCCCTGCCAGATTAATATGAATAAAATGCAGCCTCTAAAATACTTGTATGCAAATGCAAGAAGTCTAAAAAATAAGATCGGAGAGTTAGAATATATAGCACTAAATGAGAGGTTAGATATGACTGGTATCTCAGAGACATGGTGGAAGGAGGACAACCAGTGGGACACTGTGATACCTGGGTACAAACTATATTGTAATGATAGAGCAGATCAAATTGGTGGAGGGGTTGTGCTCTATGTTAGAGAGGACATTGAGTCAGAAAGGATTAGTTTCGCAGGAAACAAAATTCACTGTAGAATCTCTATGGATTGAAATTCCATGTAAATAGGGGAAGGGAAGGCGATGGCAGTGGTGGTGTACTATCGACCGCCTGGCCAGAATGAACAAATAGATGATGAAATACTCAGAGAACTAACAAAAGTTACAACACAGTAATAATAATGGGTGATTTCAATTACCCCGGTATCGACTGGGTCAGTATCACGGCCGGACATGCTAGGGAGATAAAGTTCCTAGATTAAATAAATGACTGCTTCTTGGAGAAGTTGGTTCATGAAACGATAAGAGGGGAAGCCATTTTGGACCTAGCCCTTAGTGGAACACAAGATCTGGTGCAGGAGATAAGGGTGTTGGGGCCATTTGGCAATAGTGATCATAGCATGATGCAGGAGGGAGGGTAAGGAAATCCACAGTACTACCTTTTAACTTTCAAAAGAGACTATGATAAAATGAGGAAAATAGTTAAGAAAAAACTAAAAGGAGCAGCTGCAAAGGTTAAAGATTTACATCAACCTTGGGTGTTGTTTAAAAATACTATCTTGGAAGCCCAGACCGGCTGTATTCCACGCTTTAAGAAAAGTGGAAGGAAGTCGAAAAAGCTGCCAGCATGGTTTAAAGGCGAGGTCAGAGAGGCAGCTGTTGCAGGCCACCCCTCTCCATGTCTTTGTTTAGGGGTGAACCCACCACTCCATGTAGGACACCCCTATTTGTTGCGATGTTAATGATAATTGCCAAAAATGCAGCTTTCAGGATATGGAAAAAGGAGCCAAATGACGAAAACTGGAAATAACACAAGCACTGCAAGTTATATGCAAGGCATTGATAAGGCAGGCAAAGAGAGAATTTGAGAAGCTTACTGTGGAAGCAAAAATGCATAATAAAGACTTTTTAAAGTACATTCGTAGCAAAATACCTGTGAGAGAGTCAGATGGACCATTAGATGACAGAGGGGTAAAAGGGACACTAAGTTGGGACAAGGCCATAGCAGAGAGACTGAATGAATTGTTTGCTTTGGACTTTACTGAGGAAGTTGTAGGAAGGTTACCCATGACTGAAATGAAGAATTGAAAGAAATATCGATACACCGGGAAGATGTATAACAACTAATTCATAACTGAAGAACAACAAATCACCTGGACCAGATGTTATACATCCAAGGGTGTTGAAAGAACCGAAATATGAGATTGCAGACCTATTATTAGTAATCTGTGAACTATCATTAAAGTCATCTGTAATACCTGAAGATTGGAGGATGGCCATTGTAACGCCAATTTTTAAAAAGGGTTCCAGGGGTGATCCTGGAAACTACTGATCGGTGAGCCTGACGTCAGTACTGGGAAAAATGATAGAAACCATCATAAAGAACAAAATTACTGAACATGTAGATAGTCATGGCTTAATGGGAGACAGCCAACATGGCTTTAGTCAAGGAAGGTCTTGTCTTACTAATCTGTTATGTTTTTTTTGAAGGTATGAATAAACAGGTAGACAAAGGTGAGTCGGTTGATAGAGTGTATCTGGACTTTCAGAAAGCCTTTGACAAGGTCCCTCATGAGAGACTTTTGGCAAAATTAAAAAGTCATAGGATAGGAGGCAGTGTACTACTGTGGATCAGGAACTGGTTAAAAGATAGAAAACAGAGGGTAGGGCTAAATGGCCAATTTTCCCAATGGAGAAAGGTGAATAATGGAGTACCCCAGGGATCTGTGCTGGGTCTGCTGCTTTTTGACATATTCATAAATGACCTGGAAATGGGAATAACAAGAGAGATTATCAAATTTGCAGATGATACAAAACTATTCAAAGTTGTTAAAACCCATGAGGATTGTGGAAAATTGCAAGAGGATCTTGATAAATTGGAAGACTGGGCATCCAAGTGGCAGATCAAATTTAATGTGGACAAGTACAAAGTTATGCACCTAGGAAAGAACAACCCAAACTATGGTTACACGATGCAAGGTACCACACATTAGGAACCACCACCCAGGAAAAAGATTTAGGCGTCATCGTGGATAATATGTTAAAACCCTTTGCCCAGTGTGCAGCGGCGGCCAAGAGAGCAAATAGAATGTTAGGTATCATAAGGAAAGGAATGGAGAATAAAACAAAGGATATTATAAAAATGCCTCTGTATCATTCCATAGTGTGACCACACCTTGAATATTGTGTGCAATTCTGGTTGCCGCATCTTAAAAAAGGATATAGCGACTTCCGGTGACGTCACAGAGCAAATGGCGGTGGAGTAGCCTAGCTCTGTCCAATTCCCATAGGTTTTTGCAAAATAAAGCATTCCCCTAGCAAAAAAGTGGAAGGGCGGCGAACCCCACTTTTGCCATGTCGGCGAGAAAGAAGCTAGCGGGGTTTCAATCCGCTTATGTGCGTAAGGAGTTGATGGCGGCGGCGGAATCGGGAGACTCGGAAGATGGTGGTGAGCCAGGGAGCTCGGAGGAGGAGGAAGCGCTGACTACAAAAGCGCAGGAGGGGAAGTCGATGAAAGCCTGCTTGAAAGTGTTCAAGGCTGAAATGCAGGCGGAGTTGAAAGGGATCCGAAAAGATGTGAAAGACACGCTGATATCGATTCAGAAAGAGGTGGGCTGCTTATGGCAGCGAGTGGAGGATTTGGAGGGGCACGTGGTGCAATATGAAGAGGAGTTGAGAGAAATGGCGGCCGAGCAAGGGAAAATAAAGGTCCAACAGGTGGAGGTACAGGAGAAATTGGAGGAGATGGAAGACAGAGCGCGGCGCAATAACCTGCGCATAACAGGGGTGTCGGAAGGTGAAGCCACTAAGGACTGTGTGGAGGTAGTACACAGACTGTGTACTCACATTTTGCACATGGAAGGAGAGGGGGAGGGCCCAGTGGTAACAGTGGGAGTGGAGAGAGCGCACAGGAGTTTGGGCCCCCGGCGGAAGAATCAGAGGAGAGACATCATTGCCTGCATGAGCAGCTTCCCTCTTAAAGAGAGAGTGTTGAATGTAACACGGAAGTATGGACGAATCGCATGGGAAGGCAATGAGGTGGAATTATTTAACGATTTGTCCCGAGGAACGCTGGAGCGGAGGAGGAACTTGAAAGAGGTCACAGCCTACTTGCGGGGGAAAGGGCTGCGGTATTGCTGGATGTTCCCTTTTGGGTTGCTGATGACGGTGAATGGGATGTCCCGGAAGGTGAAAGAGGCGGAGGAAGCGTGGTCGGTGTTGGGAGAGCTGGGATGTGAGAACCTACCAAAAGCGGGAGAGAGAGCGCGGAGAATGCAATCTAAAACTGTGGAGGGCAAGGTGCATGCTAGCTCTCAATGGCAATGAGTAGGAGAAAAAGGAAGGAGGCTGAAGAGGTTGTCACAGGAGCGGAAGACGGTGCAAATGGAGGAAGACACCTGAGGAGGCTGGCTGGTGGTGGAATAGGCCAGAGCAGTGAGCCCCAGTGAGTATTGGATGGTGGACAGTGGGCTTATAGGGCCTTTAAGGGGAAGAATGGTGAAGGGGGGTGGAGGGAGGGCGAGGGGGTGATGGCGGGTAAGGGGGGGTGATGGGGTGAAAGGATGGGGTTAGGGGAGTTTAGTAAGAGGTATGGAGGGGGCGGGGGCAGTTGGGAAGAGGGGGCCACCGCGGGAAGGGGGCTCTTGGTGGATGGGGGGGTAAAAGTAACGGGACAGGACATGTCATACATGGAAAGTCAGTAGGGGGAAGAGGAGGGGGAGGGGATTGGAAGGGGAATAGGGGGCAGAGAGGGGAGGGGGATGATGGGGGTGGGGAAGGGGGATGGGCATCTCATAGCAGGGACTGGAGGAAGAGGGGATATGGGTAATGATTCGAATAGGATCTATAAATGTTAAGGGGCTAAATTCCCCGAATAAGCATAGTCTGCTGTACAGGGAGGTGGAGAAGAATTGTTGGGATGTGGTATTAATACAAGAAACTCACTAGAGAAGAGGGGATGTGGGGAGGATGAGGAACAGATGCTTTCAGGAGCAATTTTACTCTTGGGACAAAGAGGGGGGAAAGAAGGGGGGGCAGCTTTGCTGGTGCGGGTAGGTGTGGGATTCAGGTGATGAGTGGCTTTAAGGATGGGGAAGGGAGAGTGGTGGGGATAAAAGGGAAGATGGGGTCTGAAGATATTGTTATAATGTCGGTGTATGGGCCAAATGGTAATCAGGTGGAGTTCTAGAAAGGGGTACGGAAAATAGTGGAAGGGGTAGGGCAAAGGAAACTCATTATGGGGGGGGGGGACTTTAATGTCGTATTAGCCCCAGGGGTAGACAGGGATTCGGGAGGGGGGAAGAGAAACAGACAAGGCTTGAAGCAATTAATGAAACAATACAATTTAGTTGACTTGTGGAGAGAGCTAAACCCTAGAGGTAGAGAATATACATTTTTTTCAGTGCCACATCAGAGTTGGAGCAGGATTGATATGCCCCCTGGTGGACAAGGAATGGATGATGGGGGTTAAGGAGGGGGGCATAGTGCTTATAGAGTGGTCGGATCATAGCGCAGTGGAGGTGAGAGTCGGATGGAAGGATCCGGGTGGGATGATATTTTGGAGATTGAATGAGAGCTTATTAAAAAGTAGGGAGGTGGTGGAGGATGTAAGGCGGGCGATAAAGGAATACTTGCTCTATAATGATAATGGGGAAGTGACTGAGGTGACTTTGTGGGAAGGTTTGAAGGCCGTGATAAGAGGGAGGTTTATTATGTGGGGGCGAGGAAGAAAAGGGTTAGAGTGGAGAAGGAGGAGGGGTTGGGGATAGCGCTTAAGAGGCAGAGGAGAGATTTCGGAGGTCAGGAGCGAAAGGGGATAGGGAGGAGGTGGAGAGGGTGAGGATGGAGATGCAGGCGCTGCAGGTAGCCTTTGCATTAAGGAGAGTGCAGGTGTATTATGAATTTGGGGATAAGCCGGGTAGATTGTTAGCTCGTAGACTTCGGCAGCAAAGGGGCTTCAATGATATATCAGATTAAGGGGAAGGGGGGGACATGTAGGGGGGAGGAGGAAATCCGGGAGAGATTTTGGGAGTTTTATCAGGATTTATATACAAGGACGGAGGGAATAGGGGAAGCGGAGATTTCAGAGTATTTAGAAAGGATAAATTTAGGGACACTGTCAGAGGAAGCTCAAGCCGCAATGGAAGGGAGCATTACGGGGGAGGAAATAGGGAAGGTGGTACGGGGGTTGGTGGGAGGGAAGGCCCCAGGGCTAGATGGGTTGCCGGGAAGCTTTTATAAGGTGTTTCTGGGGGAAGTAGGAGATATTATGGGTAGGGTATTTAATGGAGTACTGGTAGAGGGGGGGGGGGGAACTGTCTTCGGAAATGTTAACTACAGGGATCACTGTTTTGCCAAAGCCGGGGAAAGACCCATTAAATTGTAGTTCATATCGTCCTATATCTCTTCTTAATGTGGATGTTAAAATCCTGGCGAAGATTTTAGCGGATCGGTTAGCACCATGGTTACCGGGGATAATTAAGGATGACCAAGCAGGGTTCATAATGGGGAGACAGGCGGCTGATAATACCAAGAGGGCAGCAGGAGTGGTGTGGGAGGCGAGGCAAGCGCAGGAGGAGTTCTTATTGATGTCAATAGATGCTGAGAAGGCCTTTGACAGGGTGCACTGATTGTTTCTAATGCAGGTGCTGGGGAAGATGGGTTGTGGGCCGAATTTTGTGAAATGGGTTGGAGGATTGTATGAAGGCCCAAGGGCGCGGGTTAAAATTAAAGCGTAGTTACTCACCTGTAACAGGTGTTCTCCAGGAGCAGCAGGAATCAGTCCTCACATATGGGTGACGTCGGCGCCGACGGAGCCCTCGCGGAGCAATTTTCCCCAGCTTTCAAAGAAAGCCTTTGGGAACTGCAGCGCGCATGCGCGGTCTCCTTCCCGCCCAAGGGTGCCATCTTAGCCAGTCTGATGACATAGCTAAAAGACAGCATAAAAATTTGCAAAAAAACTTAAGCAGATGATTGCAACTCCAAGGGGAGGAGGGAGGGTTGTGAGGACTGATTCCTGCTGCTCCTGGAGAACACCTGTTACAGGTGAGTAACTACGCTTTCTCCAGGACCAAGCAGGAAGTCAGTCCTCACATATGGGACTCCCAAGCTTAAGGCTACCGGAGACCCTAAGCACAAAAATGAGCTCCCTCTAGCTCAGCGGCACAGAAGGAAGGAATCTTCACTGAATTATTATCCACCGGTAGCCCTCATCCGGGATGGAGGGTAGGAGTTGCTCAAACCTCGAAGAGATTTCGGAGGACTGCCTGTCCGAAAGCACTGTCCCTGCGGGACTCCCTCTCGAGACAGTAATGGACCGCAAAAGTCTGGCTCGAAGACCAAGTAGCGGCCCGGCAGATGTCTGCCAGCGGAACAGAGCGGAGGTAAGCCACTGACGTAGCCTTCGCCGGAACACAATGAGCCGTGACTCGACTTTCTAACGAGAGTCCGGCTGCCCCATAAGCCCAAGCGATGCAGTCAGCAACCCAGATGGACAGAGTACGCTTGGAGACCGGTAGCCCCAATTTATTGGGGTCAAAAGACACAAAAAGCTGAGCAGCTTTACGGTGCTCCCGCGTACGGTCAAGGTAGAAGTTCAATGCCCTTCTACAGTCCAGGGTATGCAGGACCATTTCAGCTCGGCTGGAGTGTGGCCTGGGAAAGAAGGTCGGAAGTACCACCTCCTGATTGATGTGAAAAGGGGAGACCACTTTTGGAAGAAATTTTGGGTGAGTCCGTAGGACTACCCTATTTTTGTAGAACCGAGTGTAAGGGGGATCAGACACGAGGGCCTGCAATTCACTTACGCGTCTAGCGGAAGTGAGGGCTATCAGGAATAAAGTTTTCCAAGAAAGAAAAAACGGAGAGAACAGGTAGCCATAGGTTCAAAAGGCGGACAGGTGATCCGCTGTAAAACCACATTCAGATCCCAGTCAGGTGCTGGCGGGCGCAGAGGTGGTTTAAGTAGAAGGAGACCTCGGAGAAACCTCGCTACGAGAGGGTCGCTGGAAAGAGGTCTGCCGTCCACCGGCATATGATGTGCTGAAAGAGCACTGAGGTGAACTTTGACAGAGTTGGACTTAAGTCCCAGATTAGAGAGGTAGAGCAAGTACTGCAAGATCACCGACACCGAGCAGGAGAAGGGATCCTGAGACTGCTGGGCACACCAAACGGAAAAGCGACGCCATTTAAGGGCGTAGCATTTGCGGGTAGAAGGTCGCCGAGAAGCTAGGACGACCTCTTCCACCTCTGCCGGCAGGAGAAGGGGAGCAAGGACTACCCTTTCAGCAGCCAGGCCATTAGATTGAGAGATCTGAGGTTGGGGTGTAGCAGGGACCCCTGATCCTGTGTTAGGAGATCCGGTTGAAACCCCAGAGGGAACGGATCCTCTACCGCTAATTGCAGCAGGAGTGGAAACCACGGCTGTCTGGGCCGGCGAGGAGCCAACAGGATCATGGAAGCTTTGTCTCGGAGAACCTTGAAAAGAGTTCGAGAGACTAGCGGGATGGGAGGAAAAGCATACAGAAGGCTCTCCGACCATGAGAGTAGAAAAGCATCTGCCGCTACTCGAAGGGGATGTGGCTGACGAGAGCAGAAGCGAGGAAGTTGCCGGTTGAGAGGACTGGCAAAGAGATCCATCGTGGGGAGTCCCCACTTCAGAAATATTTTCTGAACTACCAATGGATCCAGACGCCACTCGTGCGGCTGGAGTATCCTGCTGAGTTTGTCCACCAGGCAATTTTCTTGGCCTGGGAGATAAACTGCCTTGAGAAGAATGCCGTGACTGACGGCCCAAGAGCAGAGCTTCTGAGCTTCTCGGCAGAGAAGGAAGGAGCCCGTGCCCCCCTGTTTGTTCACGTAGAACATGGCAACTTGATTGTCCGTCTGGACAAGGACGGACTGGTGAGAAGTCAGGTGGGAGAAAGCCTTGAGCGCCAGACGGATTGCTCTGAGCTCCAGGAAGTTGATCTGCTGAGCAGACTCCCACGCGGTCCAGAGACCTTGAGTACATGCCCCTTGGCAATGTGCTCCCCAACCCAGGAGGGAAGCATCGGTTGTCAGCACTTGAGCCGGCTGAGGTGACTGAAAAGGCATTCCGAGCACCAGGTTCGGCCGATGAAGCCACCACTGTAGAGAAGAGGCCAGCGGCCCGGAGATGCGCACTAAGTCGGCTAGTCCGCCGGTGGCTTGTTGCCACTGCTTGCGAAGGCACCATTGAGCAGGCCGCATATTCAGGCGGGCATTGGGGGTCACGTGGACGGTGGAAGCCATATGGCCAAGTAGTCTCAGGAAGCGCCTGGCGGAGACCAGGGACTGGCTGCGAAAACGGCCGGCTAGGTCCATGAGCCGTTGAGCCCTGTCGAGAGGCAGGAAAGCTCGCGCCTGAGGAGTGTGCAGTCTTGCGCCGATGAACTCGAGATCCTGTGAGGGGAGCAAAGTGGACTTTGCGAAGTTTATGACAAAGCCCAAGTACTGCAGAAGAGTCACCGTGCGGTGTGTGGCATTGGTGACTTCCGGAGAGGACGATGCTCTGATGAGCCAGTCGTCGAGGTACGGAAAGACATAGAGGCCGTGAAGCCGGAGATAGGCCGCCACCACCGCGAGACATTTTGTGAAGACTCGCGGTGCGGAGGATAGGCCAAAGGGCAGTACTCTGTACTGGTATGATTTCCTGCCACCACAAACCTTAGGTATTGGCGGTGGCTTGGGTGGATGAGGATGTGCGTGTAGGCATCCTTTAGATCCAAGGAGCATAGCCAATCTCCCTGCTGGAGGTAGGGCAGAAGGATTCCAAGGGTAAGCATCTTGAACTTTTCCCGCACGAGGAACTTGTTGAGGTTGCGCAAGTCCAGGATGGGTCTGAGGCCTCCTGTCCTTTTTGGTATTAGGAAATACCTGGAATAAAAGCCTTGACCTCTCAGGTGGTGGGGCACCGGTTCCACAGCCTGTTCCTGAAGAAGACTTGCCAACTCCTGAAGGAGTAAGTCCCTGTGCAGAGGAGTCGTGGAGGTTCTCCCGGGAAAATAAGAGGGAGGGACCTGGTGGAAGTGGAGAAGATAGCCTTCTCTTACGACTTGTAGCACGCAGGCTTCCGAAGAGATGTTGGACCAGGTGTGGGCGAAGTGAACCTGCCGCCCTCCGGTGCAGGGAGGAGCCAGCTGAGGGGGAGAGGCTATGCTGATGAAGTCAAAAACCCCCACCCTGCTGAGCAGGGGCTGGTGGTGCAGGCTTGGGGGCTTGCTGCCTACGGGACCCGTTACCCCGTCCCTTGGCCTGCTGGCCCTGTTGGGGAGCTGCGGAGGCCTGATATTGAGGGTAGTGTTTATAGGCAGCCGCCTTTCTCGGGTAAAAGGACTTCTTTCCCGAGCCCTTCTTTTTCTGGGAAGGGGCGGAGGTCTTCCTAGAAAGCCTAGTCCTGGTGAGAGTCTCCGTCTCGATTTGTGCAGCCTTTTCAGCCATAGGCTTGCCAAAGAGGTTCTCACCTCGGCAGGGGACATCGACCAACTTGTCCTGCACCCAGGGTTCAAGGTCAGACGACTGAAGCCAAGCCTGTCGGCGGGCACCGATGCCGGCTGCGGCCACTCGAGCCGATGCTTCAAAGCCATCATAGGCTGCTCGGGACATGAATTTGGAGCATTCCCGAATACCAGTTGTCAAGGCCAGGAACCTCCGCAAAGGTTCCTCGGACAGTCCAGCGGAGAATCCGGCTATCTCTTTAGCCAGGTCTCGGAGATACATGCCCATGTAGAGCTGGTAGGTCTGGACACGACAAGCAAGCATAGAGCCCTGGAAACACTTCTTACCAAGGCCATCCAGGTTACGGGCCTCCCTGCCAGAAGGCACCGAGGAGTGCATCTTTTGGCTCTTAAGCCTATGCATGGCCGATTCCACTACCATGGAATGGTGTGGCAGCTGTGCTTTTTGGAAGCCAGGACTCTTGCGGACTCGATAGATGGAATCGACCCGCTTGCTTAATACCGGCGACGAGGCCGGACTCTCCCACATGCGGAAGAGTAGTCGTTCCAGCATGGGAGGAACCGGTACATTAAAGTGTGTTCCCTGGCGGGAGAGTCATACTGAAGGGCGTCGAGCTCTTCGGCTCGAGGCTCCTCCTCAGGATCCGCAGGGAAGGCCAAAGCCTTGGCCATATCCCTGACGAAGTCCGAGAACCGGGCATCCTCCGGAAGGGACTGCTTCCGAGGTTCGGACTCAGGTGAGTCCGAGGGGACACACCGAGTCCGAAACGAATCAGGCGACTCTTCCTCTTCAGACTCCCAGACCGACTCCGAGGAGGAATCGGTGGGGTCGGCTCGGGCAGGCGGAGGCGTCGGCCGCCCCGACACCAAGGGAGTCGGCGTCGACGACCTCGGTCCCGAACGGGAGGCCGAGGGTGACCTCGACCGAGGATCGACTCGAGTTCGCATGGACTCGAGGATCGGCTCGGTCTCCGGGGTCGACTTCGACGTCGACGTCCCGGCGGTCGGGGCAATGGCGCCAGCGAGGCTAGCGATCAGTGCCCGCTGCTGGTCCATGAAGGCAGATAGTCTGCTCTCCAAGGCCGTCAACCTGAGTCCGACCTCAGGTGACCCAGCAGCCCCCGACTCGGGCCCCGACGGCGTCGGGCCCGACGTCGGACCTCTCGGAGGCGAGTCCAGGAGGACTACAGGACTTACCCGAGCAGGCAACTCCGACTCCAGACGAGGTCGCTTCGGGAGGTGCTCCTTCTCCAAAGACCCGGGACGGCTATCGGGGCTATGCGACCTGGCCCTCGCGGAGCCAGGAGCGTCCACCGACGTCGCCCTCGCGGGTTTTACCTTCCGTCGATGGTCCCCGGAGGGAGAACCCCTGTCGGAGGAGCTTCGGCGATGGTCAGAGCTGGAACCTCTGGACGCCGAGGCCTCCGACGAGGTCCGGGTACGGCCGGGGTCAGCGAAGATTCTTTCCCGCTGGTGCCGCCGACTCCTTAATGCTTTGGAGGACATTTTGCCACAGATCAGTTCTTCGTGATCCGGGCCCAGGCAGCGGAGGCAATTATCGTGTGTGTCAGTGAGTGACATATTTCTGTCACACTGAACACACCGCTTGAAACCACTGGCAGCCATCGGGGGAAAAAGGGCCCCTGCAAGGTCAAAGGACCGGGCTGCCAGCGAAAAACCGAAAAACATAACTGACCAAAATCAGATATACCGAAAAATATGAGAAGGACTCGCAACGGCGTCGCGAGTCCGGGCGGGAAAGAGACCGGCGTCGAACCGAAGGAAAAAAGAGAAATAAATCACTAAAATCAACTTTTTTCAGCGGGGACACGACGGGTACGTCTGTAGGGCTCCGCGGAAAAAAGAAGACTGGCTAAGATGGCACCCTTGGGCGGGAAGGAGACCACGCATGCGCGCTGCAATTCCCAAAGGCTTTCTTTGAAAGCTGGGGAAAATTGCTCCGCGAGGGCTCCGTCGGCGCCGACGTCACCCATATGTGAGGACTGACTTCCTGCTTGGTCCTGGAGAATGGGAGGTATTCCTGGGATTTTGAGTTGGGGTGGGGGACTAGACAGGGCTGCCCGATGTCGCTGCTGCTGTTTGCAATGGTGGTGGAGCCGTTAGCAGAAAGAATTAGAATGAACGAGAGGATATTGGGGGTGGAAAGGGGAGGGCGGTGTCATAAGATATCTTTATATGCTGATGATATTTTGTTATATATGGGGCATCCTCAGCAGTCGATGCAGGAGGTGATGGGGGAGGTGAGTAAGTACGGGGAGGTGTCGGGGTTTAAAATTAATGTAGATAAGACAGAAGTGTTGAAGGTGCATATGAGCAGCGAAGCAGAAGAGCTATTGCGCAGGCAATATCCTTTGAGGTGGGTCAGCAAATTGTTAGGCTACTGGGGGGTTCAAATTCCAGTGAGCTATGCAGAGCTCTATAAGGTTAATTACCCGAGAATTATAGGAGACATTAATAAGGATTTAGATGGGTGGTTGAGGTATGAAATTTCATGGCTGGGAAGGATAGTGGTGATTAAAATGAATATTCTGCCGCGCCTGCTATATCTTTTTCAGGCTTTACCGGTGGAGATAACGGAGGGCGCGATGCGGGTGCTGCAGAGACGGGTTTTTCTTTATATTTGGAAAAGGAAGTCTCCAAGGATCTCACGGGAGGTAATGTATGCGCCCCAGGAGGAGGGGAGATTGGGGGTCCCTAATTTGCGAGATTATTATAGAGCGGCCCAACTTAAACATGTTATGGATTGGAGAGGGGATAAGGAGGAGAAACCGTGGGTGAGTTTGGAAAAAATGAAGGTGAGGGGAGGGAGATTGGAGGCTTGGTTGTGGGCGCCACAGGCGGAGAGGAAGGAGTTGGGGAAGGGTACCCCGGCAATGAGGATGTGATAAAAGTGTGGGATAGAGTGAGAGCTCCGGAAATAAAAAGAAGGGGGAGCGGATTTTCGGTGATGACCCCGTGGAGAGGCTGGAGAGCTTTTCAACCAGGATGGGAAGGAGGTAGGTTTGATGGGTGGAGTAATAAAGGGTTGGACTGTGGATTTCAGTTACTAGAGGAGGGGAAGCTGAAGGCGTTTAGGGTGGTAAGGGAAGAGTTTGGATTGGAGGATAAAGATAGATTCGCGTACACGCAGGTATGCTCCTTCCTCAAGGGGGAGTTGGGGAAGGCGGGGATGGCTAGGGAGGTTTCACGAATGGAGGCACTGTGGTATAGGAAGAGGGGCTCGAAAGGAATGATATCGGCTTTATATAAGGGGGTAAAGGGGGAGCCAGAAGGGAAGTTTAGATATATGATCGAAAGGAAGGGGGAATTGGGACAGATGATGAATCTCAAGGCGTGAAAGGGGGTATGGGATCAGATAAAGAAGACGCCCTGGTCGAGTAGTATTAGGGGAAACTGCTATAAAATCATGTTTCGCTGGTATTATACACCAGAGAGATTGCACCGGATGTATCCAGGGGTATCCCCAATGTGTTGGCGAGAGTGTGGGGAGGTGGGGACATTTTGGCACATTTGGTGGAGGTGTACAAAGGTGCAGGCTTACTGGGGAAGGATTCAACGATGGATCCAATCGAAACTGGGGGTGGAAGTGGATTTGAATCCGCAAAGTTTTTTTACTGTCATGGAGGGGGGAGAGGGAAGTACAGGAAGGGGGTAGGATGGTGCAGGCATGTCTTAGTGTGGCCCGGTGCGAGGTGGCAGCTGCATGGAAGCAGAAGGAGGCGTCTTCTGTAACAAAATATGAGGGGAGACTGCGGTACATAGCGCTGATGGAGAAGTTAACGGCCGCCTGATGGATGAGGGGGGCTAAGTTTGAAATAAGGTGGGGAAAGTTATGGGATGCCTTGGGGGGGGGGAAGGGGGAAGGGGGTAGGGGGGAGGGAGTAGGAGGACATGGGGGGGAGGGGGGAAGGGAGGGCAGAGGAAGGGGAAGGATAAGGGTACTCTAATCGACTAAAGGGGGGAGGGGCGGGGGTTCTTTGTTGGGAGTAAAAAAGGGGGGAGGAATAATAAATAGAGAGGGGGGTAGGGGGTCAGCAGACAGGGGGTGGTGGGAGCGTTAAAATATAAAATAAAAAGATGTTTTTTGCGTACACCAATACTGGTAATTATGTTAAATACTCTGAAGAGAGTGGTTGAGGAGAAAGCTACGCAGGTATTGGGGTAACAACCATAGAAAGAGAATGTTGTTATGAGTTATCTGTTAAATGTTTCTTTGGGTATGGGAGTAATATATTAAGCCGGAGAAGGTGTGTACAGTTGGGTTAGGAATCAATATTCTCGGGCGAAGGGGGATGGTGGTTGGAATGTGTCTATGTATACGTTAAAGGGATGTTGACACTAAAAATTTAAATATAAAGAAAAAGAATATTAATTTTAAAAAAAGGATATAGCGCCATTAGAAAAGGTACAGAGAAGAACCACCAAAATGGTAAAGAGGATGGAAGGATACCCCTATGAAGATAGGCTATAAAGGTTAGGGTTCTTTAATCTCGAAAAGAGACGGCTGAGGGGAGATATGATAGAGGTCTATAAATTAATGAATGGAGTAGAACGGGTAAACGTAGATCTATTGTTTATGCCATCAAAATACAGAAAGACTAGGGGACATCCAATGAAGCTACAAGGTAACCTATTTAAGACTAATAAGAGAAAATATTTTTTTCACTCAACGTGTAATCAAACTCTGGAATTTGCTACAGGAGGATGTAGTAAAAGCTGTTAGTGTAGTCGGGTTTAAAAAAGGTTTGAACTAGTTCCTGGAGGAAAGCTCCATAAACCATTATTAAAGTGGACCCAGGATATCCACTACTTGCCCCAATACAAGCATTGTGGTACCTGTGTCTTTTGGGAAAACTGATAGGTACTTGTGACCTAGATTGGCCACTGCTGGAAACAGGATCCTGGGCTTGATGGATGTTAGTCTGACCCAGTATGGCATATCTTATGTTCTTAACCCCTTTTCTTTAGGGTGATGTGGTGCGGGCTCCACTGCCCTGTCCTTGAGAAGGCCCGCAAGTTCCTGCAGTAGCAGGGCCTGGTGCAGGGGAGTCCAAGGGGGGCTCCCCTGGAAAGAAGGGTGGAGGCGGCTGATCCAGGTGAAGAAGGTAACCCTCCCTGATGATCTGAACTGCCCATGAGTTGATGGTGATGGAAGTCCACTTTTGGGCAAAATGAATCAGGCACCCCCCTGTTGGTAGCTGATCCTCCAGTGGAAGAGGAGCTATGCTGCAAGAGTCAAAACCCTGACACAGGCTGGGCTGGGGCTGATGTGTGGGGCTTGGGGTCCTTGAATTTACATTGGCCCTGACCCATTCCCTTGCCTTGCTGAGGGGTCTGGGTGGCCGGGTATGGAGAATAGCCTCAATAGGGCTGGCTATGTCTGTGAAAGGGAGGCTTTTTCCCCAGTGGTTTCTTCCTGGGAAGAGTGGAAGTCTTCCTCGAAAGCAGAGTCCTGGTGACATACTCGGTCTCTATCTCAGCTGCCTTGTCCTCCATTGGCTTGCCTTAGAGTTGCTCCCCGAGGCAAGAGACATCAAGGAGCTTCTCTTGGACCCATTGCTCAAGGTCCGAGGTTTGGAGTCAGGCTTGGCATCGGGCGCCGAGGGATATGTTTTTGGAGTACTGATCACACTTCTTGAAAATGGTTGCCATCCATAGCCCATGTTCCCTGTAAAATAGTTATCTCCAAGTTGTAATACCCTGTTCAATGTAATTTCAGTTTGTTCAATGTAAACCGCACTGATGCAGAATAGCGCAGTATATAAGAGAATATAAATAAATAAATAAATAAATAAATTTGGGGCAAAAAGGGCCCCAGTGAGATCGAAGACCTTCGACTTGGCCAGCGGTTGAAAAAGGTGCAAAAGCACTGGGAAGAAAAATAACCTAAAAACGAGTTCTTGAGGCCCGATGCCGGGGCAGCGGGGCTCAAAGGTGGGAAAGGGACCAGCACTAGCCAGAAAATGCACAAAAATGCACAAGATGATCAACTTTTTTCCGAGAGAATAAGACAAACATCTGAAGGGATCTGTAGAAAAAGGGAGACTGAGTAAGATGGCACCCTTGGGCGGGAAGAGGACCACGCATGTATGGTGGCATCTCCTAAAGGCTTTCTTTGAAAGCTGGGGAGATACTTCTACAAGGGCTCTGACGGCGTCATCATCATCCATATGTGAGGGCTGACTTCTTACTTATTCCTGGAGAATAATGTGTACACTGATAACTCTTTGCAGTTACGGGACAGGGATTTTCTTCAATCTATGGAATTATTTGGCCTTGACTAACAGAAGTACACCTACTAACACACAATACTGATCATTCCTTGGCTCTTATTTTTCTTTTGCACAGCTCTCTTCTGTGGCAGAAATGTTAAATCATTCCTTATTCTTGGACTGATGATTATTTAGTATGCATATGCAACCAAGAATCTTCTATACTTATCTCACACTTTCTTAAATTCTCATATTGTTTTTGCCTCCATCATCTTTAATGTGATCCTGGCTCAACATATATTTATCACCCTTTCTGACAAATATTTCCTAATGTTAATCCTTAATTTATTCCCTTTGAACTTCATATCATGATGTCTTTATCAAGAGCTTCCTATCCACTGACAAACATATGCCCCTCTTGTACTGTATATTATTTGTTTTTGAAGTATTTCAAGGTCTCCATCATATTCCACTCCTCTGCTAGGGTACCCATCTTTAGGTCTTTGTTTTCTTTTCCTAGGATAAGAATGAGATAATTTATGACTCTTTTGTTTACATGGCTGTTCCCAAGGGTACAGAGCCACTGTGAGAAAACTGCCAAAAGAAGTTCAGAAATAACAACTAGATAGTAACATCTGGAACTAACATTAAGTGCTACTATTAATATAACACTGCACAATACTCAGAGAATCCAATATTATTGCAACTGCCGTTTCATTTTTCATGAAGTATCTTCAAAAGAAGTCCAAACGTTCTTTTAGTTCATTTGAATTAATGTTGCATGTTTCAGTTACACTCTTGAGGACATATTTATTAATGTGCGCTGTTAGGATGGCGTTTTCAGTGCTAAAATCTCACATTAACCAGTCAGTGTGTGATCGAGCAGACACTGGGCAGGATAGAGGCATAGCATTGGTACTGAGACAGTACATTGCATTTAGGATGGGTGTTTTTGATGCATATGCCTCTAAAACCCAGCACGGGTCTCCATGCTAATTTTGCACCCCAAACACACGCTACTGGCATGGACTTTAGTAAACAGGCCCCTAGGTTCTGTTTGCTGAGCTTACAGTTCAGTATCATAACCAGGGCAAAAAAAAAATAATTAGAAAGCTTGGGGACTAACCAAACCTTTGTTTATAGGAGCCAGAGACAATTGTATTAATAATTGTAACTTCTTCTTATTGCTTTTTATCGTTTCTTTTTAAATTTCTTTTTGCAGTGGTTTTTGATATTTTTTCCTTTTTTGTCTATATTTTAGATTTTTTCATTTTTGCTCATTTCATCTATTTATTGCTTTTTTGGGATTTTCAAAAGTCAATTTGTATTTTTTTTCTTGCTTGTGTTTTTTTTAATTCTCTGGTCTCTCAAACACCTTCTCCTCTTTCTACTATGGATCTCTCCCATCTTCCCCTGTCTTTTCTATAGGTTCATGCACCAAGAAAAAAAAACTGCATTGGAATGGTGTTCAGGGGAGGATAGCTGGGAAGAAATTACTTTCTAAAAAAATTAATTGCTGCCTGCATCAGGTTCACCAAACAGCATCTGTTTGACCCACAATACTTCTGGAATAATATTCTCTTTAAAGATGAGTCAAAAACTGAACCTTTTGGTCACAAGAACACACACTTAAGCAAAAGCCAAAATACGGCCTTTCAAAGTAAGAACTTCATTCCAACTATTAAGCATGGAGGTGTTGATATCACGCCTGGGGCTGCTTTGTTGCATTAGCATCCAAACAGTTTGCCATAATTAATGGAACCATAAATTCCATAAACTGAAGCTGAACGCAAACCGGGTCATGTTGCAAGATAATGACCCTAAACATTCAAGTAATTCTACTAAAGAATGGCTGAAGAAGAAGAGTTTTCATGTTTTGGATTGGGCAAGTCAAACCCCTTCATGTTGGACTCCCACAGGGTTAGATTCAATTCCTACTCACTTATTTAATATTTATTTAGCCCCGATAGTCTCACTAATTAAGGGGTTTGGGATGGAGTGTCACATATCTGCAGATGACATTCAAATACTGGCACCTGTTGATTCTGATCAACTCTGAGCAGTTCGGAGACTCTCTGTTTCTGTTTATGCTGTCTGGCCACATGTTTGAGAAAGCATAGAAAAGAGTGAATTACTTTGGATTAGCAGATCATGATGGCTATTTGAAACCCTGCCAATAATATCAGGGGTAGCTTTATAACATAGACAAGTTTTGACATCTTTGAATGTGCTATTGGATGATGAACCAAGCATGGATCATCAAATTTCATGTCATGCAATCTTCCTGTAAGGTGTTATGGCAGTTACAACACTTACAGTCATATATATTGGAAGTGGAGGAGGATTTAGTGGCAATTGTTCATGCTATGGTTTGTCATATATTGATTACTTTAATTCCTTGTTCCAGGGCTTACCAGAGACCAAGCTCAAATAACCACAGTTGTTATGGAACAGCAGTGAAGCTGGGGTTATGGAAGAAAAATATTTTGTTCCATAACCCTTTTATTAAAAGGGCTGCATTGGCTCCCCATGGAACAGTGTCCTTTGGGAATGGGAAAATACCTGCGCAGTACCTGAATGTAACCTGTCTTGAGCTACTGCTGGAATGGTGAGAACTAATGCCAAATAAGCAAGTAAAGGGTACCGTTTATGTTGTCTCTATTAGCATTTAAGTGGCCCCTCTCCTTATGTGGTATCTCATCAGCTGCATTCCTCACAACAGGTGTTGTTGGCAATGCCTAGGTGTTCCAATGTAAAATTTGTAGCAATTAATCAATATGATTTTTTGTTGTAATGCTTTTGCATTACAGAATGACCTTCTGATAGAAATTTGATGTGGGAATGAATATTCGAAGTTTAGCAAACAGATGAAACTGTTTTTTTTTTTTAATTTGCATAATGCTTATTGTAACTGGAGAAAGTGACATTTTACTTACCAGTTAATATCCTTTCCTTGAGTCCTGCTACACCAGTCCAGGCAAGTGGGTTGTGTTCCCCTACCAGCAGATTGCTGGAGACAAAGAACCAATGAAAAGCCCAGGTTTCAATGACATCACTCCCATGCCTCTATTCGTCTCCCAAAGCATATGGGAGAAACATGGCAAGCCTCTCACAACCTCAACCGTGGGCAACAATGAGTGATCAACAGTAGAGAACTATGTATAGAAAAGCATAAACAGAAGGCCGTCAGTAGATGATGAACCTGCAGAGCCAAGTATAAAAATCTTAGTGGACCTAAGGGTAACCCAGCAGAAGAATAGAGCAATACAGTTCCGGGAGTGGGCCCTGAAACTGGACTAGCAGGACTCAAGGAAAGGACATTATCTGGTAAATAAAATGTCACCGCCTATATCATCCTGCTAGACCAGACTAGACAAGTGGGATATACCAAAGTTACAACTCCACAGGACAGGAAGAAGACACAGCAGCTGGCAAAACCCTTTGGCCAAAGGCTATGTCCACCCTAGCGTGGACATCCAAGCGGTAATCCTTGACAAAAGTGGAAAGTGTTGCCCACGTTGCTGGCCAACAATGTCTGCAAGGGCTACCAAGCTCCACTCCACCTACAAGAACGCCTGTGCTTGGGTAGAATGGGCGTGCAAATCTACTGGACTTGGTCGATTCTGTAACAGATACGCCAAAGCAAAGGCCTCCTTAATCTAAAGCCTACTTAGCTGCCACATCACCCTTGTGCAGGCCAGCAAACAGCACAAAAAGATAGTTGAACTTACCAAAGGACTTTGTAACCTCCAAGTACTGGAGAAGCACCATCTGGAAATCCACAAGGCGAAGATCCTTCTTCTCCTCACACTGCTCCTTAGAGAAGGAAGACCATCTGGTTCACGTGAAAGGGAGAAAGCACCTTAGGCAGGAAGGAAGGCACAGATCGAATGGAAATGGCCTCCTTTGACACAACAGGATCAAGGAAACCAGCACACCCTCTTAATGTGGAATAGAGCTTATTGATTACACCCCTAGACTAGCAGCGTTTCGGCTCCTAATGCCTTCATCAGGGGGTATGTAACTGTGAACCTCCAAAGTCTATCTACTTGGGAACGATATTGTGTGCAAAGCTGGTTACTCTATTTACATATAAATGTCATGCATCAAGCATCATTCATCACGGGTTGAGAGCCAAAGCTGCCAGATGAACCTTCCATGAGCTAAGGGAAAGGCGCTTCTCCAGTTCATCCTGTAGAAATGTCAATAGAGATGGCACCTTGGCTGCTGCTGGAGCCAACTGACGAGCGCCATACCATGGCTCAAAGAGGTATCAGATCACATATATGCTAGCATGGTAGACCTCCTCCGGGATCCGAGCAGAATGGAGACCACCGCAGGAGAGTAGCCCTTACGCGTTAGCCATCTCCTTCCAAAACCTATGCCATATATAAGAAGGGAACCGGGTCCTCCAGGATAATCAGTCCCTACTGCAACAAACCCTGAGATGAAGGCAACCGAATGGAAGGCACCTGCAGGAGCTGCATCAGGTCTCCAAACCATGCACTCCTCGGCCAATCTGGCGCCACCAGAACAATCCTGCTTGGGTGGCATTCTATACGCCAAATCTCATGCCCAACCAGGAGCCACAGAGGAAACACCTACAGCAGGTACTGACATGGCCAAGGCTGGGTCAGGTGGTTAACACCCTCGGACCCCACCTTTGTTGTCAACTGAGGAAGTGGCAAACTCTGGCATTGGAGCGGATTGCCATGAGATCCATTTTGGGGTACCCCAGCAGCACAGATTCAACTGAAACGCCTCCTGACAACTCCCAATCTCCAGGATCCAGAGTGTGACGGCTGGAGGAAGTCTGCTTCTGCACTGTCCACCTCGGCGAGATGCTGAGCCGACAAGGCTAGGAGGTTCTTCTCTGCCCAGGCAAACAGGAGAGCCATCATCAGAACTACCCTGGTACTCCTTGTGCCTCCTTGCAGATTGACATAAGCCACTATCGTGGTATTGTCTGAAAATATTCAAACAGCCTGAGCCTCGACCAGGGGCCATTAAATGCAGACAGCCAACTTGATGGCCCTCACCTCAAGGTGGTCAATGGACCATACTGCTTCCCTATGGTTCCAATGTCCCTGGGCCATATGGTCTTGGCAATGGGCTCCCCAGCCTAAGAGACTGGCATCTGTTAGCAGGATCCAGGAGAAATCATCTAGCAGCACAGCTTTCCTCACATAAAAGGGCTGCTGCCAGCATCACAGGCTGTTCTTCACCATCATTGGGAGTGGAAGCCTGCGCTTGAATTTCTGAGAACTCAGGGATCACCGAGTCAACAAGAACCGCTGGAGAGGCCACATGGGAGCATGCGCCCACGGCACCATCTCTATGGTCACCGCCATCAATCCGAGAAGCTGAAGATAGTCCCAGACTCTGGAAGTCTGCTATGCACAGGACAGCACCAAGCAATCCCAGCCAATGCTTTACAAAAAGGACACCACTCGGGATGCCACCACTCGGATTCTGAAAGGAAACAGGCCCGGAGGAGTCAATTGTCCAAACATGGATGGACACAGATCTTTCGGCGCCACAGTCGCCACCACCACCATAACCTTAGAGAATGTTCTTGGGACAATGGATAGCCTGAAAGGGAGGGCAGCAAACTGATAGCGAGAGCCAAGCACAGCAAAACGCAGATACATTTTCTGATCTGCCTAGACTGGGATAAGAAAATACGCCAGATCCAGAGAAGCCAAGAATTCCCCTTGGCACACTGCTTGAATCATGGAGCACAAGGTTTCCATCTGGAAACGCAGGGCACACAAGTGCTCGTTGACCTCCTTGAGGTCCAGAATGGGCCGGAAGGAATCGTCCTTTTTTGGACACCACAAAATAGATGGGAGTGTCTGCCCTTGCCCCACTTGTCTGTGGGGTTCAGCACCATCACTTTTAGGTGCAGCAACTTGTCCAAGGTGGTCCACACAGAGGCACTTTTGATCACAAATCCACAAGAGGAGATGATGAAAGCATCCTAAAGTGGCTCTTTGCATTCTAGGACACAGCTGAACTGAAAGGTGTCTAGCACCCAGAAATCCTTGGTAACCCAGACCCCTTCCTGAAAGAAAAGACAAAGCCTGCCTTCAACCAGAGGAACCTGGCAATGGGCTCCGAAACCTTTACTGGGCAGCCTGGGAGGGGCCTCCTCTGGAAGGGACCGAGTCCCTGGGCCCACGCACTCAAAGAAAAGACTGAGAATAAGCCCAGAGTCCATAAGGAGAAGAAGGGCTCTCCAGGCCGGTAGCGATGGAATCCCCGAGATCCCCGGGAGTCTGACCAGCGTTCCCACGAGAAGCAGGCAGAGGCTGACAGAAAAGGACCTCCTGATCTTGAAGGACTACAAAAAGGGACTGCTACTTCTGGAGGGAGATCTGCAATTGTAAGTATTTACTTCTGGGAATTTTTCTAAATCTTGGTGAAAAAGGAATTCTTTAGATTAAAGCTGATTAATCTGGGGATCCAGTGTATTTTTAAATCAGTCAGGACCTAGTGTCAACAAATAACTTTTACTTAAATTAAAAATTCAACAGGTAGCTTTCAGTTTAAATTTAAAACACAGCAGAGAGATTCTAGTTTAAATTTAATACTCAGTCAGGGTCTGGCATCAGCAAAGAGCTTTAATTTAAATCAAATCAGAGTATAACAGCATAAAAGGAAAAACAGGGCCAGTATTCTTTGAGCAATAAAGTATTTCTAGAGACCTTTACAAAGGGGCCTTCTGTATCGAGGGCAAGAGACCTGTGAAATTGTTTTAAATAGGTATTAAAGCCAAGTGACAGATCAAAGGGCCATTTTGAAAGACTCCCTCTATCCAAGCTAGGGCTGTAGGAATCATCCAGGAAATTGGTCACAGATTACCTCAGAAGCACAGGCATAAACAGTTCAACCAGAGCTCTGTGATTCTTAGGGGCTTGTTTACAAAGCCGCGGTAGCGGTTTGCGATCGTAATCGGAGCCGCGGCCCCATTGATTTCAATGGGGCCGCGGCTGCGATCGCGATCGCGAACCACTACCGCGGCTTTGTAAACAAGCCCCTTAGTCTTGAAGGACAAAAAGGGACTGCTACTTCTAGAGGGAGATCTGCAATTGTAAGTATTTACTTCTGGGAATGTTTCTAAATCTTGGCGAAAAAGGAATTCTTTAGATTAAAGCTGATTAATCTGTGAATCCAGTGTATTTGTTAAATCAGCCAGGGCCTAGTATCAGCAAATAGCTTTTAGTTAAATTAAGACCGCAACAGGTAGCTTTCAGTTTAAAACCCAGAAGAGAGCTTTTAGTTTAAATTTAATTCTCAGTCAGGGTCTAGCAGCAACAAAGAGCTTACAGTTTAAATTTAAAACACAGCAGAGTGTTTTCTCATTAAATTTAGAAACCAAGACTCCCTCAATCCAAGCAAGGGCTGTGTGAATCACCCAGGAAATTGGTCACAGATTACCTTAGAAGCATGGGAGAGGGTACTGTTTAGCAGCCAGTTTTTAATAAGTCTTCTTTCCCTCCCTCCCCTGCCCGACACCCACCTACCTCTGGGATAGTCGTAGCTTTATAGGTACTTAAACCTCTTAAAGGAAAGGAGGTGCCATATTCACTCTCAGGTGTAATTGTTTATCCTCATCAGGCATACATTAAGGACCTGAGATTAATTAAGCTTCAGGTGAACAAAGTAAATTAAACATATTAGGTATAGTATTATTAGTATAAGTATCCCTAGTAACCCTTAGTAAGTAAACAAATTAAATGCCTAAACACAACCTTAAAACTAAGATGCAGAGAGCAGTCCAGCAGAGAAATGGGGATTTTTCAGTCTTTTACATCGAGTGTCACATAGTAACATAGTAAATGATTTTCTCCCAGTTGGTGAGGGGTCTTCTGTGTGCACTATGTGCAAGGAGCTCTTTGCTCTCAGGGAACGAGTCCGATCTATGGAGGCTAGAGTAGCAGACTTGGAGGACATAAGGAAGAGAGAGAGTTAAATAGACGAGACCTACAGGGATATAGAGTAGTTACTCACCTGTGACAGGTGTTCTCCAGGAGCAGCAGGAATCAGTCCTCACATATGGGTGTCATCGACGCCAATGAAGCCCCAGCGGAGCATTTCCCCAGCTTTCCATGAAAGCCTTTGGGAATGCAGGCACGCATGCGTGGTTCCCTTCCCGCCTAAAGGTGCCATCTTAGCTCAGTCAAATGACATAGCTAAGAACAGCACACAAAAAATGTAAAAACAAACTATCTACAACTGCAACTCCCAGGGGAGGAGGGAGGGTTGTGAGGACTGATTCCTGCTGCTCCTGGAGAACACCTGTTACAGGTGAGTAACTACTCTTTCTCCAGGACCAAGTAGGAAGTCAGTCCTCACATATGGGTGACTCACCAGCTCTGGGCTACTGAGGAACCCAGGCTGAACAAGAGAACTCCCTCTAGTCTCAGCAGCAAAGAAAGGCTTTTCACTGACACATTCTCCACCGGTAGCCCAACAGAGGGCAGGAGTTGCCTAAACCTCAAAGAGATTCCGGAGTACTGCTTGGCCAAAAGCACTGTCCCTACGGGACTCCCTTTCCAGACAGTAATGGGCCGCAAAAGTCTGGCTTGAAGACCAAGTTGCAGCCCTGCAGATGTCTACCAAGGGCACAGAGCGGAGGCAGCCATTGCCCTGACACAATGGGCCGTGACCCGACTCTGCAAAGGAAGGTCAGCCGCCTTGTAAGCCCAGGTGATACAGTCAGCCACCCAGATGGACAAGGTACGCTTGGACACAGTCAACCCTAACTTATTAGGGTCAAAGGATACGAAGAGCTGAGTAGCCCTTCTATGCCCCTGCTTACGGTCAAGGTAGAAGCCTGCTTCAGCCTGGCTTGCATGAGGCCTAGGGAAGAATGTTGGAAGAACCACCTCCTGGTTAAGGTGGAAGGAGGAGACAACCTTTGGGAGGAACTTTGGATGAGTCCTAAGGACTACCCTGTTCCCATAGAAGCGAGTGTAAGGTCTATCACAGACCAGGGCCTGAAGCTCACTAACTCGCCTGGCCGAGGTAAGGGCCACTAGGAAGAGTGTCTTCCAGGACAGGAAGCGTAGAGGGCAAGTAGCCATCGGCTCAAAAGGTGGGCAAGTCAGTTGCTGCAAGACCACATTCAACTCCCACTCAGGAGCAGGAGGACGAATGGGAGGCTTGGGCAAAAGCAAGCCTCTGAGAAACCGGGACACCAAGGGGTGAACCGACAGAGAATGTCCTTCCACTAGTGAGTGGTGAGCTACTAGAGCTGAGAGGTGGACCTGAACAGAATTGGACTTAAGGCCCTGATTGGATAAGTGAAAACAACCCAAACTATGGTTACACAATGCAAGGTCCACATTAAGAACCACCACCCAGGAAAAAGATTTAGGCGTCATTGTGGATAACATGTTAAACCCCTCGGCCCAGTGTGCAGCGGCAGCCAAGAGAGCAAACAGAATGCAAGGTATCATAAGGAAAGGAATGGAATGGAAAATAAAACAAAAGATATTATAATGCCTCTATATCGTTCCGTGGTGAGACCGCATCTTGAATATTGTGTGCAATTCTGGTCGCCGTATCTTAAAAAGGATGTAGCGTTATTAGAAAAGGTTCAGAGAAGAGACACCAAAATGGTAAAGGGGATGGAAGGATACTCCTATGAAGAAAGGCTAAAAAGGTTAGGGCTCTTTAACCTGGAAAAGAGACTGCTGAGGGGAGATATGATAGAAGTCTATAAATTAATGAACGGAGTGGAACGGGTAAATGTAGATCGATTGTTATCAGAATATAGAAAGACTAGGGGACATGCAATGAAGCTACAGGGTAAACTATTTAAGACTAATAAAAGATAATATTTTTTCACTCAACGTGTAATCAAAATCTGGAATTTGTTACCAGAGGATGTAGTAAAGGCGGTTAGTGTAGCTGGGGTTAAAAAAAGGTTTGGACAAGTTCCTGGAGGAAAGGTCCATCAACCATTATTAAGAAGGGACCCAGGATATCAATGCTTGACCCAGTACAAGCATTGTGGAACCTTTGTCTTTTGGGGAAACTGCTAGGTACGTATGACCTAGATTGGCCACTGTTGGAAACAGGATACTGGGCTTGATGGACCTTGGTCTGACCCAGTATGGCATATCTTATGTTCTTATGTAAAGCTTTTAGCTAAAATCATGGCAGAAAGACTGGCACCTTATTTACCAAACTTAATTAAGGAAGATCAGGTTGGTTTTGCACGAGGCAGACGTGTGGCAAAAAATATGAGAAGAATTACAGCTGCTATACAGTAGGGAAGGATAAGAGGGGACTCGGCGTTTGTCATTAGCTTTGATGCGGAAAAAGCTTTCGATTGAGTAAATTGGGAATATATGTATATCATCCTGGAAAGATTAGGCATCAGGGATTTTTTTCTGGATGTGATACGTCTTTTATATTCGGATTTGTAAGGGCAAGTGCTAGTGAATGGTTCATTAACAGAGGAATTCCCACTTCGGCGGGGAACGTGGCACTATCAAGTTTTTAAATAAAGATAAAGATAAAGGGGTGCCCTTTGTCACCCCTGTTGTTTGTGTTGACTTTAGAACCTCTATTGGAAAGGATTTATGGAGATCCCTTACTTAATGGAGCAGAGTTTGGGAAAGAGGAGTTTCGAGTTGCAGCTTTTGCGGATGATATATTGGTCTATCTGTTAAACCCCAGAGATAACTTAGTCCATTTATTAGAGATATTTGCAGAATTTGGTAGGTTCTCGGGGCTAAAACTTAACTTAGACCCTGTTTTATCCTCCTTGTGTATGGAGGATAAAACAGGGTAGAGAGTACCTTTCCCACTTAAGTGGAGATTGGGACATTTCAAGTATTTGGGTACATGGTTACTGGGGGATTTTGCTCAAATGTATAACATAAATATAAAACCCCTGCTAGAAGATACACAAACAAGATTAATACGATGGAGGGGGCTCCCTTTGTCTCTGAGTGGGCGTATAGCTATCTTTAAAATGATTATATTTCCCAAATGTCTGTATGTGTTACAAACTTTACCCATCTTATTGAGTAAAACAGATTTGCGAGCACTGGAGAGGATGCTTAATAATTTTTTCTGGAATGGCAGGAGACCATGTATTAAGCTAAAAGTACTGCAACAGCCCTGGCAGAGAGGAGGAATGGGCATACCAGATCTTAGACGATATAATATTGCCTGCTTATTGAGACATATTAAAGACTGGCGTAATGATACAGCGGACTATACTCCAATGGCGATAGAAAAGTGAATAGTGGTGCCTTATGCGTTGAGATATGTGCTTCATGCGAACAATAGGATATTACCTTTATCATTGCGGAAACATGCTCTTGTGGAGGTGATGAGAAGGGGATGGAGGAAGGTGTGCAAACTGGGACATATCAATCCAGAGGTGACATCCTTTCTTCCCTTCTATGGGAACGGTTCTTTTGGGCCGGGAATGGAGGGTATTCGCTTTAAGCGGTGGGAAGATAGAGGAATAATGGGTATAGAACAAGCAGTGGATCAAGAAGGTAAACCTTTGTCATTCACTGAGATGCAGGCGTGCTTTGATTTAGATGGGAAATATAATATGTATTACCACCAGATGAGGAGCTATATAAAATCTTTTCCGAAAGGGGATTTGCAAGGTCGGATTTGTTCAACTCTAGAAGAGGTGCTACATTCGGGAAGGGAAGAGAGGGCTAGTATTACAGACCTGCAAAGAGAATTATTGAATATGATTGTTGAGCCAACA
Source organism: Ichthyophis bannanicus (assembly GCA_033557465.1). NCBI lineage: Eukaryota > Metazoa > Chordata > Amphibia > Gymnophiona > Ichthyophiidae > Ichthyophis > Ichthyophis bannanicus. The sequence continues at coordinate 134,210,899 of CM066037.1, forward strand.
GAGTCATTGCTGGCAGAGGCTTGGTCTTATGAATTGGGTGAAAGGATTAACGAACAAGATATTAAGGCGGCTTTGGGATATATACCTGTATCTGGAAGCTGTACTGACTACAGAGATATGCAATATAAAATAATTAGACGGATATATTATGCACCTAATAGAGTGTTCAGAGCGGGATGTGTGACCTCCTCTGCATGTCCACACTGTGGGTTAGAAGGGGCGGATTTAGGACATATGTTCTGGAATTGCCCCGAAGTGGTTAAATATTGGATGGATATATTTCAAGGACTTAGTGTCATACTAGGAGATCCAATTAAAGCAAACCCTTGGATGGCGGTCTTGGGACTGGTATCTAATGAGGAAATGGTAGAAGGTCCGCAAAGGAAATGGTTGGGGAAGATGTTGGTGACAAGACGTCTGATTTTGCGATATTGGATTTCGCCACACTGCCCAAAGGGTGAACAATGGGATAAAGAAGTATGGAAGTTATTAACATTGGAACAGGTAGAGGCGCAGCTGGATGAATGATTACAAGGTATTTTTCTAAATGAGTAGGGGCATTATATTGATCAGTTAACCCCTAGAGATAGGGGATGTATTCTTAATATTCTCAACATTCCAGAAGAGACAGAGAAAATGGAAAAGGAGGAGGAGTAGCCTTGTATGTCAAAAGCAATATTAAAACTACTGAAATGCAGAAGGCATGGGGAAAAGAAGAAGCGCTCTGGATTGTGCTGGAAAGAGGAGATGGCACTGTCATCCATACTGCTGTAGTCTGTAGTCTAAAGACCTCCGACTCAAATTGAAGAGATAGATAACGAACTGATTATATGTAGATACTGCCAAGATAGCCACAAAGGGGGAAGTGATCATATTGGGTGACTTTAATCTACCCGATGTGGATTGGATTACTCCTTCTGCAAATCTGGAAAGAAGCAAAAAAATTGTGGATGCTTTCCAAGATGTGTTACTTAGACAAATGGTGATGGAACCAACCAGGGAAAGCTCAACGCTGGATTTAGTGCTCACCAACGGTGATAGTGTGTCGAATGTCTGGGTGGGTGCCCCTGTGAGTGGCAGCGATCATCACACAGTGTGGTTTGGGATAAAAGCCAAGGTGCAGTCCAATCATAGCAAGCTCAAAGTCCTAAACTTCAAAAACACTGACTTCAGTAAAATGGCCAAGTACCTAAAGGAGGAGTTGGCATGGTGGAAGGGGATAATGGAAGTGGAATTGCAATGGGCTAAACTAAAGGTGGCAATAAAAGGGGCAACAGATAAATATGTAAGAAAAGTAAATAAAAACAAGAGGAGAAGGAAACCCATTTGGTTCTCCAAAGAGGTGGCTGCTCAAATAAAGGCAAAAAATACAGCTTTCGCAAAATTCAAAAGCTTGCAATCAGAGGAACACAGAAATGAATACAGGATCAAACTCAAAGAGACAAAACGAGAAATAAGGAAAGCAAAATCAAAGGCAGAGGAGTGAAGTGTGAAGTGTGGCGACAAAACTTTCTTCAGGTATATTCGGGAAAGGAAGAAGATCAGAGGTGGAATTAATTGCAGGACTCAAAAGTGCTGGGAACGGACTCGTGGAAAGTGACATTGAAAAAGCGAAATTGCTAAACAAATACTTCTGCTCTGTTTTTACTAAACAAAATCCTGGAGAAGGACCACCTGTGACTCCCAAATATAAAAATGGGAATGAAGTAGATACCACACCATTCACAGAAGATGATGTGTTAGAACAACTTGCAAAATTGAAAGTGGACAAGGCCATGGGACTGGATGGGATACATCCCAGGATACTGAAAGAGCTCAGAGAGGTTCTTGCAGGGCCATTAAAGGATGTTTCCAACAGATCCTTGGAAACAGGAGAAGTTCCTCAGGACTGGAGAATGGCTTGTGTGGTACCTCTTCCCAAAAGTGGTGACAGGGAAGAAGTGACAAACTACAGGTCCGTAAGCCTTACCTCGGTGGCAGGAAAAGTAATGGAGGCACTCCTGAAAGAGCGAATAGTGGACTTTCTCAAAACCAACAGGTTGCAAGATCCGAGGCAACATGGTTTTACCAAAGGACGATCTTGCCAAACAAATCTGATTGAGTTCTTTGACTGGGTGGCCAGAGAACTAGATCAGGGGCATACGATGGATGTCATCTACCTGGATTTAAGCAAAGCCTTTGATACTGTTTCTCATAGGAGGCTTATCAATAAACTCAGTAGTTTGGGGATGGGTCCCAAGGTGGTAAACTGGATCAGAAATTGGTTGACTGACAGACGAAAGAAGGTGATGGTAAATGGAGCTCACTCGGATGAAAGGAAGGTGATTAGCGGGGGTGCCCCAGGGTTCGGTCCTGGACTAAGCACTGTTCAATGTATTTGTGAGTGATATTGCTGAAGGACTGAATGAAAAAGTCTGTCTTTTTGCAGATGACACAAATCTTTGCAACAGAGTAGACTTCCCCAAGGGAGTGGTTAACATGAGGAAAGATCTACAAAAGCTGGAAGAATGGTCTAATGCTTGGCAATTAAGATTTAATGCAAAGAAGTGCAGTGTCATGAAATCCAAGGGAAATGTATGCAATAGGGGGCGAGAGGTTGGTGTGCACGGATCAGGAGAAAGACCTTGGTGTGATTATTTCCGTCGATCTCAAGGTGGCAAAACAGTGCGACAAAGCGGTGGCAAAAGCCAGGAGGATGTTGGGCTGTATACAAAGAGGAATTACCAGCAGAAAGGAAGAGGTACATATGCCACTGTACAAGTCACTGGTGAGGCCTCACTTGGAATACTGTGTTCAGTTTTGGAGACCATATCTTGCAAAGGATGTAAAAAGACTGGAACCTGTTCAGAGGAAGGCGACCAAAATGATTTGGAGCCTGCGTCAGAAGCCTTATGAGAAGAGACTTGAAGACCTAAATATGTACACTTTGGAGGAGAGGAGGGATAGGGGAGATATGATTCAGACCTTTAAATACTTAGAGAAATAATGAACAAACAAATCTCTTCCAAAGACGGGGAAGCTGTAAAACTAGAGGGCAGAGCTGCAAGGTGATAAATTGAAAGGCAATTTCAGGAAATACTTTTTCACTGAAAGGGTGGTGGATGCTTGGAATACCCTCCCGATGGAAGTGGTGGGGGCAAACACAGTGACGGAATTCAAAATGGCATGGGACAAACACAGTGGATCCCCCTTTACAGCAACAGGATAAAATCAAAATAAACTCAACCATCTAATTTCTCAACAAATAGGGGTGTCCTACATGGAGCGGTGAGTTCACCCTTAAACAAAGACATGGGGAGGGGTGGCCTGCACAGAGCCGCAGGTGCACCTACTCTTGCCATCTTACTGGGCAGACTAGATGGACCATATTGGTCTTTATCTCCCATCATTTACTATGTTACTATAAATATATACGAAGATACACTGCTGGATACCCTAAGAAAAAGGGGGGGGGGGCTACCTCCAGACTCCAGAAACTGGGGATTAGAGGGGGCTATCAGAAGGGAGGGATAGAAAAGGGGGATGAGGAAGTTGGTAAGTAGCTTATTATTAGTTGGGGTTGAGCGGTAGGGAGGGTAGGGGTGGTGGGGGCATTATAAATCTAATAAAAGGGAATATGATAAAGAAGAACACCTGAACAAAGGAACAATACTTATAATTGTTTTTTTGGGAAAGGAATGGGGGAATAGCATGATATAGTAAAATAAACTGCAAAACTAAAGTGGGAAGAGTTGATTATACCATGAGACTAATGGGTTTCCTCTTTAAATATTATTAAGGAAGATGTGAACTTGAGATGTTTGGGGGCATTGATTGTAGAACTGATGTCTTAATTTTACTGTAGAAATAACAGTTAAAACCGTTAATGCTAATAAGGTTGATATCATCATTTAAAATGATGATTAAGTTTAGGACTGCTAGCGGGTGTTCGAGTGAGCGTTTGCTGGAAATAGTTTATATACTGAGTTTATGCAGTGAGTTTATAATTTGATATTATGAATACTAGGGGATGAATAATTTAACATATGCTTTGAAGGAAGGGGGGTTGGGGAAGGGGAGGGATGCTCTCGATATATGGGATCCAAAATGTTAAAAATGATATACTGTAAGATAATATGGGATGGTACAAATATATTGGTGAGTGATGCTTGTATTGTTATACCAAAGTACCAGATGATTGTAAAGTTGGATATGTTGGTTAATAAAAAGATTTAAACTTAAACTGAAAAGCAGCAATCACCTGGACTGGATGGTATACATCCAAGGGTGTTGAAAGAACTGAAATATGAGATTGCAGACCTGCTATTAGTAATCTGTGAACCATCATTAAAATCATCTGTAATACCTTAAGATTGGAGGAAGGCCAATGTAACGCCAATTTTTAAAAAGATTTATAGGGGTGATCCGGGAAACTACAGACCAGTGAGCCTGACATCAGTACTGGGAAAAATGGAGGAAAGCATCATAAAGAACAAAATTACTGAACATGTAGACAGTCATGGCTTAATGGGAAACAGCCTACATGGCTTTAGCCAAGGAAGGTCTTGTCTTACTAATCTGTAATGTTTTTTTGAAGGTATGAATAAACAGGTAGACAAAGGTGAGTCGGTTGATATAGTGTATCTGGACTTTCAGAAAGCCTTTGATAAGGTCCCTCATGACAGACTTGCAGATGTCTATCAAGGGCACAGAGCGGAGATGAGCCACTGAGGCAGCCATTGCCCTGACACAATGGGCCGTGACCCTACCCTGCAAAGGAAGGTCAGCCGCCTTGTAAGCCCAGGTGATACAGTCAGCCACCCAGATGGACAAGGTACGCTTGGACACAGCCAACCCCAACTTATTGGGGTCAAAAGATACAAAGAGCTGAGTAGCCCTTCTATGCCCCTGCGTACGGTCAAGGTAGAAGGATAAGGCCCTCCTACAGTCCAAGGTATGCAGGACTGCTTCAGCCTGGCTAGCATGAGGCCTAGGGAAGAACGTTGGAAGGACCACCTCCTGATTGAGGTGGAAAGAGACGACAACTTTTGGGAGGAACTTTGGGTGAGTCCTGAGGACTACCATGTTCCTATAAATCCTGGTGTAAGGCCTGTCACAGACCAGGGCCTGAAGCTCACTTACTCGCCTAGCCGAGGTAAGGTCTATCAGGAAGAGTGTCTTCCAGGAGAGGAAGCGTAGTGGACAAGTAGCCATCGGCTTAAAAGGAGGACGAGCCAGTTGCTGCAAGACCACATTCAGCTCCCACTCAGGGGCAGGACAGATGGGAGGCTTGAGCAAAAGCAAGCCCCTGAGAAAGCGGGACACCAAGGGGTGACCAGATAGAGATTGTCCCTCTACCAATGAATGGTGAGCTGCTAGAGCTGAGAGGTGGACCCGAACAGAATTGGACTTAAGTCCCTGATTTGATAAGTGCAGTAAGTACTGAAGAACTACTGGCACAGTACAGGAGAAAGGATCCTCTGTACGTAGGTGACACCACACAGAAAACCTTTTCCATTTGAGAGCATAGGTTTTCCTAGTGGACTGTTTCCTAGAGACTAGGACAACCTCCTCGACTTCCTGAGGTAGGCCCCAGGGAGCCAAAACTACCCTTGCAGCCTCCAGGCCATCAAACTGAGAGACTTGAGATTGGGGTGCAGAAGGGAACCCTGGTCCTGTGTGAGAAGGTCGGGTTGCAACCCCAGAGGCAGTGGAGGATCCACCGCCAGTTGAAGCAGAAGAGGAAACCAAGGCTGTCTCGTCCACCTGGGAGCTACCAGCAGGACCGAGGCCTTGTCCTGGAGAATCTTGAATAGGGTTCGGGCCACCAAGGGCATGGGAGGAAACGCATAGAGGAGGCCCTGAGACCAAGATATCAGAAAAGCATCTGCTGCTATCCACAGAGGATGTGGTTGTCTGGAGCAGAACTTTGGCAGTTGCTTGTTGATGGGGCTGGCAAAGAGATCCATCAAAGGGAGACCCCATTTCAGGAAGATCTTCTGAACTACTGAAGGATGCAGCTGCCACTCGTGGGGCTGCAGTATCCGGCTCAATCTGTCTGCCAGGTAGTTGTCCTGGCCCGGAAGGTACACAGCTCTGAGGAGCATGTTGTGCTTGAAGGCAAAAGAACAAAGGTCCTGAGCTTCCCGACAAAAGATCCTGGACCCAGTTCCACCCTGTTTGTTCACATAAAACATGGCAACTTGGTTGTCTGTCTGAATCAGGACAGACTGTTGAGCCAGGGTAGGAGTGAAAGCTTTGAGTGCTAATCGAATAGCTCTGAGTTCCAGGAGATTGATCTGCTGTGCAGCTTCCCAGGGAGACCACAGACCCTGGGTGCACTTGCCCAGACAATGCGCTCCCCAGCCTTGCAGGGAGGCATCTGTTGTGAGAATCACTGTGTAACGTGGAATCTGAAAGGGCACCCCTTTCAGCAGATTGGGTGGGTGTAGCCACCAGTTGAGGGAGTGCAGAAATGGTCTGGACACCCTTATCCTGTCTCTGAGGCTGCCAGTGGCCTGTGACCACTGAGTCCGAAGGCACCACTGTGCAGGCCTCATATGGAGCCTGGCATTGGGGGTCACATGTACTGTGGAAGCCATGTGGCCTAGAAGCCGCAGGCAGAGTCTGGCGGAGACCAGGGACCTGCTGAGAAACTGACTTGCCAAGGCCATCAACCGTCGGGCTCTGTTTTCTGGCAAGAATGCCTTTGCCAGGAGAGAGTCCAACCTTGCCCCTATGAACTCCAAGTTCTGGGAAGGGAGCAAAGTGGACTTTGCGAAGTTTATGACAAACCCCAGGCGTTGTAGAAGAGCAATGGTCCTGAGGGTGGCTTGATTGGCCTCCTGGCCTGTCTGACCCCTGATGAGCCAGTCGTCCAGATAGGGGAAGACAAAGATGCCCTGATTTCTAAGGTAGGCCGCCACCACTGCTAAGCACTTTGTAAAGACTCTGGGGGCGGAAGTGAGGACGAAAGGCAGCACTCTGTATTGATAATGGTTTCCTCCCACAATGAACCTGAGGTACTTTCTGTGGTCTGGATGAATGAGGATGTGAGTGTACGTATCCTTTAGATCTAAGGAGCATAGACAATCTCCCTGCTGGAGGTAGGGCAGAAGGGTTCCAAGAGTAAGCATCTTGAACTTTTCCTTCACTAGAAACTTGTTGAGCTTCCTGAGGTCCAAAATGGGACGAAGGCCACCGGTTCTTTTGGGCACCAGGAAATACCTGGAGTAGAATCCGTGACCTTGCAAGTGGGGAGGCACAGGCTCCACCGCCCTGTCCATCAACAGACCCTGAAGCTCCTGATGGAGAAGGTCTGTGTGCAGAGGAGGCCTTGGAGGCTCCCCTAGGAAATATGGGGATGGCAGTTGGTGGAAATGGAGGGCATATCCCCTGTGGATAATGTCCAGCACCCAACTGTCCCCGGTGATAAGGGGCCACTGGTGGGCAAAGAGGGCGAGATGACCTCCTGTGCAGGGTTGGGAGAGCAGTCGAGGAGAGGCTATGCTCAAGGAGTCAAAAGCCCCCACCCTGCTGAGAGGTAGCAGGAGCCTGAGACTTGGGGGTCCTCTGCCTACGGGGCCCATTACCCTGGCCCTTGGTGTGCTGACCCTGGGGGGCAGCTTGGGCAGCCTGATATTGTGGGTACTGTTTGTAGGCAGGGCCCTTCCTCGGGTAAAAGGGCTTTTTACCCGAGCCCTTCTTTTTATGAGAAGGGGCAGAGGTCTTCCTCGACAGCCTTGTCCGGGTGAGGTGCTCGGTCTCGAGCTGAGCAGCCTTCTTGGTCATGGGCTTGCCAAACAGGTTTTCACCTCGGCAAGGGACATCGACCAACTTGTCCTGAACCCATGGCTCGAGGTCCGATGACTGCAGCCATGCCTGGCGTCGAGCCGCGATGCCGGCTGCCTCAACTCGGGCCGAAGCCTCGAAGCCATCGTAGGCGGCGCGGGACAAGAACTTTGAGCAGTCCCGAATCCCCGAGGACAAGGACTTAAATCTCTACAAGGGTTCCCCGGAGAGACCAGCAGAGAATCCGGCCAACTCCTTGGCCAGATCCCGCAAGTACATGCCCATGTACAGCTGGTAAGACTGGACACGGCAAGCAAGCATCGAGCCCTGAAAACACCTTCTACCGAGGCCATCTAGGTTTCGGGCCTCCCTGCCAGGAGGCACCGCGGAGTGCATCTTCTGACTCTTCAGACGATGCATGGCCGATTCCACAACCATGGAATGGTGTGGTAGCTGTGCCTTTTGAAACCCAGGGCTCTTCCGGAGTCGATAGATGGAATCGACTCGCTTGCTAAGAACCGGCGCCGAGGCCGGTGCCTCCCACATACAGAAGAGGAGCCGTTCCAGCATCGGAGGAACCGGGACAGTAAAGGCCTCCTTCGGAGAGTCATACTGTAGGGCCGCGAGCTCTTCAGCTCGAGGCTCTTCCTCGGGATCCGCCAGAATAGCCAAGGCAGTGGCCATATCCCGGACGAACTCCGAGAACCGGGTGTCCTCCGGAGGGGACCTACTCCGGGGTTCAGACTGCGGTGAGTCCGAATGGACGCACCGAGTCTTAAAGGTATCGGGAGACTCCTCGTCCTCCGTCTCCCAAGCTGACTCGTCCGGAAGCACCGGCGTCGACGCCCTCGGTCACGAACGGGAGGTTGAGGGAGACCGTGACCGAGGTCGACTCCGAGCCATGATGGACTCGAGTATCGGCTCGGCCTCCGGGGTCGACTTTGACGTCGATGTCCCGGTGGTCGGGGCAGATGCGCCAGACAGGCTGGCCATCAGTGCCCGCTGCTGCTCCATGAAGGCAGACATTCTGCTCTCCAAGGCTGTCATCCTGAGACTCAGCTTGGGAGACGCAGCAGCCACCGACTCGGGCCCCGGCAGCACCGGGCCCGATGTCGGCTCCCTGGGAGGAGAGTCCACGAGGACTACGGGGCTTATGTGTCCAGCAGACTCCGGCTCCACACGAGGAACTTTGGCAGGCTTCTCCGGTTCCACAGGCCCGGGGCGATGGTCGGGGGTCTTAGACCTGGCCCTCAAGGAGCCAGGGACCTCTTCCGACGACGCCCTCGCGAGCCGCTTCTTCCTCTTGCGTTCCCGGTCGGAGGACCCCCTGTCCGAGGAGCTTCGACGGCGCTCGGGATCGAAATCCCGAGATGTCGAGGCCTCAGACGAGGTCCGGGCCCGGCCGAAGGCTGAGTCCGAGAAAAGCCTTTCCTTTTGCTGCTGTCGACTTCGTAGTGCCTTGGAAGACATTTTTCCACAGGCCCCGCATGACTTAGGATCGTGGTCGGGGCCGAGGCACCGAAGGCAGCAGTCGTGTGTGTCGGTGAGACACATTAGTTTCTTACACCTATCACACTTTTTAAAGCCACTGGAAGCTATCGGGGAAAAAAAAGAGTCCCTGCGAGGTCAAAGGACCGGCCTTCCAGGGAAAAGAGAAAAAAGGGCGCGAACGCCAGCCACGAAGGGCAAAAACCGAAAAAGAAGAATCGGGCTCGATACCGGTGTACCGAACCTGACGGGAGAGGAACCGGCGTCGAACCGGTAGAAAAAAAGAGCAAAAAATTGCTAGAAAATCTGATTTTAACCGGGAAAATGGGACACACATCCGACGGGTTTCACGGAAAAAAAGAGACTGAGGTAAGATGGCACCTTTAGGCGGGAAGGGAACCACGCATGCGTGCCTGCATTCCCAAAGGCTTTCATGGAAAGCTGGGGAAATGCTCCACTGGGGTTTCATCGGCGCCGATGACACCCGTATGTGAGGACTGACTTCCTGCTTGATCCTGGAGAATATTTTTTTACAAAAAATTGAATACACCACTCATCCAGGGAATGCTTGGCCTAGAAGTTTACAATACTACATTCAAAGACAATACATAGTAACATAGTAATGATGGCAGATAAAGACCTGAATGGTCCCTCTAATCTGCCCAGTGAGATGGAGAAGATTGTACCCCCCTCCATGCAGGTTACCCCCTCTTATTTATTTAAGTTTGATTTAATTCCACCCTCTTGCTATAAAAAGGGTCCTCTGTGTCTGTCCCATGCCTTTTTGAATTTTGCCACTGTTTTCACCCCAACAACCTTCACTGGGAGGATATTCCAAGCATCTACCACTCTTTCTGTGAATAATTATTTCCTGATGTTGCTTCCGAGTTTACTTCCCTGCAACTTCATTTCATGTCCTCTAGTTAATACAGCTTCTCACTCTTTGAAAATCTTTTGTTTGTTCATTATGTGATACAGTGGCCAGCACAGAACCCATGGATACAGGAGAAAAGGAAGAGCTTACCTTACAGTCACCTGGGCAGAAAGCATATTCAGGTTATAAGGAGCCAGAGAATAGTGGAACAAACTTTCCCTACACTGGGTGTGATGCAGTAGAAAGCCAGAAAGCTAATTACAAAAGCACGTACAACGTGCAGGAGCCAGGAGGATAAAAGTGGCTGGGAAATCCCAGTAGGGGGAGGTGCCACAGAGGGAGGTGCAGCCAAGGGAGGAGCAGCAAAGGGAGGTGCAGCGAAGGGAAGAGCAGCTGACACAGGCTTCAGTACAGGTCTCCAGGACCCTCCTTATGCAGAACAGTTTCCTGCCTTAAGAACTGCTGCCTCTCGAGAGAGTTGTGTAAATGATAGCTGTGGTGAATGTTACCCATTTACAATTTCTGATGGTGAGCAAATGCAGTGGGAAAACACTAACCAGGACATTGATTCCAGTGCTATGGATTGCACGCTATGTATCTCGGATGAGATTATGTCTCTTTGTTAATTAAGGAAGCAAGAGCCTTGTTATACCTGTTTGAAAAAGGTACATTTCATTTTGCTGTGAAGAAACAGTTTTGTTTAAGTTCTTTGTTGCTGTATGAGAAAAACAGAAATCCACAAAGGAAGGGGAATAAAACCTCATCATTATATTTTGCCTTTAACACACGGCTACAGACTATCCTTTATAAAAGGCAACCCGCACCTCATGCCCCTAGGCAACCGCCTAATAGGGACGGTGGTAGCAGGACCGTTGACAATTAATACCCTTTAAGTCAGGCCTTGACAAATTTTGTGCAGATTTAGGAGCCAGGCCAAAATCTTAGGAGCCAGTGCTTGTGACCTCCTTGCCCCCCCTCCCCTCCGGTTCTCTCGCGCTGGTCTCATGTTCTCGTGAGACCAGCATCAGAGTTCCTACAACATGCATCATCTTTAGACAGCAATAGTTATAGCTTCAGATAGCAAGTGTCTCTGTGGGTGTGTGTTGCAACCGTGGTGTGCCTGTCTGTGTGTGGGATGTGGTGGTGATGCAGGGCTGCGGTGCATATGTGTGTGTGCTGCAGGGCTGGGGAGCCTCTGTGTGCGTAGTTGATGTGTGGTGCAGAGATGAGGTGTTATGTGTCTGTGTGGTGCCTCTATGTGTGTCTGTCATGCAAAGATGGAATGTGTGTCTGTGTGTTTGGTGTGGGATGCATATATGTGTGTAGTGTGGGGGGTGAGGTGCTTGGGTGTATGTTCTGGGGGGGGGATGCCCCTATGGCATATACAGATTGTCATTTTTGTCCCCACACATTCATCCCTTTAATCTCCACCTTGCACTCTTTGCTCCCCACTCTCTGTTCCCCTTCCAGACTCTAACCCCATCCCCCTTCTCCTAACCCCTACCTTTTATTCATCCATCCTCTGTACTTTTTGTTTTAAGGTACTGCCTCTTTAAGCTTTTTCTTTCTCTCTCTCTCCTGGTCTTTTTTTTTTAATGAAAGCTCTGATCCCTGTGAGTCTCTGCTGCCTTGAGCTTCCCCTCCTGTTCTGCATGTGGGGATCAGATCTTCCGCAGGCAGACAGAGGGGATTTTCTGCCCATGATCGGGAGGGGGGAGCAAATCCCAGGCGCCAGATATAAATTTCTGGTTGCCATGGCAACCTGGTGCCTGGGCTTTGTCAAGCCCTGCTTAAAGTATTTAAAATCTTTATCATATCTCCTCTGTTTCTCCTCTCCTCTAGGGTACACATATTTAGGTCTTCAAGTTTGCCTTCATATATCTTCTGGCGCAATCCCCATATCATTTTGGCCATCTTCCTCTGAACCACAAGTCTTATTATCCTTTGCAAGGTGCAGTCTGGCCAATGAATAAAGGGTCCACAACAAGGCATTTGCACGACAACACAGCACAACAAACAGGAGCAAGACAAAAGAAGAAACTCTACCCTTTGGTTGATAAAAGTACAGCGTTATTAAAACCAAGCCCTACACTGGTAGTGTATAGGTCTCCAACCCTTTTTAATACTACTTGTTCAAAGGTATCCAGTATAGGATTAGTGTGGGTAAGGGGTATCCAAGTCACTGCTTTTTTAGCGAGTACCCTTGATTTTAAACTGTGGCGCTGCTACAGCCACTCTCAATTTTATAATACAATTTTAGCAGACTAGTCTCACTGAAATTTTGCAAATGTACAATTTCTTGTGCTTTGATCTTTTACATCACTGTCTTTGCAGAAGAGAATGTTTGGCTTTATACTCCGGCTCTCTCGCAGCCCCGGTCTATTTATAGAGGTCATGCTATTTTGGTCATTTACAGCAAATTATTCCGGTTTTCACCAAAGCTTGGGCTATTTTTACCCTCAGTCAGATTCATGGTTGTTATTGTGGGTTCTGGCTACCTTCTTTGTTTTTTTTTTTTGTTTTTTTTATTTATAAAGATTTTTCAAATTTACAATAGAAACAATCATGTACATAACATAATTTGTAATAGGAAACAAACTAAAAGAGAAAAAAAAAGTTAAGTTATAAACCACTTCAAGGAGGAGTGCTGTTTAAATTTCAACGAAGGAGAAATGGTTCCAGGAGAAATATACAAAATACTCCAAAAAGAGACCCTATCCAACTTTATCCTTAAGAAATTCGATCAAATGTTCAGGGTCAAAAAACAAATATCTATTACCCTGATAAACAATGAGACATTTGCATGGAAAACGAAGATGAAAAACCGCGCCCACGGCAAACACACGCGGACGCAGCTCTAAAAACGCTTTGCGCCGCAGCTGTGTGGTCCTAGACACATCAGGGAATATTTGAATTGATTGACCACAAAACTTTTCAAACTTTTTGGAAAATAAGCCCGCAGTACTTTATTTATCTTTATCCAATTCAGAAATAAAAGAGACCAAAAGAGTAGCTCTAGAGGAGATATATCATCAGAGGTAATTTCCAGAAAGGCTGAAATATCCAAAATGGAAGAAAGAACTTTATCAGTTACAGCCTTCCCGGGAACCAAAGAGGCACCCCCCTCACCCCCAGCTTGTTGTATTGAATTTTCCTTGTACACATTATTTATCTCCAATGATTCTTTTTCAAAAATATTTAAAAGAGATATTGTTGATTACCGATGTTCAAGTTTCTTCAATTTCAAAAATGTATTATGGTTCTGGCTACCTTCTAATTATTTAAAAGGGTTAGCACCATATATCCATGGTAACTTCTTCTGTATTTTGGCACCACGTTCTTGGGTTTAAATGGCACTGCTCAATGCCTGATTTGTGCACTGTGTTTTGCACATTGGGGCGGTAAGTGGGCAGGTAACAGGTGGAGAATGGGCAGGGCGAGCGCCTTGCAATCGGTGTACCTTGCGCCAACTGCAAGGTGTGCTATTAGCACAGGCGCACTTGCTACCACTTCTATAAGTGGAGGTAAGTGTACCTGTGCTATTTTTATGTTATCTTAGGGCAGGGTGCACCATTTTAATTGCTGAGAACATACTTTCCACGCCCCCAACAGTTAACACGGTGGTGTTGCATCTAATGAGCTATGATTTGGAGTGCTATCGGCGGGTTAAGTACAGCACCATAGCATCCTTTAGTAAAAGTGCCCTTAAATATAGTTAATGCACACTATTTAATTTAAAGCACCTTAATTTGTCAGTTAATGCATGTTTAATCAATTTAGGGGCCCTTTTATTAAAGTGCGTCATACAGTTAGCATGGGTTTCAGCACACGCTAACCATGTAGTGTGGCCCATGGTAATTGTTAGCACATGGCCGTGATAGCAAGCGTAGTTACTCACCTGTAACAGGTGTTCTCCAGGAGCAGCAGGAATCAGTCCTCACTTATGGGTGACGTCGGCGCCGACGGAGCCCTCGCGGAGCAATTTTCCCCAGCTTTCAAAGAAAGCCTTTGGGAATTGCAGCGCGCATGCGCGGTCGTCTTCCCGCCCGAAGGTGCCATCTTAGCCAGTCAGATGACATAGCTAAAAAAGACAGCATAAAAATTTGCAAAAAGAACATAAGCAGACGATTGCAACTCCAAGGGGAGGAGGGAGGGTAGTGAGGACTGATTCCTGCTGCTCCTGGAGAACACCTGTTACAGGTGAGTAACTACGCTTTCTCCAGGACCAAGCAGGAAGTCAGTCCTCACTTATGGGACTCCCAAGCTCAAGGCTACCGGAGACCCTAAGCACAAAAATGAGCTCCCTCTAGCTCAGCAGCACAGAAGGAAAGAATCTTCGCTGAATTATCACCCACCGGTAGCCCACATCCGGGATGGAGGGTAGGAGTTGCTCAGACCTCAAAGAGATTACGGAGGACTGCCTGTCCGAAAGCACTGTCCCTACGGGACTCCCTCTCGAGACAGTAATGGACCACAAAAGTCTGGCTCGAAGACCAAGTAGCGGCCCGGCAGATGTCTGCCAGCGGAACAGAGCGGAGGTAAGCCACTGACGTGGCCTTTGCCCGAACACAATGAGCCGTGACTCGACTTTCTAAGGCGAGTCCGGCTGCCCCATAAGCCCAAGAGATACAGTCCGCAACCCAGATGGACAGAGTACGCTTGGAGACCGGGAGTCCCAATTTATTGGGGTCAAAAGACACAAAAAGCTGAGCAGCTTTACGGTGCTCCCGCGTACGGTCAAGGTAGAAGTTCAATGCCCTTCTACAGTCCAGGGTATGGAGGACCGTCTCGGCTCGGCTGGAGTGTGGTCTGGGAAAGAAGGTTGGAAGTACCACCTCCTGATTGATGTGAAAAGGGGAGACCACTTTAGGCAGAAACTTAGGGTGAGTCCGTAGGACTACCCTATTCTTGTAGAACCGAGTGTAGGGGGGATCAGACACGAGGGCCTGCAACTCACTTACGCGCCTAGCGGAAGTGAGGGCTACCAAGAACAGTGTTTTCCAAGACAGAAAACGGAGAGAACATGTAGCCATGGGTTCAAAAGGCGGACAGGTGATCCGCTGCAAAACCACATTCAGGTCCCAGTTCGGCGCTGGCGGGCGCAGAGGTGGTTTAAGTAGAAGGAGACCTCGGAGAAACCTCGCTACGAGAGGGTCGCTGGAGAGAGGTCTACCGTCCACCGGCACATGATGTGCCGAAAGAGCACTGAGGTGAACTTTGACGGAGTTGGACTTAAGTCCTAGATTAGAGAGGTGTAGCAAGTACTGCAAGATCACCGACACCGGGCAGGAGAAGGGATCCTGAGACTGTTCGGTACACCAGACTGCAAAGCGACGCCATTTAAGGGCGTAGCATTTGCGGGTAGAAGGCCGTCGCGAAGCCAAGACGACCTCCTCCACCTCCGCCGGCAGGAGAAGGGGAGCAAGGACTACCCTCTCAGCAGCCAGGCCATGAGGTTGAGAGACCTGAGGTTGGGGTGCAGTAGGGACCCCTGATCCTGGGTGAGGAGATCCGGTTGCGCCCCCAGAGGGATTGGATCCTCCACCGCCAGTTGCAGCAGGAGCGGAAACCACGGCTGCCTGGGCCAGCGAGGGGCCACCAGGATCATGAAGGCTTTGTCTCGGAGAACCTTGAAAAGAGTCCGAGAGACTAACGGAATGGGAGGGAAAGCGTACAGAAGGCTCCCCGACCATGAGATCAGAAAGGCGTCCGCCGCAACCCGAAGGGGGTGAGGCTGACGAGAGCAGAAGCGAGGAAGTTGCCGGTTGCGAGGACTGGCAAAGAGATCCACCGTGGGGAGGCCCCACCTGAGGAAGAGCTTCTGGACGATCAAGGGATCCAGACGCCACTCGTGCGGCTGGAGGACCCTGCTGAGTTTGTCCACCAGGCAATTTTCTGGGCCCGGGAGATAAACTGCCTTGAGGAGAATGCCGTGACTGACGGCCCAAGAGCAGAGCTTCTGTGCCTCCCGGCAGAGGAGGAAGGAGCCCGTGCCCCCCTGCTTGTTCACGTAGAACATGGCAACTTGATTGTCCGTCTGGACAAGGACGGACTGTTGGGAGGTCAGGTGGGAGAAGGCCTTGAGAGCTAGGCGGATCGCCCTGAGCTCCAGGAAGTTGATCTGCTGAGCAGACTCCCACTTGGTCCAGAGGCCCTGAGTACGTGCCTCTTGGCAATGGGCTCCCCAGCCCAGGAGGGATGCATCGGTGGTCAGCACCCGGGTCGGCTGAGGTGACTGGAAAGGCATTCCTAATACCAGGTTCGGCTGCCGGAGCCACCACCGGATAGACGAGACCAGCGGCTCGGAGACGCGCACCAGGTCTGCTAGGCCGCCTGTGGCTTGTCGCCACTGCCGGCGGAGACACCATTGAGCAGACCGCATATTCAGGCGGGCATTGGGGGTCACATGGACGGTGGAAGCCATATGGCCGAGCAGTCTCAGGAAGCGCCTGGCGGAGACCAGGGGCTGGCTGCGAAAGCGGTCGGCTAGGTCCATGAGCCGCTGAGCCCTGTCGAGCGGTAGGTACGCTCGCGCCTGAGGGGTGTGCAGCCTTGCGCCGATGAACTCGAGATCCTGTGAGGGGAGCAAAGTGGACTTTGCGAAGTTTATGACAAAGCCCAAGTGCTGCAGCAGAGTCACCGTGCGGCACGTGGCGTGGGTGACCTCCTGAGCGGACGCTGCTCTGATGAGCCAGTCGTCGAGGTACGGAAAGACAAAGAGGCCGCGAAGCCGGAGATGGGCCGCCACGACCGCGAGGCATTTTGTGAAGACTCGCGGTGCGGAGGACAGGCCAAAGGGCAGTACTCTGTACTGGTAATGATTTCCTGCCACCACAAACCTTAGGTATTGGCGGTGGCTTGGGTGGATGAGGATGTGCGTGTAGGCATCCTTTAGATCCAAGGAGCATAGCCAATCTCCCTGCTGGAGGTAGGGCAGAAGGATTCCAAGGGTAAGCATTTTGAACTTCTCCCGCACAAGGAACTTGTTGAGGTTGCGCAAGTCCAGGATGGGTCTGAGGCCCCCTGTTCTCTTTGGTATCAGAAAATACCTTGAATAGAAGCCTTGACCTCTCAGGTGGTGTGGCACCGGTTCCACCGCCTGTTCCTGCAGAAGACCTGCTAACTCCTGAAGGAGCAACTCCCTGTGCAGAGGGGGGCGCGGAGGCTCTCCCGGAAAATAGGAGGGAGGGACCTGGTGGAAGTGGAGAAGGTAGCCCTCTCGCACGACCTGAAGCACCCAGGCATCTGCGGTGATGCTGGACCACCTGTGGGCGAAGTGAACCAGCCGGCCTCCGGTGCTGGGGGGAACCAGCGGGGGGGGAGAGGCTATGCTGAGCGAGTCAAAAACCCCCACCCTGCTGAGCAGGGGCTGGTGGTGCAGGCTTGGGGGCTTGCTGCCTACGGGACCCGTTACCCCGTCCCTTGGCCTGCTGGCCCTGTTGGGGAGCTGCAGGGGCCTGATAATGGGGGTATTGTTTGTAGGCAGCTGCCTTCCTCGGGTAAAAGGACTTTTTTCCCGAGCCCTTCTTTTTCTGGGAAGGGGCGGAGGTCTTCCTAGAAAGCCTGGTCCTGGTGAGAGTCTCAGTCTCAATTTGTGCAGCCTTTTCCGCCATGGGCTTGCCAAAGAGGTTTTCGCCTCGGCAGGGGACATCGACCAACTTGTCCTGTACCCAGGGCTCAAGGTCGGACGACTGAAGCCAAGCCTGTCGGCGGGCACCGATGCCGGCTGCGGCCACTCGAGCCGAGGCTTCAAAGCCATCATAGGCTGCTCGGGACATGAACTTTGAGCATTCCCGAATACCCGTGGACAAGGCTAGGAACCTCCGCAAGGGCTCCTCGGAGAGACCAGCGGAGAATCCGGCTAGCTCTTTAGCCAGATCCCGGAGATACATGCCCATGTATAGCTGGTAAGTCTGGACACGACAGGCGAGCATAGAGCCCTGGAAGCACTTCTTGCCAAGGCCATCCAGGTTACGGGCCTCCCTTCCAGGAGGCACCGAGGAGTGCATCTTCTGGCTCTTAAGACGATGCATGGCCGATTCCACTACCATGGAATGGCGTGGCAGCTGTGCCTTTTGAAAGCCAGGGCTCTTGCGGACTCGATAGATAGAATCGACCCGCTTGCTCAGGACCGGCGAGGAGGCCGGACTCTCCCACATGCGGAAGAGTAGTCGTTCCAGCATAGGAGGAACCGGCACAGTAAAGTGTTCCCTCGCGGGAGAGTCATACTGGAGGGCGTCGAGCTCTTCGGCTCGAGGCTCCTCCTCGGGATCCGCAGGGAAGGCCAAAGCCTTGGCCATATCCCTAACGAAGTCCGAGAACCGGGCATCCTCCGGGGGGGACTGCTTCCGAGGCTCGGACTCCGGAGAGTCCGATGGGACACACCGAGTCCGGAAAGAATCAGGTGACTCTTCCTCCTCAGACTCCCAGACCGACTCCGACGAGGACTCGGTGGGGTCGGCCCGGGCAGGGTGCGGCGCCAGCCGCCCCGACGCCGAGGGAGTCGGCGTCGGCGACCTCGGTCCCGAACGGGAGGCCGAGGGCGACCTCGACCGAGGATCGACTCGAGTCTCCGGGGTCGACTTGGACGTCGACGTCCCGGCGGTCGGGGCAGCGACGCCAGCGAAGCCAGCGAGCAGTGCCCGCTGCTGGTCCATGAAGGCAGACAGTCTGCTCTCCAAGGCCGTCAACCTGAGTCCGAGCTCAGGTGACCCAGCAGCCCCCGACTCGGGCCCCGACGGCGTCGGGCCCGACGTCGGCTGTCGCGGAGGCGAGTCCAGAAGGACTACAGGACTTACCCGGGCAGGCATCTCCGACTCCAGGCGAGGCCGCTTCGGGAGGTGCTCCTTCTCCAAGGACCCGGGGCGGCTGTCGGGGCTATGCGACCTGGCCCTCGCGGAGCCAGGAGCGTCCACCGACGCCGCCCTCGCGGGTTTTTCCTTCCGACGATGGTCCCCGGAGGGAGAACCCCAGTCGGAGGAGCTCCGGCGACGGTCCGAGCTGGAGCCTTTCGACACGGAGGCCTCCGACGAGGTCCGGGTACGGCTGGGGTCAGCGAAGATTCTCTCGCGCTGATGCCGCCGACTTCTCAACGCCTTCGAGGACAGTTTGCTGCAGGGCCCACAGATCAGTTCCTCATGATCCGGGCCCAGGCAGCGGAGGCAAAAGTCGTGTGTGTCGGTTAGTGACATATTTTGGTCACACCGACCACACCGCTTAAAGCCACTGGCAGCCATCGGGGGAAAAAGGGCCCCTGCGAGGTCAAAGGACCGGGCTGCCAGGGAAAACGAAAACGAAAGCTGACTAAGTCAGAAAAACCGAAAAAACGGAAGAGGACTCGAGACCGGCGTCGCGAGTCCGGGCGGGAAAACGATCGGCGTCGAACCGAAAGAAAAAAGTGTAAAATAAAGAGGAAAATCAACTTTTTCGCGGGGACAAGACGGGGACGTCTGTAGGGCTCCGCGGAAAAAAGAAGACTGGCTAAGATGGCACCTTCGGGCGGGAAGACGACCGCGCATGCGCGCTGCAATTCCCAAAGGCTTTCTTTGAAAGCTGGGGAAAATTGCTCCGCGAGGGCTCCGTCGGCGCCGACGTCACCCATAAGTGAGGACTGACTTCCTGCTTGGTCCTGGAGAACATGTGATTCCCATACTAACTGTGCCTCGTGCATTAGAAGGGAGAATGGGCAGGTTGGGGAAGAGAATGGAGATGGCGAGCACCAGGCCTTCAGCACATGAGTACACACCTCGTGAAATTACCTCCACTTCCATGCTGTCCATGACCCAAACTGCTAATGTGGTGGCTTTGTATTTAACGCACCGTGATTTTGCACGCTATTGGCGCGTTAGGTGTAAAACCACAGCTTACTTTAATAAAAGGAGCCCTTAGTGTACACTAAAAATTCCCTATTAAAACAAATGTGTGAAACAAACCCACCAAATTTGGGAAAGATTTGTGAAAAAAACCCCAAACTAGTCAAATTGTTCTTGTATGTGCACATCCCTAGAAAACAGTTTAGGACAAAACAGTAGAAACAGAAATAAGACTAGCAGGCTAAAAGAAATGTACTATATTGAAACTTTATAGAAAGGACTGTTTTTTTTAAACGAGGAAAAAGCAGCAGCACTTTTTTTTTTTTTAAAGAAACGTGTAGGTGAAAGCTATACCAAATGTTTACATTTATGGTCATCAAGGGGATTTCTATTTTTGAAAGCACTGACTACATTGCACCAAGAAACTTTGGTAAATCATGGTTGGGCGATAAAGCAAGCCTCTGTGTTCTGCGCCTAGCTAAAACATGGTTCAATACTTTCAAAGCTTCAGCTGGTTAATGAATCTCCAGAGTCGTGCCACTTACTCCTATGATGTCATTGTTTCAACAGCTGTTTTCAGGTTTACTAAAAATGAAAATCCCCCACTCTCGGGGGCTTACAGTAATTTCTTCCACAGTGCCAAGTGTTTGAAGCTGCAGTGATGACAGACTATTCGGCTTCAGTTCTTCCAAACACATGCTCTAATAAATTTTGCAGATGCAATTCTGTATTTGATAAAATATTCCAAAGGGGCAAAGACTTAAATAATGCAATCTGCAATGCCAATAAAATGTAGCCTCAGAATAATTCCTTTAACTTTCAACATCTTATAGTTCATAGAAATAATATTGCTGTAAGCTGTTGGATAGATTCAATCATGTTTTTCAGCTTGATTAAACAACTGAAAAATGTAATCGATAAAGCAACATTTGGAATGCACTACTGAGGCCTTGACTCGTGCCTTGTAGGCACTCAAACATCTGTTTAAAATAACTAGAAGGGCTGTCACCCCTTTCTAAACACACATATTTACTTCTCATATTATTATGTATGAAAAAAAGATGTCCTTTTGGCTTTGGTATTCACTTTTCTTTAGCTAGGAGTTGGGGAAATGGAATGCAAGGTTGGCACGGTTTCTTTAAAACAGAGATTCCAACCTTACCTAACTAGAAACCACTTCAGTTGCAGCCAAATCTAAGGACCAAAAAAAGTCAAACGATTTCCATGTCAAACTAAGCATTGCTGGTTTTGATCACACTATACTATAAAATGTGCTGCCACATTTTTAAAAATCAAGTGCAAACTGCTGCCTTGTTTAGCTTGCTACTTTAAATATTCTTCTGTGTTATCCGAGAACCCATACACATAGCTACGTCTTGCGTGCTGTGGAGAGTTTTATATAGCAAGCCTTGGAACTCAGAAGCAGTTCTGAACCGCTAGCAGTACCAATTTCAATTTCCAGCAGCTGGACAGCAGTTTCCAGATGACATTTTTTCCATTTAAAGAATTCTGTTATGGGCTACAACCCTTTTTACTCAGCAGTTTGGCTTCTTCTTATAAGACTGCTGATGTCATGAATGTATTACCATCTGAAATATGCGTAGCATATACCCAACCAACAATCATGAATTAGTCCATTTAGAAGTGAGCAAAACATAGAAACAGAAACATGACGGAAGATTTTCTTGAAGGTGTGAACAAAGACAAGCTAGTTAATGTAGTCTACTTGGATTTCATAGAAACACAACAGCAGATAAAGACCATACAGTCTATCCAGTTCTGCTCTTCCATACCAACTAAGGCTCTACAGTCCCTTTAAGTCCTTTAGAAATCTTCTGTGTTTGCCCCATGCTTTCTTGAATTCAGATACAGTATTTGTCTCTATTACATCCACTGGGAGACTATTCCATGCATCTACTGCTTTTTTCATAAAGAAATATATCTGCAAATTACTCCGGAGTCTCTCTCTTTTCACCTTGATCCTATGCCCCTTGTTGCAGAGCTTTCATTCAATTGAAATAGGCTCTCTTTCTGTGCATTTATGTCATGGAAGTATTTAAATGTCTCCATCATATTTCCCCTCTCCCACCTTTCTTTCAAAGTAAACATAGTATGCATATTGAGATCTTTAGGCCTGTGCCCATATGCCTTATGACGAAGCCCACTGACCATTTTGATAGCCACCCTCTAAACCGACTCCTTCCTGGTTTATATACTTTTGAAGATGTGGTCTCCAGAATTGCACACAATACTGTAAACATGGTCTTGTGACACTATCACCTCTTTCTTCCTGCTGGCCATTCCTCTCCCTTGCACCCAAGCATCCTTCTGGCTTTCGCCGTCACCTTTTCTACCTGTTTAGCCACCTTAAGATTATCAGAAACAATCACATCTAGGTCAAGAGCAACTGAAGTAAGGAAGTGACATTGCTGCTGATTTAAAATACTGTTTCAATTATCTTTCTTCTTTTACTTTTATAACAAAAGTTCAACTCCTACAAGTTCATAAATTTTAGGCTATTCAGAATTAATCTTGGCATGACTGTACAGCATAATTATCTATGCTGCAAAATTACTGGTAGGTTTGTGTGAGCTAAAAAGGCTTTATTCTGGAAGCTTTTTTCTTAGTTAGGCCTTAGGGATGTGAAGAGAGACGTACGCACTTGGGTGTGTATATATACAGTACATAGTGTACTTGTGCATCAATGTGTACACATCTAACTAGGAATGAAATAGACTGATACCATCTATCAATTTTAGAGGAAACAGTTTATTTCATTTCATATTGGCACAATAAATGAACACAACAATGACTGCGAGCAAAAACAAACATACACTTGTACACTTTTAGCTTCAGTTACTACTTTTGAAGAGAGAGTCAGCAATTTTGATATTATTCTGTATTTTTTCTGTAATAAAATGATGCCCATGTCTGCATTAATCAAAGAAAGAACTTGAATGCGTAAACACAAACTGTTTGCTGTTTGCTTGCTTTTCCCTAACAGACAAAATGTTCCACACACAACAAATAAAGCCTACTTTCTAGGATGTATGCTTGTGCACATATCCATACCTATTGGCTTGTAGATCCCACAAAAACATCCCCGGGATATCCTGAAAGTTTGGTGTGGATCGAGCATGAAAACATAAAATTCATTTGGGGGTAGGGGAAAGAGAGACAAAACAGACAGACATATACTGTAGGTATAGCCATTGTGATCTCATAAGCCTCCTTTCCTTCCTTCAGAAAGCAGCTTGAAGGTGCTGCATGACTGTTTCACAAAGCTACAACTTAAACACAAAAACAGTCATTAATTCCTGTAGAACAGTAAAGTTTAAGGCACCTGTAAAAACAATCCGAGCAGCGGTCAGAAAGGCTTGCTTCTTCTTTTGCCAGATTCCAGCTGCTTCGTTCTCCTTCATACTAACTTCAAAGTGTAAACCCTTGCCTGTCCCCTAAAATAAACTGCCTTCAGAAGAAATCTTCTCAAGTGCCATCCTTCACATTATGAATGTAGCACCTGCAGCCCTTTCATTCCATGTCTGATAAGCCTCAAAAAGAAGTGAGATTTTTTATCTTTTTGTTAATTTTAGAGTTGAGAGGGTGCAGCAACAATTTCATATCTGTATTAATGACATTTTGTTAACACTAGTCAAACAGACAGTTGTGTGTCACAAATTTTTACAGGGCTGTCATTAAAGGCCCGATTTTATACCAAGGCACTTATGTGCAGTCCAAAAAGGTACCTATTTTAAGCATATTTTATGAAGTCAGCATAGGCAGCTAGGTGCTTTTATAAAACAGTATGAAGCTTGTATCAATTTACCTCATTGGATTCTGAGGCTCATTGCTATATATTCTAACTCACCCATCTTATTTTTTAGGCTTCTGGAATTTGCATACAGGCATTTCAAAGTTTTGTTTTTTTGCTAACATTAACAGTCTGGCTATTTGATGACAGGGTTAATTTGGAACTTCTCTATCTGGATGCCCTAACTTCCCTGTTTTGCTAGTATCCTTCAAGGATACATCATTCCGTACCATGCACTCTTGCGTGACTGTTGGCATTCCCTCAGTTATCTGATTTAAAAGCTGCTCTTTCTCCTTTTTAAAGGTTAATATCAGCCTTGTGGCCTTGGGCAAGTCACTTAACCCTCCATTGCCTCAAAAAAATCTAAGTTATCAATGTCCCCGTTTAATGTATATTACCAAGTTTAAGTTTCAATGTAAACCGCTTTGACTGAAATGATAAAGCAGTATATAAAACCTGTTAAATAAATAAATGGTCCTTCTTCATACAGGCTGATAGCCAGTATCCCGTTCGTAGCAAAGATTATTGAGAAAGTAATCCAACTCCAATTCCAGGACTACATAGACACCCATGCACCTCTAGATCCTCAACAGTATGGTTTCCTCCTCTATCATAGCATTATTTGACACCCTCATATACGGTCTAGACAACCCCAACCAAGCTTACATCATGGTGTTCCTAGACATCTCATCAGCATTCGACAATGTCGACCATGCTGTACTGCTGTCAAGATTGGCTCACATAGGCATTGCAGGAATGGCGCTAAAATGGTTCCAATCCTATATCTCCAATCACTCCCAATATGTAAGAATTAACCAGGATACTTCTACCACCTTCCCCCAAGAACAAGGAATACCCAAGGTTCAGCCCTATCTGCTCTCTTATTTAATTTATACCTGCAAACAATATGCGACATATTCACCAAATACAAAGTCAATTTCCACATATATGCAGACGATATAATGGTCTATTCCCCAGTTGATATAAAAAATCTGCAATTTACCAATATTAAGGACTACTATATGAAGCTTAATCCTGGCTCAGCAAAAACAACCTACAAATCAACCTTAAAAAAACAGAAAAATTAATCGCCACAAGAAACCAAAAGTACACCCCCCCTACCTCATTCAAATTACACAACTTAATCTTGCCTGTCAAACAAGAAGTCAAATATCTAGGGGTCATTATAGACAGGGCCTTAAGCATGGCATCTCATATCAAACTCACTTCCAGAACAATACTCTATAAACTAAAAACTATTCAAAACCTGAGACCCAATCCTAGACCCACACGACTTTCGCACAATAGTTCAAGCGCTAGTGAACCCTCATCTGGACTATTGTAATGGTATTTTACAAGGTCTATCAAAGAAGTCCATTCACACCCTCCAGCTTGTCCAAAATGTATCTGCCAGGATAATAACCAAGACCAACCTATCTGAACACATTACTCCCATATTATATAACCTTCACTGGCTCCCAATAACTTCCAGAATACAATACAAGCAAATCCTCACTGCTTTTAAATTGTATAACGATATCTCCCCCTCTTACCTCTCCACTATAATAAAATCTCAAACTGACACCAGACACAAGCGAAAGCATGCTCAAAACCTTCTGCAAATTCCAACCCTTATAAGCAAAACTAAACAGCACACAAGTAATAAGGCATTCAGATACACAACCCCTATACTTTGGAACACCCTCTCTGATCAATTCAGAGCTACCAAAGATCTCCTAACTTTCCACAAGGAATTGAAAACACACCCTTTCTCACAATATTATAATGCTCACCTAATAAACAATACTTCCAATAACTCCACCCCCCCCCTCTTCTACCCAACAGTCTAACACCTCCCATTTCCCTCTCTTATTTCAATGTATATAACTAAGAAAATCCAGCCATCACTATGCCTCTGTAATTAGTATGCACTGGTATGTATATAGTTATTGTTCTAAGTTCCTTGTTTAAATTGTATTGGTTAAATATGTTCCATGTACCACTGTGTTGTAGTTCCATGTAAACCGCTCCTGATCGCTGGAAGGAGCGGTATAAAAAAAAAACGTTCAAATAAATAAATAAAAATTATTAAAGAGGACTGGAGAAATCCACTATTTACCCATTAGACAAGCAGCATGGAATTTCTAAACCTTTTGGGAACCTGACAGGTACTTGTGACCTGAATTGGCCACTGTTGGAAATAGGATACTGGGCTTGATGGACCCTTGGTCTGACCCAGTATGGGATCTCTTACAACATAGTATATGATGGCAGATAAAGACAAGCATGGTCGATCTAGTCTGCCCAGCAAGATAGCAAGAGTAGGTGCACCTGTCGCTCCATGCAGGTCATCCCTCCCCATGCCTTTGTTTAGGGATGTACCCACCGCTCCGTGTAGGTCAGTCCTATTTGTTGAGATATAAGAGATAGTTATTCTTATTTTGATTTTTATCCTGTTGCTATAAAGGGATCCACTGTGTCTGTCCCATGCCATTTTGAACTCCGTCACTGTGTTTGCCCCCACCACTTCCATCGGGAGGGCATTCCAAGCATCCACCACCCTTTCAGTGAAAAAGCATTTCCTGGCATTGCCTTTCAATTTACCCCCCTTGCAGCTTCATGTTATGTCTTCTAGTTTTACAGCTTCCCCGTCTTTGGAAGAGGTTTGTTTGTTCATTAATACTCTAAGGGGCTTGTTTACAAAGCCGCGGTAGCGATTCGTGATCGTTATCGGAGCCGCGGCCCCATTGAAATCAATGGGGCCGCGGCACCGATAACGATCGCGAACCGCTACCGCGGCTTTGTAAACAAGCCCCTAAGTATTTGAAGGTCTGAATCATACATCCCTTGTCCCTCCTCTCCTCCAGAGTGTGCATATTTACGTCTTCATGTCTCTTCTCATAAGTCTTCTGACGCAGGCTACAAATCATTTTGGTCACCATTTCCAGTCTTTTTATATCCTTTGCGAGATATGATCTCCAAAACTGAACACAATATTCTAAGTGAGGCCTCACCAGCGACTTGTATAGTGTGTCAAGCCCCAGCCCTCCGCCTAGGGCTCAGAGGGTTGGGGTTGCCATTATATGCTCCTTGCAGAAGGTGAGATAAAACCTTTTGCTCCCACTATGCCTGCTGGGAGTGGTAGTTCCTTTGCCCTCTGATAAGGAAATAGTTGTGAGACCAGTGGTAAGGCAAAATGACAAGAATTTATTCCCCAACAAAAAGATTCAGTGCAGATTAAATCAGGATACTCTTCAGGTGTTTGCTCGAGGATATTTACAGAACTTAAACTGATTGAGCTTCACACTCTTTGCTCACAAAACGTGCAATGCATATCACATGTAACAGATAGAAAACATAACAGCTTCTTCTCACAAAGAAAAATATCTTCTTTCCCTTTGTTCACGCTCAGCTCCCTCATACACATTTAGCAAAGGGATTCTATATCATCTGCCAAACACAGTGTACAGTCCATAGGCACTTCTGCTGAGTCACTCTCATTAAAGTCCTGTTGCATCTCTTCAAACTCTGGAACTAAGGAGTTTGGCTTTAAGCTGTTATTATACGGCTTAGGATAATTTCCCCCTAAGACCTCTGGTGCTTCCTTTGGGCACAGTTCTACATGGAAAGGATTGGAAATACCTGAGGTTGTGGAGATTCCTCTCTGGCTTTGTTCAGCTAGCTTTTTCTAGCTGTAGGGAAACGCTCTCTGATTCCCTGTTTGGAGTTCTTGTCTGGAGCACTGCTCTGGTTCCCAGTCCCAAACTGAGCTTTGCAAACTCCTGGGTTTAGTGCTAGGTTCCCACCTGTGAGCTCCTTGAAGCTTTTTATCTGGCAATGAGGTCTGAAGGTCTCTCTGCTCTCTCCCTCTAGGCAGGTTCCTGACAGCAGTCTGTCCCTTCTCTCCTTCCGCTCTGTCTGCTTCAATTCCAGAACTGCAGCTGGGTTTCCTCAAAGGTCTCCTCCCAGCTCTTCTCCAACCGTCTCTCCAACCACCTCTCCAGTCAATACTCTCATCAACACTATTACCGGCTCTCTCAGTGAGACTCCAATCACCAACTCCTCCCTTGCTTTCTCCTAGCCAGGGTTTATATTCCTGTTCCCTGAGCCTTGGGTCTGCCTTCCTGAACAGGTACGTGTAATTAGGTTCCAGGCTTGCAGTTACGTCAGAGCTTGGGTGTGTCAGCCTAGCTCTTGTTTCCCTATGCTTGCCTCTCTCTTGCAAATGCTGAAACGTGTGTGCAGCCTGACTGTCAGTTTGTTTAAAGGTAAAATCATCCTTTTCTTCTAAATTCCATATGTTCAGTATGGGCTTCTTCATCACAAGTGGAATTAATACCTCTTCCTTTCTGCTGGTAATTCCTCTGTATGCAATCCAGCATCCTTCTGGCTTTTGCCACCGCCTTGTTGCACTGTTTTGCCACCTTGAGATCCTCAGAAACAATCACTCCGAGATCCTTCTCCTGGTCCGTGCACACCAACCTCTCCCCCTCTATCGTGTACAATTCCCTTGGATTTCTGCTTTCCAGTTGCATGACACTGCACTTCTTCACATTAAATCTTAACTACCATTCTTCCAGCTTTTGTAGATCTTTCCTCATGTTCTCCACTCCCTCAGGGGAGTCCACTCTATTGCAAATTTTCGTGTCATCTGCAAAAAGACAGACTTTTCCATTCAGTCCTTCAGCAATATCACTGACAAATACATTGAACAGTACCGGTTCCAGGACTGAACCTTGGGGCACACCGCTAATCACCTTCATTTCATCCGAGTGAGTTCCGTTTACCATCACCTTCTGTGGTTTGTCATGTTATTATCATGTCTGTCTCGTATGTTCTTATGAACTAAAACTATCATAAGTTTCTTAGGCCATGAATTTTCTGCACTCCTTCCCTTTGTTTACTAGGGAAATGACTTGCTCAGTCTTCTCTGAAAGGAGCGTGTAAGCAAATCCTTGCATGCTGCACATGATGTTCCATTAGTGCATGCTCATGAAGGGTAGTCACTATGTAGGAAGTGAGCATAGTGTTCTGAAATACTTTACTCCAAATAGTTTCAAAAGTCCAAGGCTGTCTCCCCAGAGGTACCAAAGAGAGTGACTTGGAGCTCTTGGCCCTTCTAAGAGCAGATTCAACAATTGTGGAGTAGTGCAGCAGCTGGAGTTTCTTCAATCCAGAAGCCTTTTGGATTCCGTACATTGAGTAGACCTTCTTATTCATAGGATGTACAAAGAAGGGAGTCTCCTACATTCTCATCTGCACATCTTCTAGGATTCTATGAAAGGCACTGTCACAGAGACGTCAGAATGCTGTTTTCCGTGGGGGAGCAAAGCTCCACCCCAGGCCAGCCGGACTCCATGAGACTGTGATCGCCAGTCTTCCCCTACTGTCTGCACACATGGATCCAATCTCCCACGGGCAGACAGGAGGTATCTGTGCTGTGATTGTAGCGCTCTTCTGCCAGCAGCAGATGGGATCCCCATGGGCAATCTGCTGCTTGCCACGTCATGATGGCCAGCCTTCCCCTACTTCTGCCTATGGGAGAACGGATCCCCTCGGGCCAAAGTAGGGGAAGCCCCAATCGCAGCAGCAAACGTTTGGTGGGGCCAGGGCCCATGTGGCCCACCCCTTTCCGATGCCTTTGCTGTCACAGCCTCCTGAAGGGGTATCACATAACTGGAGGAGTTTCAGTGTCTCTGTCTTGTGTTCCTCCCTCTGTTTCCAAATTAAATGGGACGGATTTAGACATTGCTCTCATAAAATCTATGAAAAACTCCTCTGGAGATGATCATCTTCTCTCATGAGGATTTGAGGAATCTGAGGGCAATTCTGGAGACCTCCGCTCTGAGAAGTACTCTGAATCATATTCCAACTCCCAGGAGTGCTTTGATCAGACTCAAATATAGTAAATGCTCAAGCAATGTCCGAATCTCTGTCTGGGCTGAAACCCGCTACCCTCGGGACTCAGGTTCATGTCCTACAATGTCTCCAAGAGCAATCACTCCCCATTGTACTAGAAATGGGCACCAGCCAGGCAATCACTGGTGTTGAGAACCTTTGCTGCACCAATAACGGTGACTCTCTCACAGGCAGCTGGCAAGTTTTGAGAATCAGCTTGATGTCCCAATAAACCAGGCTTGATGGCATTGAAACCACAGCTTTGTGCCATGCAAAGAACAATTCTATTCCGTTCTCAAAGCTCTTCAGAGGGCACCTCTTGAGGGCTGACATCAGCAAAAGTAAGGGGCTACAGCAGATTCAGCAACACCTGTGAAGTCTGGCAGGGAGTATCAGCAGGATGGTTCCAGCCCCTTGGAGACTGCTGTAGCTCCTCCATTACAGAACAGGATAAGCATTCCTCATGTCAGGACTGTTTTGAGGATATCAGCTGTTCCAATCCCCTGATGCTCTTGATATCATGCTCCGATGAACTGCAACACTAATGCACTTGAACCTCTACCTGGTGCATGATGTCCCGAATCCTCGATGCCAATGAAGCAAAGGACAAATTCTTCCTCTTCTTCAGGCAGGAATCGCTCCCAGGACATCCTATCAATGCTTGACTTGAATGATCTCTATGACCCCTTGATGCTGATGCACCTCCAGCACTCAATGCAGCCCAATGCCGCCAATACAGAGGTTGATGTACTGGATTTATCTGCACCAAAAAACGTTTTGCACTGTATTTCATGACCCTTGAGACCTCTCCTTATCATCTGTGAACACAAGACAGATTGAGAGGGGTCATGGTCAGGCACCAGGCACTACAGGCACCGATGATAGGTGTCTTTTATAGACAGGATCCTGTTGCACTGAGTGCACTTCTTAAACCCGTAGGAGAGTTTCTGGGACATACAAAATCAAAAATCTCGATGGTGAAAGCATAGTTACTCACCTGTAACAGGTGATCTCCGGGAACAGCAGGAATTTAGTCTTCACATATGGGTATCGTTGGTACCGATGGAGCCTGTGCAGGAACACTCCCCAGCGTCCAATAGGAAAGCTTTTGGGAGCATCCCACAGCGCCTGCGTGCAGCCTTCCTGCCTTTCCCAACTGCCCCTCTCCAGTTGAGTTTAAAGCTGAGACAAAAGAGAGAAGGAAAGAGAGAAAGAAAGAGAGAGATAGAAAGATACAACTCCTAGGGGGGATGGGTGGGTTGCGAAGACTAAATTCCTGTGTTCCCGGAGATCACCTGTTACAGGTGAGTAACTATGCTATCTCCAGGAACAAGCAGGAATGTAGTCTTCACATATGGGGACTCCCTAGATGCAGATGCCAGGGAGATGGCCCCAGAAAGTTGTGTGCCCTTGTGAAAGGGCTCCACTTCCCCCCCATGGATCTCTGACATCCTACCAGGGATGGTGGGTAGCAGTTGATTAAGTCTGGAACAGGTGTTGAAGAGCAGCCTGACCAAACAAGGCATCCCGGTGGGAGTCCTTGTCTAAGCAGTAATGGGCTGTGAAGGTATGTACCGAAGCCCAAGTAGCTGCTCGACAGATGTCGTCGATAGACACAGAGTGAAGATGAGCCATTGAGGCTGCCATGGCTCACATTGTGAGCTGTGACATGGCCTTCAAGAGGAAGGTTCTTACTCTCATAGGGAAACATATACACTGTGCAATCCAGCTGGACAGTGTCCTTTTGGAGACTAGAAGTCCCAAATGACTAGGATCAAAAGCAACAAAGAGTTGAGAGGATTTTCTATGTTGCTGTGTTCTCTTTTACAGTCCAAAGTATGAAGGTTCCTTTCTGCATTTGAGGCGTGAGGTCTTGGAAAGAATACAGGAAGGTAAACCGCTTGGTTTAAATGAAAGGGCGAAACCACCTTTGGCATAAAGTGTGGATGAGTCCTAAGGACTACCTTATCATGATGGAACCTTGTATAAGGAGGACCAGCCACCAACACTTACAATTCACTGATGCGACGTGCTGATGTGATTGCAATGAGAAAGAACCTTCCAGGAAAGGAATTTCAAAAAGGTAGTGGCTAATGGTTCAAAGGGCGGTTTCATGAGCTGCCCAAGTACCAGATTCAAGTCCCATGCCACCGGTGGTGGCTTAATGGGAGGCTTCGTTAAAAGAAGGCCTCTCATAAATCTCGCTATAAGAGGATGAGAGGAAATAGGTTGTCCATTTAGAGGCTTGAAAGAAGCTGCAATAGCACTCAAATGGACTCTCACTGAATTGGTCTTAAGCCCTGCATTTGATAAATTTATTTATTTATTTTATTTAATGTCTCTTTTATACCGCGCTATTTAACATCAGTGCGGTTTACATACAACCTTAGCTTATACAGTGCAGGCTAACCTGCACTGTATTTACAATGAAACAGGTGCTAAAACTTGGATAACACTGGGGGAACTATTTACAGGTAGGAATCACATCAGGTGGGAAGAGTGACTTTACAGAGGTGGGGTATATACATGCTGCTATATACAATGAAGGAGGTACTTCAGTAATGATTCCGGAGGTATCGCAAGAGGGTTAAGACCCTTCTGCGAGCACCATATGG
This sequence comes from Ichthyophis bannanicus, assembly GCA_033557465.1. Taxonomy (NCBI): domain Eukaryota; kingdom Metazoa; phylum Chordata; class Amphibia; order Gymnophiona; family Ichthyophiidae; genus Ichthyophis; species Ichthyophis bannanicus. Next base: position 134,243,167 of record CM066037.1, read on the forward strand.
GAAACCTTTTCCACTTAAATGCATAAGAGCATCTTGTGGAAGGTTTCCTGGAAACATGAAGGATATCCCTTACCTGCTGGTAAAGGTTAAGACCGTGAAGTTTGTGGCGCCCTACAACCGCCTAGGCGGTTGCCTGGAAGTAGAGGCGTGCCTTTTGTTGTCCCTTGTTATCAAGAGGATCCAGAGCCGTGGCTTCTGGGAAATGTAGTTGTGTATAATAAACTGAGTCCGAGGGGTTGGAAGGCAAATCACAGGAATTTAATTTTACTTCCTCCAAAACAGAGCATTTAGTAGCTCAGCGCATGTTAAACAAAATTACGATGCTTCTCCAACACAAAAAGAAGATTTATAACAACGCTCCCACAGCAACTTAACATAACACTGTTTCTGGCAGCTTTTAACCATAGGCATGTGTTTCTTTCACAATCTCAGTGTTCTACAATAAAGCATAAAGGTTCCTGCTCACTTTTGAGCCTGGCGTCTGCTTCATTCAAAGTGTCCAGCCTTTAAACACAGCTTCCAATGTTACTGGTTTACTTTAAACACAACTGACTCTCACTCACAAACTTTTGCAGCAATTAAAGTACTTCTTGTCCTGCTAATCCGGTCCTGGTATTTCTTCCTTTAAAAACCCAGAACTGCCCTTATACTGCCTTCTTACATAAAGAGCAATCCATGCAAGATTCTATGGACTCTTGATCAGAAGGGCAAGGGTCTGTTTGCATGTCCTCACATTCCTGTTCTCTTGTCTCCTGGCTTGGCTCAGCTTGAGCAGGCGAAGGGTTAATCTCTTCTAACAATTCTAAGAGTGCCTTCCAGCGTGACCTGTTTCCACCCTCAGGGATTCTAGCAGAGGCTTTCATAACCAGGGCTCCACACATCAAACAGTAAGTAAGGATTTGAGGGTTTCTTTGTTTGGTTTTTTTTGTTACATTGCTAGCTCTCTGACTGGGAGCTCTTAAAAGGGTTTTGTGTATATTTTTTAAAGCAAGGTTAATTTCATTGTTGCTGTTTTAGGGGAACTGTACTTGAGCACAGTAGTATTGCTGAACTCTGTAACCCCCTCAGGTTCAGGAACTGCTAACACCTAATCAGGGGTTAGTGGGCCTGTTTCCTGAGTGCAATTGAAGCCTGCATAAAAAGGCTGCTTTGCCCTGCCCTTTTGAGGCTTTCTTAACCAGGGCTCCACACATCAAACAGTAAGTAAGGATTTGAGCGTTTCTTTGTTTGGTTTTTTTTGTTACATTGCTAGCTCTCTGACTGGGAGCTCTTAAAAGGGTTTTGTGTATATTTTTTAAAGCAAGGTTAATTTCATTGTTGCTGTTTTAGGGGAACTGTACTTGAGCACAGTAGTATTGCTGAACTCTGTAACCTCCTCAGGTTCAGGAACTGCTAACACCTAATCAGGTGTTAGTTCCCTCCCTACCCACCCCGACTCCCACCCACCCCTAGTGAGCAGTCTTGCTTTATAGGGCACCTCCCCCTTTAACAAATCACAGTGAATTGGACCAGCACATTTTGAATATAATTAAAGAGATTTAACTGCTTTTTCTCTGAAAGGACAGCTGCGAAACCAGCTGGTACTTCGTAGATCTCTCTCTTTTGCTTTAACAGATACCTAAGCTCCACAAAGAGAACAATGGCTGGGAAAAATCATATTGCTAAAGCTGTTGCCCCCGTTACAGCTTCTGCCTCAGTCCAGACAGAGGTCCTATTGCCAGTTGAAGAACCGGTTCCATGTGCAGGGTGCCTGCATGCTGAAGCTCTGAGGAAACAAGTGGAGGAACTCAGAGAGGAGGTGGCGAGGCTGAGGAGCATTCAAGACAGTGAGAAGTACATTGATGAGATGCTGCTTGCAGCAACCAGGCTCTCCAGCACAGGAGAAGATGGGTGCCAACAGAATGTCGATGGTTGGACAAAAGTCACCAGAGCCTGCAAAATCACCAATCCAACTTCTCCAGCCCTTGAATTGAAGAACCATTATGCAGCCCTGGAAGTGGAGGAGGTGAAAGCATCCCTGGAAAGGGAAGAACCAGAGTTCAAGTACCCCATAGTTGCGGAATCAGTGACCAGAAGGAAACGAAGGGTAGTGGTGGTGGGAGACTCTCTTCTGAGGGGTATTGAGGCGTCCATCTGCCGACCAGACTTGTTGTCCAGAGAGGTATGCTGTCTGCCTGGTGCCAAGATCCAAAATGTTACGGAGAGTTTGCCGAGACTCATCAAGCCCACTGACTATTACCCAATGTTGCTAATCCATGTTGGAACAAATGATACTGCCAGGTATACCTCGGAACGTATCAAAAGTGACTTCATGGCTCTGGGACAGAGGGTGATGCAGTTAGGTGCACAGGTGGTGTTCTCTTCAATCCTCCCTGTTGAGGGTAAAGGCCAAGGCAGAGAGGCTCGCATCCTGGAGATTAATGCATGGCTGCGTGGATGGTGTCTTCGAGAGCGTTTTGGTTTCCTAGGCCATGGGATGCTGTTCCAAGGGTTGCAGAGCAGAGATGGCATCCATCTGTCCAAGAAAGGTCAACACATCTTTGGTAGTAGACTGGCTAATCTACTGAAGAGGGCTTTAAACTAGATTCGTTGGGGATGGGTGAAGAAAGCCCCCAGGTAAGTGAAAGCCCCCAGGTAAGTGATACATTAAATTCCTTTATGGAAATGGGTAACAGGGGTAACATATGGAAAGCAGTGTGTATTAATGCCCGTAGCATGGGAAATAAGATCTCTGAAGTTGAAGCTTTGGTGGGAGTGGCTGACTTAGATTTAGTGGCAGTTACAGAAACATGGTTCACAGAAAACCATGACTGGGATGTAACTATACCTGGCTATACTTTATTCAGAAAGGACAGGGTAGGAAGAAAGGGAGGAGGAGTAGCACTATATGTAAAAACTACTATTAAAGCTTTGGAATTACAGAGCTTAAAAGGGAGAGAGGAGGCATTGTGGGTTAAACTAGAAAGAGGGAAAGAGAAATCTATTTGCATTGGTGTGATATACAGACCTCCCTCACAAGAGGAAGAGGTGGACAGAGAGTTAATTGAAGACATACGCAGCATTGCTAGGAAAGGGGAAGTGCTACTGCTAGGAGATTTCAATATGCCAGATGTTGATTGGCACATTCCTGCTGCAGTATCATCTAGGAGTAAGGAGATCCTGGATTCTCTACAGGGAGAACTATTCAGGCAATTGGTAACAGACCCCACACGTGAAGGGGCCATACTGGACTTGGTGCTTACCAATGGTGAAAGTGTTTCTGATGTTGTAGTGGGAGATCATTTTGCATCCAGTGATCACCAGATGGTGTGGTTCAGTATTAGGACTAGGGCTGTTAGAATCCATTCCAAGGTGAAGATCTTAGACTTTAGGAAGACTAACTTTGCGAAGATGGGCCAATACCTCAGGGAGTCATTAGTGGGATGGGAACAGCTGGGGGATGTAGAACAACAGTGGGCAAAACTGAAAGGGGGTATTTTAAAGGCAACCAACCTTTTTGTTAAAATGGTAAATAAAGGCAAAAGGAACAGGAGACCGCTGTGGTTTTCGAAGGAAGTAGCTGGAAAAAGTGAAGAAAAAGAGGGAGGCCTTCATGAAATACAAAAGATCACAGAGAGAGGATGACAGGCATCTGTATTTGGAAAAACTTAGAGAAGCTAGCAAAGTAGTCAAGAAGGCAAAGATTCAAAAGGAGGAGGAAATAGCCAATGCAATAAAATGGGGGGATAAGACATTTTTCAGATATATTAGTGAGAAGAGGAAGGGCAAAAGTGGTATTGTCAGACTCAAGGGTACAGGGGGGGAATATGTAGAAGCTGATAAGGATAAAGCGGAATTGCTTAACAAATATTTTTGTTCTGTGTTCACAGATGAAGAACCAGGAGCAGGACCTCAGAAAACACCCACAAATAAGAACAGAAGCGAGGGACATCTTGAACAATTTTCAGAAGACTGTGTTCGTGAGAAACTAGCTCAACTTAAAGTAGATAAAGCGATGGGACCGGGTGGGATACACCCTAGAATACTGAGGGAACTTGGGGACGTTCTAGCAACTCCACTGACTGACCTTTTCAATGCCTCGTTGGAGTCGGGAGTGGTGCCAAAGGACTGGAGAGAGGCTCATGTGGTGCCTTTACACAAAAGCGGAAGTAAGGATGTGGTTGAAAACTACAGGCCGGTTAGTTTAACTTCAGTGGTGAGTAAATTAATGGAAACGCTGTTGAAAGAGAAAATAGTGAGGTTTCTGGAGTCCAGCGGATTACAGGATCCGAGGCAGCATGGATTCACCAGAGGCAGGTCTTGTCAGACAAATCTGATTGATTTCTTTGACTGGGTGACCAGGGAGTTGGACCGAGGGAGAGCTCTAGATGTGGTGTATTTAGATTTCAGTAAAGCCTTTGACACTGTTCCTCACAGGCGACTTATAAACAAACTGAGCACCCTAGGGATGGACCCTAAAGTTACTGCTTGGGTTAGAAATTGGTTGGGTGGGAGGCGACAAAGAGTACAAGTAAACGGAGCTCACTCTGAGGAGAAGGATGTTACCAGTGGTGTATCCCAGGGATCTGTCCTTGGTCCGATTCTTTTTAACATCTTTGTTAGTGATAAAGCGGAAGGGCTGTCGGGTAAGGTTTGCCTCTTTGCGGATGATACCAAAATCTGCAATAAAGTAGACACCCAGGAAGGTGTAGATAACATGAGGAGGGATCTAGCTAAGCTTGAAGAATGGTCTAGAATTTGGCAGCTGGGATTTAATGTTAAAAAATGTAAGGTCATGCATTTGGGCTGCAGCAATCCAAGGGAGCAATACAGCATAGGAGGTGAAGTACTTTTGTCCACTAAAGAAGAGCGGGACCTAGGCGTGGTTGTGTCTGATGATCTTAAAGTAGCTAAACAGGTAGAAAAGGCGATGGCAAAAGCTAGAAGGATGCTTGGGTGCATACGGAGAGGAATGGCTAGCAGAAAAAAGGAGGTGATAATGCCTCTGTATAAGTCTTTGGTGCGACCTCATTTGGAGTATGGTGTGCAATTATGGAGACCGCACCTTCAAAAGGATGTGAACAGGATGGAGTCGGTGCAGAGGGTTGCTACTAAAATGATTAGTAGTCTTCATTATAAAGCATATGAGGACAGACTTAAGGATCTTAATATGTACACCTTAGAGGAAAGGCGGGATAGAGGTGATATGATTGAGATGTTTAAATACCTCCATGGCATAAATGTTCAGGGAGAGAGCCTCTTTCAATTGAAAGCAAGTTCTGCGACGAGGGGACATGGGATGAGGGTGAAGGGAGATAGATTCAGGAGTGATATGCGGAAATATTTCTTTACGGAAAGAGTAGTGGATCCGTGGAATAGTCTCCCAGTGGAGGTGGTAGAGATGAGGACAGTAACTGAATTCAAAAAAGCATGGGACCAACACAGAGGATCTCTAAAGGTAAAAAGTGGACTGTTGTAGTTGTTGTTATGGAAGGACAGACTAGATGGGCCTTGTGGTCTTTTTCTGTCATCATGTTTCTAAATCCTTAGCTGGTAATAAACATTTCAGAGACTCTAACAGTTTTAAATTATTCTCAGTAAAAGCTTTATGCACAGACCTTTTCAGAGCTGGTAACTTCCTGGAAGATTTCTGTACTACAGCCGTTGTACCTTGTTCCTGGTCAACAGCTTTCCTTGGTAAAGCCTTCCCGTCTCCAGACCCAGCTATACTTCTTCTACAGCACTGGCATCCACCTGGGCTGTGGCTTCCCGTATGCTGAGACCTTTGGGGATCCCCCCTGAGGCTGTCCCTGGAAAATTTCCTACCTTCAAGCTTCCTGAAGGTTCTTTCTTTCTCTTCCTCGCTGGACTCACTCCCCTCAGTTTCCCTGGAGGTCAACTTTCCTTGGAGCTCTCCCCTATCCTGGTGCTCCTTTCTTTCTGGGTGCTCTGCTTTCCTCGGGTGCTCTGCTTCCCTCCAGTGCTCCACTTCCCTCCAGTGCTCTCTTCTTTCTGTTCTCTGGGGTTTAAGAGAATGGTTGCACTATCCCTTCCAACTTCTCCCTCAGGTGTTTCCCATTACCTTCCCTGGTTGCCTTGGAGCTTGGGCGTGGCCTATACTCAGCAACTGAATGTAGTTTTTTTTCTTTTGCTGCAGTTTGACCCTCACTGCTCTCAGGGCTATCCCTCTGCTGAAAGGTAAATGTTTTTATTTCACCTAATTCTCGGGGCTCAGATATACTTTCGCCACCACAAGTTCTAGGCTTTCAGCAACCAGGCCCTGAGATGCAGAGACTGGGGATTGGGATGCCACAGCATCCCGTCCTCTTGAGAAAGAAGATCTGGAGCAGATCCTAACTCCAGAGGCGGAGCTTGAGAGAGATGAAGGAGCAGAGGGTACCACGGTTGCCGTGGCCAACATGGAGCTATGAGGATCATATGACCTCTGTCTCTCTGAAGCTTGAACAGGGTTTTGGGAATTAGGGGAATGGGTGGAAAGGCATACAGGAAGTCCTGACTCCAATGGAGGAGGAAAGCATCCCTGGCCTGACAACCTCCAGCCGGAATTCTGGAACAGAACCGGGGAAGTTTGGCATTCAGCGGACTTGCAAAGAGGTCTATGTCCGGGGTTCCCCAAATTTGAAAAATTTGGGCCACCTGGTCTGCATGGAGAGACCATTCGTGTGGAAGCAGAACTCGACTGAGTCTGTCTGCCCAAGAGTTTTGAATGCCTGGAAGATACACCGCAAGGAGATGAATCTGATGCTCTCTGGCGAGGGCCCATAGTCGCAAAGCTTCGTTGCACAGCGACAGAGAGCCTGTTCCGCCCTGCTGTTCACATAGAACATGGATATCTGATTGTCCGTTTGAACTAGGACTGTCTTGTAGCTGAGCTGGGTGTGAAATACTCGAAGAGCAAGGAAGATTGCTCTGAGCTCCAGGAGGTTGATATGGAGATAGGCCTCCTGTGGAGTCCAGGTACCCTGGGTAGAGAGGCCTGCAGGTGGGCTCCCCAACCCACCTGTGAAGCATCTGTTGTTAGAGTGGCTTGGGGTGAGGGTTGCTGAAAAGGAGACCCACCCGAAGATTTTTGGGTGACTGCCACCATTGGAGGAACAAAATAAGGCGATCTGAGTTTGCTATTTTGTCTGACAGGCAACCTGATGCCTGAGTCCACTGAGTGGATAAGGTCCACTGGGCTGCCCTCATATGGAGGCGAGCATAAGGAACCACATGCACGGTGGATGCCATGTGGCCTAGCAACTAACATTTCCCGAGCAGTGAGGTGAGGCTTTAGCACTGCTTGGGAAGCTAACTGCACAATGCGAATGCAGCGGGGCTGTGGAAGGTAGGACCTTGTCTGTCTGTTATCCAGCAGAGCTCCTATAAACTCTAGGGACTGAGTGGGAGCAAGGTTGGATTTTGGGAAGTTTATGACAAGTCCCAAATACTGAAGGATGTGCATTGTGCGAGACAGAGCAACCCTGGCCTCTGGCTCTGAAGGGGCTCGAATGAGCTAGTTGTCTAAGTAAGAGAAGACGAATATTCCCAGGGTGCGGAGAAATGCTGCTACCACAGCCATGCATTTTGTGAACACCCTTGGTGCAGAAGCTAGGCCAAAAGGAAGAACCCTGTATTGGTAGTGCTTCCCTTGAAACAGGAATCGAAGGAACTTTCGGTGAGTTGGATGGATGAAAACATGAGTGTAAGCATCCTTGAGATCCAGAGAACAAAGCCAATCCTGACTCCAAAGGTATGGCAGCAGAGTTCCTAGAGAAATCATTTTGAACTTCTCTCTGAACAGGAATTTGTACAATTCTCTGAGGTCTAGAATGGGTCTGTGCCCTCCTGTTTTCTTTGGAATAAGGAAATAGGGGGAGTAAAACCCTGTACCCCAATGGGGAATGGGCACCTCTTCTATTGCTCCTTGAGCAAGGAGCATTGTGACTTCTTGACCTAACCGGTCGTTGGTCTGAGAATTGAACTGTCTTACTATTGTAGGAGGGGGCATGCTGAGGAAATGAAGCTTGTACCCCCCTCGTACAATAGACAGAGTCCAATTTTCTGCTGTTATCTGACACCATCTGGGGGCAAAATGACATAACCTTCCTGGGATGGTGTAGGGTTCTGGGCCGTTCAGAGCCAGGAAGACAAAGTTCTCTAGATAGGAGTCAAAGCCCCTGTGGAGGCCGTCTGCTGAGCCGGTTGAGGCTTAGCTGCTTTTGGCTTCCTTTGTTGCCTAGGTTGTTGTTGTTGTCCCTTTTGGGCAGACTGACCTGAACGATGTCCCTGCTAGGTATAGGAGGAAAAAAACTACTTCTTCTTACTGAAGAATGGTTTCTTAGAGGACCTTTTCCTCGCAGGATCAGCTGTAGATCTAGACAATCTATCCAAAGTGTTATTGTCAGCATCTATCTCATTAGCTTTTTCCTGCCAATTCTTGCCAAACAGATTCTCTCCTGTGAAGGTATATTCCCCAGTTTGTCCTGTACCCAGATTTCTAAGTCAGATGCCTGGAGCCAGGCAATTCTACGTGCACCTATGGCAATAGCAGAGGTTCTGCTTATGCATTCAAAGCAGTCAAAGGCTGCACGATTCACAAACTTGGAAACATCCTGAGCATGTTTAACAAGAGTAAGATAATCTTGCCTTTTATCATCAGGAAGGAGAGGGCTCATAAGCTCTAAGTCCTCTGTGACTTCCTTAAGGAACATTCCCATATACAAGATATAGGATCTGATCCTAGCAGAAAGCATGGAAGCCTGGAAGGATCGACGTCCAAAGGCATCAAGAGTCCTACACTCACATCCTGGAGGATTAGATGCATGCCTTTTTGCACTCTTCATCCGTCTCATGGCTGATTCCACCACCATGGAATGGTGTGGTAATCGAGTCTTCTGAAACCCAGGACAAGGAGGAACTTGATACATGGTGTCGAGTCTTCGAGAATGAGATGTGGTTAGAGGTGTTTCCCACATCCTTAACATAAGATCATGCAAGATCTCATGAATAGGTAAGGTAGCTGCCTCCTTGGGAGCTTTAGGGTATTGTAGGATTTCTAATTCCTTTGCCCTAGGCTCTTTTTCAGGAGCCACTGTGATGGAAAGTCCTCGGGCCACATCTCGGATAAAATCCTGAAAGGACATATCCTCTGGTGGAGACATCCTATGCTGAGGAGAAGAGGAATCATCGGGAAGAAGTACTCTGGTATCGGCAGAGCCTTCGGAGTCTTCAGACTCATCCGAGTATTCGAAGTATCTTCAATCCGGGTGATCGTGCAAGGCACGGTACCGGTACCGATCGAAGTCGACATCGGAGTGGTCCGGTACCGACTTGTCGATGCCGGATAGAGACGCATGACTCGGTCCCAGTAGAATACCTGCCAATGTCGATGCAGTCGGTGCCGGTACCGGTTGAATTGTCCGAAGCGGTTTCAGGGGCATCGAGGCCGTGAGAAGAGCCGCCAGACTGCATTCAATAGCCAAGAATCTCTGGTCTATCGACGCTGCTGATGCTTGGGTATCGGTGCCAGTTAAAGCGGCCAGAACCCCAGAGCATGGCACCAGTAGTTCTGCCAAGGTTGAAACCTCGAGAACATCCTGGAGCCCCGTTAGTGCTTTGGAAGCCGAAGCCTCTCGCCGGGGCAATTTTGCCAGTCAAAGTCCTTCAAGGGCAACGCCAAAGGCATCTCGATGTTTAGAAGGAGATCTACCCTTTGAGGACCAGCTAGATTTATGTTTAGTTACCTGAGATCCATGGGAGGAGGATGAAGCCCTGGAGGACGTCGATGCCACGGAGGCTGCATCGGAGGGAAAAAGGGTGCTGAGCTTAGCAGCTCAGTTTTGCCAGCCCCTTTTTGACAACATTCCACAGGCAACACACTCTGAAATAGAGTGGTCAGGACCTAAACATTTGAGGCACCACTCATGGGTGTCGGTGATGGAGATGGTACCGCCACACTTAGAACACTTTTGAAAACCCGAAGCGGGTTTTTCCATTTTGAGGGAAAAAGTTGGGCCTAGTGCCCAAAATGGTGCGTGGCACCCGAGAAGAAAATTACTGGAGAAAGACTCCAGAAACAAAGTTTTTTTGTTTTTTAGAAAATAGAAAAGAAGAACCGGCGGTAGCACGCAGGCGGTGTGGGATGCTCCCAAAAGCTTTCCTATTGGATGCTGGGGAGCGTTCCCGTGCAGGCTCCGTCGGTACCGACAATACCCATATGTGAAGACTACATTCCTGCTTGTTCCTGGAGATAACTTTATCCCTGCCAGGGTGCCTGAGGCCTAGATGCTGCCTAAGCAGCATCAGGGTAAAAATTAAAAAAAACTACAAACGTCCAAAAACCTAATTAAGGAATAAGGACAGAGAAAAATTCACATGGCAGCGACAGGAGGAAAAAACTAAAAAAAAAAAAATCTCAGTGAAGCAAAAATCAGAGAGCAAGGAAGAAAACAGCCTTCCCTGCAGGACATGCAATGCCAGCTCCATGAACCGTGGGACTGTAGCACGGGTTCCAAAAGCTTCTAGAAGAAGCTATAACTGATTTCCCCGCAGGACTACATGCCACCTATATGTAAAGGAATGATCCTGCTTGCCCATGTAAAAAAAGCTTTATAAAATTAGCCCTCAAAGGGGCAATTTTTAAACTGTCTGCAAAAACAATAACATTTTCAGTTACTGTTTACCCATGAATTTCACACCAATTTAAAAGTACTTTCATTATAAACTTGCTGTGTGTCCCCAGTCTCACAAGAACCTTCTGCAGTTCTTCCCAATCCTCTACCATTTTAACAAGTTTGAATAATTTTATGTAATCTTCTTATCACCTCACTCATTGCTCCTTTCTCTAGATCAGTATTCTCAACCTAGTTCTCTGTGACCTCCAGGCCAGTAAGGTTTTCCAGAATATCCATAATGAATATGCATGAGATAGATCTGCATGCACTACTTCCACTGTATGCAGATCTATCTCATGCATATTCATTGTGGATATCCTGAAATCCTGTTTTCTGAAATCAAAATGAACCACATCAATCAACTGGCTCATCCTTATCCATGTTTGTTTACACGTTCCAAAAAAAATCTAATAAGAGGAGGCAGTGCTGTTATTGGGCTGGATGACAGCTTGAGCTCTTAGATTAGCCCCTGATTTTGCAAAAATCAGCATACATCGGGTGATCTGGTCCTGCTCCCTGCATGGCAGTCTTGGCATTTGACAAAAGCAGCGAACGGCTACTAGGAAAAAGGTTGCTGACCTTAAAGAGTACACATATCAAGGGAGTAAATGTGGGAGCCGCGAGAACATACTAATAGCAGATGTGGGGACATGAGTGGGTCCAGCTGAAGTGGAGGAGGAGAGTGAACAGTTTCCAAACTGTGTGAATTAAGGCAAGAGAGTAAAGGTTGGCTTACAGAACTCCAGAGGGAGTTTAAGGAGCCGAGAGGAGAAATAGTTGACTTATGCTCAGATACAGACTGACCTGCAGGAAACTTGGTCAAAGAGTAGATGGTTGTGACGGAATGCACTGTGCTAATCCCAGGCTCACCAAGTAAAAAAAGAAATATTTCCTCGGTTCTTTGGCTCCAATTCTTTAAATTCAATTGCAAATAGATTAAGGAATCAAATAAAACAAAACACACAGAATTATATCAGTAACAGTACTAGTTAAGCTTAAGCAGAAGAATTCAGGCCTGTAAACTTGAACAGTTTTACCAAAATTCCTACTCCAGCTAGGTCATAGTACTTCTATCATTAGGAAAAATCTGCTACATGGTACAAATTTGGCTTATCACTCTATGTCATGCTTTGCACTAAGTTTTATGTTTATCTACATATTACAAGCCAAGCTAAACATTACGAGCCCGATCCCAGATGGGGCCTGTCCGCCTGTTTGAACAGCCCTGAACAGGACAGGCCCATCAGCACCCAATTGTGCACCATGGGAGCAAGACGTTCCCACAGGTGCAGGATCAGGCACTGAGAGATGGCCAGGCATGCCCCTGCATTGCCGTGGGGACATCCTCCCCGCAGCACATCCAGCCCGCTGCTGTGGAGACCCCAGTTTCCCCGCTGCCTGACCCCAGAAGGGGCAACCAGGGCCCAGATCAGGTGGCGGGGAGTCACCTGGCTTGCCACTGTCGCTGCTGGGGGGCTGGCCAGCTGATCCAGAGGGGTGGCCAGCACTTATTCCACCTCTGAGGTGGAATAAGCTGACCATCCCCCTGGGGCTCTCTGGACGTACAGGGCCGTGACTTGAATCGGCCCTATACATCTGGGTGCTGGTCCCGCCCATGCTCCATCCACTCTTCACCTCCGTGCTGCCCCATCCCCTGTGGTGCTGTGCGTGCAGGGGGGGGGGGGGCAGAAGGCGGCATATGGTGCAGGCAGCTAGCAGGACTGGACATTCCACTGGGACGTACAGCCCCGCTATCTGCCTTACAGAAACAGGTCCTACATGTTTTAGGTCACGCTACTTCTGCAAAATATGACCTTGGCTTCTTTACACATCTCTCTCTCCAGGCTGCTAGTGAATTCCAAGCTGTTCAGGCTGTTCTCATTTTCTATATTAATTTTTTCAGAGGGCCCTGGTACCCTCTTCAAGTCCCTGTCAACAATCTTCCCTCTGATTCTGGGCAGAATCACTATAAATGAATGGTAGCTCAAACAAGTCCAGCTCCAAAATAAATCTTTTGCCACAGTGGGGAACGCCTTTCACTTCATTTTGCTCAGAGTCCTAGGCACATCCGGTCCATAGGTGACTTCATTCTTGCTGGTTGGAGAAAGTCTTTATAAGTCTTTATACAATATAGAAAAAGGATTACAATCATCCTGTAAATTAACCAGAGCTATAGGACACTATTTGCCCTTGCTAAGTCTCAGTAAGAATGTGTACAGAGAGTAAGGCTTTACCAATTATTCTTGAAAGCACTATTTGCTGGCAGTGGACAACTGCTCTTCATAGATCTTTCAGTAGTTTAGAGATTTTCACTCAAATTCACATCATGACACCGTCACAACTCCAAATTCTTCAGCAGCATCTTCTCACTATGGGCTGGGCTATGCACATCTTGGACAGAGTTTCAGCGACTATCCACCCAGGCTTCATGTCTGCAAATTTGGCTTTCAGTAGCATTGCAGACTTCATTTTATTCACAGCAGTCACTGTCTTCGGCCCATAGGATTTAATATAAATTTATATAAATAAATATAGGAAGGTGTGAGAGGGAGGTGCTGGAAGCCAAATTTAAGCTTTTAGATAAAAAGTTGAAATTCAGTATCTCCAGAGTAGCATTTTCAGACATACCCCCCCCCCCCCCCGGTTCTACATGCAGGACCCCAGAGGTAGGCAGCTCTCTGCAGTCTTAATGCTGAATGAGACAATAGTGCAGAGAAGAGGGATTTAGACTTATTAGGAAACGGACAACATTTTAGAGAAGGGGAAGCATATTCTGAAAGAGCGGGCTTTATCTTAACCAGGGTGGAACCATACTGCTGGTGCTAACATTTAAAAAGGAGAGAGAGGGGAACTTTGAAACTAGATCTTAGGGGGAAGGCAGACAATCACCTTACTCTGAAGCATACACTTTTAAGTATGTTCAATTAATACTAGCAAAATGCTGACCTTAGAATATGTTATTTAGCTCATGCCTTTCTAGTAGTAGCTCAAGGTGAGTTACAGTCAGGTTCAATAAGTATTTCCATGTCGCTGGGGGATTTATGATCTAAGTTTGGAGCTGAGGCAATGGGAGGTTAAGTGGCTTGCTCAAGGCCAAATGGAGTGCCAGTGAGATTTGAATCCTGGTCTGTTTGGTCACCAGCCTTCCTGCTCTAATCACTAGTCTACTCCTCCATTCTCTGACAGAGTTGCAGTAAAGTCTGTAGTAGCTCAAGCACATTTAAATAATGAAAAGACAGAGTTAAATGATTCTAAATTAGCATCATCAGATGCTATGGAGGTTGGAATACAAATTAAAGATGGATTTTAAATTATTTGTATGTGAATGCCAGAGCACTTTAAATAAATAAATAACTAGATAGATAGTGAGATGGAGTATATGACGCTTGGGGGCCCTTTTACTAAAGGTTTTAACACACATTTAAGTGCCTACAGTCCTTTTATTTCTGTGGGCACCATAGCACTTAACCAGCATTATATATTGCATGCATACAATAATGCTGGTTAAGTGCTATGGTGCCCACAGAAATAAAAGGACTGTAGGCACTTAATGTGTGTTAAAACCTTTAGTAAAAGGGCCCCCAAGCGTCATATACTCCATCTCACTATCTATCTAGTTATTTATTTATTTAAAGTGCTCTGGCATTCACATACAAATAATTTAAAATCCATCTTTAATTTGTATTCCAACCTCCATAGCATCTGATGATGCTAATTTAGAATAATTTAACTCTGTCTTTTCATTATTTAAATGTGCTTGAGCTACTACAGACTTTACTGCAACTCTGTCAGAGAATGGAGGAGTAGACTAGTGATTAGAGCAGGAAGGCTGGTGACCAAACAGACCAGGATTCAAATCTCACTGGCACTCCATTTGGCCTTGAGCAAGCCACTTAACCTCCCATTGCCTCAGCTCCAAACTTAGATCATAAATCCCCCAGCGACATGGAAATACTTATTGAACCTGACTGTAACTCACCTTGAGCTACTACTAGAAAGGCATGAGCTAAATAACATATTCTAAGGTCAGCATTTTGCTAGTATTAATTGAACATACTTAAAAGTGTATGCTTCAGAGTAAGGTGATTGTCTGCCTTCCCCCTAAGATCTAGTTTCAAAGTTCCCCTCTCTCTCCTTTTTAAATGTTAGCACCAGCAGTATGGTTCCACCCTGGTTAAGATAAAGCCCGCTCTTTCAGAATATGCTTCCCCTTCTCTAAAATGTTGTCTGTTTCCTAATAAGTCTAAATCCCTCTTCTCTGCACTATTGTCTCATTCAGCATTAAGACTGCAGAGAGCTGCCTACCTCTGGGGTCTCGCATGTAGAACAGGGGGGGTATGTCTGAAAATGCTACTCTGGAGATACTGAATTTCAACTTTTTATCTAAAAGCTTAAATTTGGCTTCCAGCACCTCCCTCTCACACCTTCTTATATTTATTTATATAAATTTATATTGCGCTAATCTAAAATCATTCTTAGCAGATTACAAAATCACACAGAACAGCAATAAAAACACACTAATATAAACTGAAATTAAAACCACATAAAAATAACCCAATCATTTAAAAATAAAGCATTCATGAATAAGCCTGACTAAATAGAAAAGTCTTCAATTTCTTTCCAACATAGCTGTCAATATCATAAAGCCAACGGTAAATTATTCCACAATATGGTCCCAACAGTGAAAAATCCTATTAATAATTCTAACCTGAAGACCTAAGGGGGAACCATGCCATTAGCAAAGCTTGTTCCAGAGATTGCAGGCTATGCATTTATACTCTACTTCTTCCCTTATTAGGGTTCAAGGCAGTTTACAAGTTAAAATTTATAAATCTTATTCAGGTTGACTAATAAAGTAAGTTATCCTACCTATCCTATGCTATTCATCCTTTACAATCCTTTCCGAGTTGGCCGTGCTATACAGAACTTAACTAAATGCTAATGAAGGCAGAGATACTATCATAGTGTCACTTAATTAAGTTCAGCCTTTGACCTACTAACCATCAAAGCTTATTTATCCAACTAAAAACTCTAGGCTTCACAAGTATTATACTTGACTGTTTTTCATCCTTCCTAGTTAATCACTCTTATTTTGTGGTTTGGAATTCATTTCATTTCACCCAGAGTCCACTGGTTTGTGGAGTCACTACTTTGGTCAATCCCTTTTTAGGCCTTCAATTAACTACACTGCAAGACTGTGGAGTAGCCATCTTCACCTCTGCCGATGACATTCAAATTCTTTACAAGTGTGACCCAGCCTCTTCAGATCTCAATCCATTTACTACTACTAATCATTTGTAAAGTGCTACAAGACATATGCAGTGCTCTACCTATAGATGTAAGACACAGTTCCTGCTCATCAGAGCTTACAATCTAATCAAGACAAAAAACATAGCAAAACTGGGGACTAGAGTATGGTAAGATACACATAAGTAGTGGACAAGAGAGTGAGGAGCATCAGGATCCAAAAGCAGCTTCAAAGAAGTGGGTTTTTAGCCTGGATTTGAAAAGGGCTACAGAAGGAACCCGATGCACTGACCCAGGTAGTTTGTTCCTGGCATATGGAGCAGCAAGATGGAATGAACGAAGTCTGGAGTTGGCAGTGGCAGAGAAGGGCACAGATAAAACCGATCTGCCAGAGGAGCAGAGTCTCCAGTTCCCAAGGAAGGGTATAGAGTGAGATAGAAGAGGAAAGGTAGTGAGGAGCCACAGAATGAATGCACTTGTAGGTCAGTAGGAGAAGTTTGAATTGGATGTAGAAACTGATAGGGAAGTCAGTGAAGTGACTTGAGAAGAGGGGTTACATGAGCACAGCGACACTGGTGGAAGATAAGCCGTGCAGTTGAGTTTTGAACAGATTGAAGGGGAGAGAGACTATTCAGAGGGAGATCAGCAAGGAGCTCATTACAAAGCGGGAGGTGACTAGTGAGTGGATAAGGATCTTAGTGTGAGTTGAAAAGAATGAACACATTTTGCTGGTATTATAGAGAAAGAAGTAGCAGATTTTAGCTGACTGTTGAACGTGCACAGAGAAAGAGAGTAGAGTCCAAGATGATTCCAAGGTTGCAAGCTAAGGAAACAGGGAGGAATGTAGTGTCATCCATAGAAAATAGAAAAGGGAGGAAGACATTTAACTATTATCTTGATATTGCTACAGATTAAATAGATGCCCATAAGCTCAAACCCAATATGGATAAAACTGTTGCCTTGAACTGAAGCCCTTAATTCTTAACAACCCTATATATATGCAGAATGAGGTAAAAGTGCTAGGAGTAATACTGGATTACCAGCTGACACAGGAGCAGCACATCTCTGTATTAGCTTGGTCCTCCTTTTTCCATGTTTGTAAAATTCATTCAATCAAATTCTTACCTGAGATTAAAGACCTTCAAGTGCCTGATTCATGCCTTAATCTTAAACCGAATGGATTACTGTAATTCATTGTTACTGGGCTACATGGCATACACATTAAAAAAAAAAAAAAAAAAAGAGTTCAGACTAATCAAAACACAGCTGTTGGGCTGCAAAATGGAATTAGCTATTTTACTCATGTCACGCCCCTATTAAATGAGCAACACCAGCTCCCAGTGGTTGTTTGAATGCATTTTAAAATCCTTCTTTTGACACAGAGTATTTCATACTAGACTGTCTCTTTATCTGAACTACTTACTTGTCCCCTGTTTCTCCAGCTATCCGACCAGGACCTCCGAACTGTCAGTTTACCTTCTCCATTACATATACAAAGCCATTTGGATCAGAGAATCTCCTTTTCCTATATAGCTCCTTTACTCTGGAAAGGACTTACCATGAACATTAGATGCAAGCCCAGTTATAGGAAATTTAAGAATGCACTGAAGATCTCTTTTTTTCCAAATTTACGATCCCCTGATTTAGCCTCCTTGAGAGAGTGGGATCACATATATAATGGATATGGCAAGTTATCGGATTTGTGATGTCATGTCTACCATTTTCCTTTAGTTTCTGAGTTAACTGAGGGAGGTTTTATTTAAAATGCATTTTAACTTATTCTTCTGTGCTTGGTCTATATGTGCTTTTATTCATGTTTTATTTTTATTTTCCCTTACTGTTAACATTCATGAGTTATCTAAACCACCTCGATATCTCCTGACCAGAGGGGGTATTTCGAGTGAAATAAACAAAACTATCCTATTTCACTCCCCACCCTTTCCTCTAATTACATCATCTGCAATTTCCTCATCAAGATGATGGCAATTATACTAACTCATCCCTTGCTAAAATAGCCAAGTTTTCAATTGTCTCCTAGACTGAAAGTAGTTCTATTCCAGTCATAAAGCGGTGTCAGAAATTACCATCGCCAGTGCTGATTGTGCAATTCAGCCCAGGCAGCCATCGGAGTAGTGCTGTTTTGTTAGAGTGCACATGCCGGTTAGCAGGCACAGTTCAAAGCACAACTGTGGAAGTCATTACTTGTGCTGTGCTGAGGAGCTGGTCAGCTGATTTCTGCCTAGAAGTTTGCTATGCTGTCTAACCACTGCGGCAACTAAAGTCGGCATCAAGACACTCTGAGGAGTTGGTTAGGAGTCAAGGTATGTCCTCCACAACAGGGCTGGTCAGGTCAGAAAGAGGAAAAATGGCAGCTTGGCCAAGAGTGGACCGTGTAGTGTCAGCACAGGGGCAGAGCAAGATCTGTTGCAATACCCACTAGATCTTTTGGTAGGCAGCTTCTATCAGGCAAGGGCACAGATCTGCTAAGAGCCTGAATCTGTACACTCCCGGGTGAGGGGCCTTAGTCTTCCCTGTGGTGGTGTTCTACTAAGGTGCGAACCAAGGTCACGGATTGATGGACAGACTGGACAAACGGTCAACAGATGAGATCACCACCCAGATGAGGATTGGCCCTTGTTGACCCATCTACCACAACAGTGGAGCAAGATCCCTCTTAATGAGAGTCCCCCTGCAGCTCTTGTCTATTGCTGGAGCATGCCGTGATTCAATGTTGGTAGTCAGCTGCCACATGAGAAGTCAGTAGATACAGCTTCCATAGATGTGAGGCTGGCAGGAGAGATCACAGGTGATAAAGGTGAGGTTCCTGCCAGGATGTCTCCCTGATCTGTGCAGTGGGCAAAGATCAGCAGACGAGCTGATTTTCTTTGTGAATTAAAATACTGAAAAAGGTAAAATTAAATTGTGGGAGCAAGATCTTCCGTCTATCTGGCCAGGTGGATAGAACAGACTGAGGTGGAGAGGGGTGTGCACTATGGTGGGAAGTGGCTGGCACATGCTCAGAAAGGCCTTTCTAGGCTTTAGGAGAGTTAATCCGTCGGATGACATCACCTATGAGTGGATGACTCATCCTGCTTGTCTGTGGAGAAAGCCAAGTTTTCCGTTTTCTCCCAGACCAAAATTAGTTCCATTCCAGTCAAAGTTTTTGGGAGAGCATTCCAGACCATAAAGCCTGCTCTCTTCAGTGTACAATTTCTAGTTTTTGCTATCCGACATTCTTTAACAATGCAAAGCTGAAGTAATATATCCTCTTGATACACTTACATACACAATTCTTTAGAGAGAGTGGATTACTATCCCAAATAATTCTATGGATCATTAACAGCAGCTTGTATTTTACCTTATACATAACAGGCAACTAATCTCATTGATGGGTCCCTCTAATAATTTATTGCTGTGGTGTTTTGAATCAGTTGTAACCTTGCAAAATAATTTTTTTGTAATCACCAAATAGGCCAAACTACAGTAATCTACCTGCAAGATCACAACTGCGGATCACTGTTCATAAATCCAAGTCATCCAAATATAATCTTATTTGTCTAACCAAACAATTTCCAAAATAATTTTTTTGTCTTTAGATTAATCTGTTCCTCCATTGTTGATCAATTTCCACACCCAATTTATTAAACTAAGCACTGCAGTCACATTTCCAAATTTAGGATTAATAGCTGGTTTCTGGAATTTCAGCTCTCTCGCACTTAAAACTTTAGATTTTTCCTGGATTCATTTTAGCCTATTTCTCATCCAAGTTTGAATATGATCAAAGCAATCTGTAATTATTTGGTATGCCTGCTCTAAAGAGTGCTTAATTAGGATCACCATCTACATAAATGAAATACGCAAGCCCTATCATAGCAAGAAGGAATCCCAAAGATCTCATGGATATAATAAACAAAATGGGTGATAATGAAGATCCCTATAGGACATCACATTACCCTCCATGATGCAGTCATCGTAGATCCTATTTAGATGATGCATGAGGTCTGCAGCCTTCAGATGTGGCAGCAATTTACCAAGTGATTCTCACAGCCACCAGCCACCCTGCTATCTATCAGGTCAATGCAGAAAGCTGGCACTGAAGTCGTGTGCTACTAGCCATGCGCAAAATTTTGTAGCAGGCGAGTACCGCAAACGTTTTGCGCCAATATGCAGCAAGGAAAGGATATGCAAATAAGGTATGCGTCCTTAGTGTAAAATGGGGAGGAAAGGGGTGACGGATGCACAGACGATAGATATGCTACCATCGGCACTGCAAGCACGTGCACAGATTTCATGCACTAACAGCAGTACAGTGATATGACATCACGTGGCGCATTCCTCATGTCTCTGTTGCTCGGGTCTCTGTTGTTTTCCCCATTTCTTTCGTTTGCAGCTCTAGCCTATGCAAGGAGCAAAGCCACTAAAGGGTGAGAAGCAAAAGACATTTCTTCCTACATGCCAAACCTTTCCCCTATACACACCAACAATCCATGCCAAAGATTTTCATGCTGAAAGAATGACTGTTCAGCAGTACACATGCTAAAACTGTCTTTTCTTACA
Organism: Ichthyophis bannanicus; assembly: GCA_033557465.1. Lineage (NCBI taxonomy): Eukaryota > Metazoa > Chordata > Amphibia > Gymnophiona > Ichthyophiidae > Ichthyophis > Ichthyophis bannanicus. Next base: position 134,263,626 of record CM066037.1, read on the forward strand.
TGCGCAAGAATTTTTTGGCACCTCCTACGAGACATATGAACTGCGGAGCGCAAATCTCAGTGGCGCTGTCTGATCCTCTATGTGTTTCTCTGCATCAGGCAATGATTTCATTAGCACCTCATTCGGGTATCATTTAAATACACATGGCGCTGTTGTGTGCGCACCTCTTTCTGCGCAGACAATGCAAGCACCAATCTTTTCTCTGCATCACTCTCTGGTGGCAGTTGTGCATATATGTTGCAATACCTGCGCGCAAAGGGCACACTAGCATTTCTGCATTCACCTGTATATTCTTAATGATCAAACTGCCAACCACAAATGGCCATCCTAACCTTTCCTTCTTAGGCATATGTCCCCAGAGACGCATCCTTGGTGCAAGAATGCACCTGGAGATGCACAGATTTTGCAACAATGCAAGAATGTATAGCTGCACTGGGGAAGAGCAATTTTCAGACAGCCAATTTACACATGTAAGCCAATATTTATCTGTGTAAATGGCTTTGAAATTTGATTTCTCAGAAAAGAACTATATTGGATCTCAAAGAATGTAGCAGAGTAGTTACCTTCCATCTTACCTGAGAGTAATGAAGCAAGATATGCACTGGATTCAATGAGTGTCCGATCCAAATCCCCTGGTGAACCTGAATGATATTAATTTTGAGATTAATCATTCTCTTTATTAAACGTTTCCAATACTTAAGAACATAAGTGCCATACTGAATCAGACCAAAGGTCCATCAAGCTAAATTCAATCCAGGGCTAGTGCACCTTAGGTGAGTCCTCCATCCTGCTCCCTCCCATACTGCATAAACCAGAAGTCTGTGTCAGATGGGGGGCGGAAGCAGCTGGCCATAGAAGGTAGGAACTATGATGCAGCGCTGGAGAGTTTAGTTAGAGCTGCATCGTAGTTGCAATGCCATTGCCCCCAGAAAGGAGCGGCAGCAGGACATCCCTGGAACATTGGCGCTCTAGGTGACTGACTAGTTCACCTAAACGTAGCACCGGCCCTAAGTCGATCTAGGTCAAAAGTATCCCATGGAGTAAATACTTTTACATCTTTAACACTTCAGCATGAAGCATCCCTTTTCTCATTCCTCTTCTTTGAAACTCTATCACAACCCATACTCCTTTATTAAGTGGTTACCTGAGAGTTAACAAATGTATAAAATCAAGGTTCTTTGACATTAAATGAGTTTACTGTATAACAGTCACCATAAGCAACAAGAGTCCTAATTCAGCAATCACCTTAATTCATGAATTAGATCTCTTTGTTCTTTGTAGACACAAAAAAACAAGCTTGAAACTCGCCTTTAGAATGAGGATAACTGGAAAACTAACACTAAGAGGACTAAAAGGGGAGCTGGATCTCTTACTGTTGCTCCCTTTTGCTGACTTTGGAAGGTTATAGTAACAGCACCTTGGATTGTACGATGTTTCAAATAACATTCAGTATTAAAGAACTGACCTTGCCTTGACAACCAAGAAAAATATAACTCGGGAAGGGAAAGTAAATATACAATAGGAAAATATGCTTTTATAAAAGGACTCAGGTTTCGTATTGTGGTTTTAAATAAACATACTTCAAAACTGACCAGGTCTTAAAAACATCATTGAAAATCAAACCACTGCTGTGCAATGTGGCTACAAAGCAAGCTAAAAACATCCAAACCAACGTTTGTACCTTAGACCCTTTTCCTAGTGGCATAAAAGGACTGGGTGTTTTTGTCTACCAGACCAGTTTCAAGTAAGCATACCATGGGTTCCAAGTGAAAAGGAAATCCAACCGTGCCATTACAAAAATGTTTACCGTCTACTCTAATTATACCCATTCTCCTTTGCTATATTTCAGTATCCCATTCTTGTGTTTTAGCACTATTGTGATCTGTATTTGATGGAGTGCCTAGTAAAGAAAGCATTTTTACAGCTTAAAAACTACTATAACCCTTCTAATGGTTAAGAACACTGGATTGGGAACCCAGAGACCAGGGTTCAATTCCCACGATCACTCCTTGTGGCCTTGGACAAGTCACTTAACCCTCCATTGTCTCAGAAAAATCCAAGTTATCACTGTCCCTGTTTAATGTACATTACCAAGTTTAAGTTTCAATGTAAACCGCTTTGATTGAAATGATAAAGCGGTATATAAAACCTGTTAAATAAATAAACTTTTCATGGGGATATATGACAATTGATAAGTCACGTATGTTTATGAAATGGATTTAGCGCGCGCCTTTTCTGAGAAGTTCTAGGCAAGTTACATTCAGATGCATTAGGTATTTTCCTATCCCCAAAGGGCATACACTAAGATTCGACACGAGGCAATGGAAGATTATATGACTTGCCCAAGATCGCAAGAAGCAGCAGTGGGATTCTCCTTCTTCCTCTCTCCCGTTATATAAATATATATATATTATACACACACACACACTTTAGGGGTAATTTTATAAGAAACTGCATTAAGATACACACCATCAATGTGCGCAAATCACCTATTTTAAGCTATTTATGCATGTGAATGGGCCTTTATGTGCATATTTTAGCCATTTTGCTACTTTTTAAGGATGCGTGTCAAGCCGATGGTGCATATTTTCACTGTGGCCATGCACATGGATGGAGTTAGGAAAAGCACAAATTTATACACCTAAATTTAAAATACTATAATTTACATACATTCTTGAAATATCTAGGTCGGAGCATTCACATCAGGCCTTGGGTTGGTGTTGTGATCACGCCTAGATTTGCTGCACGCGCTCCGCCACGTATGCTCTTATTTTACAAAGTCAACGTGGCGCCAATGTGCAGAAAAACTCACATTTACTAGGTGCAACTTTATAAAATTACCCTCCACATCTCTTTATATATACAGAGAGAGTAATATACCCCCGATTCTAATGCTGAATAAACTCAATGGCAAAATTAACCAAAAATCCATATAGCAGCACAACAGCAATACCACCATGTCAGGGCCTGAGAATCTATTTATTCAAATTTGATTTACTGCTTTTTTAAAAACCTCAAAACAATTTATGATAAAATCTTCTAAATTATCCTTCTCATAGATATCAATGCTATATAGATGTTTCTGCCTTAATCTTAATTTGCAACTAGAAATGTTTGCTCTTGCTATTACAACTCTACCTAAGCAGCATTTCACTGGCTGCAAATTGAACATGGTGGATCATCATTTCCTGCGCATATAATATCATTATACTGCTACACACTCTTTACGGAAGAGCAATCACATTTTATATGAAAATACTATATTGCCCATGTCTTTGGGAGCATATGTTCAATCGTGAACTTTTGGTTAACCTCTGACCGCTGGTAGCCCTATCAGAGAGCAAAGAGATCAAGAAGTGGGTCTCTTTGATTGGACCCAGCAGGGGGGCAGAAAGCTATCTAAAGAAGATCAAAAACATTCCTTGATCACATAAGCCTTAAAGCATGAAGAACACATTTTTAAATAGCAGCGTTTTTCTTTGCACAGCCAAATGTATAGCACGAAATAGTTGGGCTATGCACCCAAGTGTCAACATTTCAGCACAGTAAATGTTTTGGTCACCTACAATGAAAAGATGTTTTTAAATTGATTCTTCAAATAGACTACAAGGGTCTCAACAGATCAATTGAAGCTGCTATCCATTGCCTCGGAAGAAAGGCCTGGCAATCTACTTCCGGTGACACTGCCAAGAAAACCCAGGAGCTTCTGGGTCGCCAGGGGTCAGGACTGACTTGAAGGCACACATTGCATTGCATACTTGCTTTATATATTCATTCATTTAAAGACAATGGGATCAATTTTCAAATGTTTGAATATTTAAATGCCTCAGCAGTCAGCCACAGCATTTAAATATCCACTGGAGATTCAGTGGCACTTTCCAGATAGCAATTTAGGAAAGCATTTTCTGCGTCACAAGCTATCCAAATAACAGGAGTTGAAGATCACCACAATTCGGATAAATGCCGCACCTATCCGGACAGTGGCCACTCCATCCTCACAACGTCCATGGACCACCCCTGCACTAACTAGATAGTGCCGCAGTGGTCTGTGGAGATAATGCTGCTGAATATCTCTCCTTGTGCACTTATCAGGATATCCACAGAGGTTACCCGGATAAGGCTTTTGAAAATCAACCGCAATGGGTTTTATAGAAGATAGATTTCTTTTATAGGCATAAATCAGAAAAATATTCTTCCTGAACAAAGTCCAACATTCTCTTACAATCCTAACATGTTTTTCCCAAGTGAAACTGAGCAACAGATTAAGCTTGAGAAATCAGGACAGGAGACATTTATTAATACATTCTGCTAGTCATCCAGTGGCTTCAGAACCTGGACTCTTTTCTAATCTATGACAACCACCACCAAACTGTATTTCATTTACACAAATAGTAAGGCTGAAAAATTATCAGTTGATCAGAAAGACAATTAAGTAGTTTCTTCCCCAAACACAGACTACGTCTCCAGAAACATTACCATAAAACCAGGGGCATCAAAAAATCAAACATACATCAAATCAAGCCCATTAAGAATTGTTTTTTCTTGTTTATCATACTCTTGTTAATGGGCTTAATTTTGTGCATGTTTGATCCAGAAACATTACAAATGATTTTTCAATGGGAAATCCCAAGTGCTAATTAAGCCAATCAATGGTTATGGTTCCCTATAGCCTCAGATCCTCCAACAGCGAGTCAATCAATAGTTACATGCTGAGAGCGGTTGTAAGGGTAGTGCCACTCCTCGGTGGACAGTCTTTGTTGTAACGTGTGCAAGAAGTGGTGCTACCAATCCTTCTGGAGAGTGTTACTTCAAATCCTAAAGCTCAACACACTTTCGCCCCTGTGTGGATCCAGCAGCACAGGCAACAGTGTGAATTTCCAGGTGGACTAATATGATGAGCAGTTCCTGGAGTTGCAGGACCTCAACAGGACAGTGTCGCTGAGAGTAGAGCGATAGCCCTGGTTGATTTAGAAGCCCTCCTGGGGTGAATTTCAAAATACAAGTGCAGCAAGGATGTTCTGGCCTTCAAACAAGGGAATAAGCAAGTGGACTCTGACAATCTAAGTACTCTCCTCAAGATTTTGTGTGAATTACTTGTGATATTTCATTTCGAAGAAAACTCTTTCAAGAACTTCCTGTGATGAATCTTATTGTTGGCCTAGAAAACTCTCTCCCTCAAAATACAAAACAGTATACTATCAGTTGTAGAACTCTGGTCAGTTTTCGATCTGTGGAAAACAAGATTAGGCTTGTGAAACAATGAGTGGATTTTCCTGAAATGTGCATTAAAAAAAGAAACAGTGACTGAGTTCATCCTAGTATAATACAAACTTACATGCTAAGTTACCTCAGGACGGAAGGTTGGGGGTTCAAATCCCACTAGAGGACAGCAACCTTGGGCCGGAAGGACTGGGGTTTCTAGTCCCACAGGTGCTCCTTGTGGTCTTGGGCAAGCCACTTAACCCTCCATTGCCCATATTCCCTATAAGCATTAGTGTATGTGACTCATATCCCCTTGTGTTAAAATATATACCCCAATTGTGTTGTGACCACTTTGATTGAAGGATAAGGTGGCATACAAAACTGTCTAAATAAATAAGATTGGAATATTAAAAAAATGTGATTAGATGCAAGACTTTACACTTTAACAATTTTTCCAGATTATCACTGTGGCACCCATATTAATTACACTTTTGAAGGTGTATGTTGGAAGCACTAAGGATTCCAGAGCAGTCCTATCCTTTTTCACGCAACATGTAATCGAATCTGGAATTCACTGCTGGAAATATAGTAAAAGCTGTTAAAGTAGCTGGGTTTAAAAGAGGTTTGGACAAGTTCCTGGAGGAAAAAGTCCATAAACCATTATTAAGGAGGACCAGGAAAATCCACTGCTTATACCAGGATAAGTAACATGGAATCTGTGTACCTTTTTGGGATTTTGACAGGTACCTGTGACCTAGATTGGCCGCAGTTGGAAACAGGATACTGGACTCGATGGATCAGTGTTCGATATTTAGAGCAAGGTTCTGCAACCTTTCTGAACAGAAGAGCCATTTCATGGGCTTTTTTTCAAATATTTGAATCACAACCTTGTTATCAATTGAGACATTCATTAGGACATTCCCCCCAGCAATCTCTCTTCCTCAATTCTCTTCCATCCCCCATCAAATTTTTTTTTTATTTTTTTATTTTTTAAGTCCAAGCCCAGCAGTCATTGTTTCAGTCCCCCAATGCTCTCCCATTCCAGCAGCCTCTCTTACTCCCCTCATCCCCTTTGGGAGATAAGTAGGGGTACGTTTGTTTTTTGGGCGATTTGGTATTTTGCTGGTGTTTTCGTTTTATTATGTAGAATTGTGTATTTTGTTGATCGTATAGTTAATGTATCATATTTTTATATTTGTTCAATGCATCACCACAAATTCCTCATTTTTCCTTCCTGAACGTGGAAATATCAGTTGTGTACTAGTATAATTTTCCTAAAAATGCGAGGCCAGATATTCAGCCTGTAGCGCTGAATGCTTTTAAAGCACCAGGCTGCCATGGGGAAAAGCGAAACCGGATATTCAACATCAGAATCTGGACATCCTCAGGTGCTGAATATCCCGTCTCAGCACTGACCGGTGTGGTTATCCAGACAGCGGCGATATTCAGCCACTCTCTGGATAGCCAAACCACATAAAGTCAGGACAGCTATTCTCTGCTGATCTAACTTTATGCGGCCACTTATCCAGTGGGCGGACTGAACACCGCCGCTAGCTGGATAAATTCTGGGACTATCCTCACCCCACCTAGCGCTCCCCAGACCGTGCCAGAGTGGCAGTGTTCAGTTAGTGCCTTTGAATATCCCTCTCAGTGGTGTTTATCCCATTAGCAAGTTCCCTTTTGAATATATCGGCCCCATGATTCTTGCCCCTTAAAGCTTGTGTGACGTTCAATAAGAGCAAGCCTTCCTTTATCCTTTTCCCCATTCTTTTTCTCTCTACTCATTTTTTCCAAACAAGTAGCAAAACAAAAGAAATAAATACAAATAAAATGAATAATTAAAGAAAATCTTGCTGAACTGAACAAGAAGTCTATTCTTAAAACCATAGCAACCACAAACAAAATAATCAGGCTTGATTTGTATTTTATTTTAACTGAACACAGAATACCCTGAGTTAAGGTTGCATCTTCAGAAAAAGCTGCACAAACCTGAGACTATTGGCCCAGTGTAATCATGGCATTCAATAACACCACAGCACAACACAATGTGAGTTATGTATCACAGGTCGCATTTTATGCACCTTTAACTGTCTGAAAATCCACATAGGTGGAGTCGGTCATTCTACCAGTTTAAGCCCCATTTTCACTCAATTAAATTCCTACTAAGCCTTTGAAAATATATACTATAAACTATCAAAGCAAACCATTTTACATGTGAAACTTGATTTTTTGGAACTTCTATACATTTTTATAAAAATGTATAACTTTTCACATCAGTTTTCATTATGTTTGCATATTTTTCCAACTGAAAAAAATCACAACTACGTATGACAAGCAAGAATATGACCCATCACTGAATAACTCTTATGTTAAAGATTTTGAATACGCTATCTTAGAGTAACAATGTCTCAACTGATGAATATCAGCCAGTGTTTCAACTGATAAATATCAGCCTTGTAAAACACGTTACAAATTAGACCCTCTTGTCAATATTTATAAAATTATAAAGATGTGATTATAAATATATTCTGCCCTCATTAACAATGTTCCTTAAAATATTTTATGACCTACGTTTAAAAATCTGAGAAAAAAAGCAGCAATGAACATCTTTCCTAAAAGAGAATGCTAACATCTGCAGCCTTTCCACTATGAATGCTGACACCAGGAACTAAGTGGAGTCAGCAGGGAAGAGTAGATATTTACTTGAGAGACCTTTAAGGAAAGCTAGTGCCGCAGAATTTGTGTTGGTGTCTCTTTAAAGAGCACTTTACATCTGATCAGTAATGAACCAATGACTCAGTAAACTATGGGGGGAATTTTATAACAGGACATATAAGCTCTTATTTTTAGCTTATTTTATATGTCTGTCTTTATAAAATACTAGCATAAATCTGGTAAAAATTCTAGCTCTTTACGTCATTTATGCCTGCATAGGAGCAGGTGTGAATGCTAGCATTTAAAGTGCGCACAAGTTTTATAAAATATGCATGTACATCATGACTCTGCACAGACTCTTCCCCTAAACATGCCTAAAGTCGCACACACACCTAATAGCACCATATGCATGAACTTCTAGTTTAAGGTAATTTTGTAAGAGGCATTTTACGCACCATGCTGGCATATATGCATAAAAAATCCTTTATAAAATTAACTCCTATATGTGAACACACACTATTTGAAGACATTTAGGAACAATCTTGAAAGCGTGCAGGTCCATGAGAAGCCTGCAAGCAGATTTTAAAAGGAGAATTTCCCGTGCTCCTTCCCTTTGGAAATTTGGGTCAATGGGGACTGCAAGCATGGAAATACCCATGAGCTTTGCACCTGCCTTAGAACAAATGTATAGTATGTGCAAACCTTGCCCCCAATTCCTGCAAGAAGTTATGTGCACACAACGTGCAGGTTCTCTTGGTGCGCAGCCCACAATAAACACTATTTCACCCAAAGACATATTTTTATGAAATCACAAAAGTAAATGGAGAATGATATAAGTGAGTCCAAAAAACATAGAAAGATAAAAAGCAAAAGACATTTGTTCTAGAACGCCAAAATTTCACTTATATACTAAAAGATACATGCAGAAAATGTTTACATTGAAGGTAATTGTTTACCAGTACAAAACCCTGAAACTGTCTTCCCCTACATCAGGGGTTCTCAACCCTGTCCTCGGGATAACCACAATGAATATGCACGGGAGAGATTTGCATATAATGGGGGCAGTGTATGCAAATCTCTCTCATACATTCATTGTGGTTACCTGAAAACCCGACTGGCTAGGTGGGTGCCGAGGACAGGGTTGAGAACCCCTGCCATACATGCACAAGATGCTTAAGTCACCTCAGACTAGGCACAGAGATATTGGCGCTCTTGCTGGTTATGCAATCCTCTACGTGTTTCTCTGGGCACATATCTTATTACCATCTCATTTTAATATGTACAGCTCATTTACATACAATTTAAATATGCTTGGCATTGCTGTGTGTGCATACTTTTACATCCTCCCAGCGAGTAAAGCACAGTTATTTACCTTTACCAGAGGTTCTCCATAGATAGGACAATAAATCAATACCACAAGTGAATGACCTCATCCAATATCACTGAGATAAATAAGCTATCCCAGAACTCAGAAAAAAGAAGAATAGTTTTCTGAGCAGGCAAATGCATTCCTGAACTGCTGTGGTCTCCAGAAATACCTCTGTCCTGTATGTAACTTGCTTCAATTGTTTGAGTAAGACGGGAGTGACTATTCTGTCATTTATGAAGAATCTGAGTTACAAGTAAGCAAATGCACTTTCTTTGTTAACAAAAGAAAGTAAGGTTTGTGACATGGCACTAATATTTCATTATCTACTGAAAACTGCCACAATCCATGATTATTATTTTAAGTTGGAAAGAACAAATTTGAAGGACTACTTGAACAACGATACTGTCTGATCTTGAGTTCTGGTCCAAAAAGTAGTGTTTCATGAAGGTATCTATGGATGACTAAGCAGCTGTTCCACAAATGTCCAAAAGAGAACAAGTTTGTAAATGAGAAATCAAAGCTGCTTTTGCCCCCAGTTAATGAGCACCATCTTTACCTAATATGTGTATTTGGATCTGTTTATAAAAGAAAATAATAAATTCAGAAATCCAGTTGAAGAGAGCCCTTTTGGAGACTGCTGAACCCAATTTTATAATATCCAAAGACAAAAAACTGAGAATCCTTCATACTGTATGTTGGCACACCATGGGGTATGTATACTAAGCAGTCTTAAAGTGCGCCCGGCGATAGTGTGCAGGATGCCATAAAAGGAGTAGGCGTTTCGGTCTTAACGTAGCAAAATGGGATCATCGCGCGATAACGCGCGCTGCGCACATTATCGGGCGAAACGCCGCTAAGCATGTTAACGCACAATAACCTTAAGTAGGTGCGCAGACATGCAAATACAGAAGCAGAGGTGTAGCACAATGGTTAATACACTGACTGATGGTACAGGGGTCATGAGTTCAATCCCCCAGTGTGCCTAATGCATAAGGCTGGCTGAGGCATCACCCTTTACATTTAAGTAGCGATTTTTGAGGCATTTTACTTTTATTTTAATTAGTGCTGCCAGCAAACACACCCTCACAGTGGCGTAACCTAAGGTGCCGCATAAGGCACCCCATAACACACTCCATAGGGCACATTATAAAGTGCACTGTCCGCCAAGGCACCCTATAATGTTCCCTATAGGACACCTTATAAGGCACCTTATAGGGCGCACTATAAGGCGCATTACAGGGCGCACTATAAGGCGCATTACAGGGCGCCCTATAAGGTGCCTTATGGGATGCCTTATGAGGCACCTTAAGGTTACAGTACTCTGAGGGTGTTTTTGCTGGCAGCACTAATGTACATTAAAAATAGACAATGCCTCAGACAGCCCTATCAAATAACCCCACCATGGGTTTGAACCCATGACCTCTGGCTTCACAGGCAGTGAAGTAACCAGTGGGCTACAGCTCTATAGCTGCTAACAAACCCCTGGCTGGCTGCAGAAGGACTGCACGTCACCACACAAACTGTCTGCTGTGGTTACCAGGATAGGGTTAACCCACTCGTACCCATGATGCACTGCACATGCAAATCAGCAGTCGACAGATGGGCACAAGATTTTATTTTATTTATTTAGACAGTTTTGTATACCACCTTATCCTTCAATCAAAGTGGTCACAACACAATTGGGGGATACATTTAACACAAGGGGATATGAGACACATACACTAATACTTACAGGGAACATGGGCAATGGAGGGTTAAGTGGCTTGCCCAAGACCACAAGGAGCACCTGTGGGACTAGAAACCCCAGTCCTTCCGGCCCAAGATTGCTGTCCTCTAGTGGGATTTGAACCACCAACCTTCCGGCCTGAGGTACCTTGCTCCAACCACTAGGCCACTCCTCCCTAGATGGGGTATGCACCCCCACAGCACCTCGGCCTGGTAAGGGGAACTGACCGTGTGTGGTACCGGCACAGAGTAGCCACAGACCGTCACATTGTGTGGGTACTGTGCTCACCCTGAGGGTGAGGTGGGGCACACAGCACCTTCCATGGCTGAAATACGCCATGCTGCAGGTCCCCATCAGTGCTACTGTGTGTGACAGGTAGTTCCTGCAGACACACCTAGGTTACATCTGTGTCCTTTTGTATTTCTCAGTCATGTCTAGCCCTTATGGGCTATGATGCACCCAGAATAGTGCATATCCTGTGTTGGTGCCATGGTTACATGATGTAGGTGAAGGGGGTGTTTGGACCCATAGGCGGATTATGTACCACCACACAACCCACCCTCTGGGACTCAGGGTGGGAAATAGGATCGCCCACCAATAGATCCACATCTACCTCCCTGCAATGGTAGCAGTAGAGGGGACCATCAACCCCGGTCTTGCTGGGGAACAGACACCCTACAGGGCAGGCAATGCAGAGCTGTACACATCCATAAAGCAATAGCAGACAGACAGTAGGCCTAGAAATGCTCAGCTGCCCCCCACCACTATCTGACATTCTCCAGCAGCAAGCCTCCCGCCGCTGCACCCTGCAAGGTGTTCCAGCAAAACACATACTAGCTGCAGACAGTCTGCTAGCTAGTCCATAGTGCATGGTCCTGGAGGAGATGCATGTACCCAGAACTGGGATGTCAGCATACACACCAAGCAGATAAGTCAGTGATTGGGCCCCAAAAGGGACCCATAAATATCACATGAGAAAAATACTATATAGCACTATGGGGGAACCTAGCCATGCCGTGGTCACTGCTCAGTCAGGGTGAGAGTGACCTCCCAGCAGGACATGCTGTGGCCACGCTGTTCATGCAAGTGGTGGCCGGGCACTACAATGTCCGAGCCATTGCCCTATGCAGATGCAGCCAGGCCAGGCCACCCTATCCCCCTATCCAGGCTATTCCCACAGTACCTTGCTCCTCATTATGCACATTGGCAGGCCAATACTGGCAACAGTGCTAGCAGTGTGGGCTGTGGAGGGTGTTGGCAGCCACCACACACTGGATAGACAGACACACACTCCACACACCTATGCCAGCATTGTGCAACTATAGAGGTGTTTGGCAGCCCTGGCCACCACACCAGTCCTGGGCACAGTGCAGGCATGGCTATGGTACGCAATACTGTTGGGGTCACTCTGTCAGACACCAGACCTAAGGCACACTCCACAGACATCAGAAAGGTTGCTATGATGCAGCTCAATCAGCCAATTGTGCGTAACGTAGGAATTGCTATCTGCCAGTTATCATAGCAACCTTTTGATAGCTGTGTACAGTTTTCCCATGTTTAGGGTAGTATTGCTAAGGTATGCAAGTGCTAGTATGGGGAGATGCATGCAGGGCCCAACATCCTGCCTCTCCAGGAGGCTTGGGATAATGGAGCCTGTGGGTGCGGGTGTGTCTGCCCCTGTTGGCCACTGCTCTAGGGCAGAGGTTCCCAACTCCAGTCCTGGAGGGCCAAACACTGTTCGGGTTTTCATGCTGTCCCTAATGAATATGCATGAGATACATCTGCATACCATGGGGGTGGTGCATAGCAATGCAGAACAGCCACATTTATTAGAGGCAGCATGGAACCTGAATGGTGTTTGGCCCTCCAGGACTGCATTTGGGAGACTCTGCTCTAGGTAATGCGCATGTTTATGGTGTCTGTGCTCTGTAGGGTAAAATGTAGGTGTTTTGGGCATGTCTACATCATCTGCACTACAGATTCTGTCTGTATTAGCACGTTGTAGTAGTGGGTAAAATATGGGGGCTGGGTTGGCAGGAACCACAGCTGGGACTTGAACCTATGACCTTCTGCTCCTGAACACACTGGCTGTGTGCACTGCACCACCGTGTTGCCACAGAGACAGTGCATTCCCTGGGGATACCATGACTGTTCGTCAGATAGAGCCTGTCTGTTGCAGTGCATGGCACCCACCTACACAGGGCTAGGTCACGGTCTGCTCTGGGCAGCTACCACTGCCCTCTCCACCACCAGTACCCCTCTGCCACCCTGCTGACATGCCCGTCTGCTGGTAGTGCTGGTGGAGCACAGTCTCAGGCCATCCATCGTGCGGGTAGGCGGGTGCCTTCATAGATGTCCACGCTTCCCCCCAGCACCACCTGCCAATGTTCTGTGCCCTTGGGGGTACTGCAGTGCCAGGCTCCACAGTACCTGCTGGGTACTATCCACTGCGACACTGTGGGAAGCACACTCGTGCCCATGCTGGGCCCTCATCAGTTGCTGTCTGGCTGCTCTACTGTTCTAGCATTCCTATGGGCCACCTAGGCATCACCCTAGTCCGCACAGTGGCCCAGCTGCAGCACAGCATGTGCCATCTGCAGCCCTCTGTGTCCCCTTTCCCAGCATCTGTCTAGTTGCCCATTCCGACATGCCCGCCCTGCTGTTGTGGAATATGTGCACGCCATAGGAAACCTGTCCAATGGAGAGGGAAACCCTGATCAGCGCTATTTCACTGTGGGATCATTCACCTTGTATGGGGATGGAGCGTAGACCCTTCCAAAATTCATATACTTTTTTGGAGCTTTCTTGGGAGTGTTTTTCAACGTTTCCCATTAATATCACTATTGCCCAGCTTGGTTATGTTTTTTTTATATTTTGTTGGGGTCATTTTCAATGTTTATTTGCACTTTTGTTCCGTGCACATGTATCACACTTATCACTTTTTTGTAGGTTTCCCTGATTTTGCTGTACATTGCTGACAGAAATGGTTTCTCTTCCCTTTAAATCAGCTCTAACGCCGGGGTTTCACTGGCATTAGTTCTCAGCCTCGGATTTCACAGCGTTAGTGTGCAGAGTGCCTCTCCCCTCCCACTCTCCGCCCATTGACTCCCTTCTCTCCGCCCCTGGGGAGCCTTCCTCCGCCCTCCGGGAGCCTTTCCCCGCCTTCAGCGCTCGTTTGTGCCGCTGCACGCGTTATCGCGCAATAAGGTACCTGTGCGCCTGAAAAGGTACCTTATCGTGCGATAACGTCACAGAGTGCACATTAAGACGGTTTAGTAAACATACCCCCATGTGGAGTTAAGTGTGTATTAACCCTTTCCACGCTGAGCCCAAATCTCTCGGGATCCAAAATTCTGACTAAATATTCCTATCAAATGGTATATAATACATGACCATAGCAGAAGGAAAATCACTATTAGAACATATTGAATAAGACGGGTACAATTTTCCTGAAATATGCAAAAATTAACCCGGCTGCAGAAGATTAAATTAGACTTACCTGCTAATTGTAGTTCCTGGAGGAACTCCAGTCTGGTCCCGGCATCTCTGGAGTTGTCAACCTCCTCCAGCAGCTTTGGAGACTGAGAAACCTCACTCCTGTGATGTCATCGGTATATAAGACCTGGCACCTCCTCCTTACACCAGTTTACCTATTGACAAAGCAGACTCACCGGAGCAACCAAAATAACTGCCGCACTGAACTGCAAAGGCCTGTCGGCCCAACTATTAACAAGAAAGTTAAGAAGAAAGTTACCCGCTAATCACTTTACGTATGCCTTGAGCTCCCCCCTTCACCCCGTGCTAATTATGCACAGACAACCACTCATTTCCAGGGGAGAACCCACGCCATCCTGACCCCCGCCCCGCAGGAAACTGAAAGTATTGCTTACCAGTAAAAACAGCTCCTGCTTCAGGCCACAGCACAGTAAGGAACCCGGGCGGGATACGGGACCAGACTGGAGTTCCTCCAGGAACTACAATTAGCAGGTAAGTCTAATTTAATCTTCCTGATCGTCCCTCCAGTCTGGTCCCGGAATCTCTGGGGATGTACCAGAGCAGTAAACATAATCAACGGGAGGGACCTGCTAGCCCGGCCTGAAGCACTGCCGAGCCAAAACAGGTGTCTCTGTTTGCCTGAACATCCAGATGGTAATGCTTCACAAAGGTATGCAGAGACGACCACATTGCCGCTTTACAGATTTCCACCGCCGGCACTAAACTACACTCCGCCCAAGACGCCACTTGCGCCCTCGTGGAATGAGCCCGCAGACCGTCTGGAATCGGGCAACTTCACAAGATGTATGCCGAAGCGATGGCTTCTTTCACCAATCGTGCAATCGAGCCCTTGGAAGCCGCCTCCCCTTTCCGTGCCCCTGCAAACAGCAGAAACAGCCTGTCTGACTTATGGAACGACGCTGTGTGAGAAACATACTTCCTCAACGCCCTACGAATATCCAAGCGATGAAGTCGCTCCGCCACCTGACCCTTACCTTTCTCGTGAAAAACTGGCAAGGACACCACTTGATTCAAATGGAAAGCCGACACCACCTTCGGCAGGAACGACGGAATGGGCCGCAAAACCACCTTAGAATCACTGAAAGACAGAAAAGGCTCTCTACAAGACAGCGCCTGCAACTCGGAGACTCGTCTGGCTGAAGCCACGGCCACCAAGATCATCACCTTCAGCGTAAGGTCCTTCAACGAAGCATCTGCTAAGGGCTCAAACGGCGCCTTTGCCAAGGCGTCCAAGACCAAAGGCAAATCCCATGCCGGGACCAATCTCTGGTGTGGCGGCCGAAGAAGCGCGACCACTCGCAAGAAACGCTTCACATCCGCATGAGCCCCCAGAGCGATTCCTTGCACCTTGCCTCTATAGCAGGATAACGCTGCCAACTGAACTTTCAAGGAGGCCGCAGCTAGGCCCTTCTGAAAACCATCCTGCAAAAAGGCCAGCACCTGTGGAACCGAGGCCCGTAGGGGAACGCAGTTCTTGTCCGCGCACCAAGCCTCGAAAACACGCCACACTCTGACATATGCCAAGGAAGTAGACTTCCTCCACGCTTTCAGCAAAGTAGCTATCACTGCCCCCGAATAGCCTTTCGCCTTCAACCTAGCCCGCTCAAGAGCCAGGCCGTAAGCGAGAATCGATCCACCTGGGGCATGCAAAGAGGACCCTGAGTGAGAAGATCCCTGCGACTGGGAAGCTTCCAAGGCTGCCCCACCAAGAGCCTGATCAAGTCCGCGTACCACGGCCGTCTCGGCCAATCCTGCGCAATTAAAATCACTCGTCCTTTGTGCCGTTCTATGCGCTGTATCACCCGACCGATCAACACCCACGGCGGAAAGACGTACAGCAGCTGCTCCTCCGGCCACTTTTGAACGAGGGCGTCCAGTCCTTCTGCCATCCGCTCCCTTCTCCTGCTGAAGAACCGATCCACCTTTGCTGACTGAAAAGTCGCCATGAGGTCCATCACCGGGAGACCCCAGCGCCTCACTAACAGCGCAAACACATCGGGATGGAGGATCCATTCCCCCGGGTCTACTTTTACTCGGCTCAGAAAATCGGCCTCCACAGTGTCCACCCCTGCGACATGCGCTGCCGACAAGGTCACGAGATGTTGTTCCGCCCACTCGAACAAACTCTCCGCTTCGTCCTCTAGCGCCACGCTGCTGGTGCCACCTTGGTGATTCACATAAGCCACCGCCGTGGCGTTGTCTGAGAACACCCGAATGGCCTCTCCCTGAACCAAAGGTGTCAAGTCTCGCTACCGCCCGCGATTCCAATCGGTTGATCGACCACGTCTTTTCCAGGTCGGACCACTGGCCCTGAACCAGGTGACCTTGACAATGGGCACCCCAGCTGTAGAGACTGGCATCGGTCGTCAAGGAAATCCAAGCCGGAGCTTCCAATGACATCCCTTTCTCTAGACTCCCTGGCCTCAGCCACCAACCTAAAGCCAGACGAACCTGTGGCAGGCAGGGTAACATCTGACTCAGCGAATCTCTTTGATGCGACCACCTTCTCAACAGAGCTCTTTGCAACGGCCGCATGTGAGCCCGCGCCCACGGCACCAGCTCCAAAGCCGCCGCCGCCATTGTCCCCAACACCTGCAGATACTCCCAGGCCGTGGGGCAATGTAGCCCGAGAAAACGGCGTACCAACTGTCGTAGGCCGAGAACCCTTTGACGAGGCAGAAAAACGCGCCCCACGCCCATATCAAAACGCGCTCTGAGGTATCCAGGTTCTGAGACGGGACCAATTTGCTCTTTGCCACATTGACCACCCAGCCGAGACTCTGCAACAGATCTATCACTTTGGCCGTAGCCGAAACACTCTCCTCTCTGGACTTTGCTCGGATTAACCAATCGTCCAGGTACGGGTGCACCAAGACCCCGTCCTTCCGTAATGCCGCTGCCGCCACCACCACCATTACCTTGGTGAAGGTGCGGGGTGCCGTCGCCAGGCCAAAGGGAAGCACCTGAAACTGGAAATGCCCCATAGGCACTGCAAACCTGAGGCATTTCTGATGTTCCTGCCGGATCGGAATGTGCAGATACGCCTCCGACAGGTCCAGGGACGTCAGAAACTCCCCTTTTCGTACCGCAACAATGACGGACCTGAGGGTCTCCATCCGAAAATGAGATATGCGAACTACGCACGCCTGATCTTCCTGCTCCCTAATCTCACCTTCCTCTAGATCCCTTTCCATATCTGCCTCTTCCGACCGCACGTCTTCTGACACCACTGACTGATCCAGGAGATCCTTATCCAACCTAGGCGCCTTAGCATACACGCCCGACGCTTCCGCCCCAAGGAGGAACTTGGTCTCTTCTGCCCCAGGCCAGCCCCGGAGGTACTCGCTGTAGGCGCCCCCTGAGAGCCAGCCAAAGTCTTCTGGAGCATAGCCATGAAATCAGTCAAGAAAATTGACGCCAAACTTCCCATTACCGGCTGCTGAGCAACCTGGAGCTCTGGCCCTGAAGCTGCGCTGAGCCCCGGCTCCACAGTCACCAGGGAGGGGAGAATGGCCTCTACCACTTCCTCCACCCTGTCCTGCTCTCCCCCTTCTGGGGCGGGGACTAACTCCCTGGCCTCCAATTCTGGAGCACAGCCCCTACAGACCCCGTCCTGTGAGACGGAACTCCTCTTAGCCACACATAAGAGGCAGAGCTGTTTGGAAGGCATGCTGAGATGAAAACCACGCAGCAAGTCCCCCCCCCCCCCAAACGAGCAAATTTTTTTTTTTTAACTTCTTAATTGAAATCCCTTCAGAATCACTCCCCAAGCTGATTCCCGAAGAAAGCAATGCAAAACAAGGCTCTGAACTAAAGATACGGGCCTTCAAAGCTCGGCAGTTCAAACCAGCGATTTTCCCGCCTCTGACACACGCGGTCCGGCCTGCACCCCTTAGAGCCGCCGATTCCCGCCGAAAAGGACTGCTTACCTCAGGATACCGTTGAGGCAGAAAAGCAGGAGTTACTGCGGCTCTTGTCAGCACCTCCGCAATCTCTGCAAGTCCGAAGTCGGCCCCCAAGGCCCAAGACAGGGAAATCACTGCCGATTGCAGAACGCAGCTCTAAGCGCCGACAGGCAATGCATCTGCACGCGCTGAGCCCAGCTGTCCTCCGGATCCTGTCCCCTCTTAGCGGGAAGGTAAACCGGGTGCCGGTCCTCTCTCCTCCAGCCTCTGAAAAAACAAAAAACCCCGACTGCTGACAGCCCCGAAAGGAAGGAAGGCAGAGGACCTCAGGGCAACGAAAAGCAGCTCATCCCCCACCCTGCAGGCAGAGAAAAGCCCAATTAGCTTTCCTTTGTGCCCTTTCCTTTTTGTAATATTCCTAACACTCTACTCAATCGTTTCTCAAGTGAGCCCTGAAATCCCTGGGCTCACCACCCTTCTAGCTGCTTTGGAGACTGATAAACTGGTGTAAGGAGGAGGTGCCAGGTCTTATATACCGATGACATCACAGGAGTGAAGTTTCTCAGTCTCCAAAGCTGCTGGAGGAGGTTGACAACCCCAGAGATTCCGGGACCAGACTGGAGGGACGATCAGGAATGTGGATTAAAAATTTAAAGTAGGCCTTCAAAGGGCTAAGTGTAGTCTGAAGAACATCCTCATTTTTGAGAGTACAAGATACTGGAAAAAATGTTGGTAGGACTATACATTGGTTAACCCGTTTTGGACCAGCGTATGTTTTACAGACATAAGGTTTCCATACTTACTACTCAACTGTTTACTAATTAATGGTTATAAATTCAATGTAACTATGTTTAGCTATTATTGTTATGTCAAAAAGCGTTATATACAGATTTTTTGTTTGAGATTTATTTAGTTTAATAGGTATTCAAAGTTTGCTGATTTTGACGGTACTGGCGGCTCAACATAAAAAGATCACAAAAAATAGTAAGTAGCGTATAATGCTGTAATAAAATTAATGTACGTCGTTCAACGATTTAAACTCAACCACCTGAAATGCACTGATTCATCCGTCTCACATTTGTGGATAAGGTCTCAGATAAACTGATAGCACTAAACTCTGGACTTCAACTTCAGTCCTTCTCTTGTGCCAGTTTTTTTCATCAATGACCTTTTTACCCACATTATGATTAATATTATTCCCAAGCTGGAAACGCCACGCATGTTTAGAGAGCTCCTGATGATCTCTCTGCTATCAGCCAGTCATCTAGGTATGGAAACATGAGAACTCTTGTTTGCAAAGATGGACTACAACTACTGCCTGGCACGTCATGACAACTCTTGGTGCAGCTGCTAACTTGAAAGAGTGAACACTGTAGTGATAAGCACTTGCTTTGTAGAAGGAAACACAGAAATCTCCTATTGTGTGGGTAAATCAGGATATTTAAGAAGCACAGAAAATTGTTTCACTGGACAAATGGCAGGATAGAACTGAGAAAGAACATTTAGAATTTTTTTTCAAAGAAATTTGTTCACATTCTGCAGGTCTAGAAATAGGCTGAAGGTCCACCAAATTCTTTGGAATCAGGAAATACTTCAGATAGAAGCCCCGAGCTTCCTCTCTCTTTGGTACTGGTTTTGTAAGATTTGCATGAAAAAGAGATGAGCAGCTTCGGAAGTACAGTCAAACCTCGGTTTTCATGATTAATCCGTTCGAAAAAGTCTGACTAAAACCGAAACATATGAAAACTGAAGCAATATTTCCCATAAGAAATAATGTAAATCCAATTAATCCGTTCCAGACACCCAAAAATATTCACAAAAATACATTTTATAGAGAATAACTATATTTTACATACAGAAAACAATGAGAAATAAATATAAATGACTAATGAAATGGATAAATGAACATTTAACATCACTGAAAGCAAGCTAAGTTCAGTACTGTACAGTACAGTATGTTAACATCTGGCCTTAGCCACCCCTGACAAGCTGCTGTGCCCAGCTCTCTTCGGAACCACATTGGATTCAGCCCATTAAAATACCTTTACATTATCTGCTCAATGCTTCAGAATGGCAGAAAATCTTAATGATATAGCTTCAGACGTACCATGCAAGAGAAAGAACTGCCTCCCACATTCATGCAACATCTCCTGCTTACGTTGACAGCTTTTCTTCCCTGCTACCTCCGAGCCTGAGGGGGCGCTCCAGAGGCGGTGGACGAGATCGGGGCCTTCCTCTCTGCGCAATCCTTGCCTCTCTGACTCTGACCAGGCTCGAGGATGTGTTTCATTTACGTGCTCAGCTGGCTTTTGCTTCTCATCACGCTGGCGATCGGTGAGTCCGGGGGGCAGTGCTGCCGGGACCAGGCAGGTGTTCTGGCAGTGTATACAGAATGGTGTGCAGCGCGAGGGTGTATGTATTTACAGTACTGTACTTTACGAAAACCGAGGCGATGTACGAGAACCGGGACAAAATCTCAGTCAAAAGACGTTGAAAACCGAAGCGATGTATGAAAACCGGGACAAAATCTCAGTCAAAAAAGACGTTGAAAACCGAAGCGTATGAAAACCGGGGCAAATGAAAACCGAGGTTTGACTGTATTTGAGTTGGATGGTGCTGTATATAGAAAATGTTGGAGAAGAATTGGGGGGTGGGGAGCTGAGAAATTCAACTTACTCTAAACCCATTTATCTGAAATTATTTGGAGATGTGACTAAGCCTTTTGTTTACACACTCTAGGTCTCTGGCAATTGATACTGCTGATGAGGCTGAGTAAGTCACTGAAAGGGTGGTGGATGCTTGGAATATCCTCCTGATGGAAGTGGTGGGGGCAAATACAGTGACAGAATTCAAATGGCATGGCCAGACACAGTGGATCCCTTTATAGCAACAGGATAAAATCAAAACAAACATAACTCTCTCTTATATCTCAACAAATAGGGGTGACTTACATGGAGCAGCGGGTACACCCCTAAACAAAGGCATGGGGAGGGATGACCTGCATAGAGCGGCAGGTGCACCTACTCTTGCCGCCTTGCTGGGCAGATTAGATGGACCATATTGGTCTTTATCTGCCATCATATACTATGTTAGGAACGAGGATACAACTGGTTCCTATGCTTTAAGGAAATAGTAAAGCCTCTTTAAACTAACCTATAAACCCCCTGTGACAAGAGCCCTGTCGCTTAGTCATCATTCTTCTCAGTGTTTGCAGGGTGGAGCAATGATCGTTAATAATGTTCACAGTTTGGTCTATCTTCTCTCTAGAGGTCATCACCCAAGCAGGGAGCATCAGCTAACCTATCATATACATCCTCCCTGAGCCCAGTGGGTCTCAGCCGAGTAAGTCTCCCTGCCAATATTCATACATCTGCTACTTTGACAGATTATACACATTTTAGGATGATCTCGTAAAGAGGTATCCCACATTCACCAAGAATGTCTGGCAGAAGATAGTTCTGCAACCTGAGTCTTCTTTATGAGAGTATGGTAGAAGCATCAAGTAGGCTAAAATCCAGGTTTTCAGCATTGTTCCCTAAAAAGCCTTCTTCCCCAGTACATCTAGCATCTTCTGATCCTTTCTTGGCAGAGCATATATGCTGGTGTGGCCTGGAGATGACTGAACTTCTATTGAACTTCCAGTCTCTTTGAAGTCTGTTGAGTAGAAAGAGGTGTTTATCACAGCTTATGCTGCAGATCTTGAACTAGAACATCTGATTCTTTGGCGTTTTTATACATCTGAAAATGCAAAATATGTTATGGCATCAATCCAGCTCCTCCTGAATCTTGAAATACAAGGCTCTGAATATTTTAAGAAATCTGGTATAAATGAGAACATGAGATAAGCCCTGCTGGATCAGCCAAGATCCACTGAACCCAGCATCCTGTCTCTGTCAATATCTAGTCAGTCACAAGTACCCATCAGATTCCAAAAAAAGTTAATCTATTTCTTATAGCTCATTTCCAGAGATAAATAACTGCTTTCCCCAGTCTACATGGCTAATATTGTTTTATGGACATTTCTTCAAAAGGAAAACAATGGAGAATAAAACCAAGTATAATATAATTGTTCCATGATGTAGCCACACCTTGAATATTGTGTGCAATTCTGGTCACCATATCTTAAAAAGAAAATAACTGAACTAGAAAAGATACAGAGAAGAGTCACCAAAATAGTAAAGAGGATGGAAGGATACCCCTATGAGGAAAGACTTAAAAGATTAGGGCTTTTCAAATTGGAATAGAAACGGCTGAGGGGAGATATGATAGAGGTGATAAATTAACAAATGGAATGAAGTGGGTAAATGTAAATCAGTTGTTTATGCCATCAAAAAGTAGAAAGACTAGAGGACACGCAATGAAGTTACAACGTAACTCATTTAAGACTAATAAGAGAAAATATTTTTTCACTCAATGAGTAATCAAACTGTGGAATTCATTACTGGAGGATGTAGTGAAGGCTGTTAGTGTAGCTGGGTTTAAAAAAAGGTTTGGACAAGTTTCTGGAGGAAAAGTCCATAAACCATTAAAGAGGACCGGGGAAATGCACTGCTTGCAAGCATAGTGGAACCTGCATGCCTTTTTGGGAACCTGCCAGATACTTGTGACCTGGATTGGCCACTGTTGGAAACAGGATACTGGGCTTGATGGAGTTTGGTCTGACTCAGTATGGCATTTCTTATGTTCTTATGAACTTATCCAAAAATCTATTGAACTCTTATGTTAGCTGCCTTGGTCTTTTCCTATGGCAAATATTCTACAGCTTATGTGAAGCCTGAAAAAAATGCTTTCTACAATTTGGTTTCAATCTGCAAGTTGTTCATCTCCTTAAGCAACCTTTCAAACAACATTGCAACAGGAGAACAATCAACCATTCCTTATTAATCGTTCCACACCAAATATTATTTTATAAACTTCCATCATTTCCCCTCTCAATAGTTTATTTTGGAAATGTTGAACAGCCCTAACTTGTTTAGCCTTTCTTCCTAAGAAAAATGTTTCATCCTCTATCATTCTTGTCACCATTCTCTGAATCTTTTCCAACTCTGCTATATCCTTTCTGAGATGGGAGAACCAGAACTGCACACAATATTCAAGATGCAGTTACACCATGGACCTACACGGAAGCATAATGATATTCACAGTTTCGTTCTCTGCCTCTTTTTGAATAACCTCTAATATTTTATTTGCTTTTTTGTAGTCACAGCATACTGCACTGAATTTCAACATATTACAATTACTCCAAGATTTTTTTTTTCTTGGGTGGTGACAATTGGTAACCAGTATTTTGTACTTATAGTTGGGATTATTTTTCCCTATATCCATCACTTTGCACTTGCCCATCTGCCACTTAGATGCCCAGTTTCCTAGTCTCACAAGTTCCTTCTGCAGCAACTCATAACACTCAGCTGTTTTAATGACTGAATAGTTGTGTCACCTGAAAATTTAATCACCTCACTTGATCCCTTTTCCAGATCATTTATAAACAGGGCAGGTCCCAGTATATACCATTGGGACATTTTGCTATGACATTTCTCTATCTGGAAAATGGACCAATGAATTCTCCTCCTTGTGTCCTGTCTATTAGCCAATTGCCAATTTCCAATTCACAACAGAGTTTTGAGAAACATTTTGGAAGGACAATTGACTGGTTAAGATGAAATTCTGTAACCACCTTCGGAAAAATCTTGGGATGAGTACAAAGTACTATTCTATTGTGAAAAAATTAGTGTATGGTGGATGAACTACTAGAGCTTGAAGCCCGCTCACCCTGCATGCTGAAGTGACTGCCACTACAAATAAGACCTTCCAGGTCAATAATTTCAAAGGACAGGTATTGAGTGGCTTAAAATGAGCTTTCATCATCCAAATTAGAACCACACTGAGGTCTCAAGACACTGCAGGTGACTTATAGGAAGGTTTAAGAAGAAGCAAGCCCCACATGACATGAACAACTAAGGGCTGTTCAGAGATGGGTTTACCCTCTGCACCACGATGATAAGCTCCAACTGCATTCAAGTGATTCTTTACAGAGTTGGATTTGAGTCCAGACTCTGAAAGGTGCAGAAGGTATTCAAGCAGTGATTGTGTGGGACAGGCAAAAGGATCTATGGAATGTGCCTCACACCAGACAACAAACCTTTTCCACTTCAGGCTCTCCTGAATGCCAAAAGGACATTAGTGACACCAGCTGGCAGACTGATAATATTAGCATCTCAGTATCCAAGTTGTGAGGGCTAGGGACTTGATGCTGGAATGCAATATCGTTCCATTCTCCTATGATATCAGGTCTGGTACTTGCCTCAGACCTTTTGGATTTTGAATGAAGAGTTCCAGAAGTAAAGGGAACCATGGTTGTTGAGGCCGATAAGGAGTGATGAGAGTCACCGTACCTTTGTCTGGTTTCAGTTTCAAGAGGGTCTTGGTAATAAGGGGTATTGGAGGATAGGCAACAGAATTCCCTACCCCAGCTGAGGCGGAAAGCATCCAAGGCTAGTTTGATGTGTGGCCCTATTCTGGAGCAGAAGTGAGAGACCTGGGCATTCTGAGGCATGGCAAAAAACTCTATCGATTGGGTACCCCACTCCTGAAAGATGTGGAGAGCCACCTCCCTGTCCAGGGTCCATTCATGAGGTTGAAGAACTCTGTTCAGTTTGTCTGCCAGGTAAGTAGCCCTCAAATCCATCGCATGAGAGATGGCAAAGTTCCACAACCTGACCATTTCCCAACACAAGAGGTATAACTCCATTCCTACCTGATTGTTGATGTAGAACATGGCAACTTAATTGTCAGTTTGAATTAGAACAATTTGATTGGGTAACCGATTGTTGAAAGCCCTTAGAGCATTTTCTACCATTCATAGTGCCAAGAAGTTGGTCTGATGTCAACTTTCTTGGAGGAACTAATTTCCCTGTGTGAGAAACCTATCAAGATGAGCTCCCCATCCCATTTTGGATGCATTTATTGTCAGGAGTTTTTGATGTATAGAAAAATGGAATGGTAGACCTTTGGCGAGATTTTCATGGATGGTAAACCAAGTCAAAGACTGAATAAGTGGGAAAGTGATAGATAGAACATCTCAAAGTCTTTCTATGGGTTGAGACTACCAGGCCATGTTGAGATCATGTGGTCTGGTAGTCTCTACATGGCATAAGCTGACATTTGCTGACTCATTTGAATCCTGCATTATTACTACTAGTTTGGATAATTGTCATGTGGGAAAAAATCTCTTGTCCGAGTCATGTCAAGCAGAGCTCCAATAAACTCCAATTGGTGGGAGGGGTGAAGATAGAATTTGGGGGGTAATTGATTACAAACTCTAGTAACTCCAACATGCAAATAGGGGTTCACAAAGATTCCAGAGTGGTGCTCTTGAGTAGCCAATCATTCAAGTATGGAAAAACATGCACTCTCAGCATACATAGAAATGCTGCTACCGCGGTTAGGCATTTTGTGAATACCCAAGGAGCCGATGCGAGGCCAAAAGGCGGTAGGCAGTATTGGAAGGGCAGTTTCCCAACAATAAATCGAGATACTTCCTGTGACTGGAGGTATCTGGATGTAGGTATATACATCCTTTAGATCCAGAGAGCATAGCCAATCTCTTTTTTGAGGATAAGGAAGTAGGGTGCCTAGAGAAATCATCTTGAACTTTTCTTTGACCAAATATTTGTTCAGGTCTCTTAGATCTAGGATGGCATGGCATCCTCCCGTCTTCTTGGTGACCATGAACTACCTCGAGTAAAATCCCCACTCTTCCTGCCCTGGTGGAATGGGTTTGATCGCAGACTCATTTTGAAGGGTGGAAATTTCCTGAAGAAGCAGTTCCTGATGCTAAAGGTTTAAAGGTTGAACCCCCAAGAGGCAATTTGGAGGGAGGTCAAATACATATAGTTTGTAGCCTCTTTGGATAATTTTTAAAACCCAAGTGTCAGAGGGTATAAGGGGCCACCTCTGGGCAAAGAGAGAGAGTCTCCCCTCAAAAGTTCTCCTCTAAGGCTACAGGAAGAGTGGCTACGCTCTGCAGAACCAGCCAAAACCTGCCCCTGGTTTTGGTTGGGGAGTGGCCTGGTGCTTTTACGACTTTTCTTGCTTTGGTCGGGCTCGAGAAGTCTGCTTAGACTGGGAGTAGCGGGAGCCAGGGTCTTTCTTAGAGAGTAGTAAATCTTTCTCCGGCTGCCACCCTGAAACCTTCTGTAATAGGAGGCTGGCTAAGACATTCGCCTGGAGAGATTCTTAAGCATAATAGATTGCTTCTCTATGAAGCCTGGAGTCTCTTCAACCTTATCTACAAAGAGATTCTCTCCATGGCATGGTACATTAGTGAGCCTGTCCTGTACCGATGACCAAATGTCTGAAACCCAGAGCCAGACAAGTCTTTGAGTCCCAATACCTATTGCAGAGGCTCGGGATACTGTATTGAAAATATCAAATTGCAGGGACCATGAATTTCAAGCAGTCTTTGATGTGACTCACTAGGAATGATAATTCTCAAGTTTCCCTAGAAGAAGAAACACGGATATATCAACAAGCCTGCTCATGATGCCCTTCAGAAACATGCTCATGTATAGCTGGTAAGAGGCCATGAGAAGCAAGCATGGCACTCTGAAAAAATGTCCTTCCAGAAGAGTCCAGTGTCCTAGTCTCACTCCCTGGAGGCGCCGAGGGATTTGTCTTGGAATTTCTGGATTTTTTGAGAGTGGAGTTCATGATCAGAGAGAGGTGCAGAAGCTGAGGCTTCTCAAATCCAGGAGCCTTCTGAACTCAGTAAAAATATTTGACTTGATGAACTAACTGGAAGCACAGTGAGGGTAGGGGTCTCCCATGTTCTCATTTGTAACATCTGAAGGATGCGGTGCACAGGAACTGTCACCACCTCCTTGGGGGCTGTGAAGTACTGAAGGATCTCCAATTCTTCTGCCCTAGGCTCATCCTAAGTCTCCAAAGAAGATGGTATTGCTTTGGTCATATCCCTCACAAAATCTTGAAAAGTCATATCTTCAGCTGTCTTTCGTGAGGAGGAGAAGGATCAGTGAAGAACTCTGAGGATCTGTCCTCTAACAGGCCATCAAATTCCTCACCTATGCACCAGCCTTCTGAGTCAGACTCAAAGAGGAAGTCAAAGTACTTCTGAGCTTCTGCTTGGTTGATTCTCCTTCCTGTAGGTATCTGGAGCTCATCTGGAAGCAGTGATGACTTTCTACATACCAGGGGTGCATCGGTCCCAAATGTGGTGGAAAATGATATCAGCCAAACAGGAAATGATGTTGATGCCTCTCCCGCAAGCATGCTGTGCTTCTCAAGGATAGAATGGATGACTTGAGGTGGCATAGCAACGTTCACTGAGACCCTGACATGTTGCATGGCACAAAGTATTGTGATTCTCTCCTCAACAGTCTTCAGAAAACAATTCTCCATATCTATCATCTCCAAAAGCATAGGGGACGCAGTAGAATCGGCCAATGCTCCTGGAATCTAAGAGGGGGTATCGGCAGGCTGGTCTCAGCTAAGGGGGAAGGCTGGAACTGCCCTCTGGAAATAGTGAGGTTGACAAACACGCAGCAAAAGAGTGAAAGGAGACCATGGATATGAGAGTTCTTTATGACAAAGCCCAACTCAGCCAAGTTTCAGCAAGAGAAATCTTCGTCAGGGAAGACCATTCGTTCCCTATGTGTAAGGCTGAGCGAGCATAAATGCTGCATAAAAAGAAATGTACAGACAGCACCACTTATGGCACATTGTATCAGGCTAAATCACATAAGATATGCCATACTGGGTCAGACCAAAGTCCATCAAGCCCAGTATCCTGTTTCCAACCATGGCCAATCTAGGTCATAAGTACCTAGCAGTCTCCCCAAAAGACACGGGTTCCTCAATGCTTGTATTGGGTCAAGCAGTGATATCCTGGGTCCCTTTTAATAATGGTTTATGGACCTTTCCTCCAGGAGCTTGTCCAAACAGTTTTGAGGCATTGAGATGTTTTGCTATTAGCAGTCTCTCAAAGAACTGGAGAGATGGTGATATTAATAAGGTACTGTTTTGGTTGGAATAATGTTTTATTTTTAGATTTAATTCTGTTATTCTTTGTAGTTTGAATCAAGACATAGATTATCCAGTTTTTTTGTGAGATTATTTTCCCCCCACTGTTCCTTCCCCCTTTCTTTCCTTTTCCCCCCTTCTCTGCCCATCTCCTTTTTTCCTTTCCTTCCCCATCTTCCGTCCCTTTTATCCCCTTTTTATTCATTTTATTTTTTAGTTTATATCTCTTACTAAAGTACTCTGTCTTTTTAATGGTTTTTAGTGCACATCCCTGTGGTTTTTTTATTTTTGTTTTTGTTGTTTTCGTTTTATCATATATGGTATCTTGTTTTAATATCTTGTTTTAATTTTTACCACTTCACTTTTTTTAACCGTTTTTCCTTTCCTCCTCCCCCCCCCCCCTATTTTTCCTCCCCCTTGTGTCTTTTTCCACATTTTTGATGGTGTGTTGGTTCTTAGTTCTTTATATCTGTTACTTATATTTTTAATTTTTATTTATCATTCGATCAGCTTTTTTTCTTTTCTGCCGCCTTTTTATTTTTCTTTTTTTTGGCTGACATGTTATTTCAATATCATTGCTCTCGGTGCCATCAATTTATAGGCTGATGGGCATTTTATCATCACATCATAATGTTTTTTATTATTTGATTTATACTCCTCAGCGTTGCTTTTGGTGCTATTGATAGGCTAAGGGGTACTCAATTGGCACCATCGTAGTTCACCATTATGCAACACATTGTTTCTATTTATAGTCTTTTGTATTGTTTGTACACAGCTCCTTACAGGAGTACTTTTTGGTTGTACTATTTTATTTGCACCGATTGATCTGTTCTCTCCTGTTTTTCTTTTTGCCCCCTTCCCCCTCCTTCCCCTAAGTGTTCCTTTTTGCATTTAAATAAGGTTGTACTGTTTGTAACATTATTTTTATTACTTTTTGAGGTTATTTTAATGGTAGTTGAGATCGAGGCATGTTTGTCCCTTTTGTTTGTTTATGGGAGAAGATTGTTTCCTGTGGCAGGAAAAGCCAGTCTGCTATTTAATGGCTCACTCTAGCATAGTCTCTTCTGGTGCACACTGCAGGCAAAGTACTTCTGCTTGTTTGCAGGTAAGACGCAATGTTATTACTCAGTTGACTATGCTGCCGCTATTAAAGTGGATGGTAAATGTGATGTGAGCAACAATAGGTTATATTGTCCTTTTAGTACTCCCTGTATATATTGTTTGAGCTTTGTTTTCATTGTGCTTCTTGTAAAAAAAAATGTTTTATTAGTATATATTATTTTTTTTACTTTTATACCACATTTTAACATTTTTATTGTATGTTTCTAGTTTGTGCAAACAGTAATTATTTTAGCTGTCTACTGTTTTATATGTAATATATGGTATTCCCGTTTTTTCCCCTTCTCCTCCCCTTCTTTCCTTCCCCTATGTCCTGGTCTCCTTATTCCCTTTCTTGATTTTATCATTTGCTTAATCTCACATTTTTTATTTTTGTAATGCCTTTTTGAAATATTTATTTTATCTTTCGCTTTGAGAGTCTCCACTATTTACACATCTGGTATGTTTGTTGTATTTGTATATGCTTCCTCTTACGTATTTTATTTTCATTTAATTTCTTTGGAATATATTTTATATAAATGCTTTTATACTTATGTTATATTTTTAGACCCCTGACAAAAGCTACTCTTGCCGAAACATGGCCGAATCGGGCTTTGTACTCTCATGTCCACGGTCTCCTGCTCTTTTGCTGCGTGTTTGGTTTTCTATTGTGGAAGTTTGTTTTTTATTTTTCTCTTTGGTTTAATAGTGAGGTTGAGCCTGCCTTCCTTCGGAGAAGCTTGGAGGGGCGCTCCTGTGCACCCTTAATGCTCTTAGCATCGTGCCTCTGATGACAGCAACATCGATGCAACTGGGCTTCTGCCCGATATTCCACATCCTTGATGCTGATGAAGACAAAGCCAAGTCCTTGAGGGAAACATCAATGGATGTTTGATGTTGAGGCAACTTATGGGTACTCAGCTCCGAGTGGGTTTGAGAGTTCCTTGATGTTATTGCACCACCACTTGGAAGCCATTAAGACCGATGCTGCTGATGCATTAGAAGCGGCAAAATTTCTGTCATGCTGTTTCTCTTGACCTTTGAGCCTTCTTTTTGTCATCTGTAAACAAATTACAAGAAGACTTATAATAAGATCCCAAACTCTGGAGGCCCCATTTATCCATCTTAGTGATGGATATGGTCCTTGAGCACTTGGAACACTTTTTAAACCCACTGGCAAGTTTCTGGAACATCGTTTGAAAAAATAGCCACAGCAAAATCAAATGGCTCAATTTTGAAAAAAAGATTAACCCGACCAGAACACCAAGAACTTAAGGAGCTGAGGCATTATGGAAAAGTAAGGAAACTTTAAACTATCGAAAAATCTACCTATTGACTCTAAGAGAAGAGAACCGTAACATCAGACTTTGAGAAGAAAGCAGAAAATTAATGAGAAAAATTAGAAAAATCCCGTTGAAAGATTGCACTCATGCTAAAGTATGGAGACATGCCTGTGGGGCTCCACAGAAAGAAACGGACCAAGGCTAAGATGGCATAGAGCAACAGGTGGGTAGGCACACGCAGTCATGGTAGAGCTTCTAGAAAGAACTGGGAATGCTTCTGTGTGGGGCACCATCTGATGACATCACTCGTATGTGAGGACGTTTCTCCTGCTTGTCCATGGAGAATGATCACAGTCTCTCAAATTTACTGCTAAAGTTCACCATAATACTTGAAGCGTGCCAAAGAGTTCCTTCTGGAGTTCATAAGATGTAAAATGTCTATACAACTTGTCAAGGTGCAATTGGAAAATCCTCTTAATCAGGCCTATGGCTCTCAATTACTACTAGTATTTATCATTTATATAGTGCTACTAGGCATTTCTTAGGAAAATGATTAAAAGCACATATAGGTGAAGACAAGAAAATAAGGGGGTCAGGATCCAAAGGCAGCCTCAAAGAGATTAGTTTTTAGCCTGGATTTGAATAGAAACAAAGAAACATAGCAGAAAAAGACCACATGGCCTGTCTAATCTGCCCTTCCATATCAACTACAAAAGTCCCCTTTTTCCCTTTAGAGATCCTGTGTGTTTGTCCCATGCTTTTTTGAATTCAGATACTGTCCTCGTGTCTACCACCTCCTCTGGGACACTATTCCACACATCTACTACTCTTTCCGTAAAGAAATATTTCCGCAGATTACTCCTGAGTCTATCCCCTTTCACTCTCATTCTATGTCCCCTTGTAGCAGAGCTTGTCTTCAATTCAAAGAGACTCTCCTGTGCATTTGGAATGTATCCTGTACCTGCTTATAGTGATTGTAAACCACTCTGATGCCCTTCAGTCTGGGCGGTATACCAAGAAATTGCATAAACAAATATTTATGCCACGGAGGTATTTAAAGGTCTCTATGATATCACCCCTATCCTGCCTTTCCTCTAAAATATACATAAGATCTTTAAAAACGTCCTGCTATGCTTCATAACGAAGACCTCTAACCATTTTAATAGCCACCCTCTACACCAACCTACGTATATCCTTTTGAAGTTGCAGTCTCCAGAATTGCACACAATACTCCAAATGAGGTCGCACTAGAGACTTATATAGAGACATTATCACCTCCTTTTTTTCTGCTGGCCATACCTCTCCCTATATATCCAAGCATCCTTCTGGCTTTTGCAGTCGCCTTTTCTACCTATTTAGCTACTTTAAGATCATCAAACACAATTACAGCCAAGTCCCACTCTTCTTTGGTGGACAGAAGTACATCACCCCCTACACTGTAGAACTCCTTTGGATTTTTGCAGCCCAAATGCATGAACCTGCATTTTTTAGCATTAAATTTCAGTTGCCAAATTCTAGACCAGGGGTCTCAAACTCCAGTCCTGTAGGGCCGCAAACCAGTCAGGTTTTCAGGGCATCCCTAATGAATATGCATGAGATATATTTGCATGCACTGCCCCCATTATATGCAAATATATCACATGCATATTCGTTAGGGATGCCCTGAAAACCTGACTGGTTTGCGGCCCTCCAGGACTGAAGTTTGAGACCTCTGTTCTAGACCATTCTTCAAGCTTAGTTAGATCCCTCCTCACGTTATCAACTCCTTCTTGTGTGTCTGCTCTATTGTAAATTTTGATGTCATCCGCAAACAAGCAAACCTTACCAGACAGTCCTTCCACAATTATCACTAACAAAGATGTTAAACAGAATCAGACCAAGGACAGATCCCTGCAGCACACCACTGGCAACCTCCTTCTCTTCAGAGTGAGCTCCATTTACCTGTAGCCTTTGTTGCCTCCCACTCAACCAATTTTTAACCCAATCAGTAACTTTAGAGGGTACTTAGTTTGTTTATAAGTTGCCTGTGCGGAACAGCATCAAAGGCTTTACTGAAATCTAAATACACATCATCTAGGGCTCTCTTTCGGTCCAATTCCTACTACTACTACTATTTAGCATTTATAGAGCGCCACGCACACAGCGCTGCACAGCTAACCTACCAGAGGTGGCCAACAAACAAGAGAGAGAGTCCCTGCTCATCAGAGTCCTGCTCATCGGAGCTTACAATCTATTTAGAACAGTGCAGAGCATTAGTCAGTTCTGGGGAAGATACAGTGTGGTACCGCTTGGTACAGCTTGGTCTATAGTTTGGTCAAGAATGTTAACGGTGGTCAGGGTAAGAAGAGGATGAAAGTCAGGATCTGAATGCAATGGTGAAGAGGTGTGACTTCAACCTGGATTTGAAGAGGGCCAGGGAGGGCGCCTGGCTCACAGACGCAGGTAAGCCGTTCCAGGCATGTGGCGCAGCAAGGTGAAAGGAGCTCAGTCGGGAGTTCACAGTGCGGGTGAAAGGCATTGAAAGAAGCGATTTGTTAGCGGAGCGCAAATTTTGAGAGGGGACGTAGGGACAGATAAGAGATATGAGGTATTGAGGGGCCATAGAGTAAATGCATTTATAGGTCAGCAGGAGAAGCTTGAACTTGATGCGGAATTGGACAGGGAACCAGTGAAGTGACTTGAGGAGGGGAGTAATGTGGGCATGGCGAGGCTGGCAGAAGATTAGTCGAGCAGCGTGATTTTGTATAGATTGAAGGGGAAGGAGGGTGGCTCACGGGGAGACCAGCGAGGAGTAGGTTGCAGTAATCAAGAGGAGATTAAGGAGTGGATAAACGTTTTGGTAGTGTGTTCAGAGAGGAAGGGGCAGATCTTGCTGATGTTATAGAGGAAAAAGCGGCAGGTCTTGGCTACAAGCTGGATATGGGCAGAGAAGGAGAGGTGTCAAAGATAACCCCTAGATTGCGGGCAGAGGGAACAGGAAGGATAGTAGATCCATCCACATGGACTGAGAGAGGGGGAAGTGGGGGGGCGGAGTTGGGTGGAAAGACAAGGAGTTTGGTCTTGGCCATGTTCAGTTTCAATCGACGATGAGACATCCAGGCAGCGATGTCGGAAAGACAAGCAGAGATCGTGGACTGGGTTGCCAGAGAAATATTAGGTGTAGAGAAGTAGATTTGGGAGTCGTCGGCATAGAGATGGTACTGAAAGCCGTGGGAAGAGATAAGCGCGCCAAGGCCTTGGGTATAGAGGGAGAATAGGAGGGGGCCCAAGACAGATCCCTGGGGAACACCTACCTGGAGCGGGGTAGGGGAGGAGGAGAGGCCGCCAGAGCATACACTTAATGAGCGATGGGAGAGGTAGGAGGAGAACCAGGATAGTACGGAGTCCTTGAAGCCCAGCGAGGAGAGGGTGGTGAGGAGAATTCCCCGGTCACCCAGTCAAAGAAATCTATCAGATTTGTCTGATAAGACCTGCCTCTGGTGAATCTATGCTGCCTCGGAACCTGCAATCCACTGGACTCCAGAAATCTCTCCTTTAGTAGCCTTTCCAATAATTTACTAACCACAGAGGTTAGACTAATTGCTTATAGTTCTCAATGTCTTCCTTATGTCCACTTTTGTGTAAAGGGATCAGGTGTGCCTTTCTCCAGTCCTCTGGCACCACTCCCAACTCCAAAGACGCATATGAAAAGGTCAGACAGTGGAGCCACTAAAATGTTCCCAAGTTCCCTCAGTATTCTTGGATGTATCCCATCCGGAGTCATGGCTTTGTCTACTTTTAGTTTAGCTAGTCCCTCACGAACATAATCTTCTGAAAATCGTTTGAGATCCCCATCGCTTCAGTTCCTATTTGTGGGTGTTTGAGGTCCTGCTCCTAGCCCTTCATCTGTGAACACATAACAGAAATATTTGTTAAGCAATTCTGCTTTATCCTCATCAGTTTCTGCATATTCCTCTCCCGCACTCTTGGGTCTGATAATACTACTTTTGCGCTTCCTCCTCTCACTAACATATCTGAAAAATGTCTTATCCCCTCATTTTATTGCATTGTCTATTTCTTCTTCTTTTTGTACCTTTGTTTTCCTGACTATTTTGCTAGCTTCTCTAAGTTTTTCCAAAATATAGATGCCTGTCTTCCTCTCTCTGTGATCGCTTGTATTTCATGAAGGCCTCCCTCTTTTTCTTCACCTTTTCAGCTACTTCTTTTGAGAACCAAAGGGCCTCCTTTTCCTTTTACATTTATTTATCTTTTTAACAAAAAGGTTTGGTGCCCTTAAAATATCCCCTTTTAGTTTTGCCCACCGTTTTTCTACATCCCCTAGCTGTTCCCATCCCACTGAGGTATTGTCCCATCTTTGCAAAGTTGGCTTTCCTAAAGTCTAAGACCCTCACTTTTGAATGAACCATACCATCTGGTGATCATTGGATGCGAGATGATCTCCCACTATGACATCAGAAACACTTTCCCCATTGGTAAGCACTAAGTCCAATATGGCCCCATCACGTGTGGGTTCTGTTACCAGTTGCCTGAATAGTTCTCTAGAGAATCTAGGACCAGGGAGGGAGCCTGATGTACTGACTCAGGTAGTTTATTACAGGCATACAGTGCAGAAAGGTAGAAAGAAAGGAGTCTGGAGTTGGCAATAGAAGAGAGGCATAGATAAAAATAATTTGCTTGATGAGCGGAGTTACCTGGGAGGGGTATAGGGAGAAATAAGAGAGGACAGATAGTGAGGAGCCACAGAATGAAAGCAGTTGTAGGTCAGGAGAAGTTTGAACTGTATCCCAATATAATGGTAAATATTTCTGTATCTTACTGATACATTTTTTGGTCTCCAACTACATTTCTTTGTATTTTAAGATCTTCTCCATCTTCACATGATTCACAGAATTGTTTGGAACAGACACCTCTGCTGTTCTGGTGTTTTTTCTCCTTTACCAAAATGTCAGGTTTGCTCGCATCCAGCTTATCTATCAGAATAGGAATATCTCAAGTTATCAGAACTTCTTCATTCTCCGTTATTCTCTTAAGCTCATGATCCCAGTGCTTTTCCAGTACAACTACATTATAGTGTTTATAGAGTTTCCAATAGCATCTTCTTGTGCCTTTCTGTAAAGACATTTTCTGCCATCAGAACTTCTCAACCAGCTAGAACATAAATAACCATTTCCAGGTCTTTCTTACAGAACCTGCATGTGCCTGTTTTACCAGTTTTCTCTATGCTCACTATAAACTATCTCATTCGTAATAATCCACTATTCTGGGCTGCAAATACACAGGTACACTAAAAAAATTTTTTTTTAAACTGCCTCTAATGTTTCGATTGATTTTTACGTTTTTTGGTGTGCTGAATCCAAATCTGGTAACCAATTTGCTCCATCACGTACAGATTTTTTGCTACATTGGGTTAGCAGTTTGAGGTGAACGTTTCAGATTGAGTGCGATCGAGATAAAAGTTTCTTGGATGAATTCTTTATACTAATTGTTTAGTAGTTATTCAAATAAGAATAAAGAAAATTGTAACAAGGCAGCACATAAGAATAGAGTAATGTCAACAAAACACACTGTGATGGTAGCAAATTGTCTGCACTTAAAACAGCCACATACATGCGCACAAACATTGAGCATATAAGAGCGAGGTTAGACACAAAGCAAAGCAAGAAATGTGCAAAAAATGTTGTACAGGTATGTATGTAAGAATAGAAAACGCAAACCGCACCATTGCAATACTGAAGACAAACACCCGATGGTGTGAAAATAAAATTCTAATAAATGAGATCCGACACTGTGGTAATAACTAGCAAATTTTTTATTTCAAAGTTTAGTAAAAACACGATATTTGTCAACACAGTTTAGATTTTTAAAGTCCTTCTTGGGTCAATCAATCTCCTTGGGGGCCCGTTTCTTCTTCCCCCGAATGCTTCTCTTGGTGCGCTGCTTGGCGTATTTTTCATCTGGGTTTCCCGCAGCAGAAATCAGCCATCATAGTGGTGTTCCATCTTCCTTGGTACCTTCTCTCTGCGTCCTTGATGTCCTGGTGAAACCTTTCACCTTGTTCTTCACTGTACGCCCCCAAGTTTTTGGGAAAGTAGTTATCATGGGAGTGCAGAAATGGACTTTCAGGCTCATGTTACAGCCTTGTTCTTTGAAGGCATTGAGCATCCTGGCAACAATATCCTTATAGTTCTCATCCCGCCTGTTCCCCAAGAATTTGAGAACAACATCCTTGAAGGAATCCCAGGCTTCTTTTTCCTTCTCAGACATCGTTTCAGCGAATGCTCCATCTGAAATGAGTTTCCCTTATATCAGGGTCAACAACACTCCTTCCTTTAGCTTTGCTTCAGAAAGTCGGGGGAACTTTGAGCAAAGGTACCGAAAGCACTCACCATCTTTTGGAAGGGGCTTGATGAATTGCTTAATGAGACCCAACTTAATGTGGAGAGGTGGTAATAGAATTTTATCACGAGGTACCAAGCTCTCATGAAGAACATTTTTTTCTCACCGGGTCTCAAATACTCCCGAATGGCCAGTCTTTTTTTCCCCCAGAGTAGGTCGCGGGCCCGGCTATCCCACAAGCAAAGGAAGCAGGGATATTTGGTGAAACCGGATTGCTGCCCTAATAGCATGGATAGAATTTTAAAGTCTCCCACAAATCATCCACTTATGCTCATCATAACGAATCTTCTGAAGAATCAGGGCCAAATTCTCGTATTTTTCTTGGAGAATAACAGAGTGAGCAATAGGCACTGAAGCGAATGTGTTGCCATTATGAAGAAGAACACCTTTTTATGCTGTCTTTTGACGAATCAATGAACAGCCGCCATTCAGCAGGATCATACTTGAGTTTAAACTTTTCCATCACTCCGTATATATCGTTGCAAAATACCAAATCTTCCTCTTTGCTGAAATACTTCAAAATTGTCTCTCGCGGTTGCGGTACCAATAAAAAGTTGTTCCTGGTGACAATAGATTTTTCTGTTTAAGAGCCGAGAACCTAGCAGTTGGGGCAGCATCTTTTGGGAGTCCTAAATCCCGGACTAAATCATTCAATTCAGCTTGAGAGAAAAGTTCAGGTTTCGGATCTGGTTCAGTTTCAAACTCGGAAGTACTGGACTCATCGGGAAAAGCCTCTGATGAGTCCTCATCATGATCAGAACCGTCCACACAAATATGATCCAAAGATTTTGGTGGTTCAGGCACAGGTAACTTCGTTGCTATGAGGCATAGGCCTAATTGCTGAGGGAAAGGTTGGGGTAACTTATTACGTTCTTATTTTTTAAGTTGTATCCCTTCACAATGCAAGAGCAAAATAGCAGTCACTGCTGTGGTCTCTTTGTTCACGCCACATCATAGGTATTCCGAAATGAAATGCTTGTTTTTTACCTTTCATCCATAAGTGTAGATCTTCCTCACATGTCTTGCACACTTTGTGAGGAGCCCACGGTGTTGTCTTGATCGCCTACCTTCAAACCGAAATAGGCGAAATATACTTTTTTAATAAATGCAGAAATGTTCCTCTGCCGCTTTTTCACAGTATTTCCCCACAAATAAAACAAACTGTCCGGAGAGTTGACGCACCTCTGGCTCTGTGAGCCATCACAAATACACAACACTGCAAACTACAACTGTAGTGAACCACTTCGGAATAAAGCTGGATTATGACTGAGCAAACAAAAGGTAATAATGAACTTGCAAGAAACTGAAATTTGACAGGAACGTTCATGTCGCAACCACCGTGTTTGAGCGGCGAGCGAACGAGGCGAGGCGAACAGGAAAGAACATGCGCCAGCGCGAGTACTGGATTTAGCCCCCCTCCTCCCAATTGTCTGTTAATGTATAAAATGATACAAAACACTCTAAAATATCATGAGGGAGTGTTTCTAGTTAGGTTACCATTGCAACCTCTATTTTGGGCCAAGAAAATAAACTGCAGTCGGCTAAAAAGAAATTATGTGAACATTCCTTATATGGGTAAGAAATCTAATTTTGCAAGAAAACGTGACGTGATGGAACATTTTGGCTATTTTTCCTGGATTCAGCACCCCAAAATCTATAGGAATCAGTTGCAAAACTGGAGGCAGTTTTTTGGTAGTGTACCTGTGATATCAATCTCTCATCTTTAGGTTTCAGTTTGCCTCTGTTTAAAAATTCATGTGTCTTCAGTCTTCATTGACAAATGGTTCCTGGAATAACACTTTGTATTTCCCACTGTATATATGCTTTTGCAAATTGTTTTCCCTTATCTGCTGAATTGATTTTTTGAAGGGCATACACTGGTTCTTATAAATTACCTCATCAGCATGGAAGAGTTTTCTTATTCGTACATCCAGTTTCTCAAGATCTTTAAGAGGCCAATCTACAATCCCAAAGCTATATGAAAGTACAGGAATTGTCAGCTGATTAATAGCTTATATCTTATTCTATGATGTTAAAGAACCCTTCAGTAATGATTTTAACCTCCTGTAGTATTCTTTGCTGATCTTTTCTCAGTAACTTTTGCTCGATTGTTGCTCTTTTGCCTACTCCTAGGTATTTATGTACATCTTCCTGTTCAAGTGTGCTGCTGAAGTGATGGATCAGAAAGCATTCCAGAAAGAGTCTCCTGGTTCAATCAAGACAGAAATGGAGAAGCATGGGACGACCAGGAGTCACCCTATGGGAAATAAAATGAACAATGATCTCTTTATCTTTCTCAGAGTCTTTGAAAATTTTATTTTCATAAAGGCTGCAATAAACCTTCTTGCCTCTTGAAGGTCTCCAAGATGGGTTCCATGACATAAGCAAACCAGCATTTTGGCAATACATCTCTCACTTCTGATTGAAGACATTCTTTCCATAATGTCATCATGAATGAGGGCAGTAATGCAAAAGTGGGTATAACATCCGAAAGCTTTTCTGTTATTTGAGCTAGGAGTGAAAGCACCGGAGGTAGATCCAATAACTTCTCTTTCTCCATATATTTGGACTTGTGCTACAGCATTGCAAAACTTGTTATCATTACCCCTTGGTATCTGAGCTGACAGTGGGCTCTCTCTCTGATGCTATGGCACAGTGGCCCTTGGAGCTTTACATCTGTACCAAGGATTACATCACGGAACTTCCTCTCTGCAACAATTAGGACTGCCTATGCTGAAAGTAGTTTCATGGCCATAACCTTTTGACAATTTTTCTCAGTCATAATTTCTCTGCACTATGAGCCTCCACTTGCACCAAAGTGTTTTCAGAGTGCAGAATCTGCTGTGAGGATTTCTCTGGAAGCATAGGAGTAAAACATTCTTAGCTTTATGCTTTCTGTAGGATAACAAAGAAGAATTCTCTCTCACAGGGTATCTGCTCCATTTATTTGGGCCCAAGGTAATCCTCCTTAGATGCACTGTGGCCTCATTTGTCATTATGCACTCTTCATACACTTTGTTACAACAAATCAAACTCTGGAATTTGTTACCAGAGGATGTAGTAAAGGCTGTTAGTGTAGCTGGGTTTAAAAAAGGTTTGGACAAGTTCCTGGAGGAAAGGTCCATAAACCATTATTAAGAAGGGACCCAGGATATCAATGCTTGACCCAATACAAGCACTGCGGAACCTGTGTCTTTTGGGGAAACTGCTAGGTACGTATGACCTAGATTGGCCACTGTTGGAAACAGGATACTGGGCTTGATGGACCTTGGTCTGACCCAGTATGGCATATCTTATGTTCTTATGTTCTTATAAATCTAAATTAACTCTATTTCCAAAAACTGCCTTAAAATGAGCCATAATAAGTTACATAGAGTCCACTAGTGTCCAATCACACTAGTTGAGCTAATATGAATACTGGATGAAGATTCACGCTCTTTATGTTGTTTTAAGTGAATCTGATGGGATGAGGAGGATCCAGGAATGAGACCTGGTAGAGTCCGCAGCTCGAGATGGTTGGGGTTGATGAGATAACTACAGGCAGTTTATGTACAGTATATTAGAATCCTGTTATAGTTATGGAAATGAGTATTTCTGTACGGCATGGACCTACCTGGATCATAACATTGGTATTGAGTGGTGTGTAATGGTGTCGGAAACTAATAAAAATTACTTAAATTAAGTGAATCTGAAGCAAAGGTCTAAACATGCCAAACACAGAGCTGCAGAAAGATCCATTCAAAGGTACAGATTAGGGCAGCGCTTCTCAACCTAATCCTCAGGACACAACATAGCAGTCAGGTTTTCAGGCTAGCCACAATGAATATGCATGAGAAAGATTTGCACGCAGGTGTGTCCCAAGGATTGGGTTGAGAACCCCTGAATTAGGGAAAGGTTATAAGAAAATTTATGTATGTTTGAATATTCCTTGGAGCACTGTCAAATCCATGATTGTACAGAAGAAACACTGACATTAAAAGACACAATCTTGATCAGAGTATTAGCCGTGGGTTAAAGAAACTGCTGAGGGGGGTCACTGTGAGGCTTAATATTACTTTAAAAGAGGTGCCTCTGGCTGAGACTGGGGAATTTATTTATTTAACTAGGCTTACAGACCACTTTTCTACCAGTCAAAGCGGTGTACATTCAGATACTGTATATATATTTTTCCCTTGTCCCCGAAGGGCTCACAATCTGTTTTTGTACCTGAGGCAACAGAGGGTTAAGTGGCTTGCCCAAGGCCACAACGAGCACCAGTGGGACTAGAAACCCCTGTCCTTCCGGCCCAAGGTTGCTGTTCTCTAGCAGGCTTCAAATATCTGTCCCCAAGGTAACTTGCCACAACCACTAGGCCACTCCTCCCTCAATGTCAACTGGTGAGTATCTTGAAATAGTTGAAGAAACATGGCTTGTATAGGAGGATGGCAAGAAACAAGAAAAGCTAAAGAAAAGCCGTTATGACATGCCACACAGCATTTGCAAAGAAACATTTAGAGGATACTGACTGCATGTGGGAGGTGGTTTTATGGTCCGATGAGACCAAGTGGAACTTTTTGTCTTCAAGATACAGTAAGTGATATACGTGTCATAAAACACAGCATATCACCTTACTAATATAGTTCCTACAGTAAAGCATGGTGGTGGCAGCTTTATGGTGTGGGGATGCTTTGTAGTAGTAGGGTCTAGCACAATTGTGAAGATCAAGGGAAAGATGGATGGTGCCAAGTACAGGTAGATACTGGAGGAAACCCTGTTCCAGTCTGCTATAGTCCTAGAAATAGATAAAAGATTCAACTTTCAGCAGAACAAAGATCCTAAGCACAAAACAAAAGCAACAGCAACAATGGCGTGGCACACTAAGAAGAGAGTGAATGCCCTCAGTGGCTCATTCAAAGTTCAGACCTGAATACAAACAGAAAATCTATGGCTGACTTGAAAATTATAGTTCACAGGCAATCTTCAGCCAATATGAAAGACCTTTAACTAGTCTGTCAGTAAGAATGGGTAAAAACTGCACCATCTCACTGTACCAAGCTGGCAGACAGACACTTATCCTAAATGATTCATGGCTATTATTGCTGCAAAAGGGGCTTCACCAAGTGCCGAGTCAAAAGAGCTGGAAACTTATAAAATCAAGACTTTTTTTAAATTTCTTATTCTTAAGGAGAAATTAGACCTTACCTGCTAATTATCTTTCCTTAAGTTCCCTCCAGGCCAGTCCAGGTATGCATGGGTTGTCTCCATCCACCAGGAGCTGAGAACTGAGCATGTCAGACGTCTGGCAGCCCAGCATAAGAGCTCCCCCTTCAGCTTTAGACTCCAGTCTCCTACTGACAAAGCAGCCTCCAAAAAAAACAAACACTAACTCCTAGGACAAAAACCCCGCACTACTTGCATACGACACTGTCCTTGGAACCCTAGGGAACAGAAGAGAATTGGTACACTGAAAACAAAAACTCAAAAAAAACCATCCATTAACTATTTACACTTTCCTGGGCCAACAAAGCATAAGAGTGGATTAAGAACATAAGATATGCCATACTGGGTCAGACCAAGGTCCATCAAGCCCAGTATTCTGTTTCCAACAGTGGCCAATCTAGGTCATATGTACCTAGCAGTTTCCCCAAGGGACACAGGTTCCACAATGCTTGTATTGGTTCAAGCATTGATATCCTGGGTCCCTTCTTAATAATGGTTTATGGACCTTTCCTCCAGGAACTTGTCCAAACCTTTTTTAAACCCAGCTACACTAACAGCCTTTACTACATCCTCCGGTAACAAATTCCAGAGTTTGATTACACGTTGAGTGAAAAAATATTTTCTTTTATTAGTCTTAAATAGTTTACCCTGTAGCTTCATTGCATGTCCCCTAGTCTTTCTATATTCTGATAAGGTAAACAATCGATCTACGTTTACCCGTTCTACTCCGTTCATTAATTTATAGACTTCTATCATATCTCCCCTCAGCCGTCTCTTTTCCAGGTTAAAGAGCCCTAACCTTTTTAGCCTTTCTTCATAGGAGTATCCTTCCGTCCCCTTTACCATTTTGGTGGCTCTTCTCTGAACCTTTTCTAAAATTGCTATATCCTTTTTAAGATACGGTGACCAGAATTGCACACAATATTCAAGGTGCGATCTCACCATGGAACGATATAGAGGCATTATAATATCTTTCGTTTTATTTTCCATTCCTTTCCTTATCATACCTAGCATTCTATTTGCTCTCTTGGCCGCTGCTGCATACTGGACCGAGGGTTTTAACATGGTATCCACAATGACGCCTAAATCTTTTTCCTGGGTGGTGGTTCCTAATGTGGAACCTTGCATCGTGTAACCATAGTTTGGGTTGTTCTTCCCTAGGTGCATAACCTTGCACTTGTCCACATTAAATTTCATCTGCCATTTTGATGCCCAGTCTTCCAATTTATCAAGATCCTCTTGCAATTTTCCACAATCCTCTTGGGTTTTAACAACTTTAAATAGTTTTGTGTCATCTGCAAATTTGATAACCTCACTCGTTATTCCACTTTCCAGGTCATTTATGAATATGTCAAAAAGCAGCGGACCCAGCACAGATCCCTGGGGTACACCACTATTCACCTTTCTCCATTGGGAAAATTGGCCATTTAGCCCTACCCTCTGCTTTCTATCTTTTAACTAGTTCCTGATCCACAGTAGTACACTGCCTCCTATCCCATGACTCTTTAGTTTTGCCAAAAGTCTCTGATGAGGGACCTTGTCAAAAGCTTTCTGAAAGTCCAGATACACAATATCAACCGACTCACCTTTGTCCACCTGATTATTCACTCCTTCAAAAAAACATAACAGATTAGTAAGACAAGATCTTCCTTGTCTAAAGCCATGTTGGCTGTCTCCCATTAGGTCATGACTATCTACATGCTGAGTAATTTTATTCTTTATGATGGTTTCTACCATTTTTCCCGGTACTGATGTCAGGCTCACCGGTCTGTAGTTTCCCGGATCACCCCTGGAACCCTTTCTAAAAATTGGTATTACATTGGCGATCCTCCAATCTTCAGGTATTAGAGATGATTTTAATGATAGTTCACAGATTACTAATAGCAGGTCTGCAATCTCATATTTCAGTTCTTTCAACACCCTTGGATGTATACCATCTGGTCCAGGTGATTTGCTACTCTTCAGTTTATCTAATAGTTGTAATACATCTTCCCGATGTATCGATATTTCCTTCAATTCTTCCGCACCTTTAAATACCACTTCAGTCATGGGTAACATCCCTACATCTTCCTCAGTAAAGACCGAAGCAAAGAATTCATTCAGTCTCTCCGCTATCGCCTTGTTGCCTCTTAGTGCTCCTTTAACCCCTTTATCATCTAATGGACCAACTGACTTTCTCACAGGTTTTTTGCTACGAATGTACTTGAAAAGGTCTTTATTTTGCGTTTTTGCTTCTGCAGCAAGCTTCTTCTCAAATTCTCCCTTTGCCTGCCTTATCAATGCCTTGCATTTGACTTGCCAGTGCTTGTGCTATTTCCAGGTTTCGTCATTTGGCTCTTTTTTCCATTTCCTGAAAGATGCTTTTTTGGCAACAGCCTCTCTGACCTCACCTTTAAACCATGCTGGCAGTTTTTTGGACGTCCTTCCACTTTTCTTAAAGCATGGAATACAGCTGGTCTGGGCTTCCAAGATAGTATTTTTCAACAACAGCCAAGCCTGATGTACGTCTTTAACCTTTGCAACAGCTCCTTTTAGTTTTTTCTTAACTGTTTTCCTCATTTTATCATAGTCTCCCTTTCGAAAGTTAAAAGGTAGTACT
Source organism: Ichthyophis bannanicus (assembly GCA_033557465.1). Taxonomy (NCBI): domain Eukaryota; kingdom Metazoa; phylum Chordata; class Amphibia; order Gymnophiona; family Ichthyophiidae; genus Ichthyophis; species Ichthyophis bannanicus. The sequence goes on from CM066037.1 coordinate 134,308,612, forward strand.
GTGGATTTCCTTACTATCCCTCCTCCACTAATTAAATCAAAGGCGATCATGCTATGACCACTATTTATTTATTTATTTAACATTTCTTCTATACCGCGCTATTAAAATCAGCGCGGTGTACAATGAACAAAACATACTGCAATGCATACAGGCAACATTGAGTTTACAAAGAACAGGGAAAAATAACACATGGGATAACCGGGATAACTATGTACAGTTTAACTTTAAACTATATACATTGACTATATGTAATATTCTAAACTCGTTTGTATATTGTAAGTGATTTCATGTGGATGGTGAAGGTAAATGGTTATCGTGTGGGCTATCATGTGGGCTAACCATTTTCTGGTTGTATTAGGGTGCTAAGGTGTCTGGAGTATGTGGGAAGCTTGCTAGATGTGTGAGTGTCCGGGATGACTTCTGGGTAACATTTTGTGAACAGATGGTGTTTTAAGGCTTTTCGGAATAGTATTAGGCTTTTGATGCCACGGATTTCATGGGGAAGTGTATTCCAGTTTAGAGGAGCGAATATTGAGAAAGCTCTGTTTGAAGTAGCCTTAATACACGATGTCATCATCCTAGGAACTATTAAGGTGTTCATAGCAGTAGGCCTCCTGTTTCTATTTTCGAGGGTGCTGTGAATTAGCTTGCTGATTGGAGTAGGTGGGTAGTTATTCAAGGCTTTGAAGGTAAGTACTAGTGACTTATAGTGGAGTCTGGCTTGTAGAGGTAGCCAGTGCAGATCTTTCATGATAGGCGTTATGTGTGCAGATCTTGGTGACCCAGAGAGGACTCTTGCAGCTGCATTCATAGCCAGGCGAAGCGGATTTAAAGTTGATTGAGAGATCCCATGGAGGATGATGTTCGCAAAATCTAGGTGAGGGAGGACTAATGCCTGGAAGGTTGATCGGTAGTCAGTATAATCAAGTAGGGGGCGGAGGTGGCGTAGTGTTCTGATCTTATGATATATAGTCTTTGTCACATTCTTCACGTGTGTTGTCATATCCAGGTGCTGGTCCAGTGTGATGCCGAGATATCGGATTGTGGGTTTGGACTTCAATTCAATGTTGTTGACCAGTAGCGATGGAGGAGGTGTGAACTTACGATTCCTTGTAACAAAAAGAACGTCAGTTTTGCTGTGATTGATTCGTAGGTTTTGTGTCAGCAGCCATTCAGCTACTGCTCCGAAACAATTGATTATTGGGGAGAACACTGGTTGGTCAATTTTGAACGGCATGTATAGGAGGATGTCATCTGCATATGCCAGGCATTGTACGTTGAAAGATCGGATCAATTCACATATCGGCTACATATATATATTGAACATCAGTGCCGATAAGGAAGATCCTTGAGGTACACCTTGGGACTGTAGGAATGGTTCAGAGGATTCATGGCCTGTTTTGACTTGTTGCCACCTGTTGGAAAGGTAGGATTTACACCATTCTAGTGCTGTGCTTCGAATCCCCTTTTCTATCAGGCGTTGCAGAAGTATATCATGATTCACAGAGTCGAAGGCGGCGGAGATGTCTAGGAAGATGAGGACAAATCCTTGTTGTATGCTGTTTATTCCAGTGACCAGATCATTGAATAGTGTTGTAAGGATTGTGTCGACTCCATGTGCTTCCCTGAAGCCATGTTGTGATTGGTCTAGTGGTGCTTCCATGTCGATATGATGCTGGATCTGTTGTTGAGCAGCTTTCTCGATGATTTTTGCGAGCTGGGGTATGCTCGAGATTGGTCTAAATGATTCCACTTTGGATGGGTCAAGTTTACTGTTTTTCAGTAGGGGCCTGATAGAGGTGTGTTTCAGACTCTGGGGGAATGAGCCTGTTAGAAAGGACTGGTTCAGTATCTTGCACAAGATTTGGCTTAGATCATGTCGCAGATCTTTGATCCAGCTGGCTGGGCATGGGTCGTTAGGTGCCGTGCTAGGATTGATGGAAGCAATAATGTTCTCAATCTCACTAGTTGATACCGTATTGAAATTGCATAATGGTGTTATTTGGGATGCCTTAGGTGATACAGAGGAGTTGCTGATATTTATGTTTGTGCTGGTCTTAATCATTTTTGATTGCAGGTAGTTTGCGTAGTCCTGTGGCTGAGGCATTGCAGGTTGGACTGAAACTGGCTCTCCTGTTATAGATTTTACTAACCTGAACAGTGCATGTGGTTTATTGATGGAGCGTTTCAATAATTTTGTGTGGTAGAGTTTCCTACTCTGTGTTATCTTCCCGCGGTGGGTAGTTAAGTGTGAATTATATGCTGCAAGTGCCAAGTGGCCCCAACAACCTTATCTCTTGCACTAGATCTGGTGTTCCACTAAGGACTAGGTCTAATATGGCTTCCCCTCTGGTTGGTTCATGAACCAGCTGCTCCAAGAAGCAGTCATTTATTTCATCTAGGAACTTTATCTCCCTAGCATATCCTGACGTGACACTGACCCAGTCGATACCGGGGTAGTTGAAATCACCCATTATTATTACTGCACTGTAACGTTTGTTAGCTTCCTTGATTTCTTTGAGCATTTCATCATCCATTTGGTCATTCTGGCAAGGCGCTCGATAGTACACCCCCACTACCATTGCCTTCCCCCTTTTACATGGAATTTCAATCCATATAGATTCTACAGCAGATTTTGTTTCCTGCAAAACTTTAATCCTTTCTGACTCAATGCCCTCTCTAACATAGAGAGCAACCCCTCCACCAATTTGATCAGCTCTATCATTACGATATAGTTTGTACCCAGGTATCACAGTGTCCCACTGGTTGTCCGCCTTCCACCATGTCTCTGATATTCCAATCATATCTAACCTTTCATTTAGTGCTATATATTCTAACTCTCCCATCTTATTTTTTTAGACTTCTAGCATTTGCATACAAGCATTTTAGAGAATGTATTTTATTCATATTAATTTGGCTATTGTTAGACATGGGTAATTTGGGATTATGTGCAGGGAAAATCCCCTGCCAACAGGAACACTCCAGTGTCCGAAAGCTGTACTTCTTCACCGAAGAACTTCACTACCCTCTGACTAACTTCAATTTCGTAGGGCTCACCTCAGCTCCCAAGCCAACTCTGCCACGAGGTCCCAGTGTAGGGCCCTGGACTGGCCTGGAGGGAACTCAAGGAAAGACAATTAGCAGGTAAGGTCTAATTTTTCCTTCCTAATCGTCCCTCTAGACCAGTCCAGGTATGCATGGGATGTATCAAAGCAGTACTTACAAACGGGAGGGACCTGCGAGCCCAGCCTGCAAGACAGTAGCTCCAAAGGCCACATCCTCGGATGCATGTACATCGAGGCAATAATGCCAAGTGAACTATGGAGCGAAGCCCAAGTCGCCACTCTGCAAATCTTCACTAGTTGCACCAAGCCAATTTCCGCCCAGGATATCGCCTGTGCCCTGGTCGAATGGGCCCGCAGGCCTTCTAGGACCAGTTTCCACCGGAATATATAGGCCGAACCGGTAGACTGTTTAACCCAGTGGGTAATCAAGGCCTTGGACACTGCCTGCCCTTTATGATGCACTCCAAACAATATGAACAACCGATCCGAACGGCGAAGGGGCTCCATCACTTTCAGATATCTCCAGAGCACCCTCTGTACATCCAACAGATGCAATTGTCTGTCTTCCTCGAGTCCCTCAAAGCTGGAAAGACTGGCAAGGAAATGGTCTGATTCAGATGAAAGTGAGAGACCATTTTTGGAGGAAACGAGGGGACAGGCTACAACACCACCTTCTCCTTGGACATGAGCAAAAAAAGGCTCCCTGCAAGATAGAACCTGAAACTCTGAAATTTGCCGTGCCAAGCACAAAGCCACTAAGAATACCATCTTCAAGGTCAGATCCTTCAAGGACACCCTAGCAAGAGTTTCAAAAGTTCCCATGACAACCCTGAAAGCACCAGACTGAGGTCCCAGGGAGGAACTGTAGGTCTCTGAGGTGGCCGAACAAGCCGTATCACCCTAGGAAATGCACCACAACTGGATGTGTACCCACGTCCTCTATGACAAGAGAGCTGCGATTTGCACCTTCAGAGAACCCAGCGCCAAGACTTTCTCTAGGCCGAGTTGCAGGAAAAACAAAATATCGGGAAGAGAGCATCCCAGAGGGCTGACATCCACCCCGCACACCATTGCTCAAACACTCACCAGACCCTGACATAGACCAAAGTGGTAGAATACTTTCGTGACCGCAGCATCATAGCTATCACCGACAAGGCATATCCCCATTGCCTTAAGTGTGCCCTTTCAAGAGCCAAGCTGTAAGCAAGAACTGACCCAACTGAGGCATAAGAATCGGTCCTTAGGAGAGAAGATTGATCCTGTCTGGAAGCCTCCAGGGAGGTGCCACTAGCAACCGCTTGAGGTCTGCATACCACGGTCTCTGAGGCCAGTCCAGTGCTAAAAGCACTACTGGACCACTGTGCGTTTCTATTTGCTGCAGCAGCCGACCGATCATTGGCCACGGAGGAAACACAGAGCAGCCCTTCCGACAACCACCCTTGTGCCAGTACAGAGTCCCTCCGACATGCGCTCCCTGCATCTGCTGTAGAACCTACTTGCCTTGGCATTGTCCTGCGCGGCCATGAGGTCCACGATGGGATCCCCCAACGCCCTGTGAGGTCATGAAGCACTGCCGTGTTCAGCTCCCACTCGCCCGGATCCAACCGGTGCCGACTGAGAAAATCCACCTATACATTCTCGTGGCCCGCTACATGGGCCACAGACAGGCCTGTCAGATTCTGCTCTGCCCACAACAGTAACATCTGACTCTCTTCCAACAGCGAGCCACTGCCTATGCTCCTTTACTTGTTGATATATGCCACCGTGGTCGCATTGTCAGAGCATATCCTCACTGCCTTCTGCGTGATGGAAGGACTACAGAGCCACGAAAACTGTTCTCACTTCCAGACAGTTGATGGACCACAAGGCCTGCTCCTATGTCCAAGTGCCCTGCACTACCCATGACTGGCAATATGCCCCCCAGCTGGATAGACTGGCATCCGTCATCACCAATATTCACTGCAGTGGTTCCAACGGCATTCCTGCTGTGAGATGTTCTAACTGGAGTCACCACTCCAGGCTGACCTGCATGCTCTCTGTACATTCCAACTTCTGGGATAACAGGTGGCCTTGAGGAGACCACTGGGATAGCAGCGCATGCTGTAAGGGTCTCATATGAAAGTGCACCCACAGCACCAAGTCTAGCGCTGCTGCCATTGAGCTGAGCAGTTGCAGATAATACCAAGCTGCCGGTGTTTTCTTCTGTAAGAAACAGCGCAGCTACACATGCAGCTTCTGCACCTTTTCCCTGGGTAAAGAAACCACGCCTGCCTGCATATCGAAATGGGCACCCAGGTAGACCAGACGCTGAACTGGCTGGAGCTGGCTCTTGGCCTGGTTGACCACCCAGCCCAACTCCTGGAGGAACTGCATGACCCGCCATACGGCTGAGATCGCCTCATTCTCTGACTTTGCCTGAATGCGTCAATCATCGAGATAAGGGTGCACCAGAACACCTTCACCCTGCAGTGCTGCTGCCACCACTACCATGACCTTGGTGAAGGTACACAGTGTGGTAGCAAGAACAAACGGTAGGGTCTTGAACTGAAAATGCCCCATGGGCAGAGCGAACCGCAGGAACTGTTTGCCGAATGGGGATGTGCAAGCAGGCCTCCTTGAGATCCAGAGCAGCCAGAAACTTGCCTATTCTCACCACCAAAATAACTGACCGCAAGGTTTCCATGTGGAAGTGCAAACTGTGCAAGGCCCGATTCACGGGCTTCAGATCTAAAATGGGCCAAAACGTGCCCTCCTGTTTTGGCACCATGAAATATATAGAGTACTGGCCAGTCCCCCACTAGTCTGGAGTTACCAGCACTTCTGTCTGAAGCTGCAACAAGTGCTGCAGAGGATCTTGTACCACTCCCTACTTCCCTGTCGCTCTGCAGGGGGAGAGAACGAAAGCCTCAAAGAGAACAGGCAAATTCCAGCATGTACCCCTCTTGAATAATCTCCAGCACCCACTGGTCGGTTGTAATGCACGCCCAGGCAGTATAAAACTGTTAGAGCCGACCGCCACCGCCTGGGCACCCCTGACTTCATTGGCGCTTTTTACTTGGAGCCATAGGGGATAAGAAATAGTCCCTACCGGCACCCTGGTAGCCTTGAAAGGGCTGCCCTCTCGCCCCAAAATGCCCCCACTGATACAGAGCAAAACAAGGCCCCCTGAATCTGTGGAAGTCCTTGGGATATCCCCTGTGGGCCACGTCCTGCTTAGCACCCTTAGGCCTACCCTTGGGCAAGTGGCCTCCCTTAGATTCCCCCAAATCCTACACTATCTTCTCCAAAGTTCCCCGAACAGGAGCTTCCCCTTGTAGGGAAGCTTACTGAGCCATGATTTGGAGGATGAGTCCGCCAACCAATTCCCCAACCAGAGGAAACTCTGGGCAGCCACTATAGAGGACATGATCTTCAATGCCTCCCAGACTAGATTGTAAAAAGTGTCTGCCACATAAGCCGCGGCAGATATGAGTCGACAGCTTTCTGAAGTCGGCTGGCCTCCAGGGTCCATTGGACTCCAATTCTGGAGCTAGCGAATTGATGCCCGGGACACATAAGCCCACAAACTGAAGCCTGTAAGGCCAGGGAAGTCAAAAGTTTGCTTGAGCAGGGACTCCAGCTTGCAATCTTGAAGATCTTTCAGCACCTCCCCGCCTTCTATGGGGATGTTGGTCTTCTTGGTCACTGCCGATACCAAGGCATCCACTTTTGGCATTCGCAAAAGCTCACGGTTCCTCATGAGGGAGGGGATACAGGCGACCCATTGCCCTACTGCCCTGCAAGGTAGCCTCCGGGAATTCCCATTCTGCATCAATCATCTTCCGGATGACGGTGCACTGGAAAACATGCCTGCTCTCCTCTGGACCTCTGGACAGGAGGTCCTCCAGGGGTCTTCCACCAGAGCTGTTCAATGCCACCAGTGAATGGGCGATTAGAACTGTTGTCTCTTCCCTTTGAAACACCAGGAAAACATTGGGGTCTTTTCTCCTACCGGAATCTCTCCCTCCTCCAGCTCCAGGACCCAATGGCTCCCCCCAAAAGTCTGAGGGCCCTTCCCCCAGATCCTCTGAGGTCTGTGACTGGGGGGAGTCCTGACCCAGCCAGGTGTCTGACTCCCTCTACTTCTTTTCTCCAGAGGGCCTCCCTCAAAGGTCTCCTCCTGTAGGGAATCCCCCTTCACCAGAACACGCCCTTTATTCTCAGAGGCCTGCTGCTGTTGTTTGAGGCAGAAAGCTTTATGGAGGGAAAGTATGAACTCCAGAGAGAAAAGGGGCTCCTGCAAAACAGCAACCCTCTGAGGCTCAGCAGGAGAAACCACAGCCATCTGCTTCCTTTTACTTTTGTCATTCCCACTGCTTTTCCTGCACTTGGCTGACTCCCCCAGGAACACGGCCACTGGCACAGAAAGGCTGTCCGTTTTGGTGGGAACCGCTGGCTCCCAGGAGGTCTCAGGAGAAAAGACTGCCTCTAGCTCCATGTGTGCCAGGGTCCGATCCACCCAACAAAAACTACACTGCTTTAAACACACACTGCAAAACCCCGACAGCACGACTCCGTGGCTGCCTGCACAAAGAATGCACTGCACCAGGCCCTACATCATGCATGTTCTCTATTTGTGCCCTGATTCAGTCAATACACCGCTGCCACCAACTGACAGTCTTGCTCATGAAAATCCCTCTACTCACTGTGACCATCATTGCACAATACCAGCACAGCTGCTAGATGCCTGTCCACGGGACAACTGACCAGAGAAGCACAGCTGTCTAACACCGTAGGGAAACACGGTCCTGTTGCTAAGAGTTGCGGGAGCCTCCCCCTGCTGAGGTGAGGAAGTGACCTAGGCGTGGTTGTCCTTTTGTCCACTAAAGAAGAGCGGGACCTAGGTGTGGTTGTGTCTGATGATCTTAAAAGTAGCTAAACATGTAGAAAAGGTGACTGCAAAAGCTAGAAGGATGCTTGGGTGCATACGGAGAGGAATGGCTAGCAGAAAAAAGGAGGTGATAATGCCTCTGTATAAGTCTTTGGTGCGACTTCATTTGGAGTATAGTGTGCAATTCTGGAGACCGCACCTTCAAAAGGATGTGAACAGGGTGGCATCGGTGCAGAGGGTGGCTAGTAAAATGATTAGTGGTCTTCATTATAAAGCATATGAGGACAGACTGAAGGATCTTAATATGTACACCTTAGAGGAAAGGCGGGATAGAGGTGATATGATTGAGATGTTTAAATACCTCCGTGGCATAAATGTTCAGGGAGAGAGCCTCTTTCAATTGAAAGCAAGTTCTGCTACGAGGGGACATGGGATGAGGGTGAAGGGAGATAGATTCAGGAGTGATATGCGGAAATATTTCTTTACGGAAAGAGTAGTGGATCCATGGAATAGTCTCCCAGCGGAGGTGGTAGAGATGAGGACAGTAACTGAATTCAAAAAAGCATGGGACAAACACAGAGGATCTCTAAAGGTAAAAAGGGGACTGTTGTATTTGTTGATATGGAAGGACAGACTAGATAAGCCATGTGGTCTTTTTCTGTCGTCATATTTCTATGTTTCTATGACCTGGGGCTCCCAGGTATTTACTCTGTAGGATCCCGGGAGCTGAGCAGGCTCTGCCCGTGTTCCCCCACACTTCCCTGCACCAGCAGACAGAAGACCTCAGTACCTCTCTCTTCTGTCTCCGATGGTGCCAAACTTACTGCCTCAGAACTCCAAAGAGGGCTTCTGTCTCTTCAGATATACTTTAATGAATTATCTCCTTATCTCTTTTTACTTTTTTTTTTTTTTTTACACTGAACACCTAATGCCTCTCCAGGAGTCCACGCAAGACTCCACAAAGCTGCTGAGAACTGAGAGAGACTGGAGTCTAGAGCTGAAGGGGGAGCTCTTACGCTGGGCTGCCAGAAATCTGCCATGCTCAGTTCTCAGCTGCTGGTGGATGGAGACAACCCATGCGCAGCTGGACTGGCCTGAAGGGACAATTAGGAATTACTTATTGAATATTTGTAGAATGGCTCTTTCATGTTGAAAGTGTAGAGTATGTTGTGTAGATCACACTGGTCAACGAATTTTTACAAAAGTCATGTTACTGAAATAAAAATAGTCATTTCTTATCAATTTTTATATGCTGAATACGAATATGACAATGAAATTGCAAAGTTGGCTCTAGTTTTTTTGTAATCTACAAGAATTAATGTTTACATCACGAAATGCATGTCAACAGTAAATATAATAGGCCTTCGGTTAATACTTGTAAAAAAACAAGTCATAGGGGTATGTTTACTAAGCAGTCAACGTGCGCTGTTCCACGTTATCGCGCGATAAGGTACCTTATCGCGCAATAGTGGCGTTTTATCGGATGCAGAGGTACCTTAGCGTGCGATAATGCGCACAGCAGCGCAAATGAGCGCTGAGGGCGGAGAAAGGCTCCCAGAGGGCGGAGGAAGGCTCCCCAGGGGCAAAGAGAGAGGGTCAATGGGTGGAGAGTGGGAGGGGAGAGGCTCCCTGCACACTAACGCTGTGAAATTCGAGGCTGAAAACTAACGCCAGTGAAACCCTGGCATTAGAGCTGATTTAAAGGGAAAAGAAACCATTTCCGTCAGCAATGTACAGCAAAACCAGGGAAACCTACAAAATGTGTTAAGTGTGATACATGTGCACAGAACAAAAAAGCAAATAAACAGTGAAAATGACCAGCAGAAAATGTAATAAAAACATAACCACGCTGGCCAGTAGTGATTTTAATGGGAAACATCAAAAAACACTCCAGAGAAAGCTAAAAAAAAAAGATATGAATTTTGGAAGGGTCTATGCTCTGTCCCCATACAAAGTGAATGAGCCCACAATGAAATTGCGCTGATCAGTGTTTTCCCTCTCCATTGGGCAGGTTTCCTATAGCGTGCACATGTTCCACAACAGCAGGGTGGGCATGTCGGAACAGGCAACTGGACAGATGCTTGAAAAGGGGACACAGAGGGCTGCAGGCGGCACATGCTGTGGTGCAGGTTGGTCACACTGCGGACTAGGGTGATGCCTAGGTGGCCCATAGGAATGCTGAAACAGTAGTGCAGCCAAACAGCAACTGATGAGGGCCCAACATGGGCACGAGTGTGCTCCCCACAGTGTCACAGGGGATAGTACCCAGCAGGTACCCCAAGGGCACAGAACATTGGCAGGCGGTGCTGGGGGGAAGAATGGACAGCTATGCAGGCACCCCTACCCCAGAACCCGCACCATAGGCAGCCGCCTACCCGCACACTTGATGGCCTGAGACTGCGCTCCACCAGCACCACCAGCAGAAGGGCATGTCAGCAAGGTGGCAGAGGGGTACTGGTGGTGGAGGGGGCAGTGGCAGCTGCCCAGAGCAGGCACAAAAAGAGCAGTAGCTCTTGCAAATTCGATCATGAAACACAAGGAGCAAGAGTCATGATGACACAAATGCTTTATTGAAATTCCCCAACGCGTTTCGGTGGAACGCCTTCTTCAGGGGGGTGAAACTACTTACAAACATATAATAAGAACATATATTAGAAACATATTAAAAACATTTAAAAGAATAAATAATTAAGAGAAACATATTCAAGCTAAACAGGCATCATACTAAAAAGTAAAAAAGTAATAACATAACTACATCATGTGACACTCAAATCAAATAAATAAATAAATAGGTGATTAGATAATAAAAGCATATGTAGATAAAAATTGTTAAATAAAAAGACCATATATAATATTACGCATATGTACATCATATAGTCTAATTTATACATAATCTCAAATAAAGAAAACAATAGACGCAGGGCAGAAAGCGGGCTAAAAAATAAAACACTCAGAGAAACACTTAAAAAAATGTTTATATGACAATCGGTACTCACTAATATGTACCATGAGAAAATTTCCGTATGGTGAGATCTAAATGGCAGTCGCCATTAATCCAACAGTAAAAGGAGTCTTGTTGGTATAAAACTGAAAAGAGCTACAAAATAATGAGATCATAAAATTAAAATCCGTTTACTATTGAAAGAGCTCACAAATCTCAATGCAAGATTTATTATCTGACAAAAATTTTTGAAAGCTCAGCATGTTTTCATTCTAACAGATGAAAGGAAATAAAATAATGTTGAACTGACACAGGACCGTCAGAATAGTGCCTAAAACCACATATAAAAGACTGCTGGGGCTAAAAGAGTAAAACATGGGACATTTATTTATTTATTTATTTATTACAGTTTCTTATATGCCGCGCTATTTAGAATCAGCGCGGTTTACATCATAACAAAACGACCATTACGACAAACTGTCAGGTTTTACATTGAACAGGAGTACAAACTTGGATAACTGGGTTAACTATATACATAATCTATCTACACTGCAGTGTGAGGGCATTTCTAGATTGGGTCATTTCTTGGAGGGGATATCTGGTTCAGTTGCTGTCTGGGAAATATTGGCAGAAAAGGTATGTTTTGAGAGCCTTTCTGAACTGATATAGATTGGTAATGGCTCTAATGTCGGGGGGTAGGTTTATAAAACCCAGTGGTTGTAAAACTTAATCCAATAATGGTAACAAGACTAGAGGGCTCACTACCCAAAGGAGCAAGAAGGTTCTATAAAAGTGAAAATTGCACTTACTTAAACGGAATGAACTCCCAGAGTAATGACGTGTTCTTCTAACAAGAGTAACAACTCCGTTGTAACAAACACAGTAAAAATGCTAACGTCTAAAGAGAAAAATGATAGCAAAAATATCAATTTGTAAGGCTTATATGTTAACATCGTGTAATAGTAAAATAAGGGTATTGTCCTACGGTAAATAGCTTGCATCGCTAAGGCGAGTCATCGGCCCAATTATATGTTTAAAAGTAACCAAGTTTAAGAAGTAAACATGTACTCAGGGGGATTAGAGCACTACTCAAAGTTACGATTTAAATGAAAATCGTCCTATGGCAAATAACTTGCATCTCTGAGGCGAGCCGTGTGCCCAGTCATGTGTTTAAAATTGACCAAGTTTAGAAGGCAGAGAGTACTCAAGGGGATCATGAACACTGCTTGAAATTGCTGTTAAAGTAAGGATTAAAAACTACTGATGTTACCTGACACAGTATACTTCAGAGAACGCTAACTCCGATGCAATGTGCAAAAGGTAGGCTGGTGAAAAACCCGAAGTTTTGTAGACGCTGAAGAAGCGTGCCAAAAACCAGGGGGCGTGGCTTAAATTAATATCAAATTTCAGGGAAGTGAAGAGAACTACAAAGTAGTATCAGTATAATAAAGACTCAACGATATGTAAAATCTTGACGATGTCCACACTGGCTAAAAACTATAAAGATCAAAGGACATTGTGTTTCCTAAACCAATCTAGTGGATAGCAGTAAAGGATTGTCAAATAGAGAACGTGCTTTTAAAACTGGGACAAATGCATATAGTTTGCAATCGGGAAAGCAATTTTGTAAAGCAGAACGCTGTATCACTATATTTACAGATAAAAATGGACCCTATATAATGCAATTAAAGGTGTTCAAAATTGTATCTATATGAAGGAACGAAATAAAAATGTATCTATATGAGGGAACGAAATAAAAATCTTAGGTGTGTATCATGAAAAGGAAGTTAATGACAAAATCTTTTGATTAAATGTACACCTATATATGGTATATTGGTATAAATATTATTTATAAGAACACTGATAGATCTGTTTCCTGGTTCAGTCCGTTGGGCTCTAGGCTATTAAACTCATATATATAACGTTGTTCTAGTTTCAACAATAATTTGTTGACATCCCCTCCTCTCCAATGCGGTACTACTGTCTTCAAAACTAAGTATCTCAAATCACTGATAGTATGGTTCTTTTTTTGCCAGTGAGCTACAAGTGGCTTGTCTGGGATCCCTCTCTGTATACAGCTCCTATGCTCTATTATCCTGGTGCGTACCTGCCTCTTGGTCTTACCTACATAAACTAATTTACAGGGACATAATATTAAATAGATCACGTTTTCTGTCTTACAGTTAGAGAAACTGTGTATATAAACCTTATGTTGTGAAACCGGATGAACAAAAACCTCCTTAACTGGAATTGTATGGGAACATACCGAACAATTGCCGCACTTAAAATGGCCCTTCAGTTTTGGAACTGGTTTGTGATATGCAAGGGCAGATGGCACCAATATGTTTGATAAGTTCGGGCTGCGTTTATGAGCTACCATGACCTTCTTGGCCGCAAAAGACGGTAACGATGCTAATAAATCCCATTGTTGCTTTAATATATTAGTAATTTCTCTGGTGTAATTAGTAAAGGTGAGAGAGCATACAATCCTATCTGTTTTGGGGCGTTCTTTTTTCTGCAAAAGTGACGCACGATCTATAGTACTGGCCCTATAGTAGGCTTCTTTGATACAGCGCTTTGGATATCCACGTTGTTTAAATCTATACTGCATATCGGCTGCATGTTTCTCAAAGTCTGTGTCCATAGTACAGAGTCTCCTAACCCTCAGGAACTGACTTATAGGTAGATTGTTCTTCAAAGATGTATTATGAAAACTATCATACTGTAAAAGTGTGTTCCTGTCTGTAGGTTTGCGGTATAAATCTGTAAGAAATCCCTTTTCTCCTTTCTTTATCCTAATATCCAGGTGCGCTATCTGTTCTGTACTAAATGTTCCTTCAAACTGCTGTAGGTTGGGATCTAATGTGTTAAGCCAATTGAAAAAATCAAGCAGTGTAGATTCAGTGCCATCCCATATCATCAAGACGTCATCGATATATCTTTTCCAAAGACGTATATTAGATTTGAATGGATGGAAACTAAGATACTTCTTCTCAAACTCTGCCACATATAGATTAGCTACGTCCGGGGCCACGGAGGAGCCCATGACCACACCTTTAATTTGCTTGTAAAAAATCCCTTTAAACGCAAAATAATTCTCCATCATTGCTATGGAGGCCAATTGTATAAGAAAAAATGTTGGCGTACGAATAGGTTTAGTTCTCTGAATTAGGATGTTGGCTAAAACTTCTATAGCAGCTTTTTGAGGTATATTGGTATATAAAGAATTGATGTCCAGGGTAACTAACAGTAATCCATCATGGTATCTTGGAAAATCTTGTAAGATATTAATAATATGGGTGGAATCCTGTACATAGGAATCTATCTTGCATCAGCATGTATAAAAGGCTCGCCCCCCATCGATATTTCTTTATATACCAATATACCTCAAAAAGCTGCTATAGATGTTTTAGCCAACATCCTAATTCAGAGAACTAAACCTATTCGTACGCCAACATTTTTTCTTATACAATTGGCCTCCATAGCAATGATGGAGAATTATTTTGCGTTTAAAGGGATTTTTTACAAGCAAATTAAAGGTGTGGCCATGGGCTCCTCCGTGGCCCCGGACGTAGCTAATCTATATGTGGCAGAGTTTGAGAAGAAGTATCTTAGTTTCCATCCATTCAAATCTAATATACGTCTTTGGAAAAGATATATCGATGACGTCTTGATGATATGGGATGGCACTGAATCTACACTGCTTGATTTTTTCAATTGGCTTAACACATTAGATCCCAACCTACAGCAGTTTGAAGGAACATTTAGTACAGAACAGATAGCGTACCTGGATATTAGGATAAAGAAAGGAGAAAAGGGATTTCTTACAGATTTATATCGCAAACCTACAGACAGGAACACACTTTTACAGTATGATAGTTTTCATAATACATCTTTGAAGAACAATCTACCTATAAGTCAGTTCCTGAGGGCTAGGAGACTCTGTACTATGGACACAGACTTTGAGAAACATGCAGCCGATATGCAGTATAGATTTAAACAACGTGGATATCCAAAGCGCTGTATCAAAGAAGCCTACTACAGGGCCAGTACTATAGATCGTGCGTCACTTTTGCAGAAAAAAGAACACCCAAAAACAGATAGGATTGTATGCTCTCTCACCTTTACTAATTACACCAGAGAAATTACTAATATATTAAAGCAACAATGGGATTTATTAGCATCGTTACCGTCTTTTGCGGCCAAGAAGGTCATGGTAGCTCATAAACGCAACCCGAACTTATCAAACATATTGGTGCCATCTGCCCTTGCATATCACAAGCCAGTTCCAAAACTGAAGGGCCATTTTAAGTGCGGCAATTGTTCGGTATGTTCCCATACAATTCCAGTTAAGGAGGTTTTTGTTCATCCGGTTTCACAACATAAGGTTTATATACACAGTTTCTCTAACTGTAAGACAGAAAACGTGATCTATTTAATATTATGTCCCTGTAAATTAGTTTATGTAGGTAAGACCAAGAGACAGGTACGCACCAGGATAATAGAGCATAGGAGCTGTATACAGAGAGGGGATCCCAGACAAGCCACTTGTAGCTCACTGGCAAAAAAAGAATCATACTATCAGTGATTTGAGATACTTAGTTTTGAAGACAGTAGTACCGCATTGGAGAGGAGGGGATGTCAACAAATTATTGTTGAAACTAGAACAACGTTATATATATGAGTTTAATAGCCTAGAGCCCAACGGACTGAACCAGGAAACAGATCTATCAGTGTTCTTATAAATAATATTTATACCAATATACCATATATATGTGTACATTTAATCAAAAGATTTTGTCATTAACTTCCTTTTCATGATACACACTTAAGATTTTTATTTCGTTCCCTCATATAGATACATTTTTATTTCGTTCCTTCATATAGATACAATTTTGAACACCTTTAATTGCATTATATAGGGTCCATTTTTATCTGTAAATATAGTGATACAGCATTCTGCTTTACAATATTGCTTTCCCGATTGTAAACTATATGCATTTGTCCCAGTTTTAAAAGCACGTTCTCTATTTGACAATCCTTTACTGCTATCCACTAGATTGGTTTAGGAAACACAATGTCCTTTGATCTTTATAGTTTTTAGCCGGTGTGGACATCGTCAAGATTTTACATATCGTTGAGTCTTTATTATACTGATACTACTTTGTAGTTCTCTTCACTTCCCTGAAATTTGATATTAATTTAAGCCACGCCCCCTGGTTTTTGGCACGCTTCTTCAGCGTCTACAAAACTTCGGGTTTTTCACCAGCCTACCTTTTGCACATTGCATCGGAGTTAGCGTTCTCTGAAGTATACTATGTCAGGTAACATCAGTAGTTTTTAATCCTTACTTTAACAGCAATTTCAAGCAGTGTTCATGATCCCCTTGAGTACTCTCTGCCTTCTAAACTTGGTCAATTTTAAACACATGACTAGGCACACGGCTCGCCTCAGAGATGCAAGTTATTTGCCATAGGACGATTTTCATTTAAATCGTAACTTTGAGTAGTACTCTAATCCCCCTGAGTACATGTTTACTTCTTAAACTTGGTTACTTTTAAACATATAATTGGGCCGATGACTCGCCTTAGCGATGCAAGCTATTTATCGTAGGACAATACCCTTATTTTACTATTACACGATGTTAACATATAAGCCTTACAAATTGATATTTTTGCTATCATTTTTCTCTTTAGACGTTAGCATTTTTACTGTGTTTGTTACAACGGAGTTGTTACTCTTGTTAGAAGAACACGTCATTACTCTGGGAGTTCATTCCGTTTAAGTAAGTGCAATTTTCACTTTTATAGAACCTTCTTGCTCCTTCGGGTAGTGAGCCCTCTAGTCTTGTTACCATTATTGGATTAAGTTTTACAACCACTGGGTTTTATAAAAGATGTCCCATGTTATACTCTTTTAGCCCCAGCAGTCTTTTATATGTGGTTTTAGGCACTATTCTGACGGTCCTGTGTCAGTTCAACATTATTTTATTTCCTTTCATCTGTTAGAATGAAAACATGCTGAGCTTTCAAAAATTTTTGTCAGATAATAAATCTTGCATTGAGATTTGTGAGCTCTTTCAATAGTAAACGGATTTTAATTTTATGATCTCATTATTTTGTAGCTCTTTTCAGTTTTATACCAACAAGGCTCCTTTTACTGTTGGATTAACGGCGACTGCCATTTAGATCTCACCATACGGAAATTTTCTCATGGTACATATTAGTGAGTACCGATTGTCATATAAACATTTTTTTAAGTGTTTCTCTGAGTGTTTTATTTTTTAGCCCGCTTTCTGCCCTGCGCCTATTGTTTTCTTTATTTGAGATTATGTATAAATTAGACTATATGATGTACATATGCGTAATATTATATATGGTCTTTTTATGTAACAATTTTTATCTACATATGCTCTTATTATCTAATCACCTATCTATTTATTTATTTGATTTGAGTGTCACATGATGTAGTTATGTTATTACTTTTTTACTTTTTAGTATGATGCCCGTTTAGCTTGAATATGTTTCTCTTAATTTTTTATTCTTTTAAATGTTTTTAATGTGTTTCTAATATATGTTCTTATTATATGTTTGTAAGTAGTTTCACCCCCCTGAGGAAGGCGTTCCGCCGAAACGCGTTGGGGAATTTCAATAAAGCATTTGTGTCATCATCACTCTTGCTCCTTGTGTTTCCAGCTGCCCAGAGCAGACCATGGCCTAGCCCTGTGTAGGTGGGTGCCATGCACTGCAACAGACAGGCCCTGTCTGACGAACAGTCATGGTATCACCAGGGAATGCACCATCTCTATGGCAACACGGTGGTGCAGTGCACATAGCCAGTGTGCTCAGAAGCAGAAGGTCAAAGGTTCGAGTCCCAGCTGTGGTTCCTGCCAACTCATTCCCCATTTTTTACCCACTACTAAAACGTGCTAATACAGACAGAACCTTTATTTCAGATGACGTAAACATGCCCAAAACACCTACATTTTACCCAACAGAGCACAGACACCATAAACATTCGCATTACCTAGAGCAGAGTCTCCCAAATGCAGTCCCGGAGAGCCAAACACCATTCAGGTTCCATGTTGCCTCTAATAAATATGGCTGTGCTGCATTTCTATGCACCGCCCCCATGGTATGCAGATGTGTCTCATGCATATTCATTAGGGACAGCATGAAAACCCGAACAGTGTTTGGCCCTCCAGGACTGGGGTTGGGAACCTCTGCCCTAGAGCAGCGGCCAACAGGGGCAGACACACACGCACCCACAGGCTCCATTATCCGAAGCCTCCTGGAGAGGCAAGATGTTGGGCCCTGCATGCATCTCCCAATACTAGCACTTGCATACCTTAGCAATGCCACCCTAAACATGGGGAAACAGTACACAGCTATCAAAAGATTGCTATGATAACTGGCAGATAGCAATTCCTACGTTAAGCACAATTGGCTGATTGAGCTGCATCATAGCAACCTTTCTGATGTCTGTGGAGTGTGCCTCAGGTCTGGTGTCTGACAGAGTGACCCCAAAGGTATTGCGTACCATAGCCATGCCTGCACTGTGCCCAGGACTGGTGTGGTGGCCAGGGCTGCCAAACACCTCTATAGTTGCACAATGCTGGCATAGGTGTGTGGAGTTGGTGTCTGTCTATCCAGTGAGTGGTGGCTGCCAACACCCTCCACAGCCCACACTGCTAGCACTGTTGCCAGTATTGGCCTGCCAATGTGCATAATGAGGAGCAAGGTACTGTGGGAATAGCCTGGATAGGGTGGCATGGCCTGGCTGCATTTGCACAGGGTATAGGGCAATGGCTCAGACATTGTAGTGCCCGGCCACCACCTGCACGGACAGGGTGGCCACAGCATGTCCTGCTGGGAGGTCACTCTCACCCTGACAGAGCGGTGACCATGGCATGGCTAGGTTCCCCCATAGTGCTATATAGTATTTCTCTCATGTGATATTTATGGGTCTCTTTTGGGGCCTGGCTAGGTTCCCCCATAGTGCTATATAGTATTTCTCTCATGTGATATTTATGGGTCTCTTTTGGGGCCCAATCACTGACTTATCTGCTTGGTGTGTATGCCGATATCCCAGTTCTGGGTACACGCATCTCCTCCAGGAACATGCACTATGGACTAGCTGTCTGCAGCTAGTATGTGTCTTGCTGGAACATCTTGCAGGGTGCAGCGGCGGGAGGCTTGCTGCTGGAGAATGTCAGATAGTGGTGGGGGGCAGCTGAGCATTTCCAGGCCTACTGTCTGTCTGCTATTGCTTTATGGATGTGTACAGCTCTGCATTGCCTGCCCTGTAGGGTGTCTGTTCTCCAGCAGGACTGGGGTTGATGGTCCCCTCTACTGCCACCATTGCAGGGAGGTAGAATGTGGAGCTGTTGGTGGGCGATCCTGTTGCCCACCCTGAGCCCCAGAGGGTAAGTTGTCTGGTGGTACATAATCCGCTTTTGGGTCCAAACACCCCTCCTTCACCTACATCATGTAACCATGGCACCAACACAGGATATGCACTATTCTGGGTGCATCATAGCCCATAAGGGCTAGACATGACTGAAAAATACAGAAGAACACAGATGTATCCTAGGTGTGTCTGCAGGGACTACCTATCACACACAGTAGCACTGATGGGGACCTGCAGCATGGCGTATTTCAGCCATGAAAGGAGCTGTGGACCTGGTGCTGGGCGCCCCACCTCACCCTCAGGGTGAGCACAGTACCCACACAATGTGACGGTCTGTAGCTACTCTGTGCCAGTACCACACACGGTCAGTTCCCCCTACCAGGCCGAGGTGCTGTGGGGGTGCATACCCCATCTTGTGATCATCTGTAGACTGCTGATTTGCATGTGCAGTGCATCATGGGTACGGGTGGGTTAACCCTATCCTGGTAACCACAGCAGACAGTGTGTGTGGTGACGTGCAGTCCTTCTGCAGCCAGCCAGGGGTTTGTTAGCAGCTATAGAGCTGTATCCCACTGGTTACTTCACTGCCTGTGGGGCCAGAGGTCATGGGTTCAAAACCATGTGGGGTTATTTGATAAGGCTGTCTGAGGCATTGTCTATTTTTAATGTACATTAGTGCTGCCAGCATAAACACCCTCAGTGTACTGTAACCATAAGGTGCCCCATAAGGCGCCTTATAAGGCGCCCTATAAAGCGCCTTATAAGGCGCCCTATAAAGCGCCTTATAAGGTGCCTTATCAGGTGTCCTCTAAAGCGCCTTATAGGGTGCCCTATAGGGGACATTATAGGGTGCCTTGGCGGACAGTGCACTTTATAATGTGCCCTATGGAGTGCCTTATAGGGTGCCTTATGCGGCACCTTAGGTTACGGCACGTGAGGGTGTGTTTGCTGGCAGCACTAATTAAACTACAAATAAAATGCCTCAAAAATCAATACTTACACGTAACAGCTAATGCCTCAGCCAGCCTTATGGATTAGGTACACTGGGGGATTGAACTCATGACCCCTGTACCATCAGTCAGTGTATTAACCATTGTACTACACCTCTGTTTCTGTGTTTGCATGTCTGCGCGCCCACTTAAGATTACCGCGCGTTAACGTGCTTAGTGGTGTCTTGCCCAATAATGTGCGCAGCGCATGTTATCGCACGATAATCCCGTTTTGCTACGTTAAGACCGAAACGCCCACTCCTTTTATGGCATCCTGCACACTAACGCCAAGCACACGTTAAGACAGTTTAGTAAACATGCCCCATAGAGTACTTCTTAGATTTTTTCGCCTGTCTCTTGTACAGCTGTTCGGGAGCTTCTCTGGGGAGTGTCCAGCAGTAGTCAACAGCATTGTAGTGGACCATTTTCCCTGGTACCTTTGCTCCATCGTTGCGATATCATGGTGAAAACGTTCGCCCTGTTCATCACTAACCATACCACAGTTGTCAGGAAAGAAATTGAGATGGGAATCAAGGAAATGGATCTTTAGAGACATATTGCAGCCACGTTTCTGATACTGCATCAGCATGTCTTCTACTAGTTCCTTGTAGTTTTCTGCCCTAACATTCCTGAGAAAGTTTGTTGACACTAGGCGAAAAGCATTCCATGCTTGTTTCGCATCACCCTGCAGCAAGTTGTTGAACCGGTCATCTTTGAAGAGCTCTCGAATCTGAGGACCCACAAAAACTCCCTCTTTCATCTTTGCTTCGCTGAGTCGAGCGAATTTTTCATGCCGGTATCGGAAAGCTGGCGAAGTGCAGTCCATGGCTTTCACAAAGTTTTTCATCAAACCTAGTTTGATGTGAAGGGGTGGTAGCAGGATTTTGAGAGCCTCAACCAGAGCTGGGTGCTGGATATTCTTCTCTCCAACTGTTACATTTTGTCTGCGATTACATTCCTTCTGCAAGTAGTGCCAATCCCTTGCTCGGCTATCTTACTCACATAAGAAACACATGTATTTTATATATCCCTGCTGCAGTCCCATTAAAAAGGCAACTACCTTCAAGTCACCACAGAGGTGCCAGCTGTACTTGTTATAGTTAATGGAAGTCAGTAGATGCTTTAAGTTATCGCATGTCTCTTTCATGTGGACGGCATGCGCGACTGGAATAGATGGAAGACGGTTTCCATTATTCAAAAGCACAGCCTTCAGACTCAGTTTCGAAGAGTCTATAAAGAGCCTCCAGTCTTGTGGGTCATGAGTGATTTTTAAGGCATTCATGAGGCTTTCAATATCGGAACAGAATACCAGATTACTTTCCTTTCTGACTGTGTATAGTACACAAGATGGACAAGATGTGTATAGTACACAAGATGGTCAGGTCTCAGCTGAGATGCCAGACCAAGACAAACCACCCATCTGGGCAGCAGCAGAATGGGATAGTGTTGACGGCGGAGGATCACATTTCTGTAACAACGGCAACACCACCAAACTTAAACTGCGTGGAAGAAAGGCCCGGCAATCTACTTCTGTATCTTGCCATGAAAACCCAATGGATAGTTACAACAAAACAAATTGTGCTGTAGTGCTGGAAGATGAGACCCCCAGGTTGGAAGGCACTCAACTAGCTACTGGGGAAGAGCTGAAGACTTTTCAGAGTAAAGCCAGCATTTATGATGTGGTTGGATCAAAGCCCTCGGGACGTCTGACTGCTGATGTAGCTGCGCATGAAATGAGAGTCAGAAGCTGTAAAGATGTCTTACACATTGGAACATGGAACGTACGAAGCATGAACCAAGGGAAGTTGGAGGTGGTCAAGAATGAAATGGAACGTGTACAACTTGATCTGTTGGGTGTCAGCGAACTGAAATGGACTGGCATAGGGTACTTTGCATCAGATGATCACATGGTCTACTATGCTGGAAATGAAAGACAACGAAGAAATGGTGTTGCATTTATAATAAAGAAGAAACTTGCAAGAACTGTAATGAAATACAATGCAGTCAGCGAATGCTTAATCTCTATTCGTCTACGAGGAATGCCTATCAACACAACTATAATTCAAGTATATGCCCCAACAACAGCTGCAGAAGAGAATGAAATTGAAGAGTTCTATGAACAAGTACAAGCTGAAATTGACAGAACATGCAAACAGGATATCCTGATAGTCATGGGTGATTGGAACGCAAAGGTTGGCAACAAAGAAGAAGACAAAGTAGTTGGAAAATATGGACTTGGCAACAGAAATGAAGCTGGAGAAAGACTGATAGAATTCTGCAAGACCAACGATCTATTCATCTCGAACACCTTCTTCCAGCAACACAAGCGGCGACTGTACACATGGACTTCACCCAATGGATTGTATAAAAATCAAATTGACTACATCTGTGGAAGTCAACGATGGAAAAGCTCTATAACATCAACAAAGACAAAACCTGGAGCTGACTGTGGTACAGATCATCAACTACTAGTATGCAAACTCAAACTAAAGCTGAAAAAGAGCAAACCACTCATGAATGCAGCAAAATATGACCTTGAGAATATACCACTGGAATTTAAAGACTGCCTGCAAAATCGATTTGCTGCTTTAGATACAAATGATAGAGTTCCAGAAGAGTTATGGAATGACATCAAGAAGGTTGTGTTGGAAGAAAGCGAGAAGTCTCTACAAAAGGTAAAAAAGAAAAAAGGGCCAAAATGGATGACGGAAGAAACTCTGAAAATTGCCCAGAAACGCAGAGAAGCTAAAGC
The DNA here is from genome assembly GCA_033557465.1 of Ichthyophis bannanicus. NCBI lineage: Eukaryota > Metazoa > Chordata > Amphibia > Gymnophiona > Ichthyophiidae > Ichthyophis > Ichthyophis bannanicus. Next base: position 134,331,638 of record CM066037.1, read on the forward strand.
CAGAGGAGAAAGAAAGACAATCACAGAACTCAACAGAGATTTCCAACGTGCAGCAAGACAGGACAAGGAAAAGTACTACAATGACGCATGCAAGGAAATAGAAGCAGAAACTATTAGAGGAAGAACAAGATCAGCTTTCCTAAAGCTACGAGAGTTAAAGAAAAAGTTCCAGCCTCGAATTGGAATGTTACAAGATGCTCAAGGTTCTATGTTGAATGATGCTGAGAAGATCAAGAAAAGATGGAAGGAATATACAGAGTTTTTATATGATAAAGATCAAGTGGACCAACAGCCGTTTCAACCTGTACCTTATGATCTGGAACCATTGGTGATGAAAGAAGAAGTTAAAGCAGCATTGAAAGCCTTATCAAAGAACAAAGCACCAGGCATTGATTGCACTCCCATAGAAGTATTACAGCAATCTGATGCAGCTGTTACCATACTTACAAGGCTTTGCCAAGAAATATGGAAGACAGGATCATGGCCAACTGACTGGAAAAGATCTGTGTTTATACCAATACTAAAGAAAGGTGATCCAACTGACTGTGGAAATTATCGCACAATCGCTCTGATCCCACATGCCAGCAAGATTCTACTGAAAATTATTCAAAAGAGACTACAATCATACCTGGAACAAGAACTACCTGAAGTGCAAGCAGGGTTCAGAAAAGGGCGAGGAACGAGAGACATCATTGCGGATGTGAGATGGATCCTTGAAAAGACTAAAGAATACCAAAAGGATATCTATTTGTGCTTTATCGACTATAGCAAAGCTTTTGACTGTGTAAGCCATGAGAAACTCTGGGCCACATGAAGAAGCATGGGTATACCAGAACACCTGATTGTTCTCTTGCACAATCTGTACATTGATCAAGAAGCACAGTTCGAACAGAACAAGGAGAAACAGAATGGTTTAAAATAAGCAAAGGTGTAAGACAAGGCTGCATACTTTCCCCCTACCTGTTTAATTTATATGTAGAACAAATCATCAGAGAAGCAGGATTGTATGAAGACAACAGAGGTGTGAAGATTGGTGGAAGACTCATCAACAACCTTCGCTTTGCTGATGATACCACATTACTGGCGGAAAGTGAAGATGATATGAAACATTTGCTTCTCATAATCAAAGAACATAGTCTCAAAATGGGCCTGCACCTTAATGTAAAGAAGACAAAGATCATGACAACTGGCATAATCAACAGGTTCATCGTCGAAGGAGAAGAAATTGAAATCGTGAATAACTTTAACCTACTTGGATCAACTATCAATAAAGAAGCAACAAGCAGTCAAGAAATCAGACGACGCATTGCTCTTGGCAGAATGGCTATGAAAGACCTAGATAAGATTCTCAAGAGCAGAGATGTCTCTCTCCATACAAAGATTCGACTTGTTCAAGCCATGGTATTTTCAATAACATCATATGGATGTGAAAGCTGGACAGTGAAAAAGATAGACAGGAAGAAAATTGATGCCTTTGAATTATGGTGCTGGCGGCGAATACTGTGTATACCATGGACTGCCCGAAGAACAAACCAGTCGGTACTAGAGGAGATCAAACCTAAGCTTTCTTTAGAAGCTCAGATGACAAGACTTCGACTTTCATACTTTGGACACATCATGCGGAGAGAGAGATCATTAGAGAAAGACATCATGCTTGGCAAGATAGAAGGTCAACGCAAAAGAGGAAGGCCAGCAATGAGATGGATCGATACAATAACAGCAGCTACGGGTACCAGTCTGTCAACAATAAGCTGCCTGACTGAAGACCGAACACAATTTAGGATAGCTATCCAGAGGGTCGCCATGAGTTGACTCCGACTCGACGGCACTTAACAACAACAACATACTACACTGCTGACATCAGGTGGCTTCAGCAGCCCTCTGGCCGTAGTATTGCATTGCATCAGAAAATGATGCAATCAACTCTGGATGATGTGTGCATGCTGGTATTATGCAATGTGATGCAATATTACATCATTCAAGGCTTATTTGGGATGTTGCTGATGTCCTACTGGATAAATTTACACGGTGAAACGTCAAAAATGAACTACATGCAATATCTTCAAAACGAGAGCCAATAAATTTTTTTTAATGTTTTATTCGTGTTCAGCTCTCCAAGATACTACAGATTAGGGCTTTTTAAAGTCAGTAATGATTTCAATGTTGACCAGTGTCAGTGAAATAAACTTTCACTTTAATGCATTTTGAACTGTCGTCTTCTTAGCTAGCAGCATATGAAAAACGTACAAGGGTGTAAAGATTTTTTCAAGGTACCGCACACATGGAGGCACATTTACTAAAGTGTGCTAACATTCAGCACCTTAGCATGTGTTAAAAAGACAAAAATTAGCACGTGATGTCTAAAAGATCTGAGCTAACTGTTGGGGGTGTCTGGCATGTCCTCCCGCAGTTGCTGCAATGAGAAGCACCTAAAACGGCAATCACAATTAATGTGGGTTCACTTAATGTCACCCACTGAGATGACGGTAACCGTACCTATGCTAACTGCAACAATGACAGGGTACCTAGGCAATCCTATGCTAACTATAATGTGTGATCAACGCTCACTCTCCGCCCCTAATTCACCAAGTCTCCCTCACCCCACTATTGTGCACTAAACACTTTAGTAAACATACCCCGTACTGTTTTACTGCCCTTAGTCAATATAAATACTGGTGCATCAACTGCTATGTACTTTGAATGAAAACAGTCATTTAAACCACGTAAGAAAATTTACCTCCTCAAATAAGGCAAACATTATCATCATGCAAACTTCTGCAAATAACAAATTTTTAAAATATGATCTGTCAAATATGCATATGAAAAACAGATAAAAAGTAAAATGGGTTATGCTGCAAATTACAAAAGTCTTACAAACTAAGGTTCAGCAAAGACTAGTCTGTTCACTGTATGCACGACACCAATGGGAATAAGAGCCTGTTCAAGTTCTAAGTTACCATTATTTAGGTAATAGTTTCAATCTGAAAGGCACAACTGTATAGGCCCAGCCAGACAAGCTATCCTGCAATGCTTTGATAGCATGGAGGCCCTTAAGTGTCAGGATATAGAAAAGGCAGCAGTTGCTGGCTGTGAAAATAGTCTGATACAAACCAGATGGGGACTTGCTTGATGGGCAACACAAAGGAAAACAATTGGCTCATTCAACAAAGTCTGGCCACTGCCCCAGAGAATTAACAGAAGACAATAACAGTCAACTGGAGCTGATGCAAACAAGAAACAGTGATGCAGCCATGTTTTAAAAAACTGGAATTTCTCAGACTAAACATCAAGTTATGATTTCTAATTTTACATTTACTCATTTCACTCTGTCTCACTTGAAGGTCTTCTGTAGAACTCACAGAACCTTTCCTCATGATGATGCCTAGTTAGAAAGAAGAGATTGCAACAATAGAGGGGTGTTGACTGAAAAGTGCTGGAAACACAGCTCATGCTGCTTTCTTGGCTGTTCAGGAAAACCATGACAAATTCCCAAAATGAGCAAGCAGTAGTACACATCTTAATTAAATCTAGTTTAATGCAAACGTCATGGTAACCTTATATAGTTTTGAAATGAGACAAATTGCACTAACCCCACACAGCAAACCTTATGTTAGATACTTCATTTAACCTTTTGATTACATAGAACAAACTAAAGAACTCATCAGTATATTTTACTTTTCCCAAACACATCTGTATGTATATGTGCATCAATACGCTAAGGTGTCTACATAATGGCCATAAATGAGGACTTCAGTGATAAACTTCAGAATTAATATGTCCTTAGAGATTTATTTCAGGGGGATATCTGGCAGTAATTTTGTGTATTGCCACTTTAAATGGAATTTCTGACATTCATTTTTGTCTTCATCTTAAAAAAGAGCAAGGTCTCTTGTATAAGTACAAGTCTTCCTGGCTAGGATTTACTGGACAATTATATTATGTTCTTAGGCTTTGATGGGACCAAAGCAAATAAACGTTTATGTTCCATATTACATGACTCTACTAAGTAACAAGCTTCAGAAATTGTTTTCATTAGTATATGCCTGTGCGCTGGTGAGGGTGTTTGTGCAAATTTTAGTTTTACTATAGTATGCTAGGTGCCGTGACAGGGTCTTTGTGTTCTCAAGGGGCCACGTTTTATTACTGTCTAATGAATGTTGGACAGGGACTATCACCACAGAAATGAGAAGAATAACTCTTATATTAAATTAAATCAAAATCTTCAGAGTAATCTGTTTACTCTGACTTTTGGATGCTAAACTGCATGATCCTCACTTCATATGTAACCCACTGCTTTGAATTTTACAGCTTCCACTGCTCTAAATAATGATTACATGGAAAGGAAAAGTGAAGTTCTTGCTTTCAAAAAGTTTGTTGTTTTTCATAAGGAAAGATAGACTATGTAGATCTCTTCTCCTCCCCCCCTTTCCTACGTTAAGGAAGGATATATCTTCAAAGAGCAGTGTCAAACCTCTTGATGGTTAAGGGCCACACAAAAGAACAAAGTGAACATTGATGTCCACAGCTTGCCAAAGGCATAAAAAATACAGTTGTCCAGAATGAGTTAGTTAAAAGCTTGACGGTTTTACATTTTACAGCACTCTTCCACTCCTTGGCCTTCTTGATAACTGCTAATGCACAGAAGGTCTTCACAGATATTGACTCAAGAAAGGTACAGTGCACAGTAATTTATAGAGAATGCCATCTGGTCTAATATGTAAAATAAGGGGACAGATGTAGTAAAGGATTTTATCTACTTTGTGTCTATAGGGGGAAAAAAACAGGGTACATAGGCCCCAAAGTATTTTGTGTTTAAAAATGCTCAGATCTCAAAGCAAGCATAAAACATTTATAAAAACATCCTTTGCTTCATTGTACTGAAATTCATTTAGTTGAGAGCAAATAAACTAGTTTAAAATTCTGATGCTTTTTCTACACTTAAAATTAGGAATATTTTTCATATATAGTGTTTCAGAAAATGGACAGGACTCACAAATTAGACACCATTTGAAAACTAATCTTACTTACTCTGTCATGTACAAATGTACATAAATCTGAACATTTAAATTATTCAAACTAAGTCAAAACTAGTAATATTGTCTGAGCCATAGCTAGCTGCCACTGCTTCAATCAAGAAGAGTTTGGGAGAAACTTGGTTCTTCCCATTTTTCACATTAAAAGCTTATTTCCTAATCTTACTTCAAACTCATAAGCACCTAAATTACTAGGTGGCATTTGGAATAATATCTTCTGCACAAATATGGACCTTGCTGACTTGCACTGGGGACTCTACTTTTTAGAAAATCCTATTTGTGATTGTTCAAGGATCCTGCAAGACTACAGAGAAAAGTTACTCTTACCGAGGATTCTGCAATTGTAAGTATTTACCTGCTGACAATTTCTCAGACTCTTGGGTTAACGGGAACTCTTTGGGTTTAAAATGTGATCGTGAAAAACTGCAAGAGGCCCTTGATAAATTGGAAGACTGGATGTCCAAATGGAAGATGAAATTTAATGTGGACAAGTGCAAAGTTATGTATTTACAGAAGAATAACCCAAACTATGACATTAGGCACCACTACCCAGGAAAAGGATTTAGGCGTCATCGCCTAATAATAGTAATAATAGTTGAAACCCTCTGCCTAGTGTACAACAGCAGCCAAGAAAGCAAACAGAATGCTAGACATCATAACGAAAGGAATGGACAACAAAATAAAGAATATTACAATGCCTCTGTATCTTTCCATGATGCGGCTGCACCTTGATTATTGTGTGCAATTCTGGTCACCATATCTTAACAAGGATAATAGTGGAATTAAACAAGGTACAGAGAAGAGCCACCAAAATGTAATGGGGATGGAAGAATACCCCTATTAGGAGAGGCTTAAAAGGTCAGGACTCTTAATTTGGAAAAGAGATTGCTGAGGGACAATATGATAGAGGTCTATAAATTAATGAATGGAGTGGAACGGGGAAATGTAAATCGGTTGTTTATTCCTTCAAGAAAGACTAGGGGACATTCAATGAAGCTACAATGTCACCCATTTAGAACTAATAAGAAAAAATATTTTTTTCACTCAATGAGTAATCAAACTCTGGAATTTGTTACCAGAGGATGTAGTAAAAGCTGTTAGCATAGCTGGGTTTAAAAAGGCTTGGACATGTTTTTGGAGGAAAAGTCCATAGATCATTATTAAAGAGGACCAGGGAAATCCACTGCTTACCCTGCATTGTAGAATCTGTGTGCCTTCTTTTGGGAACCTGACATGTATTTGTGACCTGGATTGGCCATTGTTGGAAACAGGATACTGGGCTTGATGGACCTTGGTCTGACCCAGTATGGCATTTCTTAGGTTTTTACTTTATTATATGCTACAGACAAAATATAACACAGGATCACTTATAATGTGGTCAAAGGTTGGACCCCATATTTTCTTTGTTATTACGCATTACACTGTAGGTCCAAAATAACATGAATTCACTAATAATGCAGTCAAATAATATCTTGGACCCCAATATCTACATTATATGGGGTCTACAGTGTACAGTGTATTTTAGGCATGTGTCTAAAAATAAGGAAGGCAGCTAGCCCAATAAGCAAGCTCTCTAAGATGTTAGAAAAAGAAGACATTTTCTGTATGAAATATTTACAGTGGTGTGCAAAAGTATGGAATCACTTGTGAGTTATGCGTTTTTCGTACTTTCTAATGTGTTTTTTTTTTTTTTTAATTTTGCGTTAGCCCAGCATATTCATCTTTCTACCACGTTAAAAGAGATACATTTGGCTATTAGAGTTGACTTTTTTCCATTCCTTGCTTCCAATTTAAATACTTTACAGACACTGGGAGATAGCTACTGTGATTTTTGTGGATCCTGCATCAAAACTGGATCGAGATTATCCAATATGCACACGTTATTTCTGACCGATCAGGAGGCTGGTTTCACTAACCAGTCACAATGCAGATATCTAGCCAACAGTGCAGCTATAAAAAACATGCAGAATTTTTGAATTTCATACACTTTCTGGATCGACCGTGAAGATGACTTGGACCCTGACGCTGGAGGAGTGTGTTCGTGTGTCCTTTATGAGCAAGGAAGGATTTTCAAACCGTCAGATAGCCAGGAAAAGTGGCTGCAGTCAGAGCGGTTGCTAAGATTGTACAAAAGAAGAAAGAAAAGGGTTCAGTGGTGGACAAGCCTCGTTGAGGTCATCCACGTGCATCAACATCACGCCAGGACCGCGCACTATGACGCATTTCACTGACTAATCGCAAGTTGACCTCTCCTCAGCTACTTCAAGAGTGGTCAGACAAGAGTGAGGTCAGTGTCAGCTCATCAACAGTTCATCGCCGGTGCCTGCAGTTTGGTCTCCGTGGCTGCAAAGCACAGAATAAGCCACTGATGACTGACATACAAAGGCGCAACCAGATCGTGTGGGCGAGAAAGCACTCAACCTGGTTGACTGAAATGTGGGAAAAGATTTTATTTATTTATTTAGACAGTTTTGTATACCGCCTTATCCTTCAATCAAAGCGGTCACAACACAATTGGGGGATACATTTAACACATGGGGATATGAGACACATACACTAATACTTACAGGGAACATGGGCAATGGAGGGTTAAGTGGCTTGCCCAAGACCACAAGGAGCATCTGTGGGACTAGAAACCCCAGTCCTTCCGGCCCAAGGTTGCTGTCCTCTAGTGGGATTTGAACCCCCGACCTTCTGGCCTGAAGTACCTTGCCCCAACCACTAGGCTACTCCTCCTTCCTACTATTCAGCGATGAAAGCACCTTCTGCCTGTTTGGTAACCAGGCCCACACCTATGTCAGGAGATTTCCTGGAGAGGAATTCAAGCCTGTGTGTCTCAACCTCACTGTGAAGCATCCTTTGAAGGTCATGGTCTGGGGCTGCATGGCTGCCAGTGGCATTGGACGTCTTCACATCATCGATGGAATGGTCAAAGGGGCCAAGTACATCACCATACTGCAAAAGTGCATGGTGCCATCAGCACACCAGCTGTTTCCTGGCCAGTTCCTGTTCCAAGATGACAATGCACCCTGCCATCGCTCCAGAAAGGTGATCAGCTGGAAGCAGCGGAACATCATCAAGTCAATGGACTGGCCTGCCCAGTCTCCAGATCTGAATCCAACTGAGAACCTGTGGCACAAGGTGGCCTTGGAAATATCCAAGAGGCATCCGACATCAAAGTGTGAACTCAGGGTTCAGTCCTAGGCCCGGCATGGTTCAATGTATTTGTGAATGATATTGCAGAAGGACTGAATGGAAAAGTCTGTCTTTTTGCAGATGACACAAAAATTTGCAACAGAGTGGAGTCCCCCGAGGGAGTGCTTAACATGAGGAGGGATATGCAAAAGCTGGAGGAATGGTCTGATGCTTGGCAATTAAGATTTAATGTGAAGTGGTGCAGTGTCATGCACTTGGGTAGCAGAAATCCAAGGGAAATGTACGCGATGGGGGTGAGAGGTTGGTGTGCACGGAGCAGGCGAAAGACCTCGGTGTGATTATTTCTGTCAATCTCAAGGTGGCAAAACAGTGTGACAAGGCAGTGGCAAAAGCCAGGAGGATATTGGGCTGCATTCGAAGAGGAATTACCAGCAGAAAGGAAGAGGTACTAGTGCCACTGTATAAGTCTCTGGTGAGGCCTCACTTGGAATACTGTGTTCAGTTTTGGAGACCGTATCTTGCAAAGGATGTAAAAAGAATGGAGCTGTTCAGAGGAAGGCGACCAAAATGATTTGGAGCCTGCGTCAGAAGCCTTATGAGGAGAGACTTGAAGACCTAAATATGTACACTTTGGAGGAGAGGAGGGATAGGGGAGATATGATTTAGACCTTTAAATACTTAAAGAGAAATAATGAACAAACAAACCTCTTCCAGAGACAGGGAAGCTGTAAAACTAGAGGGCATGACATGAATCTGCAAGGTGGTAAATTGAAAGGCAATGTCAGGAAATACTTTTTTACTGAAAGGGTGGTGGATGCTTGGAATGCCCTCCCGATGGAAGTGGTGGGGGCAAACACAGTGACGGAATTCAAAGTGGCCTGGGACAGATACAGTGGATCACTTTACAGCAACAAGATTAAATCAAAATAAACTGAACTATCTAATTTCTCAACAAATAGGGGTGTCCTACATGGAGCGATGGAGGGAGGAGCGGTGGGTTCACCCCTAAACAAACAAAGAAACAAAGATATGGGGAGGGGTGAAGACATGGGGAGGGGTGCATCTGCTCCTGGTGGGTGCACCACTAAGCAAAGACATGGGTAGGGGTGTACCTACTCCCTAAAAGACATGGGAAGGGGTGCACCTACTCCTGACATATTGCTGGGCAGACTAGATGGACCATACTGCCGTCATTTACTATATTACTATGAGTCACTCATTGCAGCTTGGAACCGCATTGTCATCAACGATCACCTTGTCAGACTGGTTCATTCAGTGCAGTCTGGTAATCAAGAACAAAAGGTGGCCCATCAAATACTGAGCCATCACTGACACATAAAAATGGCCTTTTTCAAGGCCACATACATTAATTTGAAGGAAAGCTGGCGTGCGTCCATAATATTTTAAAGCATACTTACAATAATATATCATTGGCCAACGATGTACATTACGCGATTTTCACAGAAAATCTATCAACAGGACAACTATGGGGAACAAACTCAGAAAATAAGGGCCAAACCAATACTAAAAGTTGGCCCTAATAGCCAAATCTATCACTTATCATGAGATACACAGAAAAAGCCACTGGGAGGAAAAAGAAAATAAGATATAAGGTCACGAAGTTGAAAAAACGTCAAATTTACAAGTGATTCCAGACTTTTTTTTTTTAGAAATATAAAGATCAATTACAAATAGCAGAAAATCAGAAAACAACCAAAAGCAATTAATCAAATAAGGAAATACAAACATGACATAGTCCACATCATGGGAGCGAGATTAGACAATTAACTAAAAAAAAAAAAATCCACAGTAACCAGAGCCAAATAAATGGCCCACACTTTAAAGGAGTAAATCAAACTACTTTATCCCCCCCAAACCCCGTCTATCTGTCAAAACTTTCTCCAAATGCACTACATCCACAAAAATAAATGAAGCGCCATCATAGTTGACGACACATTTACAGGGAAATCTCTAAAAAAAAAAACGTGGCACCCAACGCTAGCACATGAGGCTTTAAAGATAAAAACTGCCTCCGCCGCATTTGGGTGGCGCGAGATACATCAGGGAAAATGTTGACAACCTGCCCACAAAACTTAACTGCTTTAACTCTAAAGTACGCTTTAAGTATACGCTGCTTGGTCACCACAGAAGAAAAGGTGACCAGCAGAGTAGACCGTAAGGAAATATTATCTGAGGAATCTTCAATAAAGGCAGTGATGTTAGAGATAGAGGGAGTTATCTCGTCCATTTCACCTTCAGCTAAATTAACCTTTTTCAAAGATGAGGGGATATAATAAATCTGAGTAACCTCAACAATATCGGATATGGCTAAAATCTCTTTAAAGTATTTATCTAACAGAATCTTAGCAGATAACAATGGGGACTAAGGAAAATTCAAAAAACGTAGGTTACACACCCTCATAGAGTTTTCCAGCGATTCCAATTTGAGTGTAAAACAAGGAATCTTTAATACCGGCTAAACTAGCCGAATGAAGAGGAGCCACCTGGGATTCTATTTTTGAAAAAGCCAAATCCATAGAAGAAACTCTTTCATCCAGTTGTTGCAAAGCAACTGCAGCATCCTGGGTAAAAGCACATAAAGAATTTAATTTTAAGGATACTTTCGAATCAATACACTTTAAAGCACCACACACATCTTTTAAGGTCACATCCGCCTCCAATGATAACTCCGGAAGCTCTAAACAGGCTTCCGAAGTTAAACATTGGACTGGAGTCGGCAGACTCATCCCTCCATTCAAAACCCTATCCGCCGCGGAAAAGGATCTTGGAAGGGCAGAAAAACCTAAGCCAGGGCAAGGAGGGGGAATCCTCCCGTCGGGGCTCAAAGAAACCCCGTCAGGAGAGGACTGAGCCAGGGGAGGAGGAAGGGTAACGATGTTTATCCATGAGGCCAACCGGTTTAGAACCACCAGTCTCAGCCCCTAAGGTTTTATTACCTGCTTTGGCTTTCCTCTTACCCATTGACTAAGAAGATACAATAAAAAAAGACAATACCTATCTGGGGGAGGATTAACACAGGCAAATAAAAAAAAAAAAAAGAAGAAGAAAAAACACTTCCCTACCTCGCTGCGATTCTCTAGGCGTCAAGATGGCGTCGAAGGGGCATCTAAGGGGCAGAACCTGCCCCTTTAGACACGCCCCTTCAGAGCATGCCCCGCAGTCACACTCCGCGGTCCCGAGACAATGAAGGAAAATATAAAGAGAGAGCCCAAAGGCCCCGCGAGGAGAAGACTGTCCCAGGCGTGCCTGCCCGATTTCAAAACAGCAGCGTTGCCTCCACCGGGTCAGTCCAATAGTCTCAGGACGCAGTCTCCACATGCCAGCTCCCCTCACTCCACTCTCCGATCTCACTCCAAGGGGGATAAATTTCAGCAAGCCTTTTAAAGCTCCCTCAAGGCCCCGCGAGGAGAAGACTGTCCCGGGCGTGCCTGCCCGATTTCAAAACAGCAGCGTCGCCTCCACCGGGTCAGTCCGATAGTCTCAGGACGCAGTCTCCACACGCCAGCTCCCCTCACTCCACTCTCCGATCTCACTCCCTGATTCCAGACTTTTGCACACCATTGTAACATCCAAGGTGAGTGATAAGCAAGTATGTGCTAACTGGCCTTTTAATTCTTTAAATTAGAAAAAATCCTCAAAAGAAAATTGGACCACCACAATTACACAAGCACAAAAGATCAAACCACCAGAGCAGAAACTCAAACATCCATGTGTATCATACCAAACAATTTCATTTTTATTGGATCGTTCGTGAAGAGAAAACTGCCTCAATTTACAAATGTTCCTTTTTACTATTTTTATTTAACTTGTCATGCAAAAAAACAAAACAAAAAAGCACACTAAAGCTGCTTAAAAAAGTTCACTTATCTGAAGTAATGTCATCGAGGGAGAATAGCAGTCAATCCAATCAATGCAGTATCGTGTTTCAAACCATCTATTTGATTAGGTTCTACGTCAGGATATGTTCAATGATTCCCTTCACAAGCGCCTCAAGAATCCAAAAGTTACTGGTGCTGACAAACGACTATCATGGAAAACATGGTGCTATTTTAATCTTTAGCCATGCAGTTAGGTGAGTGAATCTCTATTCTGAACACATGGGTAGGGGTGCACCTACTCCCTAAAAGACATGGGAAGGGGTGCACTTATTCCTGCCATATTGCTGGGCAGACTAGATGGACCATACTGGTCTTTACCTGCCATCATTTACTATGTTACTATGTATAATAAATGAGAGAAAAAAGTTCTCTGTGCCATTTGGAATAATATTGCAACAGCATTTGGGCTTGATTTACTATTTAACTTTTAGTGTCTATGGGAAGAAAGATTAGTAAATCAGGTTCATAGTGTCTAGACTCTGAATTCTTTTGGGAGTCAAGGGGTTCTTATTTATTTCTTGTTTGGTATTCTAATAAAGTCCACCAGCAACAGCATAATTTAATCTGGACATCCCAAAATTAACTGTAAAGAAGGTGACATTGCTCATTTATTTTAAAAATTCATTGACTATATCCTATTTCTAAGAGGAGGCCTCTTCCTGCCCATCCCAAACAAAGGCGCCTTAAGGTGACATGATGACTTGGAAAGATGTATGTGTTGGCAGGATGAAATTGACCAAGTATCTAAATGTAGGTCTTCTATCTTGGTGCTGTAAATAATGACAGTACCTAACACTCAGCACCTCTAAGACAAGTTTCCTTTCAGAGAGCTCATGGAGAAGCCCGTATTGTCAAAATACATTTTAACTATTCTCATATTTACAGAATAGAGTCTGATAAAACTGAGAAATTATTGGTTTGTTTTTAAGGCTTGCTTCACACAGTGTAAATGCAGAGAGCACACATACCTGAATGCATATCATTTAAATATGACTTCTTGTTCTTTAGCATCTAGAATTCCATATTTGATGAAGAAAAATACTTCTCTAATCAATTTTTCCACTTGCATCTAAAACTGCTGTGAGGCTTTAATACAACTTGTGACTCGGGAAACAAGGAACACCTCACACTTGGTTCTCAGCCTCTGGAATCATCAGTTTTTAATTACACTCTTGGACTAAAAAAATTAGCAGCCTGTACTCTACTGATCCCACCAGCTGCCAGAATACTACTACTGTAGTATGTAGTACATACACAACTGTAAAATACACACCAGTCAAAATAACGCTGTGACATTTCAGGAGCGTCTCCCAAGTAATTGATTTCCTAAAAAAGTAGCCACATGGACTCGATGGTCTGGAGAGGCCAATTTACCCACCACTCCTTTCAGTACTGATGCTGCCTTTTGTTCCGGAGTGCTGTAACAGCAGAGCAATTTTCAGAGCTATTTCTGTTGGTAAAATAGTGCATGTTATTTCCACTACCTGTTCTTTTTCCAACATTGTTTGAAGGTATTCCTGCAGGTGAGATTAGGCAACATCACACGGAGTTTTGCATTTTCAAGTTTATGCGCAGTTTTGACTAGAGAATGTATCCACAGAGAAAGTAGGTGCAAATCTCTGTGGGTATTTTTCCTGAGGTAATAATAACAACAAATCTATTTGCCTGGTTTTTCTTTTATTACCGGCATACAACCTCTGGTAAAAAAAAACAATGCCAGCCAATTATATCCCCCTTTGGAGGTAATTTTATAACAGGGTGCCTAGGTTAATAGGGCAGGAAAGCACCTATTTTATAAAGAAACATATACTCCTATGTATCTTTATAAAATACTAGTGCAAATCCTGCAGAAAAGCATAGTTACTCACCTATAGTAGGTGTTTTCCATGAAGAGCAGGAATAAGTCCTCACGTATGAGTGATGTCACTGATGGAGCCCCACACAGGAACGTTCCCCAGCTTCCATAGGAAGCTTTTGGGAGACACACCACCGTGCATACCTTCCTACCTGCCTGCCATGGTGCCATCTTCTCCAGTCTAACAACATAGCAGGAGCCAAAAGGCAACTTCCTGGGGAGGCGGAAGGGTTGTGAGGACTTATTCCTGCTGTTCACAGAGAACACGTGCTACAGATGAACTACTACATCTTTTCTGTGAACAAGCAGGAAATAAGTCCTCACATATGGACTTCCAAGCTACAGACTACCGGAACCCAAAGAGATCAACAGCCCAACAGGGGCAACCAACTGGAGAAACCAGGAAGAATAGCCAGGTAGTCCCTGAGAGACTTGTCTGATTCAGCATCCTCAGCCAACATCGACCTGAGAGGTTTTTGCAGGTAGCCTGGACAGACAGAAGGGCTGGTAGGCAGGAATTGACTCTAAGATCTAAAGAGATGCCATAGCATGCCTGGTCAAAATTGCTGGACCGAAGACCATGTAGTAGCCTTGTAGATTTCCTGTGTAGAAACAGAGTAGAGATTGGTCACTGATGCAGCCATTGCACGGACATTGTGGGCCATGATATGACCCGCAAGGTGCAAACCTACCTGGGAATAGGAGCGAGCGATGCAGTCCGCTAGCCAAAGGGATTGTGTACGCTTCAAGAAAGCAACATCCAGCCTGTTGGGGTCAAAAGAGACGAATAGCTGGGTGGACTGGCAGTGTGCCTTTGTGCGCGCCAGGTAGAAGGCTAGAGCTCATTTGCAGTCCAATGTATGCAACACTGCCTCTCCACAGTTAGTGTGAGGCCGAGGGGAGAAAGTCAGCAAGACTATTGACTGGTTGAGGTGGAATGCAGAAACCACCTTTGGCAGAAAGTTAGTGTGTGAGTGGAGAACCACCCTGTTCTGGTGATATTTGGTGTATGGCGGGTGAGCTACCAAGGCCTGGAGCTCACTGATGAGTCGGGCTGACGTCACCACCATCAGAAAGAGGACCTTCCAGGTCAGGAATTTGAGGGGATACAGGTCCAGCAGCTCAAATGGGGCCCACATCAGCTGTTGAGTACTACATTGAGATCCCAAGCCACTATAGGGGGCTTCAAGAGGAACAGACCCCGCATGAAGTGAGCCACCAGAAGCTGGGCCGAAATGGACTTCCCCCAAAAGCTGCGACGGTATGCCTCTATCACACTGAGGTGAACTTGCACCAAATTTGACTTCAGGCTTGAGTCGGAGAGGTTCAGGGGTACTTCAGCAGCTGATCCACGGTGCAAGAAAGGGGGTCCAGCACCTTGCCTGCACACCAGGTGGCAAACCTCCGCCATTTAAGCGCATAGGTCTTGCGTGTTGAGTCCTTGCAAGATGCCAGAAGGATGTTGGTAACACCTTTGGGAAGACTGAGCTCTGAAAAGACTACCTGCTTGGCATCCATGCCATGAGGATCAATGTGCAGATGTTAGGGTGCAGCAAGGTTCTGTCCTTCGGCGAGATGAGATCCATGGTAAAGCCCAGACAGAAAGATTCCCTCTACGAAAGCTGCAGTAGCCGTGGGAACCACAATTGCCGAGGTCAATAAGGAGCGATGAGGATCATGGAGCCCTTGTCGACCTGGAGATTCAGAAGGGTTTTCGCCATGAGTGGTATTTGGGGGTATGCAAACCGCAAGCCCTCCCCCCAGTGGAGGAGGAATGCATCAGAGACCAGGCGGTTGCTGGCTGGTCTCCAAGAGCAGAATTAGGCCACCTGAGCATTGTGTGCCATGGTGAAGAGATCCAACACAGGAGTGCCACACTCCTGAATGAGTCGGTTCATCACTGCCCCACTGAGGGTCCACTCATGTGGCTGAAGGACTCAGCTGAGTTGGTCCACCAGGCCATTGAGCTTGCCAGGCATATAAGTCATTCTGAGGTCCATGCCATGGAGCAGAGCGAACTTACACAACCGAAACACCTCCCAGTAGAAAAGGTATGAAACCTGTGCCCCCCTGTCTGTTCACGCAGATCACCACCACCTGGTTGTCCATTTGGAAGGCGTGGAGAGCATTGGCTATTGCCCAAAGCTTGAGAAAGTTGATCTGGTGCAGGCTCTCCTGCTCGCACCACAGGCCATTCAGGTGGGCTCTCCAGCTGAGCTTACGCGTCCATCATGTCTTGCAGGGGGCTGCCATCTTGAACGGGAAGCCCCACAGCAGATTCACCGGCTTGAGCCATCAGTCAAGGGATTGCACTAGGGCCATTGTGACCATGACCCTGTCCTGGAGACGGCCTGTTACGTACTTCCATTGCATGCTTAAGATCCATTGGGCCTGCCACATGAAGAGACAGGCTTGAGGGGTGACATGCACCGTGGCTGCCATGTGACTGAGGATTCTCAGCATCCTTCAGGCCATTGTGTGTCTGCTACTGCTACCAGCCGCTGCACATCATCTGCTACTGCTACCAGTCGCAGTATACGGCTGCCTGGTAGAAAGGCCCGGGCCCAAGTGGTATTGAGGAGGGCCCCGATGAACTCCAGCTGCTGTGTGGACTGGAGATGGGATTCAGGAAACTGATTATGAAGCCAGGGTGCTCGAGCACCTGAATGGTGAGCTCAGCAGATTGTTGGACGCTGTCTGGCGTGGGTCCCTAGATGAGCCAGTCATCCAGGTACAGGAAGACAAAAGCCCCCATGGTCTGGAGGTCAGGCACTTCGTGAAGACCCATGGAACTGAGGAAAGCCCAAAGGGAAGCACTCGGTACTGTTAGTGCTGGCTTCCCAACAGGAGCCATAAGTACTATCTGTGATATGGATGGATTGGAATGTGTGTACATGCAATTTTTAGATCCAAGGAGCATAACCAATCGTTCTGTGGAAAGTACAGGAGAAGTGTCCCCAGCGAGACCATTTTGAACTTCTCGCACACCAGGAACTGGTTTAGGTTTCCAGGTTCAGGATGAGCCTGAACCCTCCGGTCTTCTTGGGGACAAGGAAGTATCTGGAATAGAAGCCCCGTCCGAACTGAGACGGGGGGGACTGGCTCAACAGCGAGGTCAGCTAACAGAGTGCAAACTTCTTCCTGCAACAGGCTCTGATGTGTGGGGTACATTGGGTACTCCCTCTGGGGCGTACGGAGGCAGCAGCTGGGCAAGGTGCAGCAGATATCTGCTTTGGACAATTCGTAATACCCAAGTGTCTGAGGTGAAAAGGGGTCACCTGTAGGTGAAGTGGACGAGCCACCCCTCTACCTGAGGGAGTACCCCAATGAACAGTAGCCGGCTGGCTATGCTTCTGAGGAACCTGTCAAAAGCCTGCCCCCAGCTTGGGCTGTGGGGCAGGCAGAACCTTCGGGGCTTTCACCCTCCGCTGCAGGCAGAAGTCTGCGCCTTCAGCTTAAATGAGAAATATCAGTACAAGTGCGTGTGAAAGGTCTTCTTGCCCGGTCTTCCTGGAGAGCCTAGAGAGTCACATGCTCTTTCTCAAGCTCCTCCGCTTTTTCCTCCACAGGCTTCCTGAAGAGATTCTCCCCTGGCAAGGACCATTGGCTATCTTGTCCTGGACCCACTGTTCAAGCTCAGAGGTCTGCAGCTACGCCAGCTGGCGGGCAGTGATACCTACTAATGCTACTCTGCCTGCAGACTGGAAAGCATCGTAGGCATCATGCAGCATGAACTTAGAGCAGTCCTTTCCATCATGTCTTGCACTAAGAATCAAAACAAACTATCACTACCCAAAGATTTCAGGAAAACCAAAAAATTACAACTAATATAGCTTTTTCCTCACACTGCCCCCACACTCTGGAATGCCCTCCCCGATCATCTCAGGGAAATCCGTGACCTCCAATCATTCAGAAAACACCTCAAAACACATCTATTTACAATACACTATTGCACGCAAGATCTAACCTACCCCCTAGAAACACAGAGGATTAGCCAAGCCACACAAGCTACCATGACTTAACCCCCCTATCCCTACAAACACTGAACTCTACATAGTTTTCCTTTTTACCACCTGTCAGA
Source organism: Ichthyophis bannanicus (assembly GCA_033557465.1). Taxonomy (NCBI): domain Eukaryota; kingdom Metazoa; phylum Chordata; class Amphibia; order Gymnophiona; family Ichthyophiidae; genus Ichthyophis; species Ichthyophis bannanicus. Next base: position 134,349,662 of record CM066037.1, read on the forward strand.
AAGTTAAAATCTGACTGTTATTACTTCAATGTAGATAGCTATATGTGTTTTAATGTAATTGAGCAAGTACCTGTTGTACCTCTCAAACTTGTTGTTCACTGTAAACCGCAATTGATCTTCAGAAATTGTGGTATATAAATCACTGTTAAATAAAAAAAATAAAAAATATATGAGCCACCAAGGTCTGGAAGGCCTTGTGATAGTCCTCGGGGAACGTGGGCGGCAAAGTCCACCAGGTCCAACATGATGTCTCTGAAGAACATGCTCATATAGGTCTGGTAGGCCAGGGCCCTGGCAACCAGCATGGAACCCTGATAACATTTTCTCCCGAAGGAGTCAGGGTTCAAGCCTCACTTTTACGGGGGCACCCAAGAATGAGTCCTGGTGCTCTTAACCCATTTCAAGGCCAACTCAACACAGGACCTTCTGGACCCGGTACAGGGAAAAAAGCCTCTGGCTGATGATAGGAGCCATGAGGGGGGTTTCCCACAGCCGCAACAGCAACCTTTGCAGGACATGGTGCATGGGCACCATCACTGCTTCCCTGGAGGCTGAGGGATGCTGGAGAAACAGTAGTTACTCACCTGTAACAGGTGTTCTCCAGGAGCAGCAGGAATCAGTCCTCACATATGGGTGACACTGACGTCGATGGAGCCCTTTGCGGAGCATTTCCCCAGCTTTTTATGAAAGCCTTTGGGAATACTGCACGCATGCGCGGTCCCCTTCCCGCCTAAAGGTGCCATCTTGCTCAGTCTGATGACATAGCTAAAAGACAGCACAAAAAAACTGCAAAAATGAACTATGTACAACTGCAACTCCCAGGGGAGGAGGGAGGGTGTGAGGACTGATTCCTGCTGCTCCTGGAGAACTACTCTTTCTCCAGGACCAAGCAGGAAGTCAGTCCTCACATATAGGTGACTCCCTAGCTCTGGGCTACCAGGAACCCAGGCTGAACAAAAGAACTCCCTCTAGTCCCAGCATCAGAGAAAGGCTTTCACTGAAAGAGAACCCCCACCGGTAGCCCAACAAAGGGCTGGAGGGCAGGAGTTGCCTAAACCTCAAAGAGATTCCGGAGTACTGCCTGGCCAAAAGCACTGTTCCTACGGGACTCCCTCTCCAGGCAGTAATGAGCTGCAAAAGTCTGGCTTGAGGACCAAGTTGCAGCCCTACAGATGTCTGCCAACGGCACAGAGCGGAGATGAGCTACTGAGGCAGCCATAGCCCTGACACGGTGGGCCATGACCCGACCCTGCAAGGGAAGGTCAACTGCCCTGTAAGCCCAGGTGATACAGTCAGCCACCCAGATGGACAAGGTATGCTTAGACACAGATAACCCCAAATTATTAGGGTCAAAAGATGCAAAGTGCTGAGTAGCTCTTCTATGCCCCTGCGCACGGTCAAGGTAGAAGAATAAGGCCCTTCTACAGTCCAGGGTATGCAGGACTGCCTCAGCCTGGCTTGCATGAGGCCTAGGGAAGAACGTCGGAAGAACCACCTCCTGGTTGAGGTGGAAAGAGGAGACAACTTTAGGGAGGAACTTAGGATGAGTCCTAAGGACTACCCTGTTCCTATAGAAGCGAGTGTAAGGCCTGTCACAGACCAGGGCCTGAAGCTCACTCACTCGTCTGGCCGAGGTTAGTGCTACCAGGAAGAGCGTCTTCCAGGAAAGGAAGCGGAGAAGAAAAGTAGCCATCGGCTCAAAGGGTGGGCGAGGCAGTTGTTGCAAGACCACATTCAACTCCCACTCAGGAGTTGAAGGACGGATAGGAGGCTTGAGCAAGAGCAAACCTCTGAGGAACCGGGACACCAAGGGGTGAACCGACAAGGAGTGTCCTTCCACTAGTGAGTGGTAAGCTGCTAGAGCTGAGAGGTGGACCCGAACAGAATTGGACTTGAGGCCCTGATTGGATAAGTGCAGCAGGTACTGAAGAACCACTGGCATAGAGCAGGAGAAAGGATCTTCTGTGCATAGCTGACACCACAAAGAGAACCTTCTCCATTTCAGGGCATGTGTTTTTCTGGTGGACTGCTTCCTAGAGGCCAAGACCACCTCTTCAACTTCCTGAGGCAGGCCCCAGGGAGCCAACACTACCCCTGCAGCCTCCAGGCCATCAAATTGAGAGATTTGAGGTTGGGGTGCAGAAGAGAACCCTGATCCTGAGAGAGAAGGTCGGGCTGCAACCCTAGAGGTAGTGGGGTGTCCACTGCCAGTTGAAGCAGAAGTGGAAACCAAGGCTGCCTCGGCCACCTGGGGGCTACCAGAAGTACAGAGGCCTTGTCCCTTAGAATCTTGAACAAGGTTCGGACCACCAGAGGCGTGGGAGGAAACGCATACAGGAGGCCCTGGGACCAGGAAATCAAGAAGGCATCCGCTGTCCACCTCATGGATGCGGTTGCCTGGAGCAGAACCTGGGCAGCTGCCGGTTCAGGGGACTGGCAAAGAGATCTATGGACAGAAGTCCCCATTTGGGGAAAATCTTCTGAACCACTAATGGGTGCAGTTGCCATTCGTGGGGCTGCAGAACTCTGCTCAACCTGTTTGCCAGGAAGTTCTCCTGGCCAGGGAGATAAACAGCCTTGAGAAACATGTTGTGCCTGAGCGCAAACAAGCAAAAGTCCTGTGCCTCCTGACAAAGGAGCCTGGACCCAGTGCCTCCCTGCTTGTTCACATAGGACATGGCTACTTGGTTGTCTGGCTGCACTAAGACAGACTGGTGAGCCAGGGTTTGAGAGAAAGTTTTGAGGGCTAAACGAACAGCCCAAAGTTCCAGTAGGTTGATCTGTTGCGTGGCCTCCCAGGGAGACCACAGGCCCTGGGTGCACTTGTCCAGACAATGTGCCCCCCAGCCTTGCAAGGAGGCATCGGTGGTTAGCACTACTGTGAACACAGGTATCTGAAAAGGCACCCCTTGTAGTAAGTTGGGGGGGGGGTGCAGCCACCAGCTTAGGGCGTTCAGGAATGGTTTGGACACCCGTACTCTGTCTCTGAGGCTTCCTGTAGCCTGAGTCCACTGAGTTCTGAGGCACCACTGGGCAGGCCTCATGTGGAGCCGGGCATTTGGAGTTACATGCACTGTCGATGCCATGTGGCCGAGGAGCCTCAGGCAGCGTCTGGCGGAAACCAGTGGCATGCTGAGAAACTGGTTTGCCAAGTCTATCAATCTTTGGGCTCTGTCTTCTGGCAAGTAAGCATTTGCTTGCAGAGAGTCTAGCCTTGCCCCTATGAACTTTAGGTTCTGGGAGGGGAGCAAAGTGGACTTTTCAAAGTTTATGACAAAACCCAGGTGTTGAAGGAGAGAGATAGTTTGGAGGGTGGCTTGCCTGGCCTCCTGGCACATCTGACCCCTGATGAGCCAGTCGTCCAGGTAGGGGAAGACAAAGATACCCTGATTCCTCAAGTAGGCCGCCACCACTGCCAGGCACTTTGTAAAGACTCTGGGGGCGGAGGTGAGGCCGAAAGGCAGTACTCTGTACTGATAATGGTTCCCTCCCACAATGAACCTGAGGTACTTTCTGTGGTCCGGATGAATGAGGATGTGAGTGTACGCATCCTTTAGATCCAAGGAGCATAGCCAATCTCCCTGCTGGAGGTAGGGCAGTAATGTTTCAAGAGTAAGCATCTTGAACTTTTCTTTCTCCAAGAACTTGTTGAGATTTCTGAGGTCGAGAATAGGCCTGAGGCCCCCGGTTCTATTTGGTACTAGGAAGTACCTGGAGTAGAAACCGTGACCTTGTAGGTGGGGAGGCACAGGCTCCACCTCCTTGTCTCGCAGCAGACCCTGAAGCTCTCGAAGGAGGAGGTCTGTGTGCAGAGGAGGCCTTGGAGGCTCTCCTGGGAAGTAAGGAGGAGGCAACTGTTGGAAATGGAGCATATAGCCCTTGTGGACTATGCTCAAGACGCAACTGTCTCCTGTGATGGGTGGCCACCTGTGGGCAAACAAGGCTAGTTGACTTCCTGTGCAGGGATGTGACAGCAGAGATGAAGAGGCTATGCTCTGGGAGTCAAAACCTCCCACCCTGCTGAGTGGAAGCAGGAGCCAGAGGCTTGGGGGTCTTCTGCCTACGGGGCTCATGTCCCTGCCCCTTGGCCTGCTGACCCTGCTGGGGAGCTGGGGAGGCCTGGTAATGTGGGAACTGTTTGTAGGCAGTCGCCTTCCTCGGGTAAAAGGCCTTCTTACCCGAGCCCTTCTTTTTCTGAGAAGGGGCAGATGTTTTCCTGGACAGCCTTGTCCTGGTGAGGTGCTTGGTTTCGAGCTCAGCAGCCTTCTCGGCCATGGGCTTGCCAAAAAGGTTTTCATCTCGGCAAGGGACATTGACCAACTTGTCCTGTACTCATGGCTTGAGGTCCGACGACTGCAGCCATGCCTGGCGTCGAGCCACGATGCCGGCCGCCGCAACATGGGCCGAGGCCTCGAAGCCATCGTAGGCTGCTCGGGACATGAACTTAGAGCATTCCCACACTCCCGAGGACAAGGACTTGAACCTCTGCAAAGGTTCCCTGGAGAGACCGGCAGAGAACCCGGCAAGCTCCTTCGCCAGGTCCCGCAAGTACATGCCCATGTACAGCTGGTAAGACTGGACACGACAAGCAAGCATCGAGCCCTGGAAGCACTTTCTACCAAACGCATCCAGGTTCCGGGCCTCCCTACCAGGGGGCACTGCGGAGTGCATCTTCTGGCTTTTCAGACGATGCATGGCCGATTCCACCACCATGGAATGGTGTTGTAGCTGCGCCTTTTGGAAGCCAGGGCTCTTACGGAGTCGATAAATGGAATTGACCCACTTGCTCAGAACTGGCGCCGAGGCCGGTGCCTCCCACATCCGGAAGAGGAGCCGTTCCAGCATCGGAGGAACCGGGACAGTAAAGGCCTCCTTCGGAGGAGAGTCATACTGGAGGGCCTCGAGCTCTTCGGCTCGAGGCTCCTCCTCAGGGTCCGCAGGAATCACCAAAGCTGTGGCCATATCCCTAACGAACTCCGAGAACCGGGTATCCTCCGGAGGGGGATCTACTCTGGGGTTCGGACTGCGGTGAGTCCGAAGGGACGCACTGAGTCCGGAAAGTATCGGGGGACTCCTCGTCCTCCGTCTCCCATGCAGACTCGTCCGAAGAGGAGTCGGGGGGGGGGGGGGGCTCCGACCGCGTGGGTCCCGGCAGCACCCGCCTAGACGCCGAAGGCACCGCCTCGACACCCTTGGTCCCGAGCGGGAGGTCGAGGGTGACCGCGATTGAGGACGACCTCAAGCCTTCATGGTCTCGAGTATCGGCTCGGTCTCCGGGGTTGACTTCGATGTCGATGTCCCGGTGGTCGGGGCAGATGCACCAGCAAGGCTGGCCATCAGCACCCGCTGCTGATCCATGAAGGCAGACAATCTGCACTCCAAGGCTGTCAGCCTGAGTCCAAGCTCAGGAGACTCAGCAGCTACCGACTCGGGCCCCGGGCGCGCCAGGCCCGACGTCGGCTCCCTGGGAGGAGAGTCCTCGAGGACAACAGGACTTAAGTGTCCAGCATACTCCGGCTCCACACGAGGCATTTTGGACGGCGTCTCCTGTTCCAAGGGCCCAGGATGGCGGTCGGGGGTCCGAGACCTGGCCCTCGAGGAGCCAGGGACCTCCTCCTCCGACGCCCTCATGAGCAGCTTCTTCCTCTTTCGTTCCCGATCAGGAGACCCCCTGTCCGAGGAACCCCGGCGATGCTCGGGATCAGATTCCGGAGACTTCGAGGCCTCAGATGAGGTCCGGGCCCGGCCGGAGGCCAAATCAGAAAAAAGCCTTTCCTTTTGATGCTGTCGACTTCGCAGTGCCTTAGTGGACATTTTGCCACACGGGCCACAGATCTTAGGATCATGATCTGGACCGAGGCACCGAAGGCAGCAGTCGTGTGTGTCGGTGAGAGATATCAGTTTCTTGCACCGATCACACTTTTTGAAACCACTGGAAGCCATCGGGGAAAAAAGGGCCCCCGCGAGGTCAAAGGACCGGCCTTCCAGGGAAAAGAAAAAAAGGGCGCGAACGTCAGCCACTAAGGGCAAAAACCGAAAAAACAGAAGACGGGCTCGATACCGGTGTACCGAACCTGGCGGGAAGGGGATCCAGCGTCGACCCGGACAAGAACCGCGATGAAATCGCAAGAAAAATCTAACTTTTCTCCGGGTGACTAGGACAGACGTCCATTGGGCTCCTCAGAAAAAGAAAGACTGAGCAAGATGGCACCTTTAGGTGGGAAGGGGACCGTGCATGCGTGCAGTATTCCCAAAGGCTTTCATAGAAAGCTGGGGAAATGCTCCGCAAGGGGTTCCATCGACGTCAATGTCACCCATATGTGAGGACTGACTTCCTGCTTGGTCCTGGAGAAGCTCCAGCTCCTCTGCCTTCGGTTCCTCCTCCGATTTCAGTGAGAAGAGGATGACCTTAAGCAGATAAGTAGTATCTTTTTTCTTTTTTGATTTTTCAATTGGATTTTCTAAAGTTAAAAATATATTTATAAATGAAAAGAAAGCATAAAAAAATAATTAAAAAATAAAGCACATGGGATATGAGACCGATGACGGTGCTTGGGGCTTTCTTTAAGTGTTTTTACGTTCATTTTAGCCCACTCTGAGGATCTCTTTAAAAATAAGTGGAGATTTTGATGTTAGCCTTAGGCTTTATTAAGTGACTTTTTGGTGTTGATTAGAAACCTTTTTTTAGCTGCAATCTAATTTTAGAAGATACATTTTGTGTGTGAAAATGGTTTTATAAAATTACCTTCTTTATATCCAATCTGCTACCACACCATTCTAGTTATTGAACATGAAGTAAAATTCCATCTGAAGTCAACAAAATGAATTTGATGTAGGCAAGAATAGACATATACACCTAAAACGCTTTGCGCCATCCTCTAGAATAAGTTGATGGTTAACAGTAGCCCATGGTAGAAAAAAACCTGCCGAGTTTTCAGATGGTAGTTATGACAAATTGTTTGAGTTCTAATTAAGAGCATCGATTCCAATCCAGTCACATGGCACCCAATTTATATATAGATTTTATCTAACTCAAAGAGGGCACTGAATTGTTGAACAATTTGCAAATAAGTTAATTTCAAAAAGATAAGTAGTTTAAACAGCTATACTGTAGATGCAAGCATTAAATATATGGGGAGGTCTCTTATCTGCATTTTCAGTCCTATTAATTTAAGGGGATGCATACATGAAAGCAAAGGGCGACCAGCCCCTCAAGCATACTGCCATCTGTTTTCATTCAGCATCACTCAAGATCAGTGCTAGAATGATAACACCAACTTGCTTTTATTCTTCACAATGAAAAGCACAGGCTAAATTAGCTATACACAGCATACACAGAAAGTAATGCCTCACTACACCACTGCTTAAAATCTCAACCTGAATGCATACAATTTCTCTCTGCCTCCACTTATAATGATTATGAAAACATAGAAATAGACGAATGGCTTGTTCATTATCTTCTCCAAGCAAAAGCATTTCAAAGCTCCTTTTGTAGGAGATATAAAATATTAACTGATTGTATACTGGCCAAGGGGCTATTTGTGGTTCCATAACAGAGAAAAGGGAAACATGCATCCCACAGAGCTTTACATCTTGCAAACAAATTGCCGTAATCACATCTGGTCAATTGCATTACTTCAGCTTTTAAGATCTCCACAACAAATTCACCATAGGATAAGAAAAGTGAAGATGTGCAGCAGTTTATCGACCTGTATTGACAGCCCATGCTGTGTGCTACAAATAAGATCTTCTGTCTTAATTCTGAGGAAGACATGCCTGAATTACTCTGCTGCTGCTAACGCCAATCAGCTATGAAGAACATTTATGAGTTATTCTCTGACAAAGCAATCCAGGGAGAAGTTGAAACAAGAACAAAAGAATTCAACATTCGTGAAAGAAAGCATTTAACTTTTAACAGATCAGTGTATTCCTCTAAGCAAATCAGGTCATTTATTATTCCTGGGGGAATTCTTCACAAAATGATTTTAAAATTCTGTTCTAAAATTTTGGAGATTTTGCATCTTTAATTAGTAATTTTTTTATGTAGAATTCCCCCATCATAAACTTTGGCCCCTGCCAGCTCCCAGTTTTCTCGCTGCTAAGGCTTGACCCCCCCCCCCAAGCAGGATCACTCCCCAACATTGCTTGGACCTCTCCCTAGGCTTGTTCCCTCCTCCCAGTAGGGTCAACCCAAAGCTTTCTCTGTCCCCTCTCCAGCATGAACACTCCCAAGCTCTCTTTTCACTTACCCCTACCTTTCTTTCCCTCTCTCTGTCCCCCAATTTCCCATTCTCCAGCAAGACCTCCCAGTTCTCTCTCCAACCCTCAGTTATCTCTATCCTCTACCTATGCCCACATACAGCTCTCTCATACTCTCACATGACCCCCCCGCGAGGGAATACATCTCATAACTTCCACTTTGAACCCCTTCTTACATACCCATAGCTCTCTTACTCACCCACCCCCAGTGGAGAACACAGCCTCATAATTTTCTTTTTGAATCCCTCCTACATACCCATAGCTCTCTTTCTGAATTCCACTTCCCAAGCTCTCTCTCCCCTACTCCCTGCAGCACATATTCTGATCCAACTAACACAAGAGGAGGAGAAAAGCAGCTGCACATCAAGCCATGTCTTCCTCCTGGGCTGCCCTGGCTCTGACTTGAATCACATAAGACACTATACAGCCTTGGAGTCCAAATTCAGGAGTCAGATCTGAGCTGCAGAGAGGGAGGATGCAACGTTAGGTACAACTGCTCTCTTACTCCTCTGGTACTGATCAACATGGAGGATGGAGAATCCATATGAATTGCCATTGCTTCCTGATCCTTCTACAGAATTCTGCACAGGAAGGAAGTTCTGCACAAATTATGAATTCCATAGTAGCACAAAATTTTTCCAGGAGCAATTTATTACAAAATAGTTTTCAGTTTTATGCTAAAAAACAGAATTACTACTGGTTATAAACTGGATATTATAAACTGGATATTATGCCACATTGAATCTTAAAAATACAGATGCTCCTCGACTTACGAGCATCCGACTTACGCTATTTCGGACTTACGATATCAAAAAATGATTGTAATGCCTTCAGACATGATAGTGACGTCTTGCTAAACAATGTACACATGTGCGGCAACAGCATCCTGCTCTCATGCACTTCCTGTTTCACATTTCTTTGTGTTCATCACAAACCCTAATCATGGCTGTAAACATTCTATTTACTCTACTGTGGCAGGAGAGAAGAGGAGGAAGGCAATTGATGTGGATATGAAATTGAAGATAATTTCCAACATGAAGGCGGTAAACCGGTATCAGCCCTAACATGTGACTTTAGGTTTTTGCAGTCAACGATTTCAACCATTCTAAAGGACAAGCAGAGGATAACTGCAGCTGCTAAATCATCGGCATCGTAAGATCGACCATCACCACCAAAAAAAAAAGATATGGGCTGATTGATATGGAAAATCTGTTAGTCATGTGGATGGAGGATCAAACCAGAAACAGATATCGTTAAGTTTCTGGCTTGATATAGAACAATACAGGCAAAGGTCAGAAGTCATATTGATACATTAAAGGACCGTGCTAATGATCCTTCATATATCCAGACATTTACAGCTAGTCATGATTGGTTCCAGCGGTTCAAAAGGTATCACAATTTTCACAATGTGAAGGTTAGTGGTGAGGCAGCAAATACCGATATGGGAGGTGCCACAGCATTTAAAGAAGAGCTGCATAAAATCATCGTAAATAAAAATTATTTTCCTGAGCAAATCTTTAATGTTGACAAGACCAGTTTATTTTGGAAATGTATGCAGGAGCATATGTACATCCATCAAGAAGCAAAGACAATGCCAGGTTTTAAGGCGTTCAAAGACAGTGTTACGTTTTTCTTGGTAGTAATGAAACAGAGTTTAAACTCAAATTGTTACTGATTTACCATTCTGAAAACCCGAGAGCTTTCACAAATGTCAGCAAACATTTAGGGGTATGTTTACTAAACTGCGGTAACGTTACATACCGCGCGTTATGTAACGTTAACGCGCGGTATGTAACGTTAACGCGCGGTATGTAACGTTAACGCGCGTTAACGTTACTTAATGATCGTTAACGTCCCCGGCCGCGGTAAACACCGCAGAAGGTGGAGAGAGGGTGGAGAGAAGGGGTCAATGGGCGGAGAGTGGGTGGGGAGAGGCTCCTTTCACACTAACGCACTGAAATGAAGGGCTGAATCCTACCGCGAATGAAAACCTGCCGTTAGATGCACATTTGCAGGAGAGAGAAACCATTTAAGTGTCGGCAATGTACAGTCTAGGCAGGGAGCCCAAGAAATGTGATAGTAGTGCTCCATTTTCAGCAACACCATAGTGCCAAAGTATGAATGGCCACTATGGCGATGGTGCAAATGGGGCATAGGGGGCACAGGCGGGACATGTAGCATGGGCAGCTGGGGCACAGGGTGGACCAGGCGAGCGCCTAGGAACATAGAAACCGGAAATCAGCAAGACAGCAGCTGACCAAGGCCAAACACAATCCACCTATATCTTCCTGGTTCACCTAGCCAATAGTTGCTAGGGCACTGACCTGACATCCCCCCAGCCATCCCGCCCCCATGTGGAAGGGACATAATATTGGTAGGCAGTGATGGGGGGGGGATGTGAGGATGTCCATGTCTACCCCCCTCCACCCTGGGATCCACTCCCTAGGCGGGCGCTTACCTACACAGTGGATGGCCTGGGACTGCGCACTATCAGCACCGACAGCAAATGGCCATGTCAGCTTGGCAGGGAGGTGTGTGCCCATGCTGGAGGGGGCAGGGCCACCTCCCTGCAGTGGACCTAGGCCATGCCCTGCATCAGTACGTGGTGTGCAGTGCAACATACAAAGTCTGGCTGAGGAAAAGTACAGGTAGCCCCAGGGACTATTGTGCATCTGTGGCAACAGTGTGGTGCAGTACACCCAGCCAGTGTGTCCAGAAGCAGAGGGTCACAGGTTCAAGCCCCAGCTGTGGTTCCTGCAGAGCATATCCCTATGTTTTACCCTACAATGCAGATACAACAGCAACATGTGCAAAGCCCAAAGCAGCGGCGAACAGGGGTACAAACACCCACCCACACAGGCTCCACAATCCAAAGATGCATGGAGAGTCAGGCTGTTGGCCCCAGTATTGAGCTGAAGTTACCACCAGAGCACTACTACTACCCCCTGCACAGTTTAGCATTGTCGGCACTGTGATCAGGACCAGTGTGGCGGGCAGGGTTGCCAACCACCCCTATCTTTGTACAATAGGAGTGAGCGTGTGTGTATGTCTATCCATTGTTCTGTGGCTGTCCACCCTTCACTGGGCCCAAAATGTCCCACTGTTACCAGCATTAGCCTGAATAGGTGCATAATGAGGAGCAAGGTATTTTGGGTATGGCCCGGACAGGGCAGATTGGCCAGGATGCATCTTCACAGGGTGTGGGGCAATGGCTGAGACACTGTAGTGCCTAACCACCACCTGCATGGACAGGGTGGCCACAGCATGGCATGCTGGGAGGGCACTCACTCTGACCGAGCAGTGACCATGGCAGGTCTAGGTTCCCACATAGTGCTCTACACTATCTGCCTCCAGTGATATATTTGTGTTCCCCAGTGCTGGGGTCCCAATCACTGAGATGCCTGCTTGCTGCACATAGTTCCTCTGTGAGCATGCACTATGGACTGGCTGGTGGACTGTCTGCAGTTAGACTGTGCATGGTCAGAACACCTATAAGGTACAATCTGACTGTGCTGTCTGCTGGTGACTGGCAGACAGTGGTGGGAGGCAGTTGGGGTTTTCCAGACCTAACTCCAGCATTGCTGCTGGTCTGCCACTGCCCCAGTCATAGGTATGGCTCTGGCCCACCAACCCTGGAGGGCTGTCTCATACAAACAGGATGGAGGTTGCTTTCCCAGGGCGGTGGCACCTGTTCTTTACCTAAAAAAAGGGTGATATGGGCCCTTTGGTGTATGTAGTGTATACCACTGTGACCTATAAAGGCACTGCTACACACACCTCATGCAATTCTAGGAACCCCTCTGCCCTGATAACAGCTGTCCATGTCAGCCAGACCCTAACATGGGGTACACACCAATCTGGCTGGTGTCTTGTCCCACAGGGCCACATGTGACTGCAGGATACAGATGGACACCAAATTACCTTTGGCTGCACCGCAAGGAACACCTGTCACACACTGGTAGTGATGGGGATGTACAGCAGGACCTATCTCTAGCACATGTACTGCGGACCTAGTGCTGGGCACCCATCCTATCCCTCAGGGTGAACACAGAACCTGCACAATGGCACAGTCTGTAGCTACTCTGTGCCAGTATCACGCACTGTCAGTTCATCTTTCCAAGCTGAGGTACCGGAGAGGTGCAGACACCATTTGGTGATCAGCTGTAGACTGCTATTCAGCATGTGCATTGTATCATGGGTACTGGTGGGGTTACCCTATCCTGGCACTCAGAGCAGACAGTTTGTGTGGTGACCTGCAGTCCTTCTGTACCCAGACATTGCTGTGACATACACCATGGAGGCATAGCCTACTGGTTAATACAATGCCATTCTTGGCAGTGTTCATGGGTTCAGTTCCTCATTGTTCCCTCCTCTCATGCCTGTCCTACTCAAATAGTGTGCATGCCTGTAGAGGTCATATTTTTGCAGATCTGTGCTTCCAGCCCATAATACCCTCACCACAATTGCCAACATTCCCTCAGTCCGTCTATCTGCATCTGTCAGCTGTGTAGAGTCCTGTCTGCCAGTGCAGGCTGCCACCCCATGTCATGCACTGCTACCCTTTCCTGCATTGCGCCTCTTCATGCTTGCCTCGCCTGTGCCTGATCTGCATGGCACCACCACTCCTCTGTCCACCCATCATTGTAACTATCCTGCCACCTCCGCCTCCACTGGGGGACACGTATTCCCATCATCTGCCACCAACTGTTTTTCCGGTACTTTACACTGCCAACACCCTGTGCTGTGCTACAGCTGCCCCACCATATTTGTCATCAGTACTGGCAGGCACATGGGATGCCCGCAGATATGGCAGGTCCAGCGGCTCCCACCTCTCCCTCCTTCACTCAACTGTTCAGTGCCTTTCCTGAGTGCTCTATCTAGTGTTAGGGCTACATCTGTCTCTGTTCCGCACAGGCCATACATGTCATCCTGAGGCACCTTTCAGTCCCTAGGGCACACTAACCTAGGACACCATAACCTTGTTAGGCCACCTCAACCTATGGTTCCATAGCCCAGGGTGCCTTGTCCAAGGGTGCCTAATATGGCGCTTAGCCTAGGAGGTCCTATAAGGCGCCTTATGAGGCACCTTACAGGGCACCTTACTAAGCACCTTATAAGGCACCTTACATGGCACCTTACAAGGCGCCTTGTAATGCTCGTTAGTCTAAGGCACCTTGTAACACGTGTTAGCTGCTACAGCTTGCTGTAACGATGCAACACCCACGCCTTTATATGGACATCTCTACCTTTACCGCGGAACCTAACGCGAATGACATTACCGCAGTTTAGTAAACAGACCTCTTACTTCCCGTGCATTATCATCATAACAAGAAAGCATGGATGAAGCTAGTTGTTGTTTGAAGACTTTTTTCAATTGTTTCATTCCCCAAGTTAAAGGAGACTGCTTTAAAAACAATATCCCATTCAAGATTCTTCTAATTTTAAATAATGCACCAGGGGCATCCACCTCATCTCGGCAACATGCACCCAGACGTAAAAGTTGTTTATCTGCCTCCTAACATGACAGCACTCATTGAACCAATGGACGAAAGTGCTGTGGCCATGTTCAAGGCATATTATCTAAGGAAAATGTTCACACGGGCAAATGAGGCACACAGCTAAGACTACAACTTTCTATCTTATCTCTGCTGGCTTCTTGTTGCAAATATAGAATTTAACTGTTGGTTTTCGGGATATTGCTAATATAGATTTTAACTGTGGTTATACATTAAGCTTGTGGATATTCTGACTGCCTGCTCTCCTTGTGTAGCCTTAAATCAGATATCTGAATGTACCCACAGCTCAGGAAACACCTACTGGCCAGGGACACTACTGTAGTGATAGTCAGCTACTTGGAAAGGAAATACTTACATTGCAGGGGACCTGAGTCTCCAGATAACGTTAGAAGCAAAGGTATCAGAGACCTTTTGCACAGGAGGCAGATAAATAGATATACAAAAGTTTATTTTGGATAATTCAGCTGCACTGTCTGTTTGATGCAAGCAAGCCTTCTCCCAGGGAGGGGCTAATTTAGATCATCTTACACCTAGCCTCACATACCGGTCTGAGCTAGTCTGACTCTGAACAACCTGCGAAGCCCTCCACACAGTTAAGACTACAACTTTCTATCTTATCTCTGCTGGCTTCTTGTTGCAAATATAGAATTTAACTGTTGGTTTTTGGGATACTGCTAATATAGATTTTAACTGTGGTTATACATTAAGCTTGGGGATATTCTGACTGCCTGCTCTCCTTGTGTAGCCTTAAATCAGATATCTGAGTGTGCCCACGGTTCAGGCAAAGCCTACTGGCCAGGGACACTTAGGTTCCCACCCACCCTACCCCTGACCCCACCAACCCCAGGGGCTGCATTGCCTATATAGTGGTAGCATACGTTGCCATCTATCCTTTTTAACTTGGGTTAAGCCAACATCATCTTCTTCTTCTTCTTCTTCTTTTTCCTCTTCCTCTTCTCCTTCTAGGACTGCTTAAATCAGCATGTCGTGTATTCAGTGCAATAACTGCGGTACTTTCATTCCAAGACGAATCATTTGGAGCCTAAGAGCTTGTCCTATGTGCCTCAAGTCAGCTGTCATGCATAAAGAACCGACTCTACTAAGGAAAGACCTAGCTGCCACGCGTAAAGAAGTAACTCTACTGACGGAGGAACTGGCTGCAATGAAGCACACCTCTTCTAGGATACAAACGGAACAAAGTCCACCACCGCTCCCACAAAGAAACAAAAACCCCAGGAACAAATGGATCACAGTGGGTTCTGGTAGATTGCGACCTGTAACACAGAGACATCTTATACATCAAGAGATATCCCTGCATAATGCCTTCTCTGCCTTGGCTAATGAGGATGCCCAATCCAAAGAAACTGAAGGGCCCTTAAATAAGTCAGTCAATGTCCAATCTCCTGCTAAAGCACCAAATATGAAGAAAACCTCACCAAACAGAAAACTACTACTACTTGGAGATTCCATCATCAGAGGCACCAACTTGGGAACACAGTTCGAAGGAGAGAAGATAGTCAAGTGCCTCCCAGGCTCTTCAGCCAGCAGGAATTCAAACCAAGTTGTTGAAGTACTTAGCGCAGAAAGTGAACACTCCAAACTTGATATTGTCATCCACTTGGGCACAAATGACCTGGCTAGAAACAGTGCCTCTACAGCCCAAAAGGACTTTCAATCTCTGGGAGAGAAACTCAAGCCCATTGTTAACACTGTTGCATTCTCAGAAGTTCTACCTGTTCTTGGTAAGGGGGCAAAAAGGCTGCATCGCATTAACAGCTTTAATACATGGCTCCAGACCTGGTGCAAACAAGAAGGATTCAGATTTATTGGCGACTGGGGAAACACATGGACCAACAAGAGACTATACTGTGCTGATGGACTACATCTCTCTGTCACCGGGAAAAGAATCCTAAGTGAAAAATTCAGGCAGTATATGTGGATATGCATTTAAACTAGTAAAAGGGGGTGACGGATGTGGAAGGTCAAGTTCTGGATGTCACCCCCTGCAAAAGCAGATCATCAGAAACATCCACACTTTTAAACCACACATCAAAAACAAGTGGGAAGAAGTGGGCAGAACAAAATCAATACAAAAAAACACAAGCCAGTTAAATGCTGGAAAGCAATGAGCACAAATGCTCGAAGCTTAGCCAACAAAGCTCCAGACCTGGAAGCCCTAATGGTGGAAATGGACTTGGACATTGTGGCCATTACAGAAACATGGTTTAATGAATCGTATGATTGGGATATAGCCATAGCTGGCTATAATCTATTCAGAAGAGACAGAGAAAATGGAAAAGGAGGAGGAGTAGCCTTGTATGTCAAAAGCAATATTAATGAAAAATTGGTCTTCTTCTTGAACACAGTAGATTATTATTTACAAGGATGCGTTAAATTTACAACAAAAATACTCATATTCAAATGTGTTATGTTGCTATGTGGCACTCTCGGTTTCCAGAGGTCTCAGTTGTCTTGTAGCTAAGCCTTAAGACTCACGTCTGCCGGCAAAAGCCTTGATCACATCAATGACCTCCTATAAAAGGAAACCTTTTTCGTGATTTTAAAAATTTCCCAGCCAACAGCACTTTAACAAACAGGATATCAGGGAGATTTAACTTGTATACGTGCTAATGCCTTTCTACTAGGCTATCTCCAGCTGGCTTAATGAATTTAAAGGCTG
Organism: Ichthyophis bannanicus; assembly: GCA_033557465.1. Classification (NCBI taxonomy): domain Eukaryota; kingdom Metazoa; phylum Chordata; class Amphibia; order Gymnophiona; family Ichthyophiidae; genus Ichthyophis; species Ichthyophis bannanicus. Next base: position 134,366,117 of record CM066037.1, read on the forward strand.
CACTTAGCTGAACTTCTCCAATATATCCCGAAATTCGTGGCTTTGGCTAGACACCTTCAATCTTCGATCCCGACACTCCCACGGGGTACCACTGTGGCGTTTCACAGCCGACAGTTTCATCAGGGGATCCACTTGAGTGCTTACTTGATAAGGTGCTGCCCGCGTCTTCCTTCCACTGAGCAGTCCGGCGTTTTTTCGTGCAGCCTGGCCATTACCGGACTGCTCAGTGGAAGGAAGATTACGGAGCACGGCCTGGCCAAAGGCACTGTTCAGTCAGGACTCTTTCCAGGCAGTAATGGGCAGCAAAGGTGTGGACTGAAGACCAGGTGGCGGCCCAGCAGATGTCCACCATTGGGACAGAGTGCAAGTTTGCCACTGAGGCCGCCATGTCCCTGATTCGGTGTGCCATGATGCGGTGTGCCATGATGCGGCCTTCCAGCAGGAGCCTCGCCTGCTTGTAAGCGAGGGCGATACAGTCCACCACCCATGTGGACAGTGTACGCTTGGTCACCGCCTCCCCCAGCCTACTGGGGTCATAGGAGATGAAAAGCTGAGCAGCTTTGCGGTGGCCCTGAGTCTGTTGGATATAGAAGGACAAAGCCCTCTTACAGTCCAAGGTGTGAAGGACAGTCTCCGACCAACTGGAGTGAGGTCTTGGAAAGAAGGTAGAGAGCACCACTTCCTGGTTGAGATGGAAGGGCAACACTACCTTCGGCAGGAATTTGGGGTATGTGTGAAGCACCACTCTGTTCTTGTAGAACCTGGTCAGGCCTGAAGTTCGTTAACTCTGCGAGCAGAGGTAAGCACAACCAGGAAAGCCACCTTCTGAAAGAGGTAGCGAAGGTGGCAGGTAGCCAGAGGTTCGAAAGGCAGGCAAGTGAGCTGCCCCAACACCTCGTTGAGGTCCCATTCAGTTGCAGGAGAGCGAACCAGGGGCTTCAATAAGAGCAGGCCCCGAAGGAAACGGCTCACCAACGGTTGGGCTGAGAGGGGCTTGCCATCCACTGGATGGTGGTGCACCGCCAGGGCATTAAGATGCACTCGGACGGAGTTAGACTTTAGTCCGGACTGAGAGAGGTGGAGAAGGTACTGTAACACCAGAGCCAATGGGCAGGAGAAAGGGTCAGCCCCGTGTTCGGTGCACCAAACAGAGAACCTGCGCCATTTGAGGGCATAAGCCTTCCTAGTAGAGGCCTTGCGAGAGACCAGCAGAATGTCTTCCACCTCAACCAGAAGGTTGAAAGGGGCCAGAATCACCCTCTCAGCAGCTAAGCTGTCAGCAACAGGGACCCCAGGTAGAGATGCAGAAGAGAGCCCCCATCCTGAGATAGGAGTCCTGGGGCAGTCCCTAAGGGAATGGGGGTCTCCACCGTCAACTGCAGAAGCAGCGGGAACCACAGTTGCTGGGACCACCAAGGGGCTATCAGGATTAGCGAGGCCTTGTCACGGAGGGTCCTGAACAAGATCTTGGCAATCAGCAGCATAGGAGGAAAGGCGTACATGAAACCAGGAAAGCGTCCGCTGCCACCCTGGAGAGGTGTGCCTGCTGGGAGCAGAAGCAGGGCAACTGAAAGTTGTCCGGGCTGGTGAACAGGTCCATCACAGGTTCCCCCCAAGAGCCAGAAAAGCTAGCTGCCTATCCTGGGGTGGCTGGAGAACTCTGCTGAGCCTGTCGGCCAGCAAGCTGTCCTGGCACACTGCCCGCAGGAGAATACCCTGTTGGATTGTGTACGAGCAAAGGACAAGTGCCTCCTGAAAAAGGGTACGAGACCCCGTGCCCCCTGTTTGTTCACATAGATCACCACCACCTGGTTGTCCATCTGAACCAGCACCGGCTGGTGACACAGGTGGTGACAGAAAACCCTCAGGACTAGGTGTATGGCTCAGAGCTCCAGGAGGCTGATCTGTTGGGTGCTCTCGTCTGGTGATGTTGCCCTGAAGCAGAAATCTCCACAGTGGGTTCCCCAGCCAAGCAGGGAGGCATCCGTGGTGAGGACCCTTGAGGGGATTGGGGCCTGAAAAGGCACGCCCGCCTCGAGATGCTGGAGGGACTGCCAGCAGACCAGAGAATCTACCAGTTGGCGGGTCACAGAAACTCTGTCTCAGAGGCAGCCCTTGGCCTGAGACCACAGATCCCGGAGACACCACTGTGCCGCTCTCATGTCGGGGGATGACGTGGACCGTGGAGGCCATGTGCCCGAGGCGCAGAAGAAGCAGAGTGGGCACTGAGGGACGGTACTGTATGTCCCGAGCCAGAGTCCTGAGATGATTGGCTCGGTTCCTGGGCAAGAAAGTCTTCAACTGGAGAGTGCCAATCTTTGCCCCAGTGAACTCCAGACACTGTCGGGAGGAGGTGAGACTTGGGGTAGTATATGACAAACCCCAAGTGCTGTAGAACCTAGGTGGTATGTGCAGTGGCCTGCTGTGCCTCCCTTTATGAGCCAGATGTCCAGGTAGGGAAGGACGAAGACCCCCTGAGGCCGGAGGAAGGTGGCCATGACTGCCAGGCATTTTGTGAAAACTTTGAGGCAGAGGCTAGGCCAAAGAGGAGCAACCTGTACTGAAAATGCCTGCCCCCCACTACGAACCCAGGTACTGCCTGTAGTTGGGGTGGATGAGGATGTGGGTATAAGCATCCTTGAGGTCTAAGGAGCATAGCCAGTCTCCCTGCTGGAGGTAGGGCAGGAATGTTCCAAGGGAGAGCATCTTGAACTTCTCTCACCAGGAATTTGTTGAGTTTGCCCAGGTCGAGAATGGGCCTAAGGCCCTCTGTCCTTTTTTGGCATGAGGGAGTACCTGGAGTAGAACCCCTTGCCCATGAGGTGGCGGGGCACTGGCTCCGCTGCCTTGTCCTCGAGAAGATATGTCAACTTCTTCAGAAGGTGGTCCCGGTGGAGGGGAGACCTGAGGGGCTCTCCCGGGAAATAAGGGGGAGGTGTCTGAGTGAGGTGAACGAGGTAACCCTCACTGACTACCCAAAGTGCCCAGGAATCAGTGGTGATGATCATCCACCTTTTAGCATAGAGGGCCAGACGTCCCCCTGTGGGCTGCTGATCTCCTTGGGGTAGATAAGCTATGCTCAAGGAGTCAAAAACTACCCTCCCCCCCCCCCGGCTGGACTGGAGCTGGTGCCTGGGGTTTTGGAGCCTTCTGCTTATGTGGGTCACCGCCCATGTCCCTTGGCCTGCTGATCCTGTTGGGGAGCTGGGAAGGCCTGATAAGGTGGGTAGTTTCCGTAAGCAGCTCTCTTCCTCAGGTAGAAGGGCTTTTTACCCAAGCCCTTTTGTCGGGGAGGGGCAAGTCTTTTTGGAGAGCCTGGTCCTCATCATGAACTCGGTCTCCAGCTCGGCAGCCTAGTCAGTCATGGGTTTGCCAAAGGGGTTCTCTCCTTGGTAGGGGACATCGACCAATTTGTCGTGAACCCACTGCTCGAGGTTGGATGACTGTAGCCAAGCTTGGCAGTGTGCACCGATGCTCACCGCCACTAATTGAGCCGCTGACTCAAACCCATCATAGACCGCCCGAGACACGTTCTTGGAGCATTCACAGACAGCTTTGACCTAGTTCTTGAACTGCTGCAAGGGTTCCTCGGAGAGACCAGCTGAGACCCTGGCGAGTTCCTTCACCAGGTCTCTCAGGTACATGCCCATGTACAGCTGGTAGGCCTGGAAGCAGCCAATGAGCATCAAGCCCTGGTAGTACTTTCTGACGAGGGCATGGGCCTCCCTGCAGGGGGGCACCAAGGAGTGTGTCTTTTGGCCGACTCCACCACCATGGAGTTATGCGGCAGATGTGACTTTTCAAAACCCGGGCTCCGTCAAGCCGTTTGCTCACCACTGGCACCGAAGCTGGTGTCTCCCACATTTGGGGTCGGGAACATCAGGGCCTTAGACATGTCCTTGACAAAATCAAGGAAGCCCATATCCTCGGACGGGGAACACCATCGAGGCTCCAAGACGGGAGAGTCAGATGGGACGTCGTGGTGGTCTCCCACTCGGAGTAGTCCTTCGAGAACTCATAAGAGGTCTGCTCCGCAGGCCTCAAGGCCCCCAATGCCCTATGGCTGGTGCCCGGCAAACTTGCCAGGGATGGCCGTGCTCCTATGGAGCTGAGACTCAGATTGTGATCTCAGCCGAGGATTGACTCGAGGCCAAAAAACCTCAAAGATCAGCTCAGCCTCTCGAGACAGACAAACTGTGCTCCAGGGCCACCATTCTGGACTCCAGACCAGAAGGCTCCGCAGCCTTCGGCGCAGGTCCTGAGGGACTCGGGCCTGATGTTGGCTCCCCCAAAGGGGAATCCTCGACAAGGATAGTGTCTGGGGGACGAGGCCATTCCACAGTCGGATCCTTCCGGGGGACCTTCGCAGGCTGCTCCTTCTCCAACACCTCAGACGAGCACCTCGGGCTGTGGGACCGGGCCCGGGGAATACCCGGCCAGTCAAAACCATACAAGGATGCCACTTTCAAGGGTTTCTTCTTTTTCCTGGGTTCCCTGGAGGAAGACCCCCTTTCTGAGGACCTATGACGAGGCTCGGGCTTGGAAGGTTCCACCCAAGATGTTGGGGCCTCAGACAAGGCCCTAGCCTTCGGAGGCACTGGGGACTCGGGGAAAAACTTATCATGCTGCTGCTGTCGCTCTTGAGGGCCTTACTGGACAACCTCTTGCAGAGACCTCAGGCTGCCAGATCGTGGTCTGGCCCAAGACAGCAGAGACAGCAGTCGTGTATGTCGTTCAAAAACAATTTTAGAGCAGGGGTTGGCAATTCCGGTCCTGGAGGACCACAGAGCAGTCAGGTTTTCATGATGTCCCTAATGAATATTCATGGACCTATTTCCATACAATGGAAGGCAGTGGATGCAAATAAATCTCATGAATATTCATTAGGGACATCATGAAAACCTGACTGGTCTGCCGCCCTCCAGGACCGGAATTGCCCATCGATCACACTTCTTAAAGCCACTGGAAGCCATGGGGGAAAAAAGTACCCCTGCAAGGTCGAAGATTCTCCGGGCTGCCAATGTGAGAAAAAAAGGTGTGAAGAAGCAAGGAAAAGAAAAGAACAAAAAACTACAAAAGAAGACAAAACTCAACCCTGAGGCAACGAGGTCGGTAGGCGGGAAGACTACCGGTGCAATACCGGAGGCAAGTATTAAACTCAGAGAGAAAAATCAACTTTTCCCAGGGACAAGCCAGACGAACGGCTGAAGGGCTCCGTGGAAAAAAGGAGACTGAGCAAGATGGCACCCTTGGGCGGGAAGGGGACCACGCGTGTGTGGTGGCAGCTCCCAAAGGCTTTCTTTGAAAACTGGGGGGATGTTTCAGTGAGGGCTCCATCGGTGCCGACATCATCCATATGTGAGGACTAACTTCCTGCTTGTTCCTGAAGATACTGTAACTTGTACTGTACTATATGTTGTATACAATAAATGTTAAATTTGAGTTACAATATTTTTGACTTACAATTATTTTTTCAGAATGTAACCCCATCGTAAGTCGAGAAGCATCTGTACCAAATTCATATTTCTGAAAACTTAACTCTGTAAACAATTTTTCTTCTTCAGACTGCATATTAGAAATAAAGTTTTCTACTTGAATACACATTCAATAAAGATGTTTTTTGAAACACCCCATCACAGCATTTGACCACTGTTGAGATGTTACAATTCTGTACGTACTGCACGCTATAATAGTAAGAAAACTATTCTGACACCTGCTGATATCAGTAGAGTGCAGGCTGCTAATTCTTCTAGCCCAAGGATGTGATAAAAACAGATGATTCTAGAGGCTGAGAACCATGTGTGAGGTGTTCACTGTTCTTTGATTCACAAGTCCTATTTAAGCCTCACAGGCGTGTAAGTGTAAAAATTGATTTGAGAAGTTTTTCTTCAGCAACATTCTTGATGTCAAAGAATAAGTCATACTTAATTTCAAAAGATGTGTATGTTCAATTTCAAGAACTCTCCTGCCAGCGTGTGTGTTTTTTGTATTTGCACTCTGAAGAAAGCCTTTAAAACAAAGCAATACATTTTCAGTTCCATTAAATTGGTCGCTATGAACATGAAAGCTGAATTATTCATGCATGCCTTTGTGCATGGGTTGTAGAACTAGGGTTGTTGGAGCTTTTCTCCATTGTTGAATTTTCCTCTGACTATCTCCTGCATTAGAATGTACTGTGATGACACAGGCTTCTCTATGCAGTTCTGGGCAAAGGAAACCTCACGTTGAAAAGAAGTCAGGGAACCTCAGAGGTTTTTGAGTAGGCCACGGCAGAAAACATGCTAAAGGGCCCTTTTACGAAGTTTGTTAGGTTTTTGCATTTAGGTGTTAGGTTTTTGCATTTAACACATGCTTAGTGTTAAAACAAACATGCATTGAGTACAAAGCCTCTGCGTGGCCTGCATGTTCCCTGCAGTTAACACGCCGATGGGTACCTTAATGCATGGTGCAGTTACCACAGGTGCATTTAACGCCACTTCCTGAAGTGGCATTACTTGCACCTACACTAACTGCAACACTGACAGCACACATGTCCCCCTGCAATAACTGCGATGCACTCTCCATGCCCACTCTGTGCCGCTAACTCCACCACTCATCACCCTGATGTGCGATTGGCAGTTAGTGCGTGAATCAGCACATAACTGTCATATCTCTATGGTTAAAGTTACCATGAGTGAAAGCTCACGTTAACTGCTTAGGGCACTTTAATAAAGGGGCTCCTAAGTTCCTCCCTTCTTATATTTTATGAAGGAGCTTCAGAAAACGAGCTCCTTTCATAACCCATTTCAGACAAATGAAAATATACACTTTCATAGCCTAACAGCTTGACAGGAATGTTGCGTGCTGTGCTGCAGGAGACAGAGGCTTGTGTATAAGCCTGGTTGTTTTCTTGCTCCTCTGGCTGACACAATTCTTAAAAATAAGAATGCCCCACCATGAAACATGCCAGCTCTCCCTTGCAGACTGGTGTCACTGCTGTATCTTAGTACCCCAAAAGAGACGCTATGTTAAGCACTTTATCCAATAAACTTCTTTTAAGCAAAGCGTGTCTTGGTACACACTGAACCCTAATGTTGATTACTCTAGCCAGCTCTCATTTCCACAGCTTTCCTCTCTTCTTGTCATCAATGAATACCTATTTAACAAACCAGACTTCTCTGCTATTCTCTCTTTAATTCCCAAATTTGTATTAGTTTTTCATCAAATAAAAAGGCATTTCAAAATAAATATATGGATTTTTCCAAAACATCTCCATGTTCACTGAGACTGCTCAAGCCAGAGCAATGCAGTGGGAAGTATAAAATGTTCTGAAAATTATCTTTTAAAAGGCAAGAGCCATTTGTTGGCCTTTTGAAGGTTATTAAAACATACTAATTTGGACAAAAAATGATATATTGCAGCATAAGCATTTTTTAAAAGGCTTTATTGACCATGGATAGGAAAAGAAGGTAGACAAACAGAGAAATAGCAAGGTCAGACATATTTAAGGAAAAGGAAAAATAAGAATATATTTAATGGGGGGGGGGGCATACTCAAAAGCATTTAGGTGGTTTGCAGACCTACAAACTGCTTAAATGCTGCTCAGTGGGATATTCAGCAGCATATACCCACATAGTCTGCTAAAACACTCCGATATTAACCGCTTAGCATTGGGGGATTCTGGGGAAGAAAAGGAGCGACAATAAAGATTAACTGGTCAGCGGCAATATTGAGCTACTAACTGGCTAACCTAAACCAGCTAAAGTTAGAGTAGTCTGTTTTTCTGCCTAACTTTAGCTGGTTCACCTAGCCAGCCAGCAGCTGAATATCGCTGCTGACCAGATAGTTAAATCGCTGGCCCCAACACTGAATATCTATGGGTACTTTAAAGTGGCAATGGCTAACTGCTGTCCTCTGCAGCTGATTATGCCCCCCCCCCCAATGTGTTCAAATAATTTTGGTTAACAGATCTTTGAAAGATTTCATCCCATTCCATTCATTTCTTATATGCTGCTCCCCCAGGAAAATACTGCCCAGTGCAGTTTACACAATACAATACGATGCTGATCAATCAGATATCTAAGCACCTCTTCTACAATAATGCCTACATAAAGAAAAGTTGCATACCTCTAACGTCATTCTCCATGGACACAGGATCCTACAACCATACAAGTGGGTGATGTCATGCTGGATGGAGAGGATTTGGTCTTTGTACAGTAGCTCAGAAAACTCTAGAAAGTTTCCTGAACCTGCACAAGAGTTTTCTATGCTGACAGCCATGACAGTTAGCTAAGTCAGTCTTGCAGCAAACTTCAACCAGGTAGGCCGCCAGGATTGTGTGGTTGCAGGATCCTGATGTCCACAGAGAACACTGTTACAGGTATACAACTTTTGTTTTCACCATGGACCTGCAGGATCGCTCCAGACACACAAGTAGAGACTCCCCAGCTGAGGCTTGCTGAATACCTACCGTCTCCTTCCAATGTTAGCAAGCAAATATGCTGTATTGGATGAGGAGGTATGTTGAAATCTCAGTTATCAAGATTAGGCAGACTTGCCTGACTGAAAGCTGTGTCCATTGTAGTCAAGGCAGTAATACTTTGTTAAAGTATGGAAAGATGTTCATGTTACTGCCCTACAAATGTCCCCCCATCTTGAGCTGCAAAACTGATGGTACCTGCAAGATACTATAACCTTCTTTGGTTGCCTTTGTTATTATTTTACCTTTTCTTCGCTTTTCTGTTTTCAATGGAGTTTCATTCCTGCTTTTATTTCGTATTTTGATTTGTGCTTTATTTTATTTGTTAACTTTTTTATTATTGTAAACCATGCTGTATGTACTGCTGAGTGTGGTATATCAAGAACTAATAAACCATAAACCATTCTACAGCTGAGCACTGAATGTGAACTATAGTGGTTGCCTTTGCTCAGCTTGTGAGCTGTGATCCTTCCAGGCACAGATATATTATTTTGCTGGTAGCAGAAGGTTATACAGTCTGCTCATCCACGTAGGCATGGCCCTCTTAGACAATGACTTACCCAGTCTATTAGGGTCAAAGGATAAGAAGAGCTGGGGTGCTCACTGATGAGGAGTGGAACCACCACTCAAGAAAAGGATTTAGGCGTTATCATGGAAAATACGTTGAAACCCTCTGCCCAGTGTGCAGCAGCAGCCAAGAAAGCAAATAGAATGCTAGGAATCAGAAGGAAAGGAATGGAGAATAAAAGCAGGGATCATCTAATGCCTCTGTATTGTTCTATAGTGTGACCACACCTTAAATATTGTGTGCAATTCTGGTCTCCATATCTTAAAAAGGATATAGCGAAATTAGAAAAGGTACAGAGAAGAGCCACCAAAATGGTAAAGGGGAAGGAAGGATACCCATATGAGGAAAAGCTTAAAAGGTTAGGGCTCTTCAACTTGGAAAAGAGACGGCTGAGGGGAGATATGAAAGAGGTCTATAAATTAATGAATGAAGTGGAACAGGTAAATAGATTGGTTGTTTACTCCATCAAAAAAGAGGACATGCAATGAAGCTACAATGTAACCCCATTTAAGACTAATAAGAGAAAATATTGTTTCACTCAATGCATAATGAAACTCTGGAATTTGTCACCGGAGTATGTAGTAAGATCTGTTAGCTTAGCTGGGTTTAAAAAAGGTTTGGACAAGTTTCTGGAGGAAAGGTCCATAAACCATTATTAAAAAGGATCAGGTAAATCCACTTTTTACTCCAGGACAAGTATTGTGGAAGCTGTATGCCTTTATGGGAACCTACCAGCTACTTGTGACCTGGATTGGCCACTGTTGGCAACAGGATACTGAGCTTGATGGGCATTGGTCTCACCAAGTATGGCATTTATTATGTTCTTATGTTCTTTTTAGAAAAATCTGTATGGCCCTTTTACAGTCCAAAGTATGGAGGACTTGATCTTGAACAGAGGCATGTGGAGGAGGATGAAAAACTGGCAAGTTTATAGGTTGATTAATGTGGAATGGCAAGACCACTTCTGGCAGAAACCTAGGGTGGGTTCTCAAAAGAACCAGGTCTTTGTAGATTTGGGTATAAGGTTGCAGGAAACTAAAGCTTGGATATCACTTATGCAATAGGCTGTAGTAATTGTGATAAGAAAGAAAGTCTTCCAGGAAAGGTATATCAGTGATGTAGATGACAATAGTTCAAAAGGGGCCCTCTGTTAGACAAGTTCATTCTAGATTCAAATCCCACAATGCTAGTGTACGTCGTATGGGAGGGCCTTTCAAAAATTCTGTCACCAAGGAATTTTTGGATACAGGTGGGTCATCCATCTAACACATTTTTTACACTCTTTTTCTACCAGTCAAAATGGTTTACAATGAACTAGATACAGACAGACATTAGGTGCATCAAGTAAATTACAGGTAACGTTAACAAGCACAGTAACAAAGAGTAACTGTAGATAACAGAACCAGAAAATAGCTACAATAACTTGACTTAAGTACAGTATGACAGTTATGATAGTGTAAAGCAGGTGTATGCTGGTATTTTTTGATTCATTTGGATCGTGTAGGAATAGGAAGTTTAAGTGAGGGATTTCCATTGCAGTATGTTTGAAGATGAGGGGGGAATTCTTGAGTTGTTTTTCGGTCCTACTACTACTACTAAGCATTTATAAAGCACTACCAGGCGCACGCAGCACTGTACAATAAAAACACAAAAAGACAGTCCCGGCTCAAAAGAGCTTACAATCTAAAAAGAAAGCAAGAAAAGGAGTAGAAAAAAGATAAGAACAAGGGCAAAGAGACAAGAGCAGGAGAGACAGGACAAAGGAAAGAGGTAAGAACAAGTGTAAGAGGAAGAAAGAAAGGTGAAAAAAAAGAGGGGAAGGAAGGAGATCAGCAAAATCAAGAGCCAAAGGCAGAGACGAAAAGATGAGCTTTTAACTTGAGTTTGAAGAGGGGCAAAGAAGATGCCTGACCTATAGACAAAGGAAGTTTATTCCAAGCGTAAGGAGCAGCAAGGTGAAAAGAGCGGAATCTGGAGTTGGCAATAGAGGAGAAGGGCATAGCAAAAAGCAACTGGGAAGAAGAACGGAGTAAACGAGGGGGGAAATAGGGAGAAATGAGAGCAGAAAGGTACTGAGGAGCCACAGAGTGAATGCACATAGGTCAGAAGGAGAAGCTTAAAGTGAATACGGAAATGGATAGGGAGCCAGTGAAGAGATCTGAGGAGAGGAATGATGTGGGCAAACCGAGGCTGACGGAAAATCAAATGGGCAGCGGAGTGCTGAATAGATTGAAGAGGGAAGAGATGAGACTGAGGGAGGCCAGCAAGAAGGAGGTTACAATAATCAAGGCGGGAGGTGATTAGGGAATGGATGAGGGTTTTAGTAGTGAGCTCAGAGAGAAAGGGGCGGATTTTGCCAATGTTGAAGAGAAAGAAGCGACAGGTTTTAGCGATGAGTTGGATATGAGAGGAGAAAGAGAGCAAAGAGTCAAAAATAACACCCAAATTGCAAGCAGATGAAACAGGCTGGAGAACAGAGCCATCAACAGAGACTGAAAAAGAAGAAGGAGAAAGGGAAATTTTAGGAGAAAAAATGAGAAGTTCAGTCTTGGCCATGTTCAATTTCAGGCGACGATGGAACATCCAGGCAGCAATGGCAGAGAGACAGCAAGACATCCGGGACTGGAAAGCAGAAGAAAGATCAGGAGTAGAGAGATAGATTTGGGAGTCATCAGCATAGAGATGGTACTGAAGACCATGAGAGGAAAATAAGCGCACCAAGGGATTGGGTATAGAGAAAAAAGAAGGGGACCCAAGACAGAAACCCTGGGGGACACCAACCGAGAGCGGGGTAACAGAGGAGGAGGAGCCACCAGAACATACATTAAAGGAGTGATGGGAGAGATATGAGGAGAACCAGGAGAGAACAGAGTCCCTAAAGCCAAGCGAGGACAAAGCGTCAGGAGAAGATCATGGTCAACAATGTCAAAGGCAGCAGAAAGGTCAAGGAGGATATGGACAGAGTAAAGGCCTTTAGATTTAGCCAGGAACAAGTCACTGGAGACTTTGACAAGAGTAGTTTCAGTAGAGTGCAAAGGATGAAAATCAGATTGTAAGGGATCGAGAAGAGCATGGGAAGAGAGGAAGTCAAGACAACGGCGGTAAACTGCACGTTCGAGCAGTTTAGAAATGAAAGGAAGGAGAGAGATGGGGCGATAATTAGAAGGACAGGAGGGATCAAGTGAAGCTTTCTTAAGGAGAGGCGTGAGCCTTGTGGAAGTGAGGACTTGATTGGCAGTGTGTCCAGTGATCACGGCATATGATTTTGTATTGAGTTTAATCCTGTTGGGGGTCTGCACCGTAGTATTCTATGAAGAGGTGGGTTTTTAGTTTCTTTCTGAAGTCTCCCAGTGATTCGGTGGCTCTTAGATTAGGAGGTAGAGAGTTTCAGAGGGTGGGGCATAGAGCAAGAATGCCCTGTTGCATGTGCTTCGTTTGTTCTTGAGCTTCTGGGGTGGTACATCAAGGAGATTTTGTGTATTGTATCTTCCTAGCCTGTCACTCTTGGGTTTCCTTAATAGTAACATAGTAACATAGTAAATGACGTGTTTGTAGGTGTTCTGATGATTGATTGTTTAAGACTTTGTAGATGTTGAGAATAGTTTTATATTTGATTCTAAAGATGTAGTTGCTTAAGGATGGGAGTAATGTGGGCCTGTTGTGATACTCCTTGGATCCTTGCTGCTGTGTTTTGTACTAACTGTAGAGGATATAGTGTGTGTTTGGGTAATCCTTGATAAATTGAGTTTCCATAGTCTAACAGGGGGGTTATGATTGCTTTGCAGACTGTATGGAAATCTTTGGTTTTAAGGAGGGTGCATAGATTTTTTAGTGTATTCAGATTGTAGCAGATGATTTTGGTGGTATTTTTGATTTCAGCTTGTAAGTTTAGGCCTTGATCAAGTATAATTCCCAAGTATTTGACCTCTGTTTTGACTTGGGGTTCTATATCGCCGGCTCTGATTATTGATGGTGGCTTGAAATTGTCTTTCGTTACATAAAGGGCCTCTGCTTTGTTATAGTTGATTGAGATTGCAGTGGTGCAACCACTTGACTATCTCTGTGAAGTAATTGGTTATGTTGGTGCAGTCCGGTGAGGTTGTGGAGAATGGTGTATAAATCATAATGTCATCAAGGTATACTTGGTAGTCATTTTTGCAGCTCCGAATAAGCGTGCATAGTGGTTGGATGTAGATACTGAATAGTATGGAGGAGGAGGATCATCCTTGGGGTACTCCCTGTTGTAAAGCATAAGGGAGGAATCTTTTGAGTTCCAACTTTTATTTACTGGCTGTGGTGCCTTGTAGCCCAATGTCATAGAGTCGGTTGAGCAGCATTTGGTGGGATACGGAGTCAAATGCTATGGAGATATCCAAAAATAAAAGGATGAATCCATGTGTGAGGTTTTCTGTGCTGGTTATGAGCTTGTTCAGCAAGGAAGTGAGGAGGGTTTCTATGCCATGATGGGGTCAAAATCCATGTTGATATTGGTCGAGAGGTGCATGAATTTTATGTGATTCTGTAGTTGAGTCCGTACTGCTTTTTCAATGATCATTGGTATGAATGGGATGCTGGATATGGGTCTGTGGCTGGGAAGCTGAGGTCTACATTAGGTTTCTTTAAAACTGGTCTGATTGAAAATTGTTTAAGCGAGGGTGGCATGTAACCTTGAAGTAGGGAATCTTATAGTATTTTTAAGATAAATGGAATTAGGTGTGATCTTGTGATTTTTATCCATGAAACTGGACAGGGATCTAGTGGGGAGGTAGTTGTATTTAAGTTGTTAATTACAATATATGTTGTCGAGCTGTTCGGAGGTCACAGTGTCGAAAGTGGACCAGAGGTATTTGAGGCTGTCCTACTGGTCTTGGAAGGGCAGAGTGAGCTTGTTAGAGTTGTTTGTGTTGTGTTTGGTTTGGTTTGAAGGTAGAATACTATGTCTTGTAGGTTCAGGGTGTTGCCTCTGCTTATGTGAGTGGGCTCTTTTGTGAGTGATTTGGCTAAATCAAAGAGCACCCTAGGTTTGTTAATTGCACTCATGATAAGGCTAGTATGATATCCTCATTTGCTTTTGTTGGTAGTATCGCAGTATATTTTCTGTTCATCTAGGTATGTGGTCTGAAGTTGAGGGTTTTTTGATCTCCATTTATGCTCGAGTTGACATAGGTTACGTTTCTGGTCCTTCAGTTCTGTTGAGTACCATGGGGTGTGATGCCGTCGTTGGCTAAAGGTTGCTTTTCCATCTTGGTATGGTAAGTTGTTATTGCACAGAGATGGACTTACACCAAGCTTGTGCTAAGAGTCAAGTCTCATTAATGGAGTAAATATTGTAGTAGGGTTGGAGTTGGACATTCGAAAGAACACCAACTTGAGACTCTATTCCACTTTAGTCCATAAGATGTTTTGGTGAAGTCCTTTCTGGCTGCTAGAAGTATAATCTTGAACTCCTGGAGGAAAATTACAATGGGAAATCAGGTGTGTTCAACATCCATGATGATAGTTTTATCATTTGAAGGTTTGGATGAAACAGTGCCCTGCCCAGTTGAGTTATTAAGTAGCATGAGTGGTGGTTCCTTGCTAATTGTTATAGGTAAGGGAACCAAACATGTCTCAACCCGGTAGTATGCTATGAGAATAAGGGTGGCCGAGTTCTGATGAGCTTTCTGAATTGTCCTGGGATAAGTGGAAAAGGAGTTAATGTATAAAGCGTAGTTACTCACCTGTAACAGGTGATCTCCGGGAACAGCAGGAAGTCTTCACATAGGGGTATCGTCAGTACCGACGGAGCCCACGCGGGAATGCTCCCCAGCGTCCAATAGGAAAGCCTTTGGGAGCATCCCACAGCGCATGCGTGCTGCCTTCCCGCCTCTGTACCTCTCTCACTTCAGTTGAGTTTATAGCTAAGACCAAAGGAGAGAAGTAGAGAAAGAGAGAGATAGAGACAACTCCTAGGGGAGGTGGGTGGGCTGTGAAGACTAAATTCCTGCTGTTCCTGGAGATCACCTGTTACAGGTGAGTAACTACGCTATCTCCAGGAACAAGCAGGAATGTAGTCTTCACATATGGGGACTTCCCAGCTGAAAGATGCCAAGGGATGACCCCAGCTAGCTGCGAACCCAGGTGAGATGGGTCATGCTTCCTCCCATGGACCTTAGGCATCCAAACTGTGGATGGTGGGTTAGAGTTGTATTAAGTATGGAAGAGATGTTGTAGAACAGCCTGGCCAAACGAGGCATCCCGACGGGAGTCCTTGTCTAAGCAATAGTGGGCTGTGAAGGTATGTACCGAAGTCCAAGTGGCTGCTTTGCAGATGTCATCAATAGAGACAGAATGAAGGTTAGCCGTTGAGGCTGCCATTGCTCTCACATTGTGAGCTGTGACATGGCCTTCGAGAGAAAGTCCCTTACTCTGATATGTATAGGATATGCAATCTGCAATCCAATTTGACAGAGTTCTTTTAGAAACTGGAAGTCCCAAATGACTAGAGTCAAAAGCCACAAAAAGCTGAGAAGATTTTCTATGTGGCTTAGTTCTTTGGAGATAAAAAGCCAAGGCTCTTTTACAATCCAATGTGTGAAGATTCCTTTCCGCACTGGAGGCATGAGGCCTAGGGAAGAAAACAGGAAGATAAACCGATTGGTTTAAATGAAAAAGCGAAAGCACCTTTGGCAGAAAGTGAGGATGAGTCCTGAAGACTACTTTATCATGGTGAAACCTTGTATAAGGAGGGTCAGCTACTAACACCTGTAGTTCACTAATGCGTCTTGCAGAAGTGATGGCAATTAGGAAAATAACTTTCTATGAAAGAAACTTTAAGTCTGAAGTGGCTAAAGGTTCAAAGGGCGGTTTCATAAGCTGACCAAGAACAAGATTTAGATCCCATGCCACCAGTGGTGGTTTAATGGGAGGTTTCGTTAAAAGTAAGCCTCTCATAAATCTTGATATAAGTGGATGAGAGGAAATAGGTTGTCCATCAAAAGGTTTATGAAAAGCAGCAATAGCACTAAGATGGACCCTAACTGAATTGGTCTTCAGACCAGAAGTTTATAATTGTAGAAGATACTCTAGTATCAACTCTACAGGTACTAAAAGGGGGTTAAGTCCCTTTTGTGAACACCAGATAGAGAACTTTTTCCACTTGAAAGCGTAGGAACGTCTTGTGGAGGGTTTTCTGGAAGCCAGGAGGATATCCTTTACTTGTTGAGAAAGGTTAACATCCTGGAATTCTAGGCTTTCAGCAACCAGGCCCTGAGATGTAGGGATTGGGGATTGGGCTGCAATAAAGATCCGTCCTCCTGCAAAAGGAGATCTGGAGCATTCCCCAACTCCAGAGGAGTGGTTTGAGAGAGACGCAGAAGAAGAGGATACTACGTTTGCCGTGGCAAATGTGGAGCTATGACAATCATACGACCTCTGTCTCTCTGAAGTTTGAATAAAGTCTTGGGAATGAGGGGAATGGGTGGGAAGGCATAGAGGAAGTCCTGTCCCCAGTGGAGTAGGAAAGCATCTCTTGCCTGACAGTTTTGAGCCGGAATTCTGGAACAGAATAGGGGAAGTTTGGCATTCTGTGGACTTGCAAAGAGGTCTATATCTGGTGTTCCCCAGATTCGAAACACTCGAGCAAGCTGGTATGAGTGGAGGGACCACTCATGTGGCAGCAGTATTCAACTGAGTTTGTCTGCCCACAAGTTTTGAATGCCCGGAAGGTATAGAGTAGTTACTCACCTGTAACAGGTGTTCTCCAGGAGCAGCAGGAATCAGTCCTCACTTATGGGTGTCATCGACGCCGATGAAGCCCCAGCGGAGCATTTCCCCAGCTTTCCATGAAAGCCTTTGGGAATGCTGGCACGCATGCGCGGTTCCCTTCCCGCCTAAAGTTGCCATCTTACGTCAGTCAAATGACATAGCTAAGAACAGCACACAAAAATGTAAAAATTAAACTATGTACAACTGCAACTCCAAGGGGAGGAGGGAGGGTAGTGAGGACCGATTCCTGCTGCTCCTGGAGAACACCTGTTACAGGTGAGTAACTACTCTTTCTCCAGGACCAAGCAGGAAGTCAGTCCTCACTTATGGGTGACTCCCCAGCTCTGGGCTACCAGGAACCCAGGCTGAACAAGAGAACTCGCTCTAGTCTCAGCAACAAGGAAAGGCTTTTCAAGGACATAACCTCCACAGGTAGCCCAACCAGAGGGCAGGAGGGCAGGAGTTGCCTAGACCTCAAAGAGATTCCGGAGTACTGCTCGGCCAAAAGCACTGTCCCTACGGGACTCCCTCTCCAGACAGTAGTGGGCTGCAAAAGTCTGGCTTGAAGACCAAGTAGCAGCCCTGCAGATGTCTTGCAATGAAACAGAGCGGAGATGAGCCACTGATGCAGCCATGGCCCTCACACGGTGGGCCGTGACCCTACCCTGCAAAGGAAGGTCAGCTGCCTTGTAAGCCCAGGTGATTCAGTCAGCCACCCAGATGGACAAGGTACGCTTGGACACAGGCCTCCCCAAGTTATTGGGGTCAAAAGACAGGAAGAGCTGAGAAGCCTTGCGTACGTTCAAGGTAGAAGGATAAGGCCCTCCTACAGTCCAAGGTATGGAGAACTGTTTCAGCCTGACTTGCATGAGGCCTAGGGAAAAAAGTAGGAAGAACCACCTCCTGGTTGAGGTGGAAAGAGGAGACAACCTTAGGAAGGAACTTAGGGTGAGTCCTGAGGACAACCCTGTTCTTATAGAACCTGGTGTAAGGTCTATCACAGACCAAGGCCTGAAGCTCACTCACTCTCCTAGCCGAAGTAAGGGCTATCAGAAAGAGAGTCTTCCAGGAAAGGAAGCATAGAGGGCAAGTAGCCATAGGCTCAAAAGGTGGGCGAGTCAGTTGCTGCAAGACCACATTAAGCTCCCACTCAGGAGCAGGAGGACGTATGGGAGGCTTGAGCAGAAGCAAGCCTCTGAGAAACCTAGACACCAAAGGGTGCACAGACAAGGAATGGCCCTCAACTAGGGAGTGGTGAGCTGCCAAAGCAGAGAGGTGGACCCGAACAAAGTTGGACTTGAGACCCTGATTGGACAAGTGCAGCAGGTACTGAAGTACTACTGACACAGTACAGGAGAAAGGATCCTCAGCACGTAGCTGACACCACACAGAGAACCTTTTCCACTTGAGAGCATAGGTCTTCCTAGTGGATTGTTTCCTGGAGGCTAGGAGAACTTCCTCAACCTCGGGAGGCAGGCCCCAGGGAGCCAACACTACCCTTGCAGCCTCCATGCCATCAGATTGAGAGCTTTGAGATTGGGATGCAGCAAGAAGCCCTGATCCTGAGAGAGAAGGTCGGGCTGCAATCCCAGAGGCAGAGGCAGACCCACTGCCAGTTGAAGCAGGAGGGGGAACCAAGGCTGACTTGGCCACCTGGGAGCTACCAGGAGGACTGAGGCCCTGTCTCGGAGAATCTTGAACAGTGTCCGGGCCACCAGAGGGGGTGGGAGGAAACGCATAGAGTAGGCCCTGAATCCAGGGAATCAGAAAAGCATCTGCTGCTACTCTCAGAGGATGCGGTTGCCTGGAGCAGAACCTTGGCAGCTGGTTGTTCAGTGGACTGGCAAACAGGTCTATGGAGGGAAGCCCCCATTTCAAGAAAATCTTTTGAACCACCAAAGGATGTAGCTGCCACTCGTGTGGTTGCAGAATCCTGCTCAATCTGTCGGCTAGGGAATTCTCCTGGCCTGGAAGATAGACTGCTTTGAGGAGCATGTTGTGTTTCAGGGCAAAGGAACAGAGGTCCTGGGCCTCCTGGCAAAGGGGCTGGGAGCCAGTCCCGTCCTGTTTGTTTACATAGAACATGGCTACCTGATTGTCTGTCTGGATCAAGACAGACTGTTGTGCCAGGGAAGCAGTAAAGGCCTTGAGGGCCAAGCGAATAGCTCTGAGTTCCAGCAGATTGATCTGCTTGGATGCCTCCCAATGAGACCAGAGGCCCTGGGTGCACTTGTCTAGGCAGTGTGCTCCCCAACCCTGCAGAGAGGCATCGGTGGTCAGTACCACTGTATGAGGTGGGATCTGAAAGGGCACCCCCACCAGCAGATTGGGGGGGTGTAACCACCAGTTGAGGGAGGCCAGGAAACGGTGGGACACTCTGATCCTGTCTCTGAGACTGCCTGAGGCCTGTGACCACTGAGTCCGAAGGCACCACTGGGCAGGCCTCATATTGAGCCTGGCATTGGGGGTCACCTGTACCGTCGACGCCACGTGGCCCAGAAGTCTGAGACAGAGTCTGGCGGAGACCAGGGACCTCTGCAGAAACTTGCTGGCGAGGTCCATGAGTCTTTGTGCTCGGTCCACTGGTAAGAATGCTCTTGCCAGCTGAGAATCCAACCTTGCCCCTATGAACTCCAAGTTCTGGGAGGGGAGCAAAGTGGACTTTGCGAAGTTGATGACAAAGCCCACCTTTTGGAGCAGTTCTATGGTCCTGTTGGTGGCCTGTTGAACTTCCAGGGAAGTCTGGCCTCTGATGAGCCAGTCGTCTAGGTAAGGAAACACAAAGATGCCCTGATTTCTCAGGTAGGCTGCCACTACTGCCAGGCACTTGGTAAAGACCCTGGGAGCGGAGGCCAGTCCAAAAGGCAGTACCCTGTACTGATAATGGTTTCCTCCCACAATGAACCTGAGGTACTTTCTGTGGTCTGGATGAATAAGGAAGTGAGTGTAAGCATCCTTTAGATCTAAAGAGCATAGCCAATCTCCCTGCTGGAGGTAGGGCAGAAGAGTTCCAAGAGTAAGCATCTTGAACTTCTCTCTTACTAGAAACTTGTTTAGGTTTCTGAGATCCAAAATGGGTCGAAGACCACCGGTTCTTTTTGGCACCAAGAAATACCTGGAGTAAAACCCGTGACCTTGGACGTGGAGAGGCACAGGCTCCACCGCCTTGTCCAGCAACAGGCCCTTTAACTCTTGAAGGAGAAGGGCAGTATGCAGGGGAGGCCGAAAAGGTTCCCCTGGGAAGTGTGGCGGAGGCAGTTGTTGAAAATGCAGGGCATAGCCTCAATGGACTATGTCCAGCACCCAACTGTCCTGGGTTATCAAGGGCCACTGGTGAGCGAACAAGGCTAGGCGGCCTCCTGTGCAGGGCTGGGTCTGCAAGGGAGGAATGGCTATACTCAAGGAGTCAAAAACCCCCACCCTGCTGAGTGGGAGCAGGGGCCGGAGGCTTGGGGGTATTCTGCCTACGGGGCCCATTACCCCGGCCCCTGGCTTGCTGACCTTGGGGGGCAGCCTGAAACTGGAGGTACTGTTTGTAGGCAGCTCCCTTCCTCGGGTAAAAGGGCTTCTTACCCGGGCCCTTCCTCTTAGAAGAAGGAGCAGAGCTCTTCCTCGACAGCCTTGTCCTCGTGAGGTGCTCTGTTTCGAGCTGAGTGGCCTTCTCGGCCACAGGCTTGCCAAAAAGGTTTTCACCTCGGCAAGGGACATCGACCAACTTGTCCTGAACCCATGGCTCGAGGTCCAATGACTGCAGCCACGCCTGGCATCGAGCCGCGATGCCGGCAGCCGCTACTCGAGCCGAAGCCTTGAAGCCATCATAGGCGGCGCGGGACATGAACTTAGAGCATTCCCGGATCCTCGAAGACAAGGACTTAAAACTCTGCAAGGGTTCCCCGGAGAGACCAGCAGAGAATCCGGCCAACTCCTTGGCCAGGTCTCGTAAATACATGCCCATGTACAGCTGGTAAGTCTGGACAAGGCAAGCAAGCATCGAGCCCTGAAAACACTTTCTACCGACGCCATCAAGGTTTCGGGCTTCCCGTCCAGGAGGCACCGCGGAGTGCATCTTCTGACTATTCAGACGATGCATGGCCGATTCCATAACCATGGAATGGTGTGGTAGCTGTGCTTTTTGGAAGCCAGGACTCTTACGGAGTCGATAGATGGAATCGACCCGCTTGCTCGAGGCCGGGGCCTCCCACATCCGGAAGAGGAGCCTTTCCAGCATCGGAGGAACCGGGACAGTAAAGGCCTCCTTCGGAGGAGAGTCATACTGCAGAGCATCGAGCTCCTCGGCTCGAGGCTCTTCCTCGGGGTCAGCCGAGATAGCCAGGGCAGCGGCCATATCACGGACAAATTCCGAGAACCTAGTGTCCTCCGGAGGGGATCTACTCTGGGGCTCAGACTCAGGTGAGTCCGAAGGGACACACCGAGTCTTGAAGGTGTCAGGAGACTCCTCGTCCTCGGTCTCCCAAGCAGACTCGTCCGATGTCGAGTCGAGCTCGGACACCGCGGGGCCTCCAGGCACCCGCCCCGACCCCGGGGGCACCGGCATCGAGACCCTCGGTCCCGAATGGAAGGTCGAGGGAGACCTCGACCGAGGACGACCCCGAGCCGCAAGGGACTCGAGTATCGGCTCGGTCTCCGGGGTCGACTTCGAAGTCGATGTCCCGGTGGTCGGGGCAGATGCGCCAGACAGGCTGGCCATCAGTGCCCGCTGCTGGTCCATGAAGGCAGACATTCTGCTCTTCAAGGCTGTCAACCTGAGACTCAGCTCGGGTGACGCAGCAGCCCCCGACTCGGGCCCCGGTGGTGCCGGGCCTGACGTCGGTACTCGGGGAGGCGAGTCCACGAGGACAACAGGACTTACATGTCCAGCAGACTCTGGCTCCACGCGAGGAACTTTAGCAGGCTTCTCCTGGTCCACGGGCTCGGGACGACGGTCGGGGGTCTTAGACCTGGCCCTCGAGGGCCCAGGGACCTCCTCCGATGCTGCCCTCGCGAGCCGCTTCTTCCTCTTACGTTCCTGGTCGGGGGACCCCTTGTCCGAGGAGCTCCGACGCCTCTCGGGATCGGAATCCCGAGATGTCGAGGCCTCAGACGAGGTCCGGTTCCGGGTAGAGGCCGAGTCCGAGAAAAGCCGTTCACTTTGCTACTGACGACTTCGGAGTGCCTTGGAAGACATTTTTCCACATGGCCCGCACGATTTAGAATCGTGGTCTGGGCCAAGGCACCGAAGGCAGCAGTCGTGTGTGTCGGTGAGAGACATAATCTTCTTACACCGATCACACTTCTTAAAACCGCTGGAAGTCATCGGGGAAAAAAGGGTCCCTGCTAGGTCAAAGGACCGGCCTTCCAGGGAAAAGAAAAAAGATTTGGCGCGAACGCCTAGCCACGAAGGGCAAAAACCGAAAAGAAAAAGAGGGGATTCGATACCGGCGTACCGAACCCGGCGGGAGGGGAACCGACGTCGAATCCAAGGAAAAAAGCGAATAACGCCTAGAAAAAAATAACTCTTTTCCGGGAAAAAAAGGACACACGTCCGATGGGCTTCACGGAAAAAAAGAGACTGAGGTAAGATGGCACCTTTAGGCGGGAAGGGAACCGCGCATGCGTGCCAGCATTCCCAAAGGCTTTCATGGAAAGCTGGGGACATGCTCCGCTGGGGCTTCATCGGCGTCGATGACACCCATGTGAGGACTGACTTCCTGCTTGGTCCTGGAGAAACCGCAAATAGGTGAATTTGTAACTCTCTGGCAAGGGCCCATATTCGCAAAGCTTCGTTGCATAGCGACAGAGAGCCTGTTCCGCCTTGCTTGTTCACATAGAACATAGCTACCTGATTGTCGGTTTGGACCAGAACTGTTTTGTTGCTGAGATGGCCCTGAAAGACTTGAATAGCATTGAAAATGGCTCTCAGCTCTAGGAGGTTTATGTGAAGGGAAACCTTCTGTGAGGTCCAAAGACCCTGAGTGGAAAGATCATGCAAGTGGGCCCCCCAACCCATCTTGGACGCATCTGTTGTCAGAGTGGTTTGGCATAGAGGCTGCTGGAAAGGAGAGCCTACAAGGAGGTTTTCCAGGGATTGCCACCATTGCAGGGACGAAATTAGACATGTGGTAGTTCTAATTTTGTCTGTTAGTCGACCCGAGGCTTGTGACCACTGAGAGGAAAGGGTCCACTGGGCTGCTCGCATGTGGAGGCGAGCATAGGGAACCACATGGACAGTGGATGCCATGTGTCCCAGCAGTTGAAGCATCTCCCAAGCAGTAAGGAATACCTTCATAGATGCTTGAGATGCCAGTTGTATTATACGTAGACAGCGTGACTGGGGCAGGAAAGCCTTTGACTGCCATGTGTCTAGACGAGCCCTTATGAATTCTAGAGATTGAGAGGGGGTGAGATGAGATTTTGGGAGGTTTATGACCAGCCTCAAGTATTGAAGAATTTTCATTGCTCGAGAGAGAGCGAAGCTGGTCTCTGGAGCTGTCGATGCTCGAATGAGCCAATAGTCTAAGGGAAGACGAATATTCCCAGAGTCCTCATAAATGCTGCTACCACTGCCATGCATTTTGTGAAGACTCTTGGAGCAGAGGCTAGTCCGAAGGGAAGAACTCTGTACTGGAAGTGTCTTCCTTGGACCAGGAATCAAAGGAACTTCCTGTGATCTGAGTAGATGAGAATATGCGTGTACGCATCTCTTAGATCTAGAGAACACAGCCAGTCCTGACTTTGGAGGTATGGTAAAAGTGTACCGAGGGAGATCATTTTGAACTTTTCTTGGAACAAATATTTGTTTAATTCTCTGAAGTCTAATACAGGTCTGTGTCCCCCTGTCTTCTTTGGAATAAAAAAATAAGGGGAGTAAAACCCTGTCCCCTGTTGGGGAAGGGGTTCTTCTTCGATTGCTCTTTGAGCTAGAAGTGATGTGACCTCCTGCCACAAGAGGTCAGTGGCAGGGCCCTGAGAATTGAACTGTTTTATTATTGTAGGTGGGGGCAAGTTGAGAAAATAAAGCTTGTACCCCAATTGTACAATGGACAGAGTCCAATTTGTCATCTTTTGGCAAAAAAGCATAGTCTTCCTGGAATGGTCAAGGGTTCTGGATCTTTTAGGGACAGAATGACTAAGTTCTCTAGATAGAAGTCAAAGACCCTGAAGGGGCTGAGTCTGTTGAGCTTTTTGAGCTTGCGGCTTTCTCTGCTGTCTGTTCTGTTGTTGCCCCTTCTGGGGAACATGGAGCGGACAGTGAGTTTAATGGGTGTAAGATTGGTAAGGCTTCTTTTTCTTACTGAAAAAGGGTTTTTTGAATATTTTCTTCTTTGCTGGGTTGGCTGTAGACTTTGACAATCTGTTTAAAGTAGTATTGTCAGATTCAAGCTGATTAGCCTTGTCCTGCCAGTCCTTGCCAAAAAGATTTTCTCCTGTGCAGGGAATGTTTCCCAGCTTTTCTTGCACCCACTGTTCTAAGTCTGATGCTTGAAGCAAAGCAATACGACGTGCTCCTATGGATATAGCAGAGGTTCTGCTAATACATTCAAAGCAATCAAAGGTAGCACGGTTCATGAATTTTGAGACATTCTGGGTATGCTTGACCAGAATAAGGTAGTCTGCTCTTTTTTCCTCCGAAACACAAGGACTAAGGAGCTCTAAGTCTTTTGTGACTTCTTCCAGGAACATTCCCATATAAAGAATATAGGAACTGATCCAGGCTCCCAGCATGGAGGATTGAAAGCATCAACGGCCAAAGGCATCGAGAGTCCTGGATTCACAGCCTAGAGGATTATAAGAATGTGTTTTACCACTCTTGATCCTTCGCATGGCCGATTCCACTACCACTGAATGGTGTGGTAACTGAGTTTTTTGAAAACCAGGACAACTTGGCACTCGGTACACATAATGTCAAGGCGTCGGGAATGTGAAGATATTGTTAAAGGAGTTTCCCACATTCTCAACATTAGATTATGTAAGATCTTGTGAATGGGAAGCATAGCTGCTTCCTTGGGAGCCATAGGGTATTGTAGAAGTTTTAATTCTTCTGCCCTAGGTTCCTTTTCTGGAATCACAGTGATTGCAAGACCCTTTGCTAAATCACGTATGAAATCCTGGAAGGACATATCCTCTGGAGGAGACATTCTGCGTTGAGGAGAAGGAACCAAATCTTCTAATAGATTCGCTCTGGTACCGGTAGAATCGTCAGACTCAAGCACCAGGTGCTCCTGTAACACATGATATCGGTACCGCTCGAAGTTGGTACCGAAATGTCTCGGTTCCCGATCCCCGATACCGGAGATCAGCATGGGGGGAAGCAGTCCTGTCGAAGCAGGTACTGTCAGTACCGGTACCGATGTCGGTACCAATACATGTTGAACCATCTACTGCAGTCTTAGCGGTACCGAAGTCGCTAAGAGGGCCGCTAGACTGCGTTCGATAGCGAAGATTCTGTGATCCATCGCTCCTGCCGATGCCTGGGTGCTGGTACCGGTGGAAGTGGCTACGACCCCAGAACATGGCACCAGTAGTTCCGCAGAGGAGGAGGCCTCTGGAACATTCTGGAGCCCCGTTAATGCTTTGGAGCCCAAAGACTCCCGCCGGGGCTGTTTTGCCAGCGAAGTATCCTCGAGGGAAACGCCAGTGGCATCTCGATACTTTGAAAGAGATTTCCCCTTCGAGGACCGGCTAGTCTTAGAAGACTTCAATTTGGTTACCTGAGATCCATGGGAGGAAGATGAAGCCCTGGAAGACGTCGATGCAACTGACATCGTGTCGGCGGCAAAAAGGGGACAGAGTTTTACAGCTCTATTCTGCAGGCCCCTTTTGGTCATCCT
This sequence comes from Ichthyophis bannanicus, assembly GCA_033557465.1. Taxonomy (NCBI): domain Eukaryota; kingdom Metazoa; phylum Chordata; class Amphibia; order Gymnophiona; family Ichthyophiidae; genus Ichthyophis; species Ichthyophis bannanicus. Next base: position 134,391,717 of record CM066037.1, read on the forward strand.
TGTGCAGGAGAGACACTCCGTTGGACAATGTTCAGGACCCAAACATTTTAGACACCAATCATGGGTGTCGGTGACGGAAATGGTACCGCCACAATTTTGAGCATTTTTTGAAAACACTAGCTGGTTTCTCCATGCTTGAAGAAAAATGGGCCTAGTGCCCAAAATGGCGCCTAGCACCAGAAGCAGGGAAAGATCCCTATAGAAATACAAGTTTTTGGGGGTTTGTTTGTTTTTTAAGGAAAGAAGAAGAGGAGAACCGACGGTACCGGTAGGCATCGAATGAAGGCAGATGCGACCACAAAAAACAAGAAATAAAGGTAAATTTTCTGCGGTGACAGGGTATCACGTCCTGTTGGCTCCGCGGAAAATGAAGAACTGAAGTGTGAGAGGTACAGAGGCGGGAAGGCAGCATGCATGCGCTGTGGGATGCTCCCAAAGGCTTTCCTATTGGACACTGGGGAGCGTTCCCACTTGGCCTCCGTCGGTACTGATGATACCCATATTGAAGACTACATTCCTGCTTGTTCCTGGAGATAGGAAACACTGCTTCCATAAGATTGCAAATAAATCAGGATCTAGCGAATGGATTCAAAGGTAATCTGAGTGGTGGAGTCTTTCAAGGACCATTTGTGCAGATCCAACTGCTGGCTAAGCCTGTCGGCTATTTGATTTTTCTCTCCCAGTATGTTGCTACTAAGAATGTATCCGTTTACAGTGCAAGCCACCAGATTCATTGAGCTTCCTGACAGAAGAGATAAGAATCTGTGCCTCCTTGCTTGTTAATGTAATACATAGTGACATGGTTATCAGTCTACAATTGGAGGACTGAATAGGAGATCTACCGCTTGAAAGCAAGACGTGCATAATGAACAGCTCTTAGTTCCAGTTGATTAATGTGGAGGTATAATCTTCCTCTGACCACAAACAATCCCTGTGTCTGTAGATAGCTGAGATGCATTTCCCAACCTGTTTTGGATGCATCTGCTGTTAACATGTGTCAATACTGTGGAGGATGTAGATGTTTGCCCCTCAAAATATTGTCTGGATTCAGGGCCGCCCCGTCCACTAGGCGACTGCCTAGGGCAGATCTCTGTAGACAGCAGGCAATGTGCTTCGGCACACATGGCCTGCCGCCCCCCCCCCCCCCGTGCTGAGCCATGCCACGCCACGCTGCCACTCCCTGCTGCTGCTGATTCTAGCGACGGGGGAGGGGGATGGCTAGGCTCAGCAGCAGGCCATGTACTTCGGCACACATGGCCTGCCGCTTCTGAACCCCTGAAGTTGTGTCAGAGGGAGGTCAGAAGCGGTAGGCCATGTGTGAGGCAGCTAATGGCCTGCCGTGCCACGCCCCCTGACCCCACTGCCAGAATAGATGGTAGCGCAGCTCAGCACGGGGGGAGGGGGGGAGAGGGAGGCGCGGTACGGCTGTGGCTTCTGCCTAGGGTGGCAGAAGCTCTTGTGCTGGACCTGTCTGGATTCCTCCACCACTGGGCCTCTTTGAAGTATGTGGAAAGGTTCATCTTGCATGGAAGAGGGTCCATGTGCTGATTCCATCACTTTCTATATTGCCACTGAATGTTCATCATATTCAATTTGACATATGGACCTACATGTACCATTGCTGCCAAGTGGCCTAAAAATTGCAAAATCTGTCTCATATGTTTCACCAGGCTTAGAAAGAGTCTACAAGATGTGATATTGTTAAGTGTCATAGGCATTGTATGTGGAATGATTCATATACTTTGCACATGCATCTAATTCTTGAAGTCTTTAGGGTATAGATTCTGCTCCTTTTACCAACAACTGCATCTTTTCTAGAATAGTGTAGAAATGCTCCACGAGTTGGAACTGATGCTCTGCTATACAGTAGGCTAGCATGGTGTTCTAGGACATCTTTCTTCCCTTAAGGTCCATTAATCTGGGGTCCTTCTTCGGAAAAGTACAGTAGGGGTTCTGTGAACTCTTGCACTTTTTAAGTGCCGATTTTACCACCATCAAGTGGTGCAGCAGTTCAGTTTACAGTGACCAAGCCTGGAAAGAACTCTGTAATTGGTTTAGTCTCTTTGCAGTGTCAGGTGTAGAATATGGTGTCTGCCATAACTTCTCCTTCTGCTTTGTTAAGATGTTGTGGACTGGCAGAGCCACCACATCCCTGGGAATGTCTAAATATTGTAAAACTCCCAAACACTCTGTTCTTAGGTCCACCTTTTCATGGGTTTTTAAGAACAATTTCTTCACTAGCTTTTGCAGAAATCATGGATAGGAGGTATCCCTTCATTTGTGATCTGTTCTCTGGCTACTGTGGTGAAAGATCTGATAGAAGACCCAGTGAGGAACTTCACCATGAAGATCCTGGTAGATATGGCTCCATCCGAAGGAGATGCAACTGTTGAAGCTTCACTGATAAGAATGATGGAGAATGAAACAGATCCAAGGCAATGTTCCCGCTAAGCTGCACTGAGTCCTCTGCCAGCATTCCTGCTGGTGGGGGGAGGTGCAAAGCGATCGCGCTTAGGATCATACAGCATCGTCAGGCCCTCAGGACCTGCCTATGCCATGCGCTATGCCGCACGAACCTAAGTGTGATCACTTTGTACCTCTCCCCACTTGCAGGAATGCTCCTTCCACAACTCAGTAAATTCTGGGTGCAGTTTAGAGGGAGATTTTGGTATTCCCTTTAGAGAAGATGCAGTGGGTACTAAATGTAATCTGTGATGTGAAGACAGACTATGGCCAGAGGCACCGCCACTGCAATTCAGCATGAAATCAAAATCCTCCAATCAGCACCATTTAGAAGTTATAGGAGAAAGGCTGTGCGACATGGTTCTTCTATGCAGAGGCTCTCTCTCTCTCTCTATCTGCACATGCCAAGGAAGATGTAAAGGAGAGCTGACATTGGCGTGATGACATAGCACTGGGGAATGCGCCCTCAACAGAATCCTTATTCAGGCATGAAGGGAAGAGCCTTCAGAATGGCGACACGCTGGAGAGGTTCTCTTGAACATGCACTGAATTGGCTTCAAGGAGAAATTGTTTGCTGATGCATGATGCCTCTTCAGGGGCTCCCTGCCCTTTTACGATTCCGAGGACGTGCTTGGTGCCAGCAAAATCAGAGATTGGCCGCTATGGGAGCATTTCAGAGTCTAGTCTGACTTTTTACTGGCAATATTGGCTTTTTCTTTATGAAGGTTCAAGCTATCAATGGTTTTCTGCGAAACCTTCACTTCTTTAGCTTTGGCAAGAGCAGTACTGGAGGTTCTGCATTTCTGCTCAAATACTCTCTGAGCTTTTGGTCCCTAAGTTTTCTCACTCTTGGCGACATTCTGATACAGCTATTGCAACTGTTGATATCATCTGAAGGCTCGAGGCAATGCAGGCATAACGCATGGATGTTGGTGATCAACGGGGGTATTTTTTGTTACTACAGTCAGGTCACCATTTGAATCCTGGCTTTTTGCCTGTCATGGTGGAAATAAGCAAAGCTAAATCAAATTAAATTTTGACAAAAGTGACTGACAATAAGGCCTGGGAACCTGACTGGCTGTGGCCGCAGTAAGAAAAAGACTGAGCTGTCATAGCTATCAGTGTGGGATAACTCCACCCAGGCTTAGAAAACTTTTCAGAGTTTTCTGAGCTATTGTACAAGGACCCAATCAGCTGTATCTGGGGGGACATCACCTACTTGTGTGGCTATAGGATCCTGCTGATTCATGGAGAAAGAGTGTGATCGCTGCTCTTTATGACCGAACCATATCTTTCTTTGCGGTGAACGGGGATCCAAGAGACTGAGCAGCCCCTTCTGCCCCCTCTAACTACATCGGTTAGCCCTTATGTTAAGTATGAAGGCTTAATCCAGATCACTGAGCCTATCATAAACAGCCTTTCCTATGATCTCTGTTACCTTTCCAAATAAAGGAAATAGAGGAAAAAAATTTTGGAAATGTGAAGTTCATATGTTATATATTCATCACAATGGATTAAAGATTTCTTAGAACAACGCTTATAAAGCAGTAACAATTTTGATAGTAAATTGAAAATAGACTAGGTCTAGTTTTATGGTAGTCACATTGTTGATCACACTAAGAAAGGCAGCACAGCTGTGATGTAAAGAAGCAAGATGGCTGTTACCTATCTTGCCTGTCAGACCATTATGCTCACAGACAACATTGTACTCCTTCCCTCATCAATCAATGTATAATTTAGAAGGCAGAAAAGAACATGACAACCTCATGTTCAAAATAAAGGATTTGACAGAAGCAGCCCTGTGATGGTAAATTATGCCTTCCAAAAGAATCTGTACATGGGAACAATGGCAGTGAGATATCTAATAGCAGAAGCCCCTTTGTTTGTGTCTGTCCATGCAGATGGGGTGCACATGCGTATTCTGCCGTGTTGATTTCCCCTTATTCCCCGCTATTCCTGTCAGCTGTGGTGCTGCATACTTCTAGCCCACTAGCCAACAGTCACTCGCCACAGAGAAACATATCTAAATGCCACTGGAGGTTCCCAAATTGTGGGCAGTGATTCACTGGAACCACTATTTTCAAATCGCTGTCACTTCCCGTTTTTCTCTAGACAGCCAGCCAAATGAAGCCGATTCACTCATCCCTTCCTCCATTCACATACCATTGACCCATCCTCATTTAACACTAGACCAAAACCTCCCTTTATTCAGACACCCCATATGGCCCCCATCCATCAGAAGCACCCCATATTGTATACATCCCCCTCACCCACCATCAAAACACAATGCCCCTCATCTACCACACACCTGACACCAAACATCCCACACAGTTTTTTATATGCACGGCACATACCCTCCCTCACCACCACATTCCCTGAAGATCACTCCTTATCCACTGCAAATCTGACATACACACCTCAGCCACAACACATTCCCCTGGCATTCCACACACCTGTAATACAAACTACATACCCTTGAGTCTAGAAGCTCCTTATACCACCACCACACTTGGCACACACTCCCCATCATCCAATGCAGAAAGAACACTCTCCCTTAACCCACTGCACACCCCCCAAAACATATCCTCACGCAATTCATACATCCCACATACTGTACACCCCCTTCTTCCACCAAAAGCTCCACATACCCCCCCACTCCACATACCCGTATCATCCTTCTCACATCCACTTCCGTACATACTCTCCTACTAACTGCTGCCTGCCCACCAGACACAACATAGCTCACATCCCCTCGAGACCACTCATATTTTATTTATTTATTATGGTTTCTATACCGCCTTATCATAGTTTCAAAGTAGTTTACATTTCAACTCAAATATAACACACTGTAACAGGGAGTTTAAACTTGGATGTTAACATTGGGGTTCATATCTATCCCTTATCACTTGACACATAATGCACACACACCCCCTTCACTCACTACACACTTAACACACAATCCCTCGCACAACACAGTGCATTTACCACACATTTCACACACATGCGTTCCCTTACTGCACACTCTCCCCCACCGATCCCACACATCAAACAACCCCCTCCCTCGCCCATCACAAACCCCACATGCAACCACTGCTTTCCCTCCACACATCTGCAATATTCCCCTTACCCAACACACATCCCCACTTTTACCTACACACATCTTCCTTCACCCAACACACACACCCTACCCTACCCATCACATACCCCATACCCTCAAGCATCACACATCACACACTGATGGATAAGAAGCTTGATGTGAGTCTGGCATAGTAGTAAAGGAGAAAAAACACCAGATCATCATTGATAATAGAAGTGTCAATTCCAAATGATTTTTCTGTGAATTGTGTGGAGAAAGAGTAGTTACTCACCTGTAACACGTGTTCTCCAGGAGCAACAGGAATCAGTCCTCACATATGGGTGACGTCGGCGCTGACGGAGCCCTCGTGCAGAGCATTTCCCCAGCTTTCAAAGAAAGCCTTTGGGAATTGCAGCGCGCATGCACGGTCCTCTTCCCGCCCAAGGGTGCCATCTTGCTCAGACTGATGACATAGCTAAAAGACAGCAAAAAATAGCAAAAATAAATCATATGACTGCAACTCCAAGGGGAGGAGGGAGGGTTGTGAGGATTGATTCCTGCTGCTCCTGGAGAACACCTGTTACAGGTGAGTAACTACTCTTTCTCCAGGACCAAGCAGGAAGTCAGTCCTCACATATGGGACTCCCTAGCTTAAGGCTACCGGAGACCTCAAGTGGAAAAATGAGCTCCCTCTAGCTCGTCAGCACAGAAGGAAGGAATCTTCTCTGAGAACGCCCCCGACCGGTAGCCCAACACCAGGGCCGGAGGGTAGGAGTTGCCTAAACCCCAAAGAGATTATGAAGTACTGCCTGTCCGAAAGCACTGTCCCTGCGGGACTCCCTCTCAAGGCAGTAATGGGCTGCAAAAGTCTGGCTTGAAGACCAAGTAGTGGCCCGGCAGATGTCTGCCAATGGAACAGAGCGGAGATGAGCCACTGATGCAGCCTTCGCCCTGACACGATGAGCCGTGACTCGACCCTCCAACGAGAGGCTGGCTGCCCCATAAGCCCAGGCGATACAGTCAGCGACCCATATGGACAGCGTACGCTTGGAGACAAGGAGCCCCAACTTATTGGGGTCAAAAGAAACGAAAAGCTGAACAGCCTTCCGATGCTCCCGCGTACGGTCAAGGTAGAAGGATAATGCCCTCCTACAGTCCAGGGTATGCAAGACCATCTCAGCCCGGTTGGCATGCGGCCTGGGAAAGAAGGTCGGAAGAACCACCTCCTGATTAAGGTGAAAGGGTGAGACAACCTTAGGAAGAAACTTAGGGTGAGTCCGTAAGACTACCCTATTCCTGTAGAACATAGTGTAAGGAGGATCAGACACTAGAGCCTGCAGTTCACTCACTCGCCTAGCAGAGGTGAGAGCTACCAGAAATAAAGTTTTCCAGGAGAGAAAACGGAGAGGGCAGGTAGCCATAGGTTCAAAAGGCGGACAAGTAAGCCGCTGTAATACCACATTCAGATCCCACTCAGGATCCGGTGGACGCAAAGGAGGCTTAAGCAGAAGGAGGCCTCTGAGGAAACAAGCCACCAAAGGGTGGTTGGAAAGAGGCCTGCCGTCCACCGGCGAGTGGTGAGCAGAGAGAGCACTCAGGTGAACTCTGACAGAGTTAGACTTAAGGCCCAGATTGGAGAGGGAAAGCAAATATTGCAACACCACCGCTACCAACACGAGAAAGGATTCTCGTTGTGCTGAGCACACCAGGTGGAGAATCTATGCCACTTAAGAGCGTAGGATTTCCTGGTGGATTGCCGTCTAGAAGCTAAGACGACATCTTCCACCTCTCGAGGCAGCAGTAGGGGAGCCAGGACTACCCTTTCAGCAGCCAGGCCATCAGATGTAGGGACTGGAGGTTGGGGTGCAAGAGAGTCCCCTGATCCTGAGACAAGAGATCGTGTTGAAACCCCAGAGGCAGAGGGGTGTCCACCGCTAGCTGTAGCAGAAGCGGGAACCACGGTTGCCTTGGCCACTTGGGGGCAATGAGAATCAATGAAGCTCCTTCCTTGAGGACTTTGAACAGCGTTCTGGACACTATTGGTGTGGGAGGAATCGCATACAGTAGGCCTGTGGATCACGAGATTAGAAATGCATCCGCTGCTACTCTGAGGGGATGCGGTTGTCTGGAACAGAATCTCGGGAGTTGCCAGTTCAGAGGACTGGCGAAAAGATCCATGGTGGGGAGTCCCCACCTGAGAAAGATCTGCTGAACCACCAATGGGTTCAATCTCCATTCGTGTGGTTGCAGGATCCTGCTCAATTTGTCTGCCAGGGTAATTTTCCTGACCTGGGAGGTAAACAGCCTTGAGAAGGATCCCGTGATTGACAGCCCAAGAGCACAGCCGTTGAGCTTCCTGACAAAGAAGGTAGGAGCCTGTGCCTCCTTGTTTGTTCACATAGAACATGGCAACTTGATTGTCCGTCTGAACCAGTACAGACTGGTGAGAGGTGAGGTGGGAGAAGGCTCTCAGAGCTAGGCGTATCGCCCGTAGCTCCAGGAAGTTTATCTGTTGAGAAGCCTCCCAAGGGGTCCAGAGACCCTGAGTACATGTCCCTTGGCAATATGCTCCCCAACCAAGAAGAGAAGCATCTGTTGTGAGCACTTGAGAAGGTGGAGGGGATTGAAAATCCACTCCGAGCACCAGATTCGGAAGATGAAGCCACCAATGCAGAGAGGAGACCAGTAGGTCGGATATCGTTATTGAGTCCGCCAGGCTCCCTGTGGCCTGAAGCCATTGAGTGCGAAGGCACCACTGAGCAGGCCGCATGTGCAGGCGGGCATTGGGGGTGACATGAACCGTGGAAGCCATATGGCCGAGCAGCCTCAGGAATTGCCTGGCGGAGACCAGGGAATTGCTGTGAAACTGGCTGGCCAGATCCATTAGCCTGTGGGCCCTGTCCAGAGGCAGAAAAGCCTTCGCTTGAAGAGTGTCGAGCCTGGCCCCTATGAACTCCAGGTTCTGGGATGGGAGCAAAGTGGACTTTGTGAAGTTTATGACAAACCCCAAGTGCTGAAGCAGAGACACAGTGCGAAGGGTGGCCTGGCTGGCCTCCTGGGAAGATTGGCCCCTTATGAGTCAGTTGTCCAGGTACGGAAACACAAAAAGACCCTGAAGCCTCAGGTAAGCCGCCACCACTGCCAGGCACTTGGTGAACACCCTGGGAGCGGATGACAGGCCAAAGGGAAGTACTCTGTCCTGATAGTGGTTTCCCCCCACAACAAACCTGAGATATTGTCTGTGGTCTGGATGAATAAGGATGTGAGTATACGCATCCTTTAGATCTAAGGAGCATAGCCAGTCTCCCTGCTGGAGGTAGGGCAGCAGGATTCCAAGGGTAAGCATCTTGAACTTTTCCCTCTCCAGGAACTTGTTGAGGTTTCGCAAGTCTAGGATGGGTCTGAGGCCTCCTGTTCTTTTTGGTACCAGAAAGTACCTGGAATAAAAGCCTTGACCTCTCAGGTGGTGGGGCACCGGTTCCTCAGCCTGATCCTTTAGCAGACCTGTCAACTCCTGAAGGAGTAGGTCCCTGTGCAGAGGAGGTCTTGGAGGCTCCCCTGGAAAGTAGGAGGGAAGTACCTGGTGAAAATGGAGAAGATAGCCCTTTTGGACTATATGAAGCACCCAGGTATCCCTTGACCCTGCCCCTTGGCCTGCTGACCATGTTGGGGAGCTGCAGAGGCCTGATAATGAGGGTATTGTTTGTAGGTAGATGACTTCCTCAGGTAAAAGGTCTTTTTTCCCGAGCCCTTCTCTTTCTGAGAAGGGGCAGAGGTTTTCCTGGAAAGCCTAGTCCTGGTCAGAGTCTCGGTCTCGAGTTCTGCAGCCTTTTCAACCATGGGCTTGCCAAAGAGGTTTTCACCTCGGCAGGGGACATCGACCAACTTGTCCTGGACCCATGGCTCGAGGTCGGATGACTGTAGCCAAGCCTGTCGGCGGGCACCGATGCCGGCCCCGGCTACTCGGGCCGAAGCCTCGAAGCCATCATAGGCTGCTCGACATATAAACTTCGAGCACTCTCGAATACCGGTGGACAAGGCCTGGAACCTCTGCAAAGGTTCCTCGGAGAGACCAGCAGAGAACCCGGCAATCTCCTTTGCCAGGTCTCGGAGGTACATGCCCATGTAGAGCTGGTATGTCTGGACACGGCAAGCAAGCATAGAGCCCTGGAAGCACTTCTTACCGAGGGCATCCAGGTTCCGGGCGTCCCAGCCGGGAGGCACCGAGGAGTGCATCTTCTGACTTTTCAGTCGATGCATGGCCGATTCCACAACCATGGAGTGGTGCGATAATTGTGCCTTTTGGAACCCGGGGCTCTTGCGGACTCGATAAATGGAATCGACCCGCTTGCTTAACACCGGCGTCGAGGCCGGGGTCTCCCACATGCGGAAGAGCAGCCGCTCCAGCATCGGAGGAACCGGAACAGTAAAGGCCTCCTTCGGGGGAGAGTCATACTGGAGGGCCTCGAGCTCCTCGGCTCGAGGCTCCTCCTCGGGACCCGCGGGGAAGGCCAAGGCCTTGGCCATATCCCGCACGAAGTCCGATAACCGGGTATCCTCCGGTGGGGACCGTCTCCGAGGTTCGGACTCGGGTGAGTCCGATGGGACACACCGAGTCCGATGGGTGTCGGGTGACTCTTCGTCCTCCGTCTCCCAGCCCGACTCCTCGGAGGAGGAATCGAGCGGCTCCGGTCGGGCAGGCACCGATGCCCTCCGCCCCGACGCCGAGGGTATCGGTGTCGACGACCTCGGCCCCAAACGGGAGGTCGAGGGAGACCGTGGCCGAGGATCGACTCAAGCCCGCATGGACTCGAGGATCGGCTCGGCCTCCGGGGTCGACTTGGACGTCGAGGTCCCGGTGGTCGGGGCAGATGCACCGGTGAGACCGGCGATCAATGCCCGCTGCTGTTCCATGAAGGCAGCAAAGCTGCTCTCCAAGGCCGTCAACCTGAGTCCGAGCTCAGGAGATCCAGCAGCCCCCGACTCGGGCCCCGACGGCGTCGGGCCTGACGTCAGCTCTCTCGGAGGAGAGTCAATGAGGACAACAGCACTTACGTGTACAGGAGACTCCATCTCGACACGAGGATGCTTGGCAGGCCTCTCCAACTCCGAAGACCCGGGACGGCTACCGGGGCTATGCGACCTGGCCCTCGAGGAACCAGGAGCGTCCACCGACGCCGCCCTCGCGGGTTTCTTCTTCCTGCGATGTTCCCGCGAAGGAGACCCCCGCTCAGAGGAACCCCGACGCTGCTCGGGGCCGGAGTTCCGAGATGTCGAGGCCTCTGATGAGGTCCGGGCCCGGCCGGACGCGGAGTCAGAAAAAATTCGATCCCTCTGGTGCTGCCGACTCCTCAACGCCTTCGAGGACATTTTGCCACACGGACCACAGATCATCGAGTCATGATCGGGTCCGAGGCAACGGAGGCAGCAGTCATGTGTGTCGGTAAGAGACATAAGTTTCTTGCACCGATCACATTTCTTAAACCCGCTGGCAGCCATCGGGGGAAAAAGGGCCCCTGCTAGGTCAAAAGACCGGTCTGCCAGGGAAAAAAGAAAAATGGCGCGAACGCCAGTCCCAAAGGACAAAAACCGAAAAAGAGAGAAAAGGACTCGATACCGGCGTATCGGTCCGAGCGGGAAAAGGAACCGGTGTCGAACCGGAGAAAAAAAAGAGAAAAACAGAGAAAATCAACTTTTTCCTCGAGGAAAAACGAACTACGTCCTTCGGGCTCCGCGGAAAAAAGAAGACTGAGCAAGATGGCACCCTTGGGCGGGAAGAGGACCGCGCATGCGCGCTGCAATTCCCAAAGGCTTTCTTTGAAAGCTGGGGAAATGCTCCGCACAAGGGCTCCGTTGGCGCCGACGTCACCCATATGTGAGGACTGACTTCCTGCTTGGTCCTGGAGAAGGAGAAGTTCCTGAAATACCAAGCAATGCAGTCAGAGACCAAGAAAATGTGGCAGAAGGATACAGACATATTTCCCATTGTTTTGGGAGCCATGGACCTGATTAAGAAGAATTTCCAATCACACCTTGACAAGCTGCCTATATATGTTACATCTTATGAACGCCAGAAAAGGTAGTTACTCACCTGTAGCAGGTGTTTTCCATGGACAGCAGGAATTAGTCCTCACATATTGGTGATGTCCCTGATACAGCTCCTGCACGGGAGCGCTCCCCAGCTTCTATCCAAAGCTTTTGGGAGGCTCAACCATGCCTGAGTGCCTCCTTCCTGCCTGCCACGGCTCCATCTTAAAGCAGTCTGATAACATAGTTGTAGCAGAAGACAGCTCCTCAGGGAGTTGGGAGGGTTGTGAGGACTCATTCCTGCTGTCCATGGAGAACACCTGCTACAGGTGAGTAACTATTTTTTCTCCATGGACAAGCAGGAATGAGTCCTCACGTACGGGACTCCCAAGCTACAGGCTACTAAAAACTGAGGAGGCCACCGAGAAGCCAGAGGGGGGCAAAACTCAACTGCAGTAACGTGGGAGACCATGCAACTCAACTTTCAGCTATGTACAAAATGAATGATTCTCTCTTCCCTTTTTTTTTTGGTAGCCTGGACAAAATAGAATGGGCCTATGGGGAATGGGGTTGAATTCTAATCCCCAAACAGATTCCAGAGTACAGATTAGCCAATGTTGCTGTCACATCAGGAATGCCTGTTGAGGCAGTAGTGAGATGTGAATGTGTGGATGAAAACCATGTTGCAGCCCTGCAGACCTTTTTCCATGGAGACTGAGTGTAAGTTGGCCACCAATGCAGCCATGACTCTGACACTGTGAGCTGCGAAATGATTGCTGACACTATGAGCTGCAACATGACCATCAAGGCTCAGGTCAAATTGAAAGAACGTTTGGAAATGGGAGCTCCCAGCTTATTGGCTGGATGGGCTTTCTATGGGCTTCTGTCTTCTCCAAGTAGAAGGCTAAGGTTTGCTTGCAGTCCAACATGTGCAACGCAGCTTCCCCTTTATGGGCATGAGGGTCTCCAGAAAAATGCTGGAAGAACAATTGACTGATTAAGGTGAAAATCCAGTTTTGGAAGGAATTTAGGATGAGTATGGTGGACCATTCTATTATGGTGGAATTTAGTGTAAAGTGGATGAACCGCTAGAGCCTGATGCTCGCACACTCTGTGTGCTGAAGTGACCACCACCAGAAACAATACCTTCCAGGTCAAGAACCTCAGAGGACAGGAAGTGAACGATGCAAAGGGAGCTTTCATGAGCTGTGCAAGAACCATATTGAGGTATCCAGACACTGCAGGAGGCTTGTAGGGAGGATTCAAGAGAAGCAACCCCCGCATAAAGCAAACAAATAAAGGCTGTACCGAGAGGGACTTTCCTTCCACACCTCGATAGAAAGCACCAATTTCACTGAAGTAGACCCTGACGGAGTTGGACTTACAGTTGTGGTCAATATTATTGGCACCCTTGCATTTTAGTTATGTCATGTACAATATCTTGAGAAATAATTGGAAATATTCCAACTGTATGTCATCATAATATTTTACTTGTATGTTTCAAGGTATACAACAAAAAAGAGATGTCTGTGCAACTTAGATGTAGTAATTTCTGAGAAAAAAAAAACAAAATATGACCTGGACAGGAATAATGATATCCCTTCACTAATATCTGGTTGCACAACCCTTGGCAGTGATGACAGCCTCCAAATGTTTCTTGTAGCTATCAGTAAGTTTCATACATTTGTCTGCTTGTAGTTTCTCCCACTCTAGCGTTATTAGAAAAGCTTCAGAGAAGAGCCACCAAAATGATAAAGGGGATGGAAGAATACCCCTATGAAGAAAGGCTAAAAAGGTTAGGGCTCTTTAACCTGGAAAAGAGACGGCTGAGGGGAGATATGATAGAAGTCTATAAATTAATGAATGGAGTGGAACGTGTAAACGTGTAAACGTAGATCGATTGTTTACATTATCAGAATATAGAAAGACTAGGGTACATGCAATGAAGCTACAGGGTAAACTATTTAAGACTAACAAAAGAAAATATTTTTTTCACTCAACGTGTAATCAAACTCTGGAATTTGTTACCGGAGGATGTAGTAAAGGCTGTTAGTGTAGCTGGGTTTAAAAAAGGTTTGGACAAGTTACTGGAGGAAAGGTCCATAAACCATTATTAAGAAGGGACCCAGGATATCAATGCTTGACCCAATACAAGCATTGTGGAACCTGTGTCTTTTGGGGAAACTGCTAGGTACATATGACCTAGATTGGCCACTGTTGGAAACAGGATACTGGGCTTGATGGACCTTGGTCTGACCCAGTATGACATATCTTATGTTCTTATGTTCAATTGAGATTTGTTCCAGTTCATGAATGTTTCCAGGATTCTTTTTACCAATGGCAGATTTCAGCTCTTTCGAAAGGTTCTCGATTGGATTGAGATCAGGACTCATTGCTGGACAGTTTAAAACAGTCCATTTGTTCCTTTTTAACTATTCTTTTGTACTTTTGGATGTATGTTTTGGATCCAGGACCTTCAACCCAGACCTAGCTTTCTGACACATTTCACTCCAAAATTCCTTACTAGTTTTTTGCTTTCATGATTCCTTTAATATGTTCAAGGCCTCCAATTCCTGAGGCAGCAAAACAGCTCCACAACATTATGGAACCTCCACCATATTTAACTGTAGGAAGAGTGGTTTTATTTTCCTTATAAGCTTCATTTCTTTGCCTGTAAATGCATCGCTAGCCTACATTGTGAAAGAGCTCAAGTTTGGTTCCATCTGTCCACAGAACATTTTCCCAGAAGGATTATGGTTTCTAAAGGTGGGTTTGAGCAAAGATTAGGTATGCCTTTTTATGTCTGTCTTTGAGCAGTAGGGTCCTCCTTGGTCTTTGTCCATTTCGTCCTTTGGTGTATGGTTGAAACCACCACTCCAGATTACTCCAGGTCAGCCTTAAGCTCTTTGGATGTTGTGCGTGGTGTTTTTACAACAGTCCGCACTAACCTTAGAAGACTTCTTGGATTAATTTTCCTCTTCCTACTACATCCTGGGAGGCTCTTGACAGTTCCATGAGCAGAAAATCTCTTAACAACATTGTGAATTGCAGACACAGGAATCTCAAAGTCTTTGGAGATGACCTTGTACCCCTTTGAAGTTTGATGATAATGGTTTTTCTGACAGTCTCAGGCAGCTCTCGTCTTCATTGTGAAAATGGAACAGGAAGTGAATGTGGCCATTTTAAGCATTAGAGCCATCATTCATTGGTTGATTCAAGTCATGTGAGTACTGAATTGATCACAGGTGCATCTAAATTTTACTTCAATGGGAATGTAGTTCATCTGTTCAAACTGATTTGAATTGTTTATAAGAGTTCCAGTAATCATATCCTGGAAATGTCCCAGTTTTTATAGTATTTCCTACTATTTCCTTTTTTAATTGGTCTTATTTTATGGCAAATCATTTTTATTGCTTTTTCAATATAAACCAACATATATACACCATGCCAATTAGGCTCAAAGTACACAACAAATATAGCACAGTACAGAATGCAAAATCAGACAGTAATAAGACATCTGAGAGGGTCGGAATCAGATCAAAGGCAGTAGGCAATAGACAAGCCCGCCGGGCGAGAACATGCCCGGCAAACCCACTCTCACCCTTTCCAGATCCACATCAGGCAACCCCAGCAAAGCCAACATATCTGGGTAACAGAGCAATGCAATAACAACCCAAAAACAGAGAAACCAGCGTATACCTAAGCCCGCCCACTCCCCCTAAACCCCCCCGTACCCCCCCTGTATCACCAACCTCTACACCCCCATCCCCCCCCCACCCATCTCCCCCCGCCCTACCTAATTCGATCTACCCTGAGAGCTCCACCCCAACTCACACTCACACATACACCCACTCTCCTCTGCCACACGCCCAACCCCTTGGAACCCGATCCCTCATAGACTTCAGGAAACCCCATGCCAAATTTTTTCAAACTCCACTTGCTTCTTCCCCCCCAGAATCTGGGTCGTACGCCGCTCGAAGCCCTGTAAGACAAATAGACTGTGGCGCCACTCCCCAATCCCAGGGGGTTTGTCCTCGACCCAATGTTTAAGAATACAGTGTTTCGCTATTAGAAAACCCCTATCATATAACTTTACATCACAGCGAGACATGCCTGTAACTACCCTTATAGGCCCTCAGTCGCTAGGTTCTCCTTACCCCCCACCCTGGACGACCTTGTAGAGCCAACACTCGCCCCAGCGCTAGACCTGGACCTAGTGCGACCACTGGTACTGGGGACTCCAAATAGGCACCACTCTGGCGTGAGCGCCCCTCTCGAAGGTCTCCAGGCCCGCAAGGCTGCATGCACCGCATGCCAGAAAGGGACAATACGAGTACAGTTCCAAAAACGATGCAGCAAGGTCCCCCTCTGGGTCCCACAAAGTTGACACACATCTGTCGAAAGCACCCCCATCCTAGCCGCCCAGACATTAGGCACATACGCCCGCCAAAGGAACCGATATTGAAGTTCCTGGAACCGAACCGCTTCAGATACCAAGCGAATCCGTTGAAAAGCATCTTGGAAGTCCTCTACGGCAAGCTACACCTCACCATCACGGTGCCATCTCCGTACCAATATCTCCAATGGGCCCCATACCCCTCCCGGATGCCACTCTTCACGCATGGACCGCAGAGTAACACGCTGATCCTCCCCGGCAATGAAAGTCCACACCCCCGTGTGGCTAAGTTGTAAGCCACGATGCTGTTGCAGCGCTCGGACATAATGCCGAGCCTGTAAGTAGAAATAGAACGTACGTGGCGCGAGCGAGTATCTCTCCATCAAGGACTGAAAGGAATCCAACTCCCCCTGCGTCTGCATACACAATTGTCCCAGAAAGTCTAGACCCTCCGACACCCAACTCGCTGGACCCCCTAGCCTCCCAGGCTCAAAATCACCGTTAAAGCGTAAGGGGAGACAAACAGTAGCCGACCAGCACACCCCCTTTCGCTGACATAAGAACCTCCACGCCTGCCGCAAAGTTCCCAAATACCGCGACTCTCTCCAGCAGCGCGGCAGAGCTTTGCTTCCGCTATGTAGCAAAAAGGCCGCATGATAGGGCTGTGACATCCATTGAACGAGGCTCCGCGGGAGGATAACTTCTCGTCCCAAAATCAGATCCCGCAATGGTCCAAGCAAGCACAGAAAATTGTAGTCGCGCAGTGAAAAAAGTCCCAACCCCCCCTCAGCTCTACTACCCATGAGCACGGAGAGCGGAATCCTGGTCCCCTTCCATAAGAATCGCACCACATGACTCTGAAAGAACCGGACATCGCGGCGCAAGAGCCAGATAGGTAGGTGCCGCAAGAGATACATCCACCGGGGCACCTCCATCATCTGAAAAAGAGCTACCCGTCCCATAAGTGAAAGCGGGAGGTCCTTCCATCGCCGTAGCGTGTCTACAGTACGCAGTAACATAGGTCGAACATTGACATGATACAGTTGCGAGACCCGATCTGGAATCTGTATCCCCAGATATCGAAATTGGCCCGCCGCCCAACGCAAGGGAAACGGGCCCTGCCACGACAAACGCGCCCGATTGCCTACATCCAAAGCCACCGACTTGCTAACATTAATCTGAAGACCTGAAAAGGACCCAAACCACTGAATTAATTCCAGCGCGCAATCCAGCGAGGTCTGCGGCTGAGACAAACACAGCAGCATATCATCGGCAAACGCGCTGACCTTGATTCCTCCCCCCGGCCATTCGATACCCCGAATCCCTTCCGCCCCTATGAGCGAGAGCAGCAGGGGCTCCAACTGTAAGACAAAAAGCAAAGGCGACAAAGGGCAGCCTTGCCGCGTGCCTCTCTGCAGTACAAAAGACGAGGAGGAAACACCCCCACTGGCTACACACGCCAAAGGATTCGTATACAAGGCCCGTACCCATGCCAAGAAGGCCCCATCGAAGCCAAATCTGGCTAATACCTCAAACATATATGGCCAGGACACTCTATCAAAGGCTTTTTCCGCGTCCAGGCTCACCAAGATCAAGGGCTCCATTTGGAGTGAACAACGTTCCATCCCCAGCAGCACTTTACTAATATTAGAAAAGGCTCCTCTCCCCTTCACGAAACCAGACTGATGAGCGCCAATCAGCTGCGGCAGAATCTTCTGTAAACGGGTCGCAAGCACCGAGGCCACTAATTTCATATCATAATTGATCAGGGAGATGGGACGATAGGAAGCCGGCTCCTCTGGATCCCTACCCTCTTTAGGTATGATAGTAATTGCCGCCGTCCTCATATCACGCGGGTAATTACCCAGCTCCTGGGCTTCCTGA
This sequence comes from Ichthyophis bannanicus, assembly GCA_033557465.1. Taxonomy (NCBI): domain Eukaryota; kingdom Metazoa; phylum Chordata; class Amphibia; order Gymnophiona; family Ichthyophiidae; genus Ichthyophis; species Ichthyophis bannanicus. The sequence continues at coordinate 134,409,563 of CM066037.1, forward strand.
TATAGGGCCATCAAAGTAGGTGTCACCTGGGCCATCAAGATCTTGTAAAATTCGGAGCCATACCCATCGGGTCCAGGGGCTTTATGCGTCTTGCCTGCCTTTATCACCTGCTGGAGTTCCACTTGAGTGATTCTCGCATTGAGCTCTAGAAGCTCTGATTCCGTCAGATGGGGGAGGGCCACAGCCTCGAGAAAGTCCCGCTCACAGGCTCTATTCTCGGCCTCGGGGGTATAAAGCTCCTGATAGTACTGACTAAAAACCTGCACTATCCGTTCCAACTCAGTGTGTCGCACCCCCTGTTTGTCCTTAATCCGGGCCACCCCCTGAATACCTCCCCGCCGGTGTACAAGACGCGCCAATAGGCACCCAGTGCGATCCCCATACCGGAAGAGCTGGTGACGATAATAACTTAGCGACTGAACCGCTCTATCATGCAACACCTCATTTAGGGCCCTCTGCACCGCAAAATACTCCGACAGCCTGGACGGCATCTTTACTGCTACCCGTTTGGCCTCCTGCAACTGACGCGCGAGGTCCATAATCTGATAATTAAGACGTTTCCTCTCCTTCGCCACATAAGCTATAATGTGACCCCGGAGAACCACCTTACCCGCCTCCCAAAATGTCGCAACGCTAACATCTCCCGTATCGTTTAACAACAGATACTCCTCCCAGTGTTGAATCAGATATGCCCGAAACTCCTCCTTCTGCCAGAGATACCCCGGAAAAGACCAGCGGGCCCCCCCCGAGGGTCGCACCCTCCAATCCAGAACCACTTTAGCATGGTCAGACACCACTAGGGGCTCGATCTCCACCCGGATCACTTTCCCCAGACTCTCGCTCGAGATCAAAATGTAATCAATCCTAGACCAAGTCTGATGTACTCTCGACAGATGTGTGTAATCCCTTTCAACACCATGTAAAGTTCTCCACGAGTCTATCAAACCGCCCATGTTACAGAGATATCCCACTCCTTTATTACGCCAGGCCCCCCAGGAGCCCCCAGCACCAGATTTGTCCAGGGTAGGATCATGTGGGCAGTTGTAGTCGCCCGCCAAAATCAAGGGTATCTTTGGCGCCCCCAGTACTTTCCGCAACAGACACTGAAAAAATTGGTGATCATACGTATTGGGAGCATAGATGTTCCCCAAAAACAGTTCCTCTCCCTGAATCTTCACATGTAAGAAAAGAAACCGCCCCTGTGGATCCACGTCCTGACTAAGGACTTCCACTGTCAAGCCTCTTTTTACTAGAATTGCCACACCTCTCTTCTTACCGGTCGCAGAGACTGCAAAAACCTGCCCCACCCAATCTTTTTTAAGTTTAGCATGCTCTACAGCACTCAAATGTGTTTCTTGTAGTAAAGCAAGTTGTGCATGCCCCCTCTTAAGAGCCTGTAAGATCTTAGTCCTCTTAACTGGGCTATTGACACCCCCAACATTCCAGGGGACTATACGAAGCTCATCTCTCATTCATACATTTCACAAAGATCAGAAGTAACAATATCCACCAACCACAATCGCGTCCCAGGTCGCCCAGCCTCAACCCAGGACACATCTCAGTCATCGGGCTTTCCCAGGGGCGTATCCCTGCATCTAGCCACGGCAAGTACAGGTTATGGGCACATGTATTCAACAAAACCTCCAGGCTCTCAGCTCGCAGCACAATCAAGCTCCACCCTATCCCCACCCCACCCTCTCCCCCTGCCCTGCCACATCCCCCCAGCCCTCCACCGCCCTTCCCTGATCGCACCTCCCCATGCATCCCTACTCCCCATCCCCCCCCCCGCTCCCTTCCCTATTCACTCGCAACTCCAACCTAACTTCTCTACCCCCAAATACACACACAAACAAACCCTCAGTTACCGCACTGAGGCTGGGACCCCATAGCAATGCTGCAGGGCTGCCTCGAGCACACACCCACGCCCCCCCCTCACCCCTTGAGCCCAACAGATACAAACAGGCTCTAGGAAAAATAGGGAAGAACCAACTATAGCAAACACTCAGGCACCTGCACGAAGAGTATTCGAAAACAATTAGCAAGTAGGCAAACACAGACATAATTCACAACTGTACATTCCTGATGGGGCATGTGTACATCGTAAACAAAAACTTCTAAAATAACCCAAGCATGTCTCTCAACATTGTTAAGCTGCACAATGTAAAGTCACATCAAACATAGTATAACTTCATTTACTTTCTGTGTTATTTAAACAACATCACCCAGTTAATAGATAACTGCCACTACAAGTGCTGGGTGGTCTTTGCTTCTTAAAATATGACCACACATCGGGGCCCTTTCACTGAGGTGCCCCAGGTTTTTATACTTAACGCACATTCAGTGTGAAAAGCAAAGCCTCCCTGGCAATAGGGATATTCATACCCTAACACATGGTACGAACACCCTAAGGCTCAATTTGTAGTTAGTGCCAAACGCAGTGTGCTCAGTGCCACATTCCCATAGTAATTATTAGCGCTGGAACAAAGGGAGAATGCGCCTTAACTATGACCAAGCATAAGGACCCTTTCACTAAGGTGTATTAGGGTGATACCCCTAACACACATTTGGCATGAAACTAACAACTTTGAACTGCCAAACCTCGATGGCAGTATGAAAATTCGTACCCTAACACATGGGACTAACACCCGAAGGCACAATTGGTATTGAAAACAAAAAGCAGGGTGATAATCGTCAAGCCCCCGTGGTGACCGTTAGCGCTGGAACAATTGCAAAGGAAAACACATTGCAAATCATAAAGATCCCACATTTTATTTATTTATTTATTACAGTTTCTTATATACCGCGCTATTCGGTATCAGCGCGGTTTACATCATAACATAACTACCATAACGACAAGTTGTTAGGTTTTACATTGAACAGGGATACAAACTTGGATAACAGGGTAAACTATGTACATAAGCTATTTACACAGCAAGGATAGGTAAAAATCAGAAAATGAGTATGAGGGCATTTCTAGAGGGGTCTAGCGTGGGTTATTTATTGAGAGGGGTATCTAGGTTTAATTGCTGGCTGGGAAGTATTGGAGGAAGAGGTGGGTTTTGAGTGCCTTCCTGAACTGATATAGATTGGTTATGGCCCTAATGTCAGGGGGTAGTGCATTCCAGCATTTGGGGATATATAAACTGCACGCCCTGTTTGTGGTTGTCTTGTTGCATTTTGACGATGCCTTTGGTGTGATTAGCAGGTTGACAGCTGTTGCTCTTCTGGATCTGTTGGGGAGTACAATGTGGATAAGATGTGTGAATGAGGCAGAGGAAATAAACGGAGTTACTTACCTGTAACATGAGTTCTCCGTGGACAGCAGGATAAGTCAGCCACACTTGGTGACGTCATCCGACGGCGCCGAGACGGAAGTACTCTCCATAGCTCAGAAGGGCTTTTGCCCTTCTGAGCATAGGCCAGCTGGCCCTGCCCCCTGGCCCGCCCCTAGCTAGCCAGTTCATCACTAGCTGAGCCTTAGCCGCTAGGAGGCGGGCACTGGTCATAGGCTGAGCCCCTTCCAAGGGGAGGTGGGCGGGTATGTGTGGCTGACTTATCCTGCTGTCCACGGAGAACTCATGTTACAGGTAAGTAACTCCGTTTTTCCTCCTTGGACAAGCAGGATGAGTCAGCCACACTTGGTGCTCCCAAGCTGACCTGTGTTGTGGTGGGAAGGGGGGAGGCCGAGATCAGGTCCAGGTGACTCTTTATCAGGGCTGGATGCTTTTAAAGGTAAAGGTGTACCTTGGATAACTGGTGCAACGTTCAGTGTGCACGCGCACACTGTAGAATGTGCAGAATGCAGTGCTGTGTGGAGCACCGTGCAGACATGCGCCCCTTTTGTGCAGGCATGCCGTCCCACATCGCACCCACGTGGCAGCTATTGTGAGAGTATAAGGTCTCAATGGGTAGCCACAGAATAATGGTCTCAGAGGGCAGCAATAGATGATGCCCAGCAGAGGGAGAGAAGGAGTCCAGAGGGTGGTCATAGATGACGCGGCCACAGAGGGTGTCCCCTTCCCCCCTAGCAGTAGCGTTGCAGGGATAGCCATGGTCGCAATGAAGAAACGCTACAAAAGTGGTGCAAGATTGGAACAGCGCTGCAGTATCCACAGTGGACTGGCAACAATATCGACAGTGCTAACGGAAGATGCAATTGGAGGCATTAACATCGCAAAGGACCTGAGCCATGCATCAGAACCTGGTCAGATGTGTCCTTGAGACCACTAGAACATAAGAATATAAGTTATGCCATATTGAGACAGACCAAGGTCCACCAGTTCAGTATCCTGTTTCCAAAGTGGCCAATCTAGGTCATATGTACCTGGCAGTATCCCCCAGAGACACAGGTTCCACCATGCCTGAATTGGGTCAAGCCTTTTAAATTGGTTACACTACCAGCTCTTTCTACATCCTCCGGTAACAATCCCAGAGTTTGATTACACGTTGAGTGTCTGTTCATGTTGCGTGTGCTGTGTTGCGTGCAGTGTGAGCTGGTGTCCCTACAACAAGTATGGGCCACAACAGGTTGACGAAGGAACCTTTGGCAGGCTGTCGACGGATGCTTGGCAGCACTAGCGCACAGTGCTTGCCATTGGCTTGAGGCTCTGCACCAATGGCTGAACCGATGGTGGAGAATGCATGCGGTCACAAGAATCATGGATGAGATATCCAGCTGATGCGCATGGTTACACGAATCGTGTTAACTGTTCGGCTGGAATAATGGACAAGCTGGCCGGATATCCAGGCTAAAGGAAGGCACTGAGGACGGATTATAGACTGAAGCTGGGGCGATAGCTGTCGAAGGGTCATGTGTTGTATGGACTGGAGCCAGGGCGATAGCTGTCGGAGGGTCATGTGTTGTATGGATTGAAGCTGGGGCGATAGCTGTCGAAGGGTCCTGAGTTGTAGAGCCGGCTGAGTGGTAACACTGGTGCCGACCGGTGAGTGATGACCGGTGATTGATGAGGAAAGCCACGAGTTATGCCCCTAATAACCGCACATCATGGGTGGCTGCTACCGAAGAGTGGAGTTCCAACCAGCAGGTTGGTCGGACAGTTGATCCCGCTTTCCAGTACTTCCTGTGCTACAGAGGGTGGGCACAGCCTGGATCATTGGTGCTACAGGGGTGGCCACAGCCCTGATCATTGGTACAGCTTGGCTTGGTCTCCCTGCGGGGTTGGGGTGCGCTGGTGAGGCTAACGGTTACCTAGCTGACTGTCCACACATCTGTTCCTTCACCGATCACGTGCTGAGGCATTGCGGCACCGAGGTGGTACGTAGTAATTCCCACCTGATCCTCAGTCAGGCTTTGAAGCTGTGACCTTCCGGTCAGATACACCTCGTTGTGCGGTGAATCAGAGCGCTGACTTTGGTTGACCATGAGGAAAATTGAAGACTGGTAATTCTCCGGCTGGCCTGGGGCCTGCCGTTCTGCATTCGTGCCTGCAGTGCTATCGTGCACGATGGCGCCTGTCTACTTAGTGCGAAGCTCTCTCCGCAGGGTTGTAGTGCCCATCTCCAGCTCCTCTATGAGGTATTGGACGGTCAGTGTCCTCTCTGCAGAGGCGTACAGCTATCACATGTTCATGAGGAGCACATGTGGTATGCAGCATGCGCCCTGCATTGATGGCTATAATCTGAACACGTAGCCCGAGTCTGATAAGTAGATCTGATCATGCAATCCCAGTATGATCACGGAGCCCAAGTCAGTAAGAGAGAGAGGCAGCCCTAGGCCGCGCTGCCGTGCTAGAGCGGCTACCCCTCGGCCATGCTGCAGCGCTGCGTGGCCGCGAAGCGGAAGAGGCCAAGCGTTTGGGGTTTTTTTTTTTTTTTTTTGGTTAGTCTATGCAGCGGAGAGCAGGGTCATGACCACGCAGGGGAAAACAGTGTTGCGACCAAGTAGTGGCACTGTGAGGCAGGTGGCCCCACCAGGGTCTCAGGGGTGCCAGGGCTGTCTAGATGCTGAACCATCTGCCAGGTTCTGGGAGCCGTGCGTGCGCAAATAAGGGGGCTTTGGAGGGCTTCTTCTCCTGTACGCCCATGCACCGACCAGGGGCCCAGAGGGCACCCTCTGTGCCTGAGGAGTTGAGAATGCCATCTTTCATCTTTTTTTTTTTTTTTTTTTTTAAGTGCTGTTGGTTCTTTCTCCATGCCTGAGGCATTGTGAATATCCTCTTACATATTCGTACCCTGTCGTCAATGTGGGTAGCTCCTGATTCCTTGGCTGTGCAATCGGAGGGAGATTGTACAGCCCTGGCTCCTGAAAGTTGGCTGCGCAATCAGAGGGAAATTGCCCAGCCTTTCCTCGGAGGTAAAGAGGAGCGCGTCTCATTGACATCCGCGCGTATCTCCTGATTCTCTGGGTTGTGTAATCGGAGAGGAATTGTCAACGTCGCATCCACATCTGGTGGATTGTTGAATGGAGTTGTGAGATTGGCAGGTTTCCTTCGGAGGCACACAAGGAATGTGTGTTCTGTCCACGGTCGTTGGGTGTCATGCCCCTTGGGGCTTCCCATCCATGTTGTCCATTGGAGGCCCATAAGGGGTGCATCTCACTCAAAGTCCTTAGTTGTTGGAATATTGTTCTGACGACATGGCCGGCACTCAAGTCCAGACCGAGTGGCCTGTGCACTCCAGATCAGGTGGCCTGTGCATTCCCTTAGAGGATTGTGAGACTGGGAGCAATGCATGCTTCAGGACTGTGTTGACTCCTGGTGACCAGGAACTTGGAACGTGTGATGATATGATATCTATCATCAGTTCGGGGTCCGACATGGGGTTGAGGCAAGGAGGGTAAGCGACTTGCCAAGGCGGTGGAAGTGAACTCTTGTCTCTTGATTCAAGCCAGTGCTCAAACCATAGGCTACTCCTCCACTGCGTTCAATAACCCCACTGTGGGTTGGAACCCGTGACCTTTGATTCCGGTGGCTACAGCACTACTGCGCCGTTGTTTCTGTGTGGGACTGGGTGATTGGGAAAATGGGACGTAGTCTGCAGGAGTCACAGCAGAGGCTTGAACCTCAGATCCTGAACACACTGCTGTGTGTACTGCACCACACAGTTGCTACTGTTCTTGGGTTTTGCGGCAGTGTAAGTGGAGTAGGTTAAGAGACTGTGTCCAAGTCACATTCTCGGAGTTCTGCATCGTAACTGAATTTCAGGCCGTCCTTTATAGGCACTAGGGTTAAGTGTGCAAGGACACCCTCTTAGGAGGATGTGCAAGGCGCCATGGAGAATGACAGGGTCGCGTTTGCCGATTTAAGGGAAGCTTGCCTAGGCACAAATACTCCAGGACACATGGAGCGTCAGATTGGGAATGGAACTGATGAGTGATGGTTGCCTGTCCCATCCTCAACTGTCTTATTCCATCTACTCCCCGGCCCTATTTCCATACATGCTGATGTATGGGTAACTTTCAGCCATTGAGCTTCACTTGCTGTAAGCGGTGTGACAGCATGGATGATCTGCCCAGGAGGCAGAAGAGTGATATTAAGTTATCTGCCTGCCATCGGGAGGATGCAAAGCGGCCGCCATGTGCGCCATTCTACGCCCCCGAATGTGTCGATCCTCGGTGCAGCGCCCTGCGTAGGCACTGAGTGCACTGAAGATGATCTAGCTGTCCGGCACTTTGTGTAATGGGGCGAAGAAAGGTGGGGAGCCATCTGAGCCTGTCATGTGGTTAGAAGAAGGTCATTCAGCAGCTTCTCCAAATTGGCTACAAAGACGCTTCCTCTTAAAGGCAGTTGAGCCAACCGGGTTTGGTAGATGTGTCCACCACCCAGTGTGGAGCACTTGCCGTACAGAATTTTGCACAGGCACTGGCAAGGCAGTGAGGCCGGGTCAGGCACAGATGCTTCAAGAGTGCCTGATATTTTTTCCACTGTTAATGGGGTCCAATTGCTAACTGCAGTGACGATCGGGACAGTTTGGCTCGGCGCAGAGTTTCCTCTTCGGAAAGGTGGAATGCACCATGCCCCGGATGACAGGGACCTTCTCCCTCTCAGAAGCATCATCAATTGAGCTTCAGCGCGAGGCTCAGCAAGGACCTACCCGGAGGTTGAGAAGCGCCCGGAGCAGGGTCATGCAGGCAAACATCGGGGCCCTTCCGCTCCACTTTCGGCGCCGAAACCCCAAGGCTGCAGCTCATCCATCCCGGCGGCGCAGTGAAGAGGAGCTTCTCTGCGCCGCCGCCGGTCCCTTAGGCGGCGCCATGACAACGTGGCGCCGATCTGCGAATCCAGGCCTTTCTTTCCTGCCTGGCCCTTGCACTGCCCTGTCGGCGCCGAAGAAGCAGAGCGTAGACCATTAGAAGGGTGGAGAGAGGCTGCAGGCTTCAGCGGGGGCCAATGGCGTCCCGGGGCGGAGTTAGACATCTGCCAATGGCGTCCCAGGGCGGAGTTAGACATCTGCCAATGGCGTCCCGGGGCGGAGTTAGACATCTGCCAATGGCGTCGTAGGAGTAGAGTTGCTGACCTCACCTCCAGGCAGGAAAATGGGCAGCACGCCCTGATAAGATGGCTGCCCCCATGGTCAACACGTGCAGGATGGCTTCCCGGAGGACGGAGGAGAAGAGGAAGGCAGGCCAGGGACGGAGGCCCTCCCAGGCACGTCCTGGCTTGCCACAGGCTACTGCCTCGCTGGGAGCTGCTTTCAACTGGCCACACATGCAAGGAAGGTTCCCGGATCGACGGAGGAGCAGAGGAGGCTGGCCGGGGACGGAGGCCTTCCCAGGCACATCCCGGGCTGCCACGAGGGCTTCTGCCTTACTGGATTTGTCTTTTTAAAATCATTTCTCCGGAATCCTTTCCTTCTGCTGCTGGAGGAAGAGGTAGGAGTTCGAACAGAAGGCTGGCCGGGGACGGAGGCCTTATTAGGCACGTCCTGGGCTGCCGAGCTTCTTCTTCAGGTATTTATTCAGGAATTCAGATATAAATATATCTTTTGTAGCAATCTAAAAGAAAACATCAGAGACAGTTAGAATTTAGAAGGGAGTTAAGCAAAGAGGAGGATTTCCTCTTTTTCTTCAGAAATGTGTAATTTCAGTTGGAGAGTAGCAAAGTCCGTCTTGCTGGCAAGGCGGAAGAACTGAAACTGGCTAGCTAGGGGCGGGCCAGGGGGCAGGGCCAGCTGGCCTATGCTCAGAAGGGCAAAAGCCCTTCTGAGCTATGGAGAGTACTTCCGTCTCGGCGCCGTCGGATGACGTCACCAAGTGTGGCTGACTCATCCTGCTTGTCCAAGGAGAACCTTTGATTGTCTTGAAAGTTAATAGAAGTGTTTTGAAGGTGATTCTCCCATGAATAGGTAGCCAGTGTAGCTGTTTGAGAATGGGAGTCACGTGGTCGCTTCTGGTTGCTCCGTAGATGACCCTGGCTGCAGCGTTCATGGCCAACTGTAAGGGGGTGAGTGTGGATTGGGGGAGCCCTTGTAAGATGGCATTTGCAAAATCAAAATGTGGCAGGATCAGTGCTTGATATATGGTTCGGAAATCATCTGGGTCCAACAGGGAGCGTAGGTGCTTGAGTGAACGGATTTTAAAATAGACAGCTTTGACTATATTGCTTATGTGGCGTTTCATATCCAGGCGTTGATCCATCGTAACTCCCAGGTATTTTATTGCATCTTTAGTTTGCAGGTCAGCTTCCTTGACACTGACGTGGGATGGCGGAGTAAAGTTGGGGTCTCTGGTGATGAATAGCACCTCTGTTTTTTTATGTTGAATGCGTAGGTTCTGTGACTGGAGCCATGTTGAAACTGCATTGAAGCAATCCGTGAGTGGGGTCAGGTCCATGTGAGTTGTGGAGAAAGGCATGTATAAGAGAATGTCGTCTGCATATATCAAGCAGTTCACATTGAATGATCTTATGATATTGCAGATGGGCTGCATGTAAATATTGAAGAGTAAGGAGGATAACGAGGAGCCTTGGGGTACTCCTTGCTTTTGATGGAAATGTATCGACTCTTCTAATCCAGACTTCACATATTGCCATCTACCGTCCAGATAGGATTTACACCATCCTAGCGCACTGTTGCATATGCCTTTTTCTCTCAATCTTCCGAGGAGTATTTCGTGACTCACGGAGTCAAAAGCCGCGGCGATGTCTAGGAAGATGAGCACAAAACCTTGACGGATGTTATCAATTCCTGTGATGATGTCATTGAATAGACCAGTGAGTAGTGTCTCGACCCCATGATGTTCTCTGAACCCATGTTGACAGCTGTCTAAGGGAGCAGCGGCATCTATGTGGTCCTGGATTTGCCGTTGTGCCTCTTTCTCAATTATTTTGGCTAAGAGAGGGATGCTGGCTATTGGTCGGTACGAGTCAACTCTTTGGGGGTCAAGTTTGGGGTTTTTCAATAGTGGTCTAATGGAGGTCTGCTTGAGTGAAGTGGGAAAGTATCCTGTTGTGAAGGAGATCTTCATTATATTTGCGATGACAGGACTGAACACATCACGTAGTTCCTTGATCCAAAAAGCTGGACATGGGTCAGTCTGTGCAGTGGAGGTGTTGAGAGATGCTATGGTGTCCTCGATAGATTTAGTGGATGTTGTGGAGAGAATGTTGAGTGGGGATAGACCCGTCGGTTCTTGATATGTGACTGCTGAGACCTTGTTGGTTTGCACAATCTTGGATTGCAGATAATCAGCGAATTTTTGCGGGTGAATCTCGCTATGTTGTTCGGGAGATGGTTCCTTTGAGAGGGATTTGACCAAATTGAAGAGGTCACGTGGTTTATTCAGAGACCTCTTTAGGGTGTCAGTATGATATTGTCTCATTTTAGTAGTGATTGTATCTCTATGTATTGCAAGGTGGGTTCGGTAAGTGGTCTGATCATCGGTTGATCGCGAGCGGCGCCATCGGCATTCAAGTCTATGTAGTTGTGTGAGAGAAGATCGCAACTCAGATGAGAACCATGGGGCGGAGCTTCTTTTTGTCCTTGCTGAATTCTTAGGGTTTGAGTGTTGTGAGATGGCTAGCAGGCTGGAGTTCCAATGAGAGATTAGTTCATCAAGATCCGGTGTGATTTTGTTGAGGAGTGGTGGGGTCTCGGCAAGGATGAGTTCCCTATCGAAGGGGCGAAAGCATCTAGTGGCAGATCGAGAGGTGTTGTTTGTAGGTAGGCTTCTGTTCAGCTGGTCATTGTTGATGGGTATCTGGATAATGATCAATTTGTGGTCGGACCAGGGTACATCTATGACTGATACTGGAGGATTGTGGTTTTGGGCCATGACTGGTTGTGGAACAAATACCATGTCAAGAATGTTCCCCTTTGTGTGTGTGGGCTCATTGATGATTTGTTTGAGCCCCAGGTCTTCCATTGCCTCAAGGAATGCATTTGCGTGGCTTTGGGGTAAAGAAGGGAGATTGAAATCACCCATTATCCAATTTGGTTTCTTGGGAGAGAGGGTGTTAGCTGCAAGGTCAACATGAAGAGTAAGAGTTGCCTAGCATGCCTAGTGACACTCCCCGGCAACTATGCAGGTCCCTCCATACTCAACACTCTACCCACCCAACCCACTCGGGGCCTGCATAGAGCTCATAGAAAGCGCAAGCAGCGCACCCCGAACGGGCGCCTGCCATATGGCTGAGCTCCCCGAGGTGCAACTCACACTCCCATCAAGGCCCAGCCAGGCTTAGCAGCCAAGCCCAGACCACACAGGAGCAATATCAGGATTGAAGTCTGAGTCCAAGGTGTCCATTTACGTCCCCACTACACCATAAGCATCATGGACCGCTCTCCACTCCACCCGAGGGTGGGAGCTGCGCCAAAAACTGCTGTGCGGTCATTGCATTCTCAAAGGTATGATTCTGTCCATTGAGGGAGACGCGCAGCACTGCAGGATAGGCCAGGGTAAACCGCGCCCGTCGTTTGAACAACTCCGTGCAGATGAGGGAAAATTCCCTTCGCTTAGCGGCTACCGCCGCAGAATAGTCCTGGAATATTAAGATCTTTTTGTTGTTGAGAGTAATTTCGCCTTTTTTCCGGTAGGCCTGAAGAATCCGCCACTTGTGCTGAAAGTTTAGCACACGGAGAATCACCACACGTGGTCGATCGCCCTTGTCTCTCCGAGCCCCCAGCCGATGTGCTCTTTCAATGCGGAAAAGGCCTTGGAGCTCCGGTAGATCCAGCACCTCGGGCAACCAGGTCTCAAGAAAAGCTAGCAGCTCCTGATCAGACCGGTCCTCTCCGAGGCCCACCAGCCTCAAGTTGTTCCGGCGGGAGCGATTCTCCAGGTCTTCTAGTTTCTGTTGCACCTTCGCTTTTGGGCCTCTAGCTCCCCATTGCGGCGGCCTTCCTCCTCCTCCACCGCAGCCACGCGGTGTTCCAGTTCCTCCACTCGCCTTCCAAACTCAGTCATAGATTCCTCCATCCCCTCCAACTTCTGCATAAGGCGATCAAACTTCGGATCGAGGAGCCGCACTACCTCCCGCGCTAGATCCTCCGAAGCTGAGTCTGTGCTGTCAGCGCTTGGTGAGGCAGGCTGCCTCGTGGCCGCGGCAGAAGGCCCCGCTTTTGTCAATCTCTCCCGCTCTTTCCGGGCCGGTAAAGGCATCACAGCCCTCAGGTGCACAAGCCTTCGGTCTCAGCAAGTGGTGGCACACTTCTCCCAGATAGAAAACAGGGGTGAGGGCTCATAAAAGCAGATAAAGGCCAGGTTTAGTACCGAGACAGCCCCGGAGCGAAGGAGGCACGTCCTCTCTCACTCACGCATCGCCGGAAGTCTAATTGGTCTTATTTTATTTGATTCTTTTATGTATCAAATGTGTGTGCATATGTACTCCAAAACTTTTTCACTGGCCACTTTTTTTTTAGGTGATACTGGACAAATAAGTGGTTGAATTGCAGGAATGCCAATAATGTTGACCACAACTTTAAGTCCAAGCAGAGAGGTGTAGAAGATATTCAAGCAGTTTTTGTGTGGAAAAGACAAAAGGATCTAGGGCCTGGCCCACACATCAGACAGCAAACCTCTTCCATTTGCAGAAATAAGGCTCTCTCATAGAGGCCTTCCTGGAGGCCAGAACAACATCAGTTACCCCATCTATCAGATTGAGCTCAGACAACATTAGCCTCTCAACATTCATGCCGTGAGGGCCGTGGACTAGATATTGGGGTGCAACATTGTTCTGCCATCCTGTGCTAGCAGATCTGGTGCATGGCCAAGCCAGAGTGGCTCTTGATTAGCAAGCTGCAGCAGGAGGGAAAAACAAGACTGTCCAGGCCAGTAGAGAGCAATGAGAATCATCATACCACCCATCTGTTTTGAGCTTCTGGACAGTCTTTGCTTGGAGAAATATTGGAAGATATGTATACAGAAGGCTCTACCCTCAGAGCAGGAGGAAAGTATCCGACACTAGCTGCTGTGTAATCTTACTCTGGAGCAGAACTGATCCACTTGGGCATTCTGCGTTGTGGCGACAAGATCTACCGCCCTCGAAAGATGCGAGATGCAACTTCCCTGTCTAGCATCCACTCACGTGGCTTGAGAACTTGACTCAATCTGTCTCTGAGATTGTTCAGCTCGCCTGACAGGTATGTGACTCTCAAGTCCATCTGATGCATGATGTCAGACTTCTACAACCTGACTGCTTCCCAACACAGGAGGTACGAGCCCAATCCTCCCTGCTTGTTGACATAGAACATGGTGACCTGATTGTCAGTCTGGATCAAAACAATTTGTTTGGTCAGTCGATCTCGGAAAGCCTTTAGAGCATTTGTCATTGCTCTTAGTTTCAAGAAGTTGATCTGATGGAGACTTTCTTGGATGGACCAATTGTCCTGAATGTGCAACCCATTGAGATGAGCTTCCCACCCCAGTTTGGATGCATCTGTCATCAGAACTCTTTGGGGTGGAGCAATTTGGAAAGAAGACCAAGTTGTGGTGGACTGTCCACTAGTGCACCTGATCCAAGGAGCATAGTCAAGGTGACATTTTATTTACTGGAGTCCTGCTAGACCAATCCAGACAAGTAAGTTGTGTTCCACTACCAGCAGATTGGTGGAGACAAAGAACCAATGAAAAGCCAAGGTTTCAATGACATCACTCCCATGCCTTTATTCGCCTCAGCCACCAGAGGTCCCTTCAGAATTCACCCAAAAGCATATGAGAGAAACATGGCAAGCCTCACACAACCTCAACGTGGGCAACGAGTAATGAAACAGTAGAGAGCTATATACAGGAAAGCATAAACAGAAGGCTGTCAATAGAAGATGAACCAACAATAGAAACCCAAAATCAAACAATCTGGACCACAGCACAAGCCCTTTTGAGGAGAAATGGAATATCTATTGAACTCCGATTTGGCAAGTGTGCACCTGCACAGTCCTTTTGAAGAAGACTGCAGCATTTCAAGTGACAACAAAAGCTTACCACAGGGTCTTTGATCTGACCCGAAACAGTACTGTGTAGCTATTTTTGATGACAACTTGTTGTTACTGCTGTTGACCATAATAGTTGGTGGACGCCACTGCGGATTGCATTGGTCATTGCGTTTCATGACAACTTCTGCAGCATGCTTATGCTCACTCCTGATTTTCAAGGACTGCTGCGGTTAGAGCTTTGATTGCCAGCTAAGTATCCATTTATACATTCTTACAAATGGTTATACTAAAACTTGGCTTGTTGGTTTTTGGGCACTATAATCCATTTAAAATAGAATAAAAAGGAGATGTTTGTTATTCGGAGGGAACTCCCTGCTCAACAAACATTCCAACATTTATTTTATACTTCTTTTCCTTTCTTTCTTTTTTTCTCTCTCTTATCCTGTAATCAGACCTTTTTCTTGAGAATTAGAAGATGAATCTGCATAGCCAAATATAAAATCATAGCGGACCCAAGGGTATTGCAGCAGAAAAAGAGCAATACAGTTCCAGGGGTGGGCCTTGGACTAGTCTAGCAGAACTCAAGGAAACGACATCAACTGTTAAGTAAAATGTCACCTTCCATGTTGTCCTGCTAGACCGCTCCAGACAAGGGGGATGTACCAAAGCTACAACTCCACTAGGTGGGAAGATGACACAGCAGCTCGCAAAACTCTTGAGCCAAAGGCCGTATCTGTCTGCACGTGGACATTCAAGCAGTCATGCTCGACAAAAGCGGACCACGTCACTGCCCGACAAATATGTGCAGGAGCTACTGAACTCTGCTGTGCCCTCGGGGATCCTTGTGGTTTGGTAGAATGGGCATGCAAACCCTCCAGAACCAGCCAGTTCCGCAAAAGATACACCAAGGCAATGGCCTCCTTAATCCAGCACCCCAAAGTCAACTTAACTGCCGCCTCACCCTTGCACAGACCGGCAAATAGCACAAAACAATGGTCGAACTTACGAAAGGAATTTGTAACCTCTAAGTAGAAGAAAAGCACCCTCTGGACAGCCACAAGGTGAAGATTCTTATCCTTTCCCCGGCACTACTCCTTACAGAAGGAAAGCAGGCAAACCACCTGGTTCATGTGAAAGGGAGCAAGCACCTTAGGCAAGAAGGAAGGCACAGGCCAAATAAAATGACCACCTTTAAAAAAGGCAGATAAAGATCTCATCAAAACAGAGTCTGCAGCTCGGAAATCCATTCTATGGAACAAATTGCGACCAAGACGACAGTCTTGAGAAGAAAATTCTTTAAAGTAGCACGCTTCAATGGCTCAAAGGGCTCTGCCATCAGGGCACTAAGCACCAGACCAAGATCCCAGGAAGGGATCACAGTCCAGGGGGAAGGACGCAGACACTGAACCCCCCCTGGAGAAAGCACAAGACATCCGGGTGCAAAGCTAGAGACTTACCAGCCACCAGCCTGGGAAACATATCAGAACAGCTACTTGAACTTTCAGGGAGTTAAGGAAGAGACCCTTTTCCTGCCATCCTGTAGAAAGGCCAGCAGAGATGGCACCCTGACTGCCTCAGGAGCCAACTGCCGAGCACTGCACCAGTGCTCAAAGAAGCACTAGATCCACATATATGCCAGCTTGGTAGACCTCTTCTGGGCTCTGAGCAAAGTGGAGTCCACCACTGGCGAGTAACCTTTACACACTAGCCCTCTCCTTTTACCAGCCAAGCCATATGCAAGAAGAGAACTGGTTCCTCCAGGATGATCGGTCCCTGCCATTATAGGCCTCAAGATGGAGGCAACCAAAGAGGAGGCACTGCAGGAGCCACATCAGATATCTGAACCATGGTCTCCTCAGCCAATCCAGCACCACCAGAACAATGCTGCCTGGGTGGCACTCTAAATGCAGAATCACATACCCCCACTGGTGGCCACGGAAGGAACACTTACAGCAGGCACTGACTTGGCCAAGGCTCGGTCAGTGCATCGATGCTCTCAGACCCCATCTCCATGTGGCAACTAAAGCAGCAGCAAGCTTTGGTATTAGAGCAGGTTGCCATCAGATCCATTTCAGGGCGACCCCAAAGGAGCAGAATCAACCGAAACGCCTCCTGACTCAACTCCCACTCTCCAGCATCCAGAGAGTGCTGGCTGAGGAAATCCGTTTCCACATTGTCCTGGAAAAGAGTCTCCTCCTTAGCTCCTTGAAAGTTGTAGCTGCTCTGATCCGTTTCCAAGGTCTGGTGGCTGTTAAGTCTCTAGCTTTGCACCCAGATGTCTTGTGCTTTCTCCAGGGGGTTTGGTGTCTGCGTCCACTCTCCTGGCAATGTGATGAGCCGACAAGGCTAGGAGGTTCTTCCCCATTCAGCCAAACAGAGAGCCATCTCCAGAGCTACCCTGGTACTCCTCATGCTGCCTTGCCAATTGACATATGCCACTGCCATGGCATTGTCCGAAAACACTCAAACCACCCGCCCCGTCAACCAGGGGCTGGAAATGCATAACAGCCAACCTAATGGCCCTCACCTTGAGGAGGTTGATGGCCCACACCGCTTCCCTGTGGTTCCAATAGCCCTGGGCTGTTTGGTCCTGGCAATGTGCTCTCTGGCCTAAGAGACTGGTATCCATCATCAGGAGGATCCAGGAGACATCGTCTAGCAGTACACCCTTCCTCAAATGACAGGGCTGCTGCCATTAGCATAGGATGAACTTCATCCTAAATGGGAGCCTGCGCTCAATCTCCTGAGAACTTGGGGACAACCGAGCCAGCAAGGACCGCTGGAGCAGTTGCAGGTGAGCACACCCCCATGGCACACTCTATAGTCACAGCAGAAAATAATCCAAGACTCTGGGAGCCTGCAGTACACAGAACAGTGCCAGGCAATCCAACAGTCTTTTGACTCTCTCCTCTGGCAAGAAAACTCTACCTGATTGCTTCTATGCAGGCTGATGAGCCGTTTTTTATTAGCGCAGTTTTGACGGCTGCTGGCGATGTTTCATTAATGTTATTGTTAGACTTTTTGTGCGCATGCGCTGGTGCTTTCTTTATAAATTTTTAGAGCGCCTGCGCTGGCGTTTTTGTCTGATGGTCGTGTGAGATCGCCAAGTTTGCAGCCGGTGCTTGGCTCTAGCTTCTGCATAGTGGTAATGTGTTTTTTCAGGCATCTTGTCTGGCTGGCTACTTATTACATTACATTTTGAGTGTTTTCGTTTTGTTTTTTTCTTTTGGGCATGAGTGATTTTCCACTGATAATGTATTGTTTTTCAGCTCCTGCTCTGCTCCTTTATGTAGTCTTCTGTCGAGGCCATCGTCAGCGTGTGGAACGTGGACTTGAGCTCCCTGAGGAAGCCGCAAGGCGAAACATCAGATGTCGGGGCTCCCTGCCTCCTCCGTTGGATTTATCATCTTCACTTCCTTCTGCTATATTGAACAGTTTGTTCTGCTGACTCTTGTCTTCTATTTTTGCCAGATAAGTGATTTTTTTTTTGTCTTGGAGCACTGTTTTGCTGGAGCGTTGCTATCTGTTTTTTTCACTATCCATTGACCGGCTGCACCAGCCTTTGGTTTATTTGTCCCTGGTTGGTTGGAGGTTTTTTTGACCGCTGATGTAATCTGAGTCTTTTCTTTTGTATCATTGAATACTGTCTGATTTGACTCTACCCCTGTGCTTTTAGTGGGGTTGCTGAGGTCTTTTTTCCTCCTGCCTCGGGTGTTTCTCTATGGCTGGTGTTTAGCTGTGTTGATGGTTTATGCCCAGTTTTTGTTTTGTTTTGTTTTTGTTTTGGTTTAAAAGGGATTTTCTGCCCAGTTTGGAGTTATTTATTGATAGTTTCCAAAAGAGAGGTAGCATCATCCAGCGAAGCAGGGCTTGAGACATCAGGCCCACCCATACTGACAACTCAAGGATAGCACTGCTGCAGTGAACTGGCTCCTCAACAAGGCATCCACCTTTTGGTCCAGAGGATCCTTTTAAGGCTGAGCTGCCTTCTACAGGGATGGTAGTCCACTTAGTAACCACTATAACCTGCGCATCCATCTTGGGAATATCAAACCACACCATGCACTCCTTCTCCAGGAGAGTGTACATATTCTTACACACTCTTAACCCCCAAGCCAGGAGAATCCCACTCTTTGATCACCTCTGGGAACGGAAAGACAGTAGTGGATTTCAGTACCTCTTGCAAAAGCAGGTGCACTTTCAGCTCCTGCTCTGTCCCTGGAGTATCTGCCAAGTTCAAGGCAGATGAAACCCTGGCAATCAACGCTACCAGCTTCTCTTTCTGGAATAGGTGTATCACCTCGGCCTCATCACAGTCCTCTGAAGGTGAGAGCATTTCCTTGTCCATATCAGAGCCCAGCAATGATACATCTGAATTCAAGTCACAGTCCAAATCTTGAACCAGTTTGAGATGATCCCCCTTGTCGAGAACGCTTAACCAAAGGCAGTAGAATAGGACTTGCACTCTCAGCCTGCCCCCATGAAACTGTGTCCGGGGGCACCCAGAAGCCAAGGGTCTTGATTTCCACATCAGAAGAACCAGACCTACTGTAAAAAGAAAAAGAATTATGGGGAGGAAAATCCGGAGTCCGGAAGCTCTCCTCTCAGAAAAGGCCCCCCAACACCAGGAGGCATCGCCCCTGCAGATCCCCTAGAGCAGGCATGTCCAACAGGTAGATCACGATCTACCTGTAAATCGCGGAGGTGTCAGAGGTAGATCGCCAGCCCCACTTGGCTCCATATCTCCAGCAGCTCGCCCCGTCGCTAGGAGAGAGCTCGTGCCGGCAGGTCGCCTGCCGAGGGCTTGCCACCGCTGCTGATCCTTTGCCTGTCTTTTTTCCCTGCCTGCGGGAATCTTGCCTGCGGGTGTATTGGGGGAGCTTTTTGTTTTCATACCAATAGTTTGTGGGTACCCCACAGGGCCGCCCCCCCAGCAATGAGACGCCACAGGCCTGGCGTCATACCTGGTCTCCTGCCTCTCAGAATCACCCATTCCTGCCCCCGCCCCAACACCCCTTAGAAGTGTGTTATATACCGGGCAATATCTATTCGCTCGGGCTTTACCTGAATACACTTACCGTATTAGTTGTGTCGTGTGCTGGTCGTTGGTCGCTTTATAGTTCACTTTCATTAACCGTTTTCGGGTAGACACAGCAAAGTGTCAAGAATTTGGTGATTTTGGCGGGCTTTTCCAATTTTGTTCGAACTTGCCTATGCCTTGCCTTCGAATTGGTTCAAACCATTGTGACTTGCTTGCCTCTGCAATTTTATTTTGCCTAGCCTTTGTGTTGATTCTACACTGCAATTTTATTTCGCCTTGCCTTTGCGTTGATTCTACACTGTGTGCAGAATTTATTAAATCGTGTGTGGTGGTATTTGAACTTGTTTGGCGGTATTTGATTTTATCTGGTTTGCTAGACAGGTGTTTTGAGTTTTTTGATGATTGTTTGGTGGTATTTGATTATTGGTGCCAGTATGATGAATTCTTATTTTTACTTTTAGAACTGCATGTGTGGTTTTGGCATCTCCAGCCCTTGTATTGCACATCATCCAGAGGTCTTCAGTTCCTGTTGATCTTTAATACTTTGGGACAATGACAGTTTTGGACCAGATTCAGCCAGTGTTTATACTAACTTAGCAGATTTGGCCTTCTTACATCCAGCCACCCCAGTATAAAGAAGATGAGTGTTCCAAAGAAGAGCAAAACCTACCACTTTCATGATGAATGGGAAATCGACTACTACTTCATCATGGTGAAAGACAAGTGTTGTTGTCTAGTTTATAATGCCCCAGTATCCTTGCCCAAAAGGGGTAATCTGGAACATCATTATAAGGCTCTGCATAGCAATAAGTTTGAAGCTGATTTTCCACCCAAAAGTGAAATTCGTAAACTGAAGCTCAAAGAACTTAAATCAAAATTGGCTACTCAGGAACAGTTGATGGTGAAGCCAAGGTCACATTTGGTCAAGGCAACCATAGCATCCTTCAAGGTCAGCAACCTGATCGCAAAGAAATGCAAACCTTTCACTGAAGGGGAATTTGTAAAAAAATGTTTTCTTGAAGCAACTGACAATCTTTTTGAAGGATTTAAAAATACGAAAGAGATCATAGCTGCTATTCAAGATGTACAATTGTCAAGAAACACCATTGTGCGGCGAATAGAAAAGATGTGTGGAGACAACTAGCAATTGTTGGAGGATGTTTCAAATTGTGTTGCTTTCTCACTCCAACTGGATGAATCTACAGACATAAGAGATATAGCCCAGTTACTAGTCTTTATCCAGATGGTTTTTGAAGACTTCAGTGTTAAAGAAGAACTACTTGGAATTATTTCTTTAAAAGGGAGAACTACCGGTCAGGAAATATTCAATTCTTTCCATTCTTTTGTGACAAAATGTAATTGCATAGACTTGTTTCCATCACTACTGATGGAGCAAGAGCAATGACAGGTGAGATTAACAGTTTCATAGCCCTCTGTAGTGTCACACCCCAGCCCCCTGGCAACGTGCCTAAAGAGCTAGGGTGGACATTATGTCCTTCATAAACGGGTTGAAAACTATCTTCAGCACTGAAGCATGTTGGGAGTTGTAGTTTCCCTTTTAAAAGTATAGCCGTGACAAACCAGTATGAAGGTAAATGATAAAGATTTTATTTCCCCAATGTCACAAGGTTCAACATAAAGCATCACTATATTCTCTCCAGTTAGTATTTCCAAATATATTTACAAAACTCAGGTTGAATGTGTTTCACAGTCACTACTTCTGTTCAGGAGTTTTAATCCAAAAATATAGCAGATGAAAGAAAACACAAGCTTCTTCATTCAGCTTAGTAAAAACGTTCTCTTTTATCCTTTTCTTCTTTAGTAACACCAAGCACAGGTGCTAGGCAATATTCCTTTGGTTAAACAAGCTCTTACCTTCAACAAGGTCAGACTTCTTTACTCTGTTACCCAAAAGCGCACATCCTGAAAGCTATTCTTCAGTTAAGGACTCCATGCTTCCAGCCAAACATAATGTGGGGGAGTGGCCTAGTGGTTGGGGCAAGGTACTTCAGGCCGGAAGGTCGGGGGTTCAAATCCCACTAGAGGACAGCAACCTTGGGCCGGAAGGACTGGGGTTTCTAGTCTCACAGGTGCTCCTTGTGGTCTTGGGCAAGCCACTTAACCCTCCATAGCACATGTTCCCTGTAAAATAGTTATCTCCAAGTTATAATGCCCTGTTCAATGTAATTTCAGTTTGTTCAATGTAAACCGCACTGATGCAGAATAGCGCGGTATATAAGAGAATGTAAATAAAATAAAATAAATAAATGTGCAATCCATGGGAAACTCAGGCAGTAAGGAATCCTGTTCGCTAGGATCTATCTGCATTTCTTCCTGCTCTGAAGAAACATCAACTTGCTCTGAGCTTTCCCCGTATCTCCCAGGATATACTTTCTCGGGGGATCTCTGTAATTCCCTCCAGCAGTGGTCTACCTGGTATGGAAGACAGGTATCTGGGGTTTGAGCTATCTCTTTCTGGCTAGGTTCACAAACCTCTCACCAGCTGTGGTTAAACAGTTCCTGGCCTCCTTGCTTAAGTTCCTCTCTGGTGTTAATCGCTGGCTCCCTGTTCCAGGCTGGGTTCTTCTGCCTCCTAGCTTGAGCCCTGGGCACCCACCTCTGAACACCTTGAGACTTCCAGTCCGGCATAGGCGTGGGAAGACTTTTATGCTCTCTCTCCCTGAGCTGTGCCTTCCTGGTACCTCTCCTGACGGCTTCTCCTTGGAGCTCTCCACCTTAGAACTGCTGGCCTCTTTGGAACTTTCTCTTATCCTGCAACAGCCGCCCCTCCGGCTGCCTTTCTTGGTGTTGCTTCATTGCCTTCTCCCTCTTCTTCTTCCCTTTCTCTCCTTCTAAGCAAGGCTTATAAAGCTGCTTCTCTGTCAGGGTCTCTCTCACTCCCCTCAGGTGTGTGTGATCATTCCCTAAGTTTGTAACTACCTCAGGATAGCTTGGGTGTGGCAACCTAACTTCAGACTCTCTGTGCTTACTCCCTCTAGCTGCACTCTGCAGTGTGTGTATTGCAGACCTGTCACGTTCTTTAAAGATACATTCACTAGTTTTTCCTATCTCCATAGGCTCACTAGCATCTTCTTCATCACAGAAGACAGCATGACGACGTCCCAGATTTCTTTTCTTACCACTGCATCATTCACCAGCAAGTTTTGGCAAGCAAGAGACTCAATACAAAGACTGTCATGGACATCACTTTCAAAATTGTAAATTCAGTTCGTGGAAGATCACTTCAAAGATGTCTTTTCAATCTTACTCTTGATGAAGGGGCAGCGGAAATCATTTTGCACACAGATGTAAGGTGGCTAAGTAGGCACAAATTTCTGCACAGATTTCGTGATTTGCTGAATGAAATAAGATGACCAAGCAGAATTGGAAGATAAGGAGTGGTTATGTGATCTGGCATTTCTCGCTGACTTTACAGACGAACTAAGTGATATGAACCTTGAACTACAAGGTAAAAACAAATGCACTGGCAAGATGATGAGTACAGTTTCATCCTACAAGAACAAATTTGAGCTAATGATGACTGACCTTGCAAACAACACTTTTGATCATTTTCCTAATACGCAGGACCATCTGGGACAATAACCAAATTTTGTTTTTCAGAACGAGAAGTATGTGACAGAAATCTGTTCTGTTATGCAGGAATTCGAAAATAGATTCTGTGACTTCCAAAAAATTGGAACCATTGTGGAGTACTTGTCATACCCATTCAAAGTAGTTGTAGACATTAAAGAAACTGCAGCTGCTATCAGTAAAAATTACTCATTGAACAAGCCATATCTTGAAAACGAAAATATAACCCTTAAAAAAGACATTTTTTTCAAGACCCATGCTGAGCAAGAATCATTTTGGAAGCTAGTGCCTAGAGACAAATTTCCCAACTTGAGAAGATGCAGTGAAGCTGTACACTCCTGTTTCGGTTCAACTTATTTGTGTGAATCTGCGTTTTCCCATCTGAAAATGACAGAGTACACAACGTTCCAAAATGATAGATGAACATCTCCAGGATTCCCTGAGACTGGCCCTCACGCAATATTCACCCAACTTCAAAAAGCTGGTGGATGAAATGCAGGCTCAGACATCTCACTAATGAGGAAGAGCGAAATATTAAAGATTGTGCAAGTCAGCCTGGATCAATACTTGACCTAAATTTAATACAAACTACTCACTAAAAGTTAAAGAAAGTTATTAAGACTGTTAAAGAAAGTTATTACTCAATAAAACTTTAAGAAAAAATGTACTTTCCATTTCCCCTCGAAGTTCTTACTGGATCTCCGTCTCTGTTTTGTTTTTGCTTAATTTGTTTAATAGCTGATCACATCCAAGTAAATGACAGAAGGTTCATTAAAAATGGGGGGGGGGGGGAATCCTCCAACTTTATTGGGTTAAAATTTAATTTGAAACTAATTAGAAACTTAATTTTCATGGTGGTAGATCACCAGCACTTTTGGCTGGAAAAAGTAGATCACGACCTGTTCGAAGTTGGACATGCCTGCCCTAGAGGATGAGGAGCAGTTCACGGCCCAGTCGCCGGACCCTCTAACCAGCTGGGCAGAGTATCCAGAGATGAGGCCCCTCACTTGCCACAGGTCAAAGAACGTTTCTTGAGAAGAAGACAGAGTTAAGGCAATTATCACAACAGCGCGCACTAAGGCTGTGACGGTACTAAGGCGCATTGTAACTGCGCGCTTACTGCGGCGCACGTTAACTGCCTGCTTACTGCGGCCCGTGTTAACTGTGCGTTTACTGTGGCGCGTGTTAACTGTGCGTTTATTGCAGCACGTGTTAACTGCGTGTTTAACTGCAGCATGCGTTCACTGCACTTTTCAAAGCAATGCACATGTGGCGCTGGGGAAGGCATGGACGGAGTTGCTTGGGCGAAATGCACATTAGGAACACGCGACCACCAGGCGCACAATAGGTAAAACTGCTACTAATACGTGCAGAAAACAACGGGAAATCCCCACAGTGTGCCAACGGTCCATTCTAAATTGCATTCCAGGAAGATGAAATCGGGAGCCCCCAACAAAGACAGTGATGAGGTCAAGCCTAATCACCCCCGAGAACCCCAGGCAGAAAACTTGTGCCAGGCTGAGCTATACTTCCCTTTTTAGAATTGCGTTTAAGGTGAATAGCAGACAGTTCCCTCTGAGAGCCTTTGCAATCTTTGGGAGACAGCAGGGGGGGGGGAACAGATGAGGAAGGCGAGAGCATTGAGGTTGTATGAGGCAATTGTATTCTTCCAGATCCTTCCAATTTCTGGCTGCTCAACAGGTTCTTATCCAGGGTAAGAACATGGAGCTGAACCAATTTTCCCTCTTCCTATGGCTGTTGAAAAGACTGCAATCTAGTGGAGCCTCACACGTCGCGCTCTAGTGAGAGATCAACCCATAGGATGTCATTCATGAGCATTTTAAAGCAATCCTTTCCTCTCAACTTCATAGAATTTTCTTCAGAGAGGAGAAAATCCATCCGCCATGTGCTGGAGACAAAGAAACTTACGGGACCTCTGGTGGCTGAGCTGAATAGAGGCATGGGAGTGATGTCATTGAAATTGGGCTTTCATTCATTGTCTCCACCAATCTGCTGGTAGGGGAACACAATCCACTTGTCTAGACTGGGCTAACAGAACAATATGAAATCTCCTTTTTGAAAGTAAGGAAACAGAGTGCCTAGAGAATTCATTCTGAACTTTTCTCTTACCAAGCACATGTTCAGATCTCTTAGGTTTAGGACGGGATGGTATCATACCCTGTTTTCTTGGGGATCAGGAAGTACTTGGAATAAAACTCTCAACCTCTTTGCTCTGGTGGCCCGAGCTCAATCACGAAATCTGAGAAGAGAGCGACGATTTCTCTCTGAAGCAGTTCCTGATGCAGAGGGTCGAGATGATGCACCCTTGGGGGGCAATTTGGTGGTAGTTCCAATAAATGTAGTTGGTAACCGGTCTGGATGATCTATAGAACTCATGAGTATGAGGTTATGAGGGGCCACTTTTGTGCAAAGAGTGAGCCTTCCCCTGACCAGAAGGTTTCCTACTGTGGTTATGGGGAGAGTAGCTATGTTCCAAAGGAAACAGTCAAAACCACGCACCTGGTTTTGGCTGAAGAGCCAATTGGGCTTTCTTAGGCTTCTCTCGATGCAGTTGGTGAGCAGACTGCTTGGGCTGGAAGGTTTGGGGCCCAAGAAAGTACCTATGCCTACGAGGATAATTGGTCTTTTTCTGACCCTCATCTTGGTACCTCTTATAATAGGAGGCCAGCTCAGACATGTACCTGGAGAGTCTGGTAAGAGTGGCATGCTGCATTTCAATATAGCCAGCCTTCTCTTCAACCTGTTCACTGAAGAGGTTCTCTCCACGGCATAGGATGTTTGCCAGCTTATTCTGCACCGATTGGTCCAGGTCTGACGACTGGAGCCATGTGAGTCTCTGGTACCAATACCTATGGCCACATTTGTTGATGCCGTCTTGGAGATGTCATATGTCGCCCGGACCATGAACTTAGAGCAGTCCTTGTCATGGGGCACTAGGGAACAATATTGATCCAATTTCTCTGGAGGAAGAAACTGGGTGAAATCAGCCAAGTCACACATGATGTTCTTCAAGAACATGCCCATGCAGAGCTGGTAAGAAGCCACGCTGGCTACAAGCATGGAACTCTGAAAACACCTGCTCCCTAAAGAATCCAATGTCTGAGTCTCCCTCCCTGGAGGAACAGAGGAATACATTTTGGTACTCTTGATTCTCTTTAGGGCAGATTCAACCACCAAGGAATGGTGCAGAAACTGGGGCTTCTCGAAAGTGGGAGTCTTCTGAACTCTGTAAATGGAGTCAAGCCTTCTACTAACCAGAGGCATAGTGAGGGGGTTCGTCCACATTCTCATCTGCACTCTCTGCAGGATGCGGTGCATGGGCACTGCTACCGCCTCCCTTAAGGGCAAAGGAGTACTGCAGGATCTCCAACTCTTCTGCCCTGGGATCATCCTCAGTCTCCAAAGAAAATGGTATGGCCTTTGCCATGTCCCTTACAAACTCCTGGAAGATCATGTCCTCAGGAGGGAGACTTATACCCCTCATAAGGTGGAGGAGGAGCCGATGGGAGCTCATGGGACATGCCCTCTGACAAGTCTTCCGATTCCACATCCGTGACCCAGCCTTCTGAGTCAGACTCAGAGAGGAGGTTGAAGTACTTCTGAGTCTCTGCCTGGAACTCTCTCCTGCCCCTAGGGGATTGGGAGATCCTTCAGGAGCAATGATGCACCGATACCAGTCTAGACTTCAAGGGACATCAGACCTCAAAACAATAGAGAGGAATATCGGCTCAGGCAGGCACCAGTATCGGGGCCCTTTGATATGCCAATGACAATGCCTCTCCCGCTATACATTGGCCGATGTTGATGCAGCCCATGTTGAGGTCCCACCATGCTGCACTGTCAAAAGCGCCATGATGCATTCCTCAAGTGCTTGCAGAAGGCACTTTTCCATGGCTGCTGATTCTGAAGGCTGTGGAGCCTGAGCAACTTTGACTGATGTACCAGGTATCTATACAGGGGTATGTGGGCTGAGTCTCAGCTATCATAAGGCTGTCTGTGCCCCTTCAATGTCCTGGAGGATAAGCTTTCCTCCCATTGGGGCACCTTTGAGGCATGCTCACATGGACCCCCATCACCCTCAACAGGCTCAGACACTGATGCACCTGAGCCTTCACTCAGTGCGATCATCCCTAGACGTTGAAGACAAGGTCAAATCCTTCCTCATCTACTATTACTACTGTTAATTATTTATATAGTGCTACAAGGCATAAGCAGCACTATATAAACATATAAAGAAGACAGTCCCTGCTCGCAGAGCTTATAATCTAATCAAGACAGAACAATACAAGAGAAACAAGGGGGGGGGGGAGGTTCAAATAGGGAAGGACACACAAGGAAAACAAAGGATTAGGGTCCAAATGCGAACTCAAAGATGTGTGATTGATTGATGGCCGATGCTCCGGGGAACTATGGGTGCTCGGCTTTCATTGAGCCCGAAAGCTCCTCAATATCAATTCACTACCAGTATCTGATGCAGCCTGGAAGCCAGAGACCGGTGCCGTCAATGCCAAAAGCGATGGATTGGACTTCTGAGTGCCAAAAAGTGATTTGCGCTGCTTCTCACAACCATATCCTCTTTTTGTCATCTGCAAACACAAATTACATGAATGCCAACTAGTACTAGCACAATGGTAACACTTCTTGAACCCGTTGGCAGGTTTCTGGGACATGTTGTTCAGGAAAACAGCCACAGCAAAGTCAATTGGCTCGATTTTGGAATGTAAGGCCTGACCGAAGCACCAGGACTGGTGCAAAGGTGTGGCAAGAATATAATGAGGGAGAAAAATGAAAGGGAAAAGAAAACTGCAACGGCAGGTGATTAGGCAAAAAATCCCTGCAGGGGAGAAAGAAGAATTTACCAAACAGAGGATGACTGGAACGTGTCTGTGGGACTCCGTGGAAAACAAAAGACTGATTCAAGATGGCACCACAGCGACAAACAGAAAGGAGGCACGGTAGAGCCTCCCAAAAGCTTCCAATAGAAGCTGGGGATTGTTCCCACACATGGGTTCCTTCGGAGACGACACCTATACATGAGGACTCATTCCTGCTTGTCCATGGAGAAGGATGCTCTCTCTTTGACACGATGCAAGTATCACGGCGAGTAAATTTGAGAGAATAAGATCATACTCCATATACAATGGCTTAGGAGTGAGGTTCATGACTGTCACGGTATGCACAAAATGAACCCCTTTGGAAAAATTGCCCCCTGGGTTATCCACCACACATCTGCTTCACATACCATTGCTCACTCACTGCATATCTGACTGACACACTCCCCTCACCCATCCCACACATTCTACACTCCCTCTCAGGCACTGTACACCTCACCCACCACACATACCATCCCCCCCCCCTTGTACTCTTCCCTTCCTTTACCCTTACACACATGCCACATACCACCTTTTCCCTTTTCCTTTACACTATCCTCTCCCCCAGAGTTATCCTCTTTTCCCTCACATTTCACCTACCCCCTTTTACTCACCTCCCAACCTAATTCACCATACACCCTACATATACCCCCTTCACTCACCAAATGTCTCCTTGCACTTTCCCCTCCTTCTCTCTTGCATTTTCTTCCCCAGATATACTCACATTCCCAAATGCAGATGTACACTGTATAGGATGTGGTGAACAGATTCAAGAAAGCCATAAAGCTAAAAATAGATCTACTTTCAACCAGAGCCACCATGTCTAGCAAGCATACATATTTATTGATAAACGTAGAACTCAAACTTGTATAATTTTTACAGACATAAATCTCACACATTTCACATTTCAAAGATGTACATTTTTAGAAGGCCGTCAACCCTTCTGCAATATTCTGATTTGTTTCAGAGCATAGTGGTTCTTGTGGAGTACTTACACAAAGAAAGATGCTTCGCCTATTTCATAATCTGAGCAATGAGCCAGAAAGGCTGCATACATCTATTAAATACAGCTAAGAACAGGTTTTTCATTTGAAAGGCACGATTGGTAAATTATTTTAATATGGCTTTTATATTGTACCACCCTTTGTCACCGACTCTCTTACTGTTCACAGCAAAATTCAGTGTGGGGCTATAATTTCTCTTCCGCTGTGCCAATACAGCCTCTGTTCCAGCAACACATACCAACATGTCAAAACAGACACTGATTCCATCCTAAAAAAAAATGCACTGGTTCTTCTGCTGTCAGTAATGGGCACTCATTACAGACTGTGATTTAACAAAAAGAACATTTATAATGCTGCTTCTTAATTACCCATTTCAGAGACTGCTCCTCGGGCCACTAATTACTATGTTAGGAGGTGTGAGGACTCAACACTAACTTAGCCCCCTTACGCTGGCAACAGTTACTAACACAAAATCTGGCTTCTTTTTCTGTCTGTCCAATTTTGTATTGAGTTATTAAATGTCAATAGAAAGTCATAAGAAGATAATGTTGGCATATGGCAGATTTTTTTTTTAACAGATTTAGAAAAAAAAGTAAGAAAACTAACTACTGCCCCCTTGTGGAAAATTACAAAAGACATACAAGAGAGGGATGTTGGTCAGTGGAACTCTTGCATGAGCATATAGGCTTCTCTATAGAAGCTTATTTTTATATTACTTAGTTTAAGAAACTTAAATATTATTGAAAACTCAGGGCAAATATTCAGCAGAGTGCTATCTGGTTATCTTTAATAGAATTTTCAGTGAGATATGTGACTATCTCGGCACTCCTGTATATTGCAGGTTAAAGATAACAGGATATCTTTGGCTAGTTATCTTAGGCCCTGCTACCTCTGTTGGTGAGAATACATAAAAGTAAATGGACAGTGGTTGAATGTTGCCTCTATCCAGATAACTCTCTAGCATGACCCTCAACCACCTTTTGCTTCTCCCCTAGTTATTTGGATAATTTTTGGCCAAACATGGAAATGGGCGGCCAAACATGTCATCCCTTCAACAGATTAAGATATTTGATTTATGCAGTTAACTCCTGAAGTTAACCAGATACATCTTCTGCATATTAAAATGATCAAAATTTCCCATCTTCAATACTTCAAAGAAATTCGGCTACATGACAGATTACCACACAAGAGCAATGAAACATTTACACAAATGTTATCTGATGTTTTTCCCCTTTCTCTGATGGCACGAGTTTCCCTACTAGTTTACTAGCTAAGGGTTACAAAGACAGTCTCCTGAGACTGAAGCCCACACAACATTCCTCTAGCAGCCATCTTCCTCCTACTCCCCGGCCTCTCCAAGATGTACCCAAGACACTCCAAACCCAAAGAGGCACAGCAAACTGATCTTCTGCAACACAGCCTATCTACCACCAAGGAGTACATGTCATTAAAGAACAGTTCTAGAAAGAAGCAAACCACCAAGTGAAAAGAATGTCTGGGGCATGCTGCCAGACCTACCTGTATGTTCTAAATAGCCACAAGAACTATACCTATGGAGCAGAGCCTTACTAGATTCAGACCACACTCAAAAACCTTTGGCTCTGTTACACTTCACTTTTATGTTACAGCTGTGGTCAACATTATTGGCACCCTTGCATTTTAGGTATGTTGTGAACAATATCTTGAGAAATAATTAGAAATATTCCAACTGTATGTTGTTATCATAATACCTACGCCCCCTACTGGAACCAGATGACTTCAGGACAATCTATCAGGCCTTAGTCATCCCCCACTTCGACGATGCCAATGCCATTCTACAGGGACTACCGAAGAGCATGTTGAATCCGCTACAGCTGGCTATGAACGCAGCAGCCAGAATACTGCATGGCACTGCCAGGAAGGACCACATAACACCAATATTGAAGCACCTCCACTGGCTGCCAGTCCACTCTAGACTCACCTTCAAGATCCTCCTCAACACCTTCAAAGCCATCAACAGTCTCACCCCCCCCCCCCTTCCATCACCGACCTCATCCACTCCACTCCTCCAAACAGAACCCGAAGATCAGTCACAGCCAATACCCTATCTACTCCCAGCAAAATCACAAAATGCTCACAGGCAACAAGAAAGAGGGCCTTCGTGTTTTATGCTCGCTCATGCTGGAACGCACTCCCACCTGACATCCGTGCAATCACAGACCTCACCCAGTTCAGGAAAGCACTCAAGTACCACCTCTTCCTACAGCATTACGGTATCACCCAGCAACCACCCTCCCACAGACACCATAACAGTCACCCCATCCCAACTACCACACACGACACCAGCGCCACACAATAGCACCGCCTTCTCCAAGCAGGAGCATGCAGATAGCAAGCTAAGACGGTAACCTGCCTTAGCCTAGAGTATGTAGATAGTTTCCTCAGTTCAACCCAAGTTTTTCTACCCTGTTTTATGTAAGTCCAGTATGGTTTCTCCTTACTCATGGACAAAGTTACCGTTATCTGTGAACCGAGCTGATTTGAAGAGCACGGTATAGAAAAGACTTTAAATAAATAAATAAATAAATAAATGTTCAATGGTATACAACAGAAAAAGATGTCTGTGCAACTACGCAAAATAATTTCTGGGAAAAAAAAACAAAAATATGACCTGGCACCCTTCACTAATATTTGGTTGCACAACCCTTGACAGTGATGACAGCCTCCAAATGTTTTTGTAGCCATCTTTAAGTTTCGTACATCTGTCTGCTGGTAGTTTCTCTTTCTCTTCAACTACGATTAGTTCCAGCTCATGAATGTTTCCAGGATTCTTTTTACCAATGGCAGATTTCAGCTCTTTCCAAAGGTTCTCGATTGGATTGAGATCAGGACTCATTGCTAGACAGTTTAAAAGTCATTTGTTCCTTTTTAACCATTCTTTTGTACTTTTGGATGTATGTTTTGGATTATTGTCCTGCCAGAGGATCCATGACGTTCAACCCAGACTTAGCTTTCTGACACTAGGTTGCACATTTCACGCCAAAATACTTTGGTAGTTCTTTGATTTTATGATTCCTTTAATATGTTCCAGGCCTCCAGTTCCTGAGGCAGCAAAACAGCTCTACAACATTATGGAACTTCCACCATATTTAACTGTAGAAAGGGTATGTTTTTCCTTATAAGCTTCATTTCTTTGCCTGTAAATGTATCACTGGTCTGCATTGCCAAAGAGCTCAAGTTCGGTTTCATCTATCCACAGAACATTTTCCCAGAAAGATTGTGGTTTCTCAAGATGTGTTTGGGCAAAAATCAGGCATGCCTTTTTGTTTGTCTTTGAGCAGTAGGTTCCTCCTTGACCTTCACCCATGAAGTCCTTCTTTGTTTTGTGCGCAGCATATGGTGTGGGTTGAAACCAAAACTCCACATTGCTTAAGATCAGCCTTAAGCTCTTTGGATGTTGTACATGGTGATTTTCCAACTGTTCACGCTAACCTTCAAAGACTTCTTGAATTAATTTTCCTCATCCCACTACATCCTGGGAGGCTCTTGACAATTCCATGAGTAGAAAACGTCTCAATGACATTGTGTACTGTAGACACAGGACTCCCAAGGTCTTTGTAGATAGCCTTGTATCCCCCTTTGAAGTTTAATGATTGGTGATAATGGCTTTTCTGATAGTTTCAGGCAGTTCTCTTGCCCTCACATTATGAAAATGGAACAGGGATTGAATGTGGCCATTTTAAAGTCCTCATTCAAGTTCATGTGAGTACTAACAATTGATCATAGGTGCATCTAATTTTACTGCAGTGGGAATGTGGCTCTTCTGTTCAAGCTGATTTTAATTGTTTATAAGGACACCAGTATCATGTCCTGGCAACATACCAGTTTTTATACTATTTTCCTTTTGTAACTGGACTTGTTTTATTTGATTCTTTTAAATGCAAAATGTGTGTGTATATATAGTCCAAAGTCATTTCAATATCCACATTTTTTAAGGAGATATTGGACATTAAGGGTTTAACTGCAAGAATGCCAATAATGTTGACCGCACCTGTATATAATTTTTAAAGTTTTATAGACAACCAAAATTCAAATAGTGCTGTTTCTGTAACCAGAATATCTTTGCACTCACAATTTCATTCGTCCATTTAATGTATTCTTTTAGATGGATTTTTTGTATTCGATCAATAGCTTTCTCTAACATAGTACTATGTTTTGAAAAATTAGCTACTTAGCTTTTATCTGTTTAAGGGAAATCCAATCATTGTTTCACAGGCAGTAAATCTGCTCTCTAAGGTTTCATAGCTGTCACTCAATGAGTTCAAAACAGAGTCTACCTGCGAGTCAATTTTTAAGATTACGGCGAATATGTTCATCATTTGATGACTTCTCTAGGAAAGTCTGGGATCTATAGGAGAGATATGTTATGAGGGGCTATCCTGTGAAGATTGTTTCGTCTGCTAAGAGAGCTGCTAATGTGCAGTATGAACATATTTTATTGCCTCAAATGTGGAATGAGACTGGAGCCGTGTTACAAGTAAGATGGCTTACCCAGTGCAGATTCTAACAGCTTATTTGACTAATTTAAATCAAACCTCTGAAGTATAATGGAATAGACAGATACTTCTCCAAAATGACTTTACAAGAGTATTTACTACAACTCACACTTCTTGAAGGGACAATGCAGTGAGAAATGAAATACTGCAGAAACAAGACAGTTTTTGCTAGAAAATATGAATTCACTTCTGACCAGGGCAATAACTATCAGTGAAAGGCCCACGTACATAACATTAGTGTTACACAAAAACAAAGTTACTTACTTGTGGCAGGTGTTCTCTGTGGACAGCAGAATAAGTCCCAAAGTCCTGCATGGGAACTAGTTTCAAGCAACTTCTAGAAACCTTTGGAATGGTCACACTGTGTCTGCGAGCCTCTTCCTGCTTGCCACCACCGCTGCTTGAGACTTCCTCAGTCTTTGAATTAGCTAAAGTAAAATTCAACTCCAAGGAGTAGTAGGAGGGTTGTGAGGACTTATCCTGCTGTCCATGGAGAACACCTGCTACAGAGTAAGTAACCTTGTTTTCTCCATGGACAAGCAGGAAAATGTCCTCACATATGGGAATCCCTAGCTACAGGTTGCCTCAAAAGAAAAAAAAAGAGAGGATGAGAAAATGTGTTGCAAGTAGAAAACACAAACATTTTTGGGGGGGTCTGGGGAGGGGGAGGGCTTGCCAACAAACCTTTTTTTACTATTTTATTCATTTTTTTGATGGGAGACAGCCTGGAATGAAAACTAACAATCTAGGGGGAATGGAGTTGGATGCAATGCCCCAAACAGATTCCAGAGAACAGATTGATCAAATCTACCATCATGATGGGAGTCTCTCTCCAAACAGTACTGAGATGTGAATATATGGACAGAATTCTGTGTTGAAGCCTTGAAAATCTCCTTCATAGAGGCCGATCTCGTGGGCTACCAATGCAGCTATAGCTCTGACAACGTGAGCTGTGACATGACCCACAAGCACACCCGCCTAGGCATAAGAAAAGGAGATGCCATCCACTAGCCATTTAGACAGAGTATGTTTTCTGATGACAACTCCCAACTTGCTCGGGTCAAAAGAAACAAAAAACATTGGGTAGACTTTCTAAGGGCTTTAGTCCACACCAAATAAAAAGCCAAGGCTCTCTTGTAGTCCAACATTTGCAATGCACTTTCCTCTTTGTGAGTCTGAGGTCTCGGGGAAAAAAGTTAGCAGGACTATTGACTAAGACTGCATTCAGACACCATCTTAGGAAGGAACTTAGGATGAGCACACAAGTTCACCCTATTGTGATAATGCTTAGGGTAGGGTGGATCAATTACTAGCGCCTTTAGCTCGCTAATTCTGCGTGTTGAAGGACCAAAAACAAGGACTTCCAAGTCAGGTTCTTCAGTCCACAAGTACTTAGCAACTCGAAGGGACCTTCATTAGCTGAGTTAAGACCGCATTAAGATCCCAAGACACTGCAGAAGGTTTAAGGGATGACTTCATCAGAAGAAAGTCCCACATAAAATGAACTAAAGACTGTAAAGAGATGGATTATCTTCTATGTGGTGGTGGTAGGCATCAATTGCACTAAGGTGAATCCTAACAGTGAGTCTTCAGACCAGAAGCTGACAAACGTAGAAGGTATTCAAGCAGTTTCCATATGAGATAGAAGAAAGGATCTAGGGCCTTTCCATCACATCAGATGGCAAACTTCCTCCATTTGAAACTGTATGACCTCCTAGTGGAAGTAGAGGAGAAGCCTAATGGTTAGAGCACTGGCTTGATAACCAAGAGACCAGGGTTTGATTCCCGCTAGCACTCCTTGTGGCCTTGGGCAAGTCACTTAACCCTCCATTGCCTTGGAAGAAAGGCCTGACAATCTACTTCCACTCACACTGCCAAGAAAACACAGGAGCTTCTGGGTCACCAGGAGTCAGCATTGACTCAAAAGCACATACTGCATTTTTGCCTAGTGAATCTCTCCCAGCAAATTCAGAGAGGACAAAGTCAGCCTCTCAACATCCAAATGTTGAATAAGGCCATTATGGCCAGAACTAAGAAAAGCAGAAATCTCGGCATAGCATGAATTGATTATAAGAAAGCTTTAGACAGCGTCTCACACTCTTGGATAAAATGCCTTGAAATGTATAAAATAAATCCTGGTTTGATAGAGCACATTAAGTTCACTATGACAATGTGGCAAACCATACTAGTTCTGAAATATAAATACAGCCAGCATATCATTCCTATCATCAAGAACCAGCGAGGAATATTTCAGGGGGATTCCGTGTCATCCCTTCTGATTTGTGTGGCGCTTAATCCAATGAGTACTCTCATCAACTCTTTGGGATATGGATTTAGCCTGAATCCTAAAGAAGGTAACAAGCCAGAAACATCTCATTTATTATTTGTAGACAATCTGAAGCTCTACGGTTCCAACGACCAACAATTAGCAGAACAACTCTGTGTGGTGAAGTGCTTTTCTGATGGCATCAGGATGACCTTTGGCCTTGACAAATGTGCTAAGGCAACTTTTTTTTTTTTTTTTTACAGAAGAAAATTGAGCAAAATGAAAAACATCTCCCTGGTTGAAGGCTGTGGCATCAAGGACCTTGAACAGTAAGGTGTATTTAAGTATCTTGGTGTAGAGGAAGAAACGACACGCGAGCAGAAATTACTGAGAGAAAAGATCAGTAAAGACTACTACAGGAAATGAAAATCATTATTGAAAAGTGCTTCAACATCATGAAATAAGATACAAGCCATCAATCAGCTGGCAATTCCTGTACCTGGGATTGTGGACTGGCCTCTTAAAGATCTTGAAAAACTGGATATGTGAACAAGAAAACTCTTCCATGCCCATGAGGTAATTTACAAGAATCAGTGTATGCCAAGACTGTATATCCCTAGTGCTGAAGAAGAGCTAGGCCTCAGAGACTGATTATACATACAAGGCTACCATCAAAGACCTCCAGGCCTATCTAACTGAATGTCCAGACACGGTCTTCATCATCAAACTTGGACAAACGTTCTGATGACTAGAAGGAATGAGTGAGAATCCACAAGCATACACAGGGAAGGAAGTAAAAGAATTTACAAAACAAGAGAAAAAAACTCTGCAAAGAATTAGATCAACAAACAAGGAAAAACAAGTGGCAAATGCACAAATACAGTGGGAAATACAGAATGTTATTCCAGGAATCCTTTGTCGATCAAGAACAGATACATGAATAGTTAAGGAGAGGTGAAATGAAACTGAAGGATGAGAGGTTGATAGTTGCAGCCCAGGAGAGCAGCTTAAGGACGAGATGGTTTACAGCAAGCATTGAAAAAACTCGCAAAACAGACATATTGTTGATTCTGTGGGAAAGACCTAGAAACAGTGACTCACCTCATAACTGGCTGTGAAGTTCTGATGGCAGAAAATTTCTATATAGAAAGGCACAATAAAGTAGCATATCTTATCCACTGGATAATCTGCAAGCATTATAACATCACTGTGCCTGAAAAGCACTGGGATCATGACCTTAAAAGAATTACAGAGAATGAAGAGGTTATGATCACTTGGGTCATTCCCATTCCGACCAATAAAAAGCTGGATGCGAGGATGCCGGATATAGTGGTAAAGGAGAAAAACACCGGAACAGCATTGATTATAAAGGTGTCGGTTCCAAGCAACTACTCTGTGAATCATTTTGAGAGGGAGAAAATCTTCAAGCACCATGAAATGCAGTTAGGAGACCAAGAAAATGTGGCAGAAAGATACCAAGTTATTTTCCATCGTGTTGGGTGCCAATTAAGAGAAACAACTTCCAAGCACACCTTGATAAATTACCCTACACGTAACATCTTATGAACACCAGAGGTGGGTTCTCTTTGGCACGATGCAAATACTACGCCGAGCATTAGCAGTAAATTTGAGAGACTGATATCATACTCCATATACCGTGGCTTAGAACTGAGTTGCATGACTGTCATGGTATGCGCAAAAACATACAAAAAAGACAAGTAGCTCTTAATTTAAGACACAATTAGTCACCAAAATGATTTCCTAAAAACAACTAGAAACTTCTTTATCTTAGGCAAATATGACCTCAGGATGGCTTATACCCTACATTTAGTGAAAAATTCACTATAGGGAACAGCTGACGCTCACATCACCGGTCAATAAAGCCTCTGAAATCATTTTTTATTCATAATATTAAATTTCAAACTATAACATTTCAATTCCACATGAGTATTCCTGGAGATTCGAAATTACTTACAACCTAACATACCACAAAGCATACACAATACATAAACAGCATCATTTTAAAAGGCTCAACGGGCACCACTGGACTAGGCTTCCATCCCCTGTAAAACAGAAGAACTTAATAGATACCAACAGCAATGAATATGCCTAGCAGGTCTACAATTACTTATCTTTAAAGCTCAATTTTCAAAGTCCGTGGCTGCTTCAAAGTGATCCGTTGTAGATCAAAAATCTTCCAAAATCAAAACAGGGCAGGAAATTCATCTCACAATAGTCCTTCAAACACTTTCATACCCTTTCATAATCACAATTTCACTGACAACTGATCTCTCAAAGCCTTCAAAGTATTTGAGACTGCTCTCAGTTCCAGGAAATCTATCTGCTGGAGATTTTCCTAGGAAGACCAAAGCCCCTGAGTGTGAAACCCACCTACAAGGTCTTCCAGCCCATTGGATGCATATCATGAGTACTTTTTGGTGGGAAGGAATGTGAAAGGGAAGTTCTTTGGCCAGACTGGAATGAACTGTCCACCAAGACAGGGAATTAGAGTGGATATGTGCCTGAGATCCCTTCCTGGAGCCTTCAAGTAGTCACTGTGTGCTCAAAGTCCACTGAGCCTGTCTCATTCTGAGATGTGTCAAGGGAGTTACATGTACTGTTCAGACAATGTGGCCCAACATCCTTAACATGGTTCTTGCTGATGACTGATGACATTTGTAGATATTTTACCCATTGCTTTTCTACATCCTTCAGCTGTTCCCATCCCGCTAATGATTCTTTGAGGTATTGTCCCATCTAGGTAAAGTTAGTTTTCCTAAAGTCTAGACCCTCACTTTTGAATGGACTTTATCAGCCCTAATCCTAATACTGAACCACACCATCTGATGATCACTGGATGCAAGATGATCTCCCACTATGACATCATAAACACTTTCCCCATTGGTGAGCACCAAGTTCAATATGGCCCCTTCGCGTGTGGGTTACCAGTTGCCGGAATAGTTCTCCCTGTAGGGAATCTAGGATCTCCTTACTTCTAGATGACACTGCAGTAGGGATGTGCCAATCAACATCCGGCATATTGTAATCACCTATCAGTAGCACTTCTCCTTTCATGGCAGTACTGCTTATGTCTTCGATTAAATCCCTGTCCAGTTCTTCGCCCTGTGAGGGAGATCTATATATCATACCAATGCAAATGGATTTCCCTTTCCCTCTTTATAGTTTAACCCACTTCTTTCTAGTTTAACCCTGCTTAATGAGATAAGTTTGCATCTTATCTCAGAAGATTTTCTCTCCATGGCATGGCACCTCAATGAACGCCTCTTGATCATCATATTATAGGTCTGAACCTCAGATTCAACAGAGTCTCCAAGCGCCAATACTCATGGAGGAGACTCAATGCCATATCAAAAAAATCATACGTCAATCTATGTATTTTCTATGTTCCTTCCTTGGCTTAGCTTTCTCTGGAGGGAGATAGCCAGCAAACTCCTACATATCATCCATGATTTTCTGCAAGTGCATGACCTGAAGAGCTGGTAGGACACTATGTGGGAAGTAAGCACAGTGTTCCAACAAAACCTCCTCCCCAAAAATATCCAGTGCCGGGGTCTTTCTCCCTTGGGGGAGCGGGCAAAAAGTGAGTCATGGAGCTCTTGGCCCTTCTGAGAGCAGATTTGACTATCATGGAATGGTGCAGCAACTGGAATCTTTTGAATCCAGGAGCTTTCTAGACTCAGTACATCGAGTCCACATTCTTTGTTCACAGACTGCATAGAGGGGGCAGTATGACTGTTCTCGCATAAGGAGGTGAAGAATCTGAAGGTATGTCTGGAAACCTCTCCTTCGAAAAGTCCTCAGAGTTATACTCAGAGTACCACAAATGCTTAGATCCAGAACCAATATCCAACAATATCTAGATCTCTGCTTAGAGCAACCTCCGCTCCTCTTGGGGTGTAGCTCTGAGCACAGAGTGTCGGCACACAGATGACCATCAATGCCTCAATAAGCCATCACTTCCCAATGGACACCAGTCAGGCAGTCACTGGAGTCGAGGCCCTTCGAAGCCTTGATGGCTGTGAATCAGTGCAGAGAGAGAGTTTTTAGAACTGGTTCAATGCCCCAATGCTCTGATGCAGTCAAAACAGTTGCCCTGTTTTGAGCAAAGATGATCGCTATGCAGTCTTCAAAATTCTTAAGATAATCCTTGAAGGCTGCCATCAACAAAGGTGGAGGGAGGTTGAAGTCGACTCGGTCAATGTCTGTGGAATCAGTCAGTGGACTATCAGTAAGCTGGTTCTAGCCCCAGGAAGACTGGGGCTAGAACCAGAATATGAGGAACCATCCATGGCGGACATGGTCCTGTTGCACCAGGTGCACTTTTTAAACCTGCTGGAAGGTTTCTGGATGCCTGTTGTCTGGAAAAATAGCTGCAGTGAAATCAAATGACTTGATGTTGATAGAAATTACACAATCAAGGTGCCTGAGACCTAAATGCAACCTATAGCAGCAGCGATAATACAAATAGAAAGAAAACTTAGAAAACAGCCCAAAAAAAAGTAAGGAAAGAACTACCAAATGTAAAAAGACTCACGAAAGCAGCAGCAGGAGGAAAAGGAAGCTACATAATGAAAATGAAATAATGAAAAAGATACCAGTACACTAAACTCTGGAGATCGCAGAAAAGATGTCTCATGGGAGATCTCGTGCATTGGTGGTAACAGCAGGTGCACAAGCACGGTGTGACTGTTCCAAAAGCTTCTAGAAGTTGCTGGAAACTGGTTCCCATGCAGGGCTCCATCAGTGATTTCACCATATGTGAGGGCATTATCCAGTTTGTCCATAGAGAATATATTAGTTAATACCCATATAAAAAACCTATTAATGCATGTTATTTGCATACAATTACCACCTGTTCCCCAGCATTATTGCTAATGCACATGCAAATGACTTGAATTAAAAAAATATGTTTAAATTATTTCATTAGGTGGCCTCCTAAAGCAGAAAAGTAATCACACCTTAGAAGATGCAGTTATCTTTAGCGGGCTTAGAAGGCCATGTGAACTCGGCCTCTGAGCCCAAAACCTCCTTACTATCGTGGCCTGTCCACTCAACGATTTTTGGAGTCTGAAGATTCTCACCTGACAACCTTCCTCACCACCTCCCCAAACCAAACTCACTAGGCCTTCAAAATCTTCACTAGCAGAAGGGAGTCAGTTTCTATCCTGTTGACAGTGGTGCAAAAACAAAATGGTGCTGGTAACACTCTGACCCACATAGGAGGTGAGGGTCTGTGGGCCATGATGGCCTGTTCTGAGCCACTTTATCTTTGAGCTGGTTATCACATGGAAAATCTAAAGCTGGTGAAAGCAGCAGTAGCATTAGCATGGCTGCACTATCTTTAACAAGGCCATGGTAATGCTGCCATGTTCTGTATCTCACTAATGTTTGTATCGGGTATTAAAACTAGATGTACCACTGATGTTGTCATTCTGGTTTTAACACTGGTAAGTATATAGGCCCTTTAAATTTTATCTTACCTAGAGAGACTGTTTGCTGCCATATTTACCTTTCTACTTGTCATTAGCACTTGAAGATTCCTTGAAAAATTTATTCACTAATAAAAAAATAACTTAGAAATACAAAATCAACTAAAATGATAACCACAGCTCCTGGAACCACATAAGCAGAATACAGGAACCATACAACAAGGAAACCTGTTATTGACTGCACTTACCTACAAAACGTGCTGTTGGCTGCAGCACTCCAAGAACCCTAGCTTCTGATATAGCATAGTTACTCACCTGTAACAGGTGTTCTCCAGGGACAGCAGGAATCAGTCCTCACATATAGGTGACGTTGGCACAGATGGAGCCCTCATGGAAGCATCTCCCCAGCTTTCAAAGAAAGCCTTTGGGAGATGCCACCACGCATGTGTGGTCCCCTTCCCGCCCAAGGGTGCCA
This sequence comes from Ichthyophis bannanicus, assembly GCA_033557465.1. Lineage (NCBI taxonomy): Eukaryota > Metazoa > Chordata > Amphibia > Gymnophiona > Ichthyophiidae > Ichthyophis > Ichthyophis bannanicus. The sequence goes on from CM066037.1 coordinate 134,451,142, forward strand.
TCTTACTCAGTCAGATGACATACCTAGAGCAGACAAAAGAAGATGGTAAAATACAGCAACTCCACGGGGAGGAGGGAGGGCTGTGAGGACTGATTCCTGCTGTCCTCGGAGAACATCTGTTACAGGTGAGTAACTATGTTTTCTCCAGGAACAAGCAGGAAGTCAGTCCTCACATATGGGATTCCCTAGCTATAGGCTACCGGGAACCTGCAGAAAACACGGCTCAGCCGTGAGCAGCCGCAAGAGAGTCTGAGGAGAGACTCTAAGGACCCCAGAGTCCAGGGAGAACCATCACTCCGGTAGCCTGAACACAAAAGGGTCGGAGGGTAGGAATTGCCTAGCCCCAAAGAGATTACGGAGTACGGCCTGGCCAAAGGCGCTGTCCTGTCGGAACTCCCTCTCCAGGCAGTAGTGAGCTGCAAAGGTGTGGACTGAGGACCAGGTGGCGGCCCGGCAGATGTCTGCTATAGGGACAGAGTGAAAGCTTGCAACCGAGGTCACCATAGCCCTGACATGTGCAGTGATCTGGCGCTCCAATGAGAGCCAAGTCTGATTATGAGCGAAGGCAATGCAGCCTCCCACCCAGATGGATAGGGTCCGCTTGTAACAGCCTCCCCCAGGCGACTGGGGTTGTATGAAACAAAAAGCTGTGAGGCTTTGTGGTGGCCTTGGGTACGTTGCAGATAGAAGGACAGGGCCCTCTTACAGTCTAAAAGTCTGCATGTACGTCATGTTGCCCCATCTCTCTCGCTCAATGTAGACCCTTTGTGTTGTCAACCATTTTGATTGAAGGATAAAGTGGTATATAAAACTGGTTAAATAAATAAATCCAAAGTGTGGAGAATGGCCGCCATCTTGTCGGCATGGGGCAGTGGGAAGAAGGTGGGGAGCACCACCTTCTGATCAAGGTGGAACGCGGATACTACTTTCGGAAGGAATTTAGGGTGGGTGCGAAGCACAACCCTTGTCTTGTAGAACCTAGTGTAGCATGGCTCGGCCACCAAGGCCTGAAGCTCGCTGACTCTACAGGCAGAGATGAGCACCACCAGGAAGACGACCTTCCATGAGAGGTAACACATATGGCAGGTAGCCAGAGGCTCAAATGGCGGCTTGGTAAGCCGCATCAAGATCACATTGCCGCTGTGCCACTCTGGGGTCTAGTCACCATTTGCGTGGCTGGAGGACCCTGCTCAGTCTGTCTGCTAAGGCATTGTCCTGGCCCGGAAGGTACACTGCTCTGAGGAGCACTCCTTGACTGATCTTGTACGAGCAGAGAGCTACTGCCTCCTAAGACCCTGTGCCCCCTTCCCTTATTTAGGTAGAACATCGCGACTTGGTTATCCATTTTGACCAGCACAGACTGGTGATGCAAGCAGTAGTGAAAGGCCCTGATCACCAGAAAAATGGCCCTGAGCTCCAGAAGGTTGATCTGCTTCTGGCTCTCCACTAGGAACCAGTTGCTCTGCATTCGGAGTTCCTCACAATGGACACCATAGCCCAGTAGGGAGGCATTCATGGTAAGGACTTTCTGGAAATTTAGGGACTGGAAGTTATGTCCTCCTGCAGCTGCTGTGTGGCCTGCAACCAGTCGAGTTACTCCGATAGCTTGCGGGTCACTAAGACTTTGCACTGGAACCTGCCTGTGGCTTGTGTCCACTGGGAGTGGAGGCACCACTGTGCTGCCCACATGTGAAGGTGAGCGTTGTGAACCACGTGAACTGTGGTTGCCATGTGGCCCAGCAGATGGAGCGTGGACTGCACTGACACTGCATGGCGGTGCTGCACTTCGGTGACTAGAGCCACAAGGCAACTTCCCCTGACCTGCATTGAGTGTCACATGTATGATTTTCTATGAGTACTGATGCTGGTGTCTCCCACATGCGAAGTAGGAGCTATCTGAGGATGCTGGGAACAGGAACCATCAGGGCCTCCTTGGGTGAAGTCTCATATTGGAGGAATTAGAGTTCCTCCATATGAGGGTCTTCTTCTGACTCAATATTGAAGGACAAAGCCTTTGACATATCCCGGGAAAACTTGAGGAACGATATGTCCTCTGACCAATGGCACGACGTTGGGGAAGACAGGTTCAATGGGAGGTCGCAGTGCTTCCAGGTCTCCAGGGATGCCTTGTTCTTGGACTCCCAGTCAGAGTAGTCAATGGAGGACTTGGCGGCTGACCGGGTCTGTGGTGCAGGAGCCAGGTTGCGGGTCTGATGGACCGCGGCAGCTACGTGGCAGGAGCCATGAGAGCTCGCCAGGGAGGATCTCGCTCCCGAGGAGAAAAAGCGAGGCTTCAGGCTCACGAGGATCAGTGATCAGAGACATTCTCAGTGACAAGGTCTCGGCGTAAGCACCGGTGGTGCCAGGCATCGGCACCTGCTGCATGGCAAGGAAGACAGTGAGACTACGCTTCAGCACCATCATCCTGGTTTCCAACTCAGGAGGTGCAGCCTTTGACACGGATACTGGGGTCACCGGGTCCGGCATTGGTGAGAAGAGGGAGTCCTCAATGAGACAGGCCTCGGTGATCTGGAACCTGTCGCCAGAAGCTTCCGTGTCCACTCAGGGGACTTTGGTTGGCTGCTCCAACTCAGACACCTCAAGTTCCCTTCACGAGATGTGAAACCAGGGGCGAAACTTGCCGGGTGTGTCAGAGTCCCAGGATGAGGTCCTTGAGGATTTCTTCTTTTTATGTTCCTGTTCTTGGGAACCCTTGTCAGAGTGTCCACAGTCCCAGTCGGACACTGGGGGATCATTACATGACTCTGAGGACCCATGCAGGGCCTTGACTACCGGGGATACCGGGATAGAGTCTGACCTGTGGAAGATGTCGTCCTGCTTCTGCTGACAACACTGGATGGCCTTCGCAGACATCTTTTAACAGAGTGAGCAGACCTCCGGGTTGTGGTTGGCCTCTAGACACCAGAGGCAGCAATCGTGTGTGTCGGTAAGAGACATGTTTTTAGTGCACCAATCTCACTTTTTGAACCCACTGACCATTGGGGAGAAAGCACTCCAGCGAGGTCGAAGACCCCTGGAGCGGCCAGCAGATGGGAAAAGGCATGAATCACGCCTGGGAAAAAAACCTAGTACGGTTCCAAGACGTAATGCCAGGGCAAGCGTGCTCAGAGGTAGGAAGGGACCAATCGCAACCGGATAGAGAAATAGTTTTTCACACAATTTAATCAACTTTTTCCGGGGAAAAAAGACAGATGTCTGTTGGACTCTGCGGAAAAAAGAAGGAGACTGAGTAAGATGACACCCTTTGGCGGGAAGGGGATCACGCATGCAATAGTGGCATCTCCCAAAGGCTTTCTTTGAAAGCTGGGGAGATGCTTCTGCGACGGCTCCATCAATGCTGATGTCATCCATAAGTGAAGACTGACTTCCTGCTTGTTCCTGGAGAATGCCATATTTCTGAAATAATATTTTTGCAATATACAAGTTTTATGGGATTTTGCTTAAAGGGGGCAATTTTATGCAGAAGATTTTTTTGCATAAAATTGCTCAAATTGTGCACATATACCAGCATGTACATGCAAAATGCCTTTTTTAGAATTACCCCCATATTCAAGTACACACTATGACAAGTAGGTGCAAACTTGTACATAACCCAGGTGTAGGAGTATTTGGGGGTGGAGCTCGGACAGAACCACAAAGTACGCATCTAGGTTATAAAATATGCACCTACACACTTAACCTCTGCTGCATCCATTTACATCCACTCCCAAGTGGATGTAAATGTATGCGGCTGCATTTTTTTAGGCTATTTTATAAAGATGCATAGATAAAACAGCCACAAAATAGATACCTACTTTGCTTTCAACCTAGGCTATCTACTATAAAATTACCCTCAAAGAGGGTAATTTTCAAGAGCCATTTAGACAAGTAAATGAAAATTTATCCAGATAAAGTTTTTGGAAAACCGTTCCCCCTCTCCCATTGGCATTTTTATTCATACCAAGTAGAGGTTTATCTGAGGACAGGGATAGAGCAGAAAATGCAACAATGCACATTATTTTGAAGGGAAAAAGAACCTGCAGAAAAAGTGGGTATACATTTCTGCAAGTACATTTTCCTCATGTAATTTTCAAAGAAAAAAATACACACAGTTTCCCTTTTAGAACCGGTGCAAAGTCTACAGAGAAAAGGTACCCTGAACTTTGCAATTACTTGCAGATATTTGAAAACTTTCCCCTGAAAGATGGCTAAGATTCAAACATCTTGTAAAAAGCTTTTCTGGTTATTTATTTAATTTTCTGAAAATGCTCACTGCTTCAAACTAGATTCATAAATTTTAGGATCCTAATTTTAGGTGGATTTTCAGCCATATTTAGGCACCTAAATTTTCAGCTGAAAATCCACTTAAAATTAGGTCCCTAAATTCTGATCTGCAATTCATGTGCCTTAGTTTAGGATAAGTTAGCTATTTAATGCCTAACTTATTTTCCCCCTGCTCTAACTCTGTCCCCATAGCCTCCCACATTTTAGGGACCTAAATTTAGAAGGCTAGTGAAAATAGGCTCTTAAATAGCTCTAGTTAGTTTTCAAAAGAACCCATTTTGGTGCCTAATGCTTAAAGTTAAACACCTAAATTCTTCAAAAACGGACCCTCCTTATGTCCTTACATTCTGATGCCACCCTACTTCATGATCTTTGATATTGTATCCCCTCTATCATATTCTCCAATTATTTTGCCTGGCCTTCAAGACTTCCATCCTCTTCTCTCTAGTCCCCTTTCTATAAGAAAGGAAACCACTTGATCAAGCTACAATTGATGCCTTCAAAATGTTGGTCACCGGCCTAGAATACAGTCTACGCAAATAGATTTCTGACAGCAGGTAAAGCCCGTCTATTTTCCTAAGTTAATTCCTGTAGCATTTGCTACATACCCTAGTTGATCTTTGGAGTTCCCTTCCCTACCCTTCTTCACAGCTCAGTTCTTGATCTTTTTGCAATCCATATTTACCTGTTTGCTGAGTAACTTCTGCTTCCATTCCCACTTGTATGAATCTGGTAGGTACTGGTTTGGCCTCAACTAGCAGCCTTGGATGCTTCTGTGGATGACATCAGTAACAAAAATGTAATTGTCGTTGCTTTAACACCGATTGACAGCAGTATCAGAGAAGTATACGCCAGAGGTTGATAATGTCCGTTTGGTTCCATAGGAAATATTTAATTACTATCCCACATTTTGTTTAACAATATTTCACTTTGTTGCGATGAGTGTGTTCTTGCTTTACTAGATATAAGTCACAGTCGGTTGCATCACAGCTCCATTAACATTCACATCCAGCTAGAGTCTGCAATCAAGCCTGTGACTAAGAATTAACTAACTAGTAAATTCTTCATTTGCTAAAGAACAACTTTTCTAAGGTCGTTTATGTTAGCATCAGGAAAAATCGGTCAGTACAGTTACAATGCTATAAGGCAGTACACACATTTCAAAGGAGCAATCTCAGTGCAGATACTGATACATACAATAGAAACAAAACACCTACAGCAGAATCACCAAATGTAGATGGAAAGGTGACTAAAGGTTTCTTAATTTGTTTGCAGGGTAAATATATAGATCTGATGTCAACAGTGACAACTGTAAAATCATGAAAGGATCCAAGCCAACCCAAACTTGTTTTAATCAAGGAATTCAATCAAATCAGAAATCATCACTTTCTAGGAATGCAGCACAATTTAAAAAGTATAATGGTAAAAAAAACAATACAATTTTTTTACTTTTCCCATCCATATTCTCACATTAACTATTTTCTTGTATGTAAGTAACCTATGAGGTGTGATCAAAAAGTATCCAGACTATATAATACATTGCACCACAGTGCTATTAAGGATGCAGTGATTTAGTTATGTGCTCTGCATGTGCAGAGTGTAGCATGGCCAGCACACCTATACTTATTTTAATCACATGATGTTTGGCATCGTGTAAAAGCATTTTGTCAGATTTATGATGACTGAAAGAAAATGAACAGCGAATTTGCATTAAATTAGACCAGAAACTTGGAAGTTTGTGCAAAGAGACTTATGAAAAATTAAAGCAAGTGTATGGCGATGAATGCATGAGTTGTGCTCGACTTTATGACTTGTACAAACGTTTCCAAAAGGGCCGCCAAAGTGTTGACAGTGACAAATGTTCTGGAAGGCCATCCACAAGCAGGAACGAAGACAAAGTTGAAGCAGTGCATGCTGCAATAAACTCAAATCACCAATTGACTATCAGGGAGCTTGCTGAGGACATGGACATCAGTTTCGGGTTGCTACAGTTCATTCTTACTGTCAATTTGGGAATGAGGTGTGTGCCTGAAAACGTCATGCCAAAACCCCTGTCCCTTGACCAAAAAGAAAGATTGTCTGCAGCCAGGGAGTTGGAATGCATTGAAAATGACTCATTTTTCAAGAAAAAGCGTAGTTACTCACCTGTAATAGGTGTTCTCCAGGGACAGCAGGAATCAGTCCTCACTTATGGGCGACATCGGCACCAACGGAGCCCGCGCGGAGCAATTCCCCAGCTTTCAAAGAAAGCTTTTGGGATTGCTGCCACGCATTTGTGGTCCTCTTCCCACCCAAGGGTGCCATCTTGCTCAGTCAGGTCCCTTAGCTCGAGCCCTACCAAGCAGATAGCAAGGGAAGGATAGAAATCCAGCAACTCATCAGGGGAGGTGGGAGAGTATTGAGGACTGATTCCTGCTGTCCCTGGAGATAGCGTAGTTACTCACCTGTAACAGGTGATCTCCCGGAACAGCAAGAATTGAGTCTTCACATATGGGTATCGCTGGTACCGATGGAGCCTGTGCGGGAACGCTCCCCAGCGTCCAATAGGAAAGCTTTTGGGAGCATCCCACTGTGTCTGCGTGCTGACTTCCCACCTTTCCAAACCTCCCTCTTCAGTTGAGTTTATAGCTGAGACAAAGGAGAGAAGGAGATAAAGAGAGAGAGAGAAAGACAACTCCAAGGGGAGGTGGGTGGGTTGTGAAGACTTAATTCCTGCTGTTCCCGGAGATCACCTGTTACAGGTGAGTAACTACACTATCTCCAGGAACAAGCAGGAATGTAGTCTTCACATATGGGGACTCCCCAGCTGAGAGGTGCCAGGGAGATGACCCCAGAAAGCTGCGAAAACCAGGTTGAGATGGGTCATGCTTCCTCCCATGGATCTCTGGCATCGAAACACGGGATGGTGGATAGGAGTTGTTCTAAGTCTGAAAGAGATGCTGGAGAACAGCCTGGCCAAACGAGGCATCCCAACGGGAGTCCTTGTCTAAACAGTAGTGGGCTGCAAAGGTGTGTACCGAAGCCCAAGTGGCTGCTCTTTACAAATTCATCAATGGACAACAAAGAGAAGGTTAGCCATAGAGGCTGCCATTGCTCTCACATTGTGAGCTGTGACATGCCCTTCGAGAGAAAGTCCCTTACTCTCATATGCAAAGGATATGCAATTCGCAATCCATTTAGACAAAGTTCGCTTGGAAATTGGTAGTCCAAGATGACTAGAGTCAAAGGCAACAAAAAGCTGGGAAGACTTTCTATGTTGCTTAGTTCTCTGAAGGTAAAAAGCCAAGGCTCTTTTACAATCTAGAGTTTGAAGATTCCTTTCTGCATTGGAGGCATGAGGCCTAGGGAAGAATACAGGAAGGTAAACCGATTGGTTTAAATGAAAAGGCGAAACCACCTTTGGCATAAAGTGAGGGCGAGTCCTAAGAACTACTTTATCATGGTGGAACCTTGTATAAGGAAGATCAGCTACCAAAGCCTGTAGCTCACTGATGTGTCATTGTAGAAGTGAGAGCAATTAGGAAGATCACTTTCCAAGAAAGAAAGAAACTTTAGAGATGTAGTGGCTAAGGGTTCGAAGGGCAGTTTCATGAGCTGCCCAAGGACAAGATTCAAAACCCATGCCATGGCTGGTGGCTTAATGGGAGGTTTTGCTAAGAGCAGACCTCTCATAAATCTTGCTACAAGTGGTTCAGAGGAAACAGGCTGCCCATCCAAGGGCTTGTGGAAAGCTGCAATGGCACTAAGATGGACCCTTACTGAATTGGTCTTAAGACCAAAGGATGATAAATGGAGGAGATACTCCAGTAATGCCTCCACTGGCACTGAAAAGGGATTAAGTTCTTTTTTTGAACACCAGATAGAGAACCTTTTCCACTTAAAGGCATAGGCCCGCCTTGTGGAAGGTTTTCTTGAAGCCAAAAGGATATCCTTTACCTGTTGAGAAAGGTTGAGATCCTGGAATTCTAGGATCTCAGCAGCCACGCCCTGAGGTGTACAGACTGAGGATTCAGGTGCAATAGCATCCCGTTCTCTTCGGAAAGAAGTTCTGGAGCACATCCCAACTCCAGAGGTTTGGCTTGAGAGAGACGTAGAAGCACAGGATACCATGTTTGTCATGGCCAGCATGGGGCTATGAGGATCATATGGCCCCTGTCTCTCTGAAACTTGAACAGAGTTTTGGGAATGAGGGGAATGGGTGGGAAGGCATAGAGGAAGTCCTGACTCCAGTGGAGGTGGAAGGCATCCTTTGCCTGACAGTTCTGAGCCGGAATTCTGGAACAGAACTGGGGAAGTTTGGCATTCTGAGGACTTGCAAAGAGGTCTGTATCTGGAGTTCCCCAGATCTGAAAAATTTGAGCAATTTGCTCTGGATGAAGAGGCCACTCGTGTGGCAGCAGTACTCGACTGAGTTTGTCTGCCAAGAGATTTTGTGTGCCTGGAAGATACACCGCTAGTAAGTGGATTTGAAGATCTCTGGCGAAGGCCCAGAGGCGTAGAGCCTCCTTGCACGTTAGAGACCCCGTCCCACCCTGCTTGTTCACATAGAACATGGCTACTTGATTGTCGGTCTGGACCAGAACTGTCTTGTAGCTGAGGTGGGCCTGAAATACTTGAAGAGCATAAAAGATGGCTCTGAGTTCCAGGATGTTTATGTGAAGACAAGCCTCTTGCTGGGTCCAGAGACCCTGAGAGGAGAGATTGTCCAAGTAAGCCCCCCAGCCTAACTTGACGCATGTGTCGTCAAGGTGGCTTGGTGTAGTGGCTGCTGGAAAGGAGAGCTTACGAGAAGGTTTTCTAGGGATTGCCACCACTATAGGGACAAAACGAGACGTGTTGAGCTTCTGATTTTGTCCATCAAGCAACCCGAGGCCTGTGTCCACTGAGAGGTTAGGGTCCACTGGGCTGCTCGCATGTGAAGGCGAGCATAGGGAACCACATGGACAGTGGATGCCATATGCCCCAGCAGCTGAAGCATTTCTCGAGCAGTTAGAGTTTTCATAGCTGCTTGAGAGGCCAGCTGGAGTATTTGAAGACAACGTGGTTGTGGCAGACAAGTCTTTGACTGCCTTGTGTCTAGACGAGTCCCTATGAACTCTAGAGATTGAGAAGGGGTGAGATGAGATTTTGGGAGGTTTATGACCAGTCCCAGGTACTGCAGGATTTGCATTGTGCGAGAGAGAGCGAAGCTGGCTTCTGGAGCTATTGATGCTCGGATGAACCATCATCTAAGTAGGGGAAGATGAATATTCCCGAGTTCTCAGGAATGCCGCTACTACTGCCATGCATTTTGTGAAGACTCTTGGGGCAGAAGCCAGTCCGAAGGGTAGAATCCTGTACTGGTAATGTCCTCGAAAAAGGAATTGAAGAAACCTTCTGTGATCTGTATGGATGAGGATATGCATCCTTTAGATCTTGAGAACATAGCCAACTGACTCTGAATGTAAGGAAGAAGTGTTCCGAGGGAGATCATCTTGAATTTTTCTTGGAATAGATACTTGTTCAACTCTGAGTTCCGGTATGAGTCTGTATCCCCATTTTCTTTGGAATGAGGAAGTAGGGGGAGTAGAAACTCATGCCCTGTTGGGTATATGGGTACCTCCTATATTGCTCCTTGAGCAAGTAGTGAGGTGACCTCTTGACACAAGAGAGTGGTAGAAGGGCCCTGAGAATTGAACTGTCTTGTGATGGTGGGAGGGGGCATACTGTGAAAATGGAGTTTGTACCCCTCTCTTACAATGCAAAGAGTCCAGTGTTCTGATGTTATTTGCTGCCATCTTTTGGCAAAATGACAAAGTCTGCTGGGGATGGAGAAAGTCATCCTGTCCCTGAAGGGTCCAGAGCCTAAGTTCTCTAGGAAGGAGTCAAAGCCCCTGAAGAGGCTGTGTCTGCTGAGCTGGTTCAGCTCTGTGGACTTGGGCCTTCCTTTGCTGTCTGGATTGCTGTTGCCCCTTCTGGGGAGCATGAACTGGACAGTGGACAGCCTGGATGTAAGATGGGTAGAATTTCTTTTTCTTGTTGAAAAAGGGTTTCTTAATTGTCTTTTTCTTTGCTGGGTTGGCTATAGCCCTTGATAATCTGTTCAAGGTGGTATTTTCAGACTCAGGCTGATTAGCTTTGTCTTGCCAATCCTTGCCAAAGAGATTTTCTCCTGTGCAAGGAATATTCCCTAGCTTATCTTGCACCCATTGTTCTAAATCTAATGCCTGAAGCCAGGCAATGCAACGTGCACCGATGGAAATAGCAGAGGTTCTGCTAATGCACTCAAAGCAATCAAAGGTTGCACGATTCATGAACTTACACACATTCTGACCATGTTTGACCAGAGTGAGGAAGTCTGTTCTTTTATCAACAGGGAGAAGTGGAGCCATGAGCTCTAGATCCCTTGTAACCTCCTTAAGAAACATTCCTATATAAAGAATGTAAGAGCTGATCCTGGCTGATAGCATCGAGGATTGAAAGCATCGATGCCCAAAGGCATCGAGTGTCCTCGCTTCACGGCCTGGAGGATTGGAAGAATGCATTTTAGCACTCTTGATCCTATGCATCACCGATTCCACTACCATTGAATGGTGTGGTAATTGTGTCTTCTGAAAACCAGGGCATTGTGGAACTCGGTACATGGTATCGAGTCTCCGAGAGTGTGGAGACACTGTTAAAGGAGCTTCCCACATCCTTAGCATGAGGTCATGCAAGATTTGGTGAATGGGAAGGGTAGCAGCTTCTTTAGGAGCTGCTGGGTACTGAAGAATTTCTAATTCTTCTGCTCTTGGTTCCTTCTCAGGAGTCACCGTGATTGAAAGTCCTCGGGCTACATCACGTATGAAATCCTGAAAAGACATGTCCTCTGGAGGAGACATCCTACATTGAGGAGGAGGAGAGAGATCCTCTGGTCGAATCACCCCAGTACCGGCGGAGTCCTCAGAGTCATCGGAATCCGAGGACTCCAAGTATCTCCGCACCGGGTGCTCTTGCATTGCTTGACGCTGGTATCGATCAAAGTCGACATTGGACTGTTTCGATACCGGGCCCTCGATACCGGATATTGATTCAAGCGCCAGCATGGGGGGAAAGCACATCAGTTAAAGCAGGTGTGGTCGGTACCAGTACGGATGACTGCGGAACCATCTGAAGCGGTCTTAGTGGTACCGAGGCTGCTAAGAGAGCTGCTAGACTGCGTTCCATGGCCAGGATGCGCTGATCCATAGCCCCTGCCAATGCCTGGATGTCGGTACTGGTGGAACTGGCCATGACACAAGAACATGGCACCAGGAGTTCTCCCGATGTGGAAGCTTCGGGAACATTCTGGAGCCCCGTTAATGATTTGGAGGCCGGGGCCTCACTCTGGGGCTGTTTTGCCGGTATGTTTTCCTCGAGGGCAATGCTAGTAGCATCTCGATGCTTCGAAGGAGATCTACCCTTTGAAGACTGGCCGGTCTTGGAAGACCTGGGTTTAGTTACCCGAGATCGATGGGAGGGAGATGAGGCCCTGGAAGACGTCGATGCAACGGACATCGCATCTGCGGCAAAGAGGGTGCCGAGTTTTGCAGCTCTGTTCTGCAGGCCTCTCTTGGTCATCTTTCTACAGAGGAGACACTCCGATGGTAAATGGTCAGGACCTAAACATTTAAGACACCAGTCATGGGTGTAGGTAGCAGAAATGGTACCGCTACACTGAACATTTTTTGAAACCACTAGATGGTTTCTCCATTTTAGAAGAGGGCCTCCAAAAAGAAGAATTTTTTTCTTTTTTTAAGGAAAAGAAGTAAGAAAATGAAGAAAAGACCAGTGGTACCGGTATAGGCGTCGACGGTGAAGGCAGACGCGACCACAAAAAGAAAATTTTCTGCGGTGACAGGGTTTGCTGCCTGTCGGCTCCGCGGAAAACAAAAAACTGAAGAGGGAGAGTTGGAAAGGCGGGAAGGCAGCGACGCAGGCACAGTGGGATGCTCCCAAAAGCTTTCCTATTGGATGCTGGGGAGCGTTCCCGCGCAGGATCTGTCGGTACCGACGATACCCATATGTGAAGACTACATTCCTGCTTGTTCCTAGAGATCACCTGTTACAGGTGAGTAAACTACGCTTTCTCCAGGAACAAGCAGGAAGTCAGTCCTCACTTATGGGACTCCCTATAGGCTACAGGCTACCGAACCTGTAACCAAAAACGCCTCCACGAGGTTGTGAGCAGAAGCCGATGCCCGAAGGAGCCTAAGTCCTCGGGTCCCCTGGGCGAAACCCTCGGTAGCTGTCGAGAAGGGTCGGAGGGCAGGAATTGCTTATACCCTGAACAGATTACAGAGTACAGCCTGGCTGAAGGTGCTGTCCCGGCAGGACTCCCTCTCCAGGCAGTAGTACGAGGCGAAAGTGCTCAACGAGGCCCAAGTCGCAGCCCGGCAGATGTTCGATAGAGGAACTGAGTGCAGCGAAGCCACTGAGGCCACCTTGGCCCGGACACTGTGTGCGGTGACCCGCTGATCCAGTGGGGCACCCGCCTTCGTGTGAGCAAAGGCAATGCAGTCTGCCACCCAAATGGAGAGGGTGCGCCTTTATGACTGCCTGCCCCAAGCGATTGGGATCGTAGCTCATGAAAAGCCAGCCAGACTTGCGATAAGGTTGGGTGCGCTGCAGATAGAAGGCAAGAGCCCTCTTGCAGTTGAGTGAATGCAGAACTGCCAACGCCTGGTCGGCATGGGGTCTCGGGAAGAAGGTCGGCAAGACTATCTCCTGATTGAGGTGAAAGTCTGAGACAACCTTTGGTAGGAACTTGGGATGGGTACGGAGACCACCCTGTTCCTTATAGAACCTGGTGTAAGGGGCTTCAGCCATGAGAACCTGGAGTTCACTGACTCGATGGGCCAAGGTCAAAGCCACCAGGAAGACTAACTTCCAGGATAGGTGCCGGAGCAAGCACGTCGCCATCAGCTCGAAGGGTGAACGCGTAAGCTGCATGAGCACTACGTTCAAATCCCATTCCGCCGGAGGAGGCCAGATGGAGGTTTGGACAGCAAGAGGCCCCGCATGAAGCGGGAGACCAAGGGCTGCTCCAAGAGGGGTTTGCCCTCTATGGAGAAATGATGCGCCGAGATGGCGTTCAGGTGTACCCTGACAGAGTTCGACTTCAGCCCCTCCTTCAAGAGATGGAGAAGGTACTGGAGGACCCACCCTGTGGGACACAAGAAAGGGTCGATCTGGAGCTCAGAGCACCAGAATGAGAAGCGTCGCCACTTGAAGGCGTAAGCTCGTCTCGTCCTGTCCTTCCGCGACATGAGGACCACCTCCTTGACGTCCTCCGGGAGGTCTAGCGTGGCTAGGGTGACCCGTTCAGACTCCAGGTTATAAAGAACAATGAGACCAGGTTCGAGTGTAGCACCCACCCCTCCTCCTGCATTAGCAGGCCTGGGGCACAGCCCAGGGGAATCGGAGGCTCGGGATGCAAGCCGAAGCAGGAGTGGGAACCACGGTTGCCGAGGCCATGAGGGAGTGACTAGTATCATTGACGCCTGCTCCCGCTGAGCTTTGTGAAGGGTCCTGGCAATGAGAGAAGTAGGAGGGAATGCGTAGAGAAGCCCGGAGGTCCAGCTCAGAAGGAACGCATCCCGCACCTCCCTGCTCGGATGCGGGACTGGGCCGCAAAAGCGAAGGAGCTGAGTGTTCGGCGGGCTGGCGAACAAGTCCATAGTCAGGATTCCCCACCGATGGAACAGCCAGTTGGTCACCTCTGGGTCCAGCCGCCGGTCACCTCTGGGTCCAGCCGCCATTCGTGGGGGCAGAGGATCCTGCTGAGCTTGTCCACAAGGGTGTTCTCGTGGCCCGGGAGGTAGACCGCTCGTAGGGTCATCCCTCGATGAAAGGCGAAGGAGCAGAGGAGGACTGCTTCCCGGCAGAGGAGGCGTGATCCTGTGCCCCCCTCCTTGTTGACATAGAACAGTGCTACTCTATTGTCGGTCTGCACGAGTACCGACTTTCCTTGGAGGTGGTCCTCGAACACTCTCAGGGCCCATCGAACCGCCCGAAGCTCAAGCAAGTTGATCTGCTGTTATGATTCTTCAGGTGACCATAGTCCCTGCGTGCACAGTGCACCGCAGTGGGCTCCCCATCCCAGTAGGGAAGCGTCCGTTGTCAGCACTAGTTGATGTTGCAGTGGTTGGAAGGGCAGTCCCCATAGAAGGTTGCAGGGGTTTTGCCACCAGTCTAAGGACCTGTGAAGGTCGTGGGAGATCTCAACGGGGTCCCTGAGTTGACCAGAGGCCGGGCTCAACCGAGTGCTGAGGCACCAATGTGCCGTCCGCATGTGCATACGGGCATGCGGAACTACATGGACGGTGGAGGCCATGTGCCCTAGGAGGCGCAGCATGGTTTGCACCATGACCCAAATGTTGCTCTGGATATGGGCCGCCAATACTCGGAGGTGAGCCGCACGGTCCGCTGGTAGGAAGGCGATCGCCTGTTGAGTGTCGAGGCGTGCACCGATAAACTCCAAGGCCTGTTTCAGCTCAAGGTGGGACTTGGGGTAGTTGACTAAAAATCCCAGGTGCTCGAGGAGAATAGTGTATGATGACACAAGGCGGGCTTCCCCGGCCGAGGGCCCCGTGATGAGCCAGTCGTTGAGGTAAGGGAAGACTGGCATGCCCTGCCATCTGAGAGAGGCGGCGATCGCGGAGAGGCACTTTGTGAAGACTTGAGGAGCAGATGCAAGTCCGAAGGGAAGCACCCTGTATTGGTAGTGCTCCCCTTGCAACCTGAAGCGCGGGAACTTCCTGTGCTGATGGTGAATTAAAATGTGGGCAAAAGCATCCCTGAGATACAAGGAGCATAGCCAGTCACCCTGCTGGAGGAAGGGCAGCAGGATGCCAAGAGATAACATTTCGAACTTCTCCCGCACCAGAAACTTGTTTGGTTTCCGGAGGTCGAGGATGAGCCGTAGACCCTCCGTCTTCTTTGGGACAAGGAAGTACTGGGAATAGAAGCCCCGACCTCAGAGGTGCACTGGTACCCTCTTGACGGCTCACTGGGCGAAGAGGTTGTCTAACTCATGCTGTAGGAAGGTCTGGTGCACATGGAGTCGAGAAGTCTCCATTGGGGAGAAGGGCAGGGGAAGCCTGTCAAATTGGAGATGGTAGCCATCCCAGATTACTCGGAGGACCCAAGTATCTGACGTGATGGATGCCCACTGAGGGATGAAGGAGAACAGGCGTCCTCCCACCGGCTGCGGCACTGCCAGGGGGCAAAAGGCTACACTGCTAGCATCAAAACCCCTGGGCGGGCTGAGATGGATCCGGGGTTTGTGCCTTGGGCCCTTTCGGTTTGCGATGACAGTGTGGCCCAGACTTTCTCTGCGTCGTAGTGGTCGGCGCAGGAGTAGGTGTGTACGGTGGGTAGCCTCAGTAGGGTAGGCCCTTCCGTGGGAAGAACGGCTTCTTAGCCTGCTGTTTCTTCCAAGGGAGGGAGGGAGAGAGGTCTTGTGCAAGAGGCGGGTACGGATGATGAACTCAGTCTCAATCTTGGTGGCTTTATCCTCCATCGGTTTACCAAAGAGCTTTTCACTAAGTCAGGGTATATCTAGGAGCTTTTCCTGGACCCACTGCTCCAAGTCCAAGGGCTGGAGCCGGGCCCCAATGCCAGCGGCCGCCACTCGAGCCGAAGACTCAAATCCGTCATAGGTGGCACGGGGGAGGTATTTTGAGCACTCTGTGAAGGACTTCAGAAGGGTCTGGAACCTGTTGAGAGGTTCGCCCGCGAGGCCCGCAGAGAAGCCCCCAAGCTCCTTGGCTAGGTTACATAAAAACATGCCCGTGTATAATTGGTATGCCTGAATACAGCATGAGAGCATGGACCCTTGATAGGCTTTATGGCCTAGGACATCGAGGGATCTCGACTCCTGCCCAGTGTAACCAAAGAATGTGACTTCGGGCTCTTTTGTTTTCTCATGGCCGACTCCACTACCATGGAAGTGTGGGGGGAGTTGGGATTTCCTGAACCCAGGGCCGTGCTGGACCCTGTACATAGCATTGAGGCTCTTACTCACGATGGGTACCGGTGCAGGGGTCTCCCACATGCGGAGTAGTAGACTGGACAAGATGGGAGGAACCGGGACAGCAAGAGATTCCTAAGGCGGGGACTTTTACTGTAGAATATTGAGCTCTTCAGCTCGAGGTTCCTCCTCCACCTGGGTAGCGAGATTGAGGGCCTTGCCATATCCCGGACGAACACCGAAAAGGAGGTGTTCTTGAATGGCGAACGCCGCTGAAAGGTGGGCGGGGGACGGGTCCGATGGGAGGGTCCCGATGGGTATGGGTCTCAGGGAAGGTATCCCCATTGGACTCCCATCCCAAAAAATTGGAGGAAGAGTCCGATTCTGGCTGGTCACCTTGCCCGGAGGAGCATTTGGAATCAGAGGCCCTGGAGGGTCTCGTCCCCGAGGAACAGGAAGGCGAGCGAGACCAGTGCGAAGGACCCTCACGAGGCCCATGGCTCTCGGGTGTTTCCAGGATGGATTTTGGTGTCCCTCTCGAGGGAACCTCGGTCTCTTGACGCGGACCAGCAAAGCTGGATACAAGCGCCTGCTGGGAAGCTATGAACACAAACACTGCGTTCTAGTGCCAGCATACGGGACTCCCACGCGGGCGTGGGCCTCTGCAATGCCGACACCGGGGTTACTGGGTCGGGTGTCGAAGAGGAGAGGGGTTCCTTGCCGGGATGACCCTCGGGAGACCTGGCATCATCGCCTGGGACCTCCGAGTCTGTTTGAGGTACCTTACTTGGTCGCTCCTTGTCCGACTCTCGGGAACGCCGAGGGGGGCTAAGTGACTGACCGCGGGAGTGCTTGCACTTGTCAGGAGCCCCCAACAACAACTTTGAGGCCGCCTTCTTCTTACGCCGCTCCACTTCAGGGGACCCCTGGTCGGAGTGCCATCTTGAGCACGGAGTCGAGGTGGGGGACCCCACCGGCAGAGAAACGACTGAGGGCACCACTGGGGATTCCGAGGCAGCCTTTCGGAAAATGTCTTTGTACTTCTGCTTACGACTGAGCAGGGCTTTGGAGGACATTTTCTTGCAAATCGAACAGAGCTCTGGATCATGGTCGGCTCCAAGACACCATAGACAACAATCATGGGTGGCCGTAAGCAACATGTTCTTGGAGCATCTATCGCATTTTTTTGAAACCAGTGGCCATCGGGGCAAAAAGGGCCCCCACGAGGTCAAAGACCCACGTGGCCAGTGGTTAGGGGAAAAAAGGGCGTGAAGCCCACCAACAACAAAAATTAGGGAAAAAAATGTCCCTTTTGCTCAAAAGGATAGGAGCAAGCGGGAGGACGGGTAGAGGACCGGTGCAACTGGAAAACAGTAGACCAGAGGCTGGAAAATGAAACACTTTTTCCATGGGATGAAGACGTGCGTCCGAAGAGCTCCGTGGAAAGAGGGAGACTGAGCAAGATGACACCTTTGGGTGGGAAGAGGACCACGCGCATGCGTGGCAGCAATCCCAAAGGCTTTCTTTGAAATCTGGGGAATTGCTCCATGCGGGCTCCATCGGTGCCGTCACCCATAAGTGAGGACTGACTTCCTGCTTGTTCCTGGAGAAAGATTATTACTAGTGATGAATCATGGGTTTATGGTTATGACCTGGAAACTAAGGCTCAATTCTCACAATGGAAGACTCCAGACTCTCCCAGACCCAAGAAAGTCCATCAGGTGAGGAGCAATGTCAAGTTCATGCTCAGTTTTCTTTGATTACCAGGGTACTGTTCATCATGAGTATAGCTCCAAAAGGCCATACCATCAATAAAGAGTATTATGTCCAGGTTCTGACTCATTTTAGAGATGTAGTTCATTAAAGAGGCCAGAATTGCACAGGAATGGTGAATGGTTGATTCATCACGATAACTCCCCAGCTCATGCATCATATCTTGCCCAAGCACCAAATCCAGAAGCTAACCTCACACCCTGTGACTTTTTCTTGTTTCCAAAACTGAAATTACCACTGAAAGGAAGGAGATTCGACGACTTGGAGACCATGAAGTAAAATTTGGCACAGCAGCTTCACAGCATAACGAAAGAGGCATTTCAAAATTGTTTCCAGCAGTGGCAGGAATGCTGGAGGAAGTTTGTTTTATTGGAAGAGGACTATTTTGAAAGAGACTGAGTGCAATAACTGTCAGTGTTATGCTTCTTGTGTTATTGTACGTCTCAATACCTTTTGATCGCATCTCGTATGATGCATTCTAACTTCCCTTCTTCCACCCCACCTCGCCACCAAAGCTCTTCCTCCAGCTGGCAATGATTTAATTTGCGTGCTTTCACCTTTTATGTATCATTTTATTTATAGAACAAACACTGACATCTATATTAGGTTTGTACTGAACAAATTATTTTATATACAATATTTCTATTTGTACATCTTTATGTCACATGACCTGACTGATTAAAATATTAGACAGCACTTAGTTCCATGCAAAATAGGAAACACAAATCTTCTACCAGCAGAACATAACATAAGAAAAGCCATACTAAATCAGACTAAGGTCCATTAAGCCCAGCATTCTCTCTGACAATGGCAAGTCTAGATCACAAGAACCCAGCAGATGCCAGAAATGATATTTACTGCAATGGATGAGGATAATTTTAGCAGTTATGGAGAAATTTTCCATACCTGCTAATGTTCTTTCCTTGAATCCTGCTAGACCTCCCCAGCCAGCAGGTGGAAGCAAAGAGCAGCAACTTTCAAGATGTCATCACTTGTAGATACACTAGTGCAGCACTGAGCGAAACCAGTATGATACTTACCAAGCAGAAAGCAAGACTGAAAAACTTAGGGAAAACCCCCAGAAAAAGTATTAAACAACAACAATAACTTTATACAAACCTTTAGCTCTCTTACCAAACTTGACTCTACATCAGGCACTGATACTGAAAATGCAGTTAAAAGGCAGCAGGGCCAAACCTGCAGGAGTAGTCTTCCAAGGTGGGTCCTGGACTGGTCTCACAGGATTCAAGGAATGGAAACTAGCAGCAATTGATATTTTTCTTTTTCCTTATCTTCCTAGACCAGTCCAGACAAGTCTGACATACCCAAGGATTCAGAACTCAGGGAGGGAGGAAAACAGTGCTACAGACAGAACTGCTCTGCCAAATGTGCCATCTGCTCCAGCTGCCACAAGCAACCTGTGGTGCTTCACAAAGGTGCCCAGAGATGATCAGGTAGCCATCTTACAGATGTCCTTCAAAGACACCAAAGTCAACTCTGCTCAGAAAGAGGCTTGTTCTCTAGTGGAGTGAACTCTGACTCCCTCCAGCACATGTTTCCCCACACAGAAGATAGGCTGAACTGACTGCTTGCTGGATAAAAAAGGTTATCAAGGACTTGGCCACTGCATATCCTTTCCTTGGACCACTGAACAGGATAAAGAGATGGTCCAACCGACAGAAGGAATTAGCAAGCTCCAGATACTTCACTAACATTCTCCTCTAATCCAACAAACATAGGAGGGGTTCATCTGAAGATTTCTTCTAGGAAGAAGGGTAGGATCACAGACTGATTAAAATGAAAGGAAGACGGTACCATCCTCAGAATGATGGATGCTGCCAAGATGACTAGAAAAGGCTCCCTACAGGAAAAGGCCTGTAGCTCTGACACCTACAACAGCCACCAGGAGTACCAACTTCAGAGTAAAATCCTTGAGAGAGTCTATCTGAAGAAGTTCAAAGGGGGATGTTTCATCGCCTTCAAACAACAGAAAAAAAACTCCACTGCGGTATAATTGGATGCACAGGCAAACTAACCTGCTTCACCCTCTTGAAGAAGCAGGACACAGAGTGCGCTGCTAAGCATACTCCCTGAACATGACCCAGGTAGCACCAAGAGCCACCACTTTAACCTTCAGAGAGTTCAGAGCTAAACCCTGGTCCAACCCGGACTGTGGGAGACAAAACAGCGACTAGGTCTGCCTTCCTGGCATCGAGGGCTTGAGAGGAACACTATCTTTCAAAGATCCTCCAGACCCTCTAGGACTTAAGAAAGGTGTCATCTACCACTTCAGAGTATCCTTTCTTAGATAGCTTATGCCTCTCAAGGACCAGGTCATAGGGGAGAAGGGAACAGAATCCTAGGGGATCCTGCTGTAGACGTCTCCTCTCCTGAGATGGCAATAGAGGGGATCCCATCAACAGGCTCAAGATATCCACATACCATGGCATACACAGCCACTATGGTGCCATTAGAGTTACCAAACCTGGGTGAGACCAAATTTGCACAGAGGTCTGCTCACCAAGGGCCACAGAGGAAAGACATACAGAAGCCCCTTTTGGCGCAACTTCTGAAGTTGGATCCTTCCTGCAGCTGATAAACATTTTTTTTTAATTGGCATTCCACTGTGTGGCCATCAAATTGAACACTGGCAGGCCTCATCTCTGCATGATGAGTTCAAATGCATGAATGCTTAACTCCCACTCATTCGGATCTATGGTTTTCCAGCTCAAGAAGTCAGTCTGCACATTACTTTATTTATTTATTTAACCAATACATTCAAGCAAATGAATGAAAGCAAATCGGTAACAAAGGAAAACAAAGATGCAAGCAAAACAAATACAAGGAAAATATACATTAACCAAAATCAGCCCACAAAAGCTAAAAGGGAGAGGCAACAGGAAAATGTAAAACTACCTAATAGGAAATTATGAAATAACATGGTAATGTGAGACTTATGCGTCAGCCGTATGGGATGTGGCAACAGCAACTGATTCCTCCCTAGCTACCAGAAACTCCAGCAGCTGGCGGGGCTCAAAAAAGAGAAATAATTTCTCTTTATAGGAAACATGACATCTAGCAGGAAATTTCAACAAAAAAGTCCCGCCGAGGGAAAGTACCCTGGGCTTTAAAACCCAGGAACTCCTCTCTCCTCAGCTGGGTATCCCTAGCAAGATCAGGGAAAATACGGACATGAGAGCCCATAAACTGCTCACTGAAATTTCTAAAATAGGAACGAAGAATTAATGCTTTATCAGATTCAAGAGCCAAAGTAATAAGGAGAGTAGTATGGGCAGTGATCAACTCCACAGAGCTCTAGAGAAACCCTGTAAGGTCTCCGGGAACCCTTGGAGCTCCACCGCTAGCTCCCTGGTCACCCCGTCCCACAGAAATACTGAGCCCTAGTCAATGGTAGGAGATCCTCCCTGGATATCTTTAAGACCTCCTGGAAGTACTTACGGACCATTTCCAAGGGCGATTGTAACGGAGATCTAGGAAAATTAATCGGTCTTAAATTGTTCTTCCAGACTTGATTCTCAAGATATTCCATTCTCCTGGATGTCACACTCCGATCTTTAATGTGGGCACAATGGAGATCCTGAAGTTGCTCAAGTTCTCCATTCAGCCGGGCCAACTTCCCCTTCTGTACCTTTTGAACTCTGGAAACTTCTTGAAAATCCTTATGTAAGGTATTAGTTTCAGTACTTACAAATGCAGCAATAGTCATGAGGGAAGAATTCATTGTTGAGATAGCATCCCACAGCACCTCTAATGTAACTTTAGGGGGGCCTCTCCAACACACCAGCACCTGCAGTAACCAACGGGTAAAGCACCTCCTGGGTAGGGCTGTCCTCCAGCAAAGACACAGCCTCAGGTCTCTTCAATCCCAGGAGACCCACACGGGTGAGCAAAGCCAACACTGGAGCCCTCTTCACCTCCCTGCACCAGCGTGCTAGTCTTCACGCCGGAGGGAAGCACTCCTCTGTCAGCTGCAACGCTTCCGGGGCATGGCGGGGGGGGGGGGCCCGCTGTTCAGGGGATAAGAAAACCCCCGACGTGCTCAGGTCTGGCAAAAGCTCCGTACCTGCCGAAGACACCGCTCCCACTCCCGGAAGAGAGAATCCACACATCGGCAGCGTTTTCTGAACAGTGCAGCTAGAAATAGCTTCACCCAAGTGTAGGTAAGCTTGTTTGCGCTTTCTTCTGCCCATAGCAGCCCACAAAGCCACAAGAAGCACCGACACAGCACACCGCCAAAACGAGCCCGCTCACCAGAAGCGAATCACTGCTGCCATCTTGCCTCTCCCCTGATGCCCATCAGTCTGCACATTATTGATGCCCTCTATACGGGCCGCGAACAGAGCCACCAGATGGACCTTTGTCCGATGGCACCTCTGCCACTTCTGTGGCCATCCTGGCACTGCAAGTGCCACCTTGCTTGCTGATGTACAACCACTGCTGTGGCATTGTCTAAGAATAAGAACATAAGAGCATGAGAAATGTCATACTGGGTCAGACCAAGATCCACCAAGCCCAGTACCCCGTTTCCAACAGTGGCAAATCAAGGTCACAAGTACTTGGCAAGTTCCCAAAAAGGCACACAGGTTCCACAATGCTTGTCCCGTGGTAAGCAGTGGATTTCCTGGCTCCTCTTTAATAATAGTTTATGGACCTTTCCTCCAGGAACTTGTCCAAACCTTTTTTAAACCCAGCTACACTAACAGCTTTTACTACATCCTCCTGTGACGAATTCCAGAGTTTGATTATGCGTTGAATGAAAAAATATTTTCTCTTATTAGTCTTATATGGGTTACATTGTAGCTTCATTGTGTGTCCTCTAGTCTTTCTACTTTTTGATGACGTAAACAACCGATCTACGTTTACCCGTTCCACTCCAATCATTAAATCACCCAATAATAATCTTGGGTGATTTAAACCTACATTTCACTTCCTCAACAAATTCCGCCTCCTTCCTCCAAGCTATGAACGCCCTCCATTTTACCCAAATACTTCATCACCCTACACACTCTAAAGGAAACACCCTCGACTTAATCTTCATCCCTCAACACCCTCATCTCAATGACCAGGTCCAACACACTATCCAACCCATACCCTGGTCTGACCATTCTATTATCTTCTTCTCCGTCCCCTACTCATCTTCTCGAAATAAACCTCACACTCATCCCCAACCTACTCGAAAATTCAGACCATTCAATGCAGCTAACTTCCTAGAGCAAATTACTCCTTCACTTGACCAATTAAACGACAAAATTCTCAACCAAAATTCTACCATCTCTACTTGGAATCGAACACTATCCTTAGCATCCCTACTTTCGCCTAAGCATTTTTCTCACAAACATCGCAGAAGATCCCCCTGGTTCTCTACAAACCTGAGAAACCTCAAAAGAGAGCTTAGACGCCTTGAATGCAAATGGAGACATACACAAGACCCAGATGTACATAATGCTTATACAGCTAAACTTCAATCCTACTGCGCAGAAACCACTAAACATAAAAGAGAATACAATGAAAATATAATCCAGCGTGCCCTCAACAAACCAAGGGAGCTCTTCTCCATCGCCAAATCGCTAATAAAAGACCCCCTCCCACGTGACCAACCATCTAAAATATCCGCTCAAGCTATAGCCGACCACCTGGCCTCCAAATTCCTCCCCCCCTCCCCCTCTAACAAGCAACCCCCAACCAACTGAAGACTATAGTACTCTACTACTAGAGAACTCATGGCATGAATTTCACACCATCACATCAGAAACTATATCTAATGTCATAAACAGTTTGAATGCATCAACATCTGCCCGCGACCCTTGCCCTGCCCCCTGGATCAAATCCACCAGAACATCCCTCAGCCCCTACATCCTGACCATTGTACAATCCTCCCTCCAGTCTGGTTCTGTACCACCCCTACTTAAGTGTGCCTCTATCCGCCCTATCCTGAAAGGATCCAAACTTGACCCCACCTCCCCTTCCTCCTATAGACCCATCTCCAGTATACCCTTCCTTGCAAAGATTACTGAGAAAATTGTCCAAGCCCAACTACAGGATTACATTGATGACCACTCCCCCCTTGACCTATATCAACATGGATTTAAAAAGAATCACGGAGTTGAAACCCTACTAACCTCCCTTCTAGATTCATTGTACTTACACGCCCATAACCCTACCCAAGGATGCTTACTTATATTCCTTGACCTATCCGCTGCCTTTGACTCTCTTCCCCACAATCAACTCCTAACCAGACTTCATGAAATAGGTCTGAGAGGCACAACACTAAAATGGTTTCATTCCTACCTAGACTCCAGAACACAACAGGTCCATATTGGAAGTGATACCTCCCTCCCATTTACGCTAAAGCAAGGTGTCCCCCAAGGCTCTAGCCTCTCTGCCTTATTTTTTAATATCTTCCTCCAACCTGCCCGCAAAATTTTCCAAAACCACGGCATTCAGTACCAATTATATGCAGATGATATGATGTGCTTCACCCCATTTAGCCTCTCTAACCCCGACTTTACTAAAATAAATAAATGTCTAACCAATCTTAAATCCTGGCTTTCCCAACACAATCTACTTATTAACCAATCCAAAACTGAGATCCTTCAAGTATTCTCCAACCCCTCATATACCCCTCCCTCAACACTCACCCTTGGCGATCTCACTCTCACCATAAAAAACCAAGTGAAATATCTTGGAATCATCCTTGACCAGAACATCTCCTTTATTGATCACATAAAGAAAACTACCAATACAATTTACGCGAAGTTGCGAACCCTCCGGAACATCAAGCCCCTCTTAAGCCCCAACTCCTTCCGTACTGTCAGGCCCTCACAACCCCTTCACTTGACTATTGTAACCTTATCTATCATGGCCTCTCTAAGACCACCATCCAACCTCTCCAACTTGCCCAGAATACCCTGGCACGATTAATAACTAACAACCCTAGATGATCTCATATTACTCCTGTCCTCTATGACTTACATTGGCTCCCAATCCAACTCCGATCCAAATTTAAAGTGCTCACCCTTATTCATAAGATCATCTCAAAAGAATCAGCTCCATGCCTTTCCCCACTCCTTGCCTTCCCTAACAACACAAGAACACGCCGCTCCTCAACCAAAAACCTTCTAACCATTCCTACATCCAAATTACACTTTAAACAATCTACTAGTAACAGGGCCTTCTCTCTCTATGCCCCATCCCTATGGAATACCCTTCCCCATGACCTACGTAACTGTGTGAGCCATGCAGAAATCCGAAAGAGATTAAAAACCCACCTCTTCCTCGAACACTTTTCCCTACCACCCTAGTTCCTCCCCCCTTCTCCTACCATCTTCACTTTCCCTCCAATTATCCTAGTGACCCATAGTTACTTCTTATGTAAACAAATGATCCATATTATTGTAAATAGTTTATTAGCTCATTAGTTCCCTAGTTCTTATGTTACCTATGCAGCCTGTTACCTTGTTCTATGTAAACAGTTGTACAATACTGTCAGTTACATTCCATGTAAACCGTCTTGAACTGTAGAAAGACGGTATATAAAAACTGTTAAATAAATAAATAAATAATTTATAGACCTCTATCATATCCCCCCTCAGCCATCTCTTTTCCAAGTTGAATAGACCTAACTTTTTAAGCCTCTCCTCATAGGGGTATCCTTCCATCCCCTTTACTGTTTTTGCTGCTCTTCTCTGTACCTGTTCTAATTCTGCTATATCGTTTTTAAAATATGGCGAATAGAATTGAGCACAATATTCAAGGCGTGGTCACACCATGGAACGATACAGAGGCATTATAATATTCTTGGTTTTATTCTCTATTCCTTTCCTTATGATTCCTAGCATTCTACTTGCTTTCAGTGATCAAAGCTAGGAGGAGATTAGGCTGCATACAGAGAGGAATAACCAGCAGGACGGAGGAGGTATTAGTGCTCCTGTACAGGTTGTTGGTGAAGTCTCATTTGGAGTATTGTGTTCAGTTTTGGAGACTGTATCTTGCAAAAGATATAAAAAGACTTTAAACGGTTCAGAGGAAAACAACCAAAATGATATGGAGCTGCACCAGAAGGAATATGAGAAAAAACTTGAAGACCTAAATGTTATACCTTAGAGTGTGTGTGTGTGTGTGGGGGGGGAGATATGATACAGACCTTTAAATACTTAAAGGGTATTAATGAACAAATAAACCTTTTTCCAAGATGGGGAAACTGTAGAACTAGAGAATATGAAATGAAGCTGCAAGGAGGTAAACTTAAATGCAACATCATGAAATACTTTTTCATGGAAAGGGTGGTGCATGTCTGGAATGTCCTCCCAAAGGAGGTGGTGGGAGCAAAAACAGTTACGGAATTCAAAAAGCCATGGGACAGACACTGAGAATAACTATATAGCAGAGGATTGAATTAAAGTCTCCCCTGATCAGCCAGTCGTCTAAGTAAGGGAAGACGAATAACCCCAAGGTGCGTAGGTAGGCAGCGACTACTGCCATGCATTTGGTGAAGACCCTTGCGGTAGAAGAGAGACCGCAGGGGAGAACCTGATATTGATAATGGTTTCCTTGAAACATGAAGTGCAGATACTGTCTGTGCAAGGGATGAATCAGTAAATGCGTGTATGCGTCTTTTAGGTTACAGAACATAGCCAATCGTGTCTCTGGAGATATGGTAGAAGTGTTCCTAGGGAAATCATTTTGAATTTTTCTCAGACTATGAACTTGTTTAGGTCTCTGAGATCCAAGATGGGCCTGAACCCTCCTGTTTTCTTTGAAATGAGAAAATATGGAGAGTGAGGAGGAGGAACTTTTCTATGGCACCCTGGGACAACAGGGTGGTCACCCCTTCTTTTAAGAAAGTGCTCTGAAGGAGTTGTGTGGGAGAATCCCCTGTGAAGCTGGTGTGGGGTAAAGTTTTGACGTGAAGCTGATAACCCCTTTGGACAATCTAGAGTGTCCACTGCTCTGATATTATGAGGTGCACCTGTGGGAACAGCGACAAAGTCTGCCTACTATGTGGAGGGGCTGTGGGCCCTCCAGGGGCAGATTGGCAAAGTTTTCTAGGAAGAAATCAAAAACCAGGTGCAGGTTGTGCCTGTGCAACTGGTTGAGGCGTAGGAGCCTTGGGCTTTTTGGGTTGGAGAGGGCCCTGTTGCTTCTGCTGATGGGTCTCTTGGATGGGTCAGCTGTTTTCCTGGGAAAGGCATTTTAGGATGAGATTTATTTATTTATGTGATTTTGTACACTACCCCATCAGTAATCAAGATGGTTTACACAGAACAATTAACCATTACAAGTAACGAGTAACCATTTACAGACAGGTGAATCCCAGATCCCATATAACTTTCATCTGATCATCTGTTTCAATCTCCCCTGCCTTTTCCCTCCAATCCTTGCCAAAAAGATTTCTCCAGTACATGAGATATTAGCCAGTTTATCCTGGACCCATTGTTCGAGATCTGATGCCTGTAACCAGGCCATTCTGCAAGCCCCAATGCAGACAACTAACTGTTCAGTGACATCAGGTGGCATCAAAAGAGGTCCTGGTAAGAAACTTAGAAGTATTTTGACCTTGTTTGATGAGTGTGTGGAATGCACTCTGCTTATCCTCAGGAAGCAGGGGGGTGAAAGCTTCTAGATCCCTGTTGACATCCTTCAGAAACATGCCCATGTAAAGCATGTAAGAGTTTATTCTGGAGGCCAAACATGCATGCTTGGAGGCATAGACACCCAAAGGCATCGAGTGTCCTCGAGTCTCTGCCAGGTGACATAGATGAATGGTTCTTACAGCTCTTTAATCGGTGCGTTGCCGATTCCACCACCATTGAGTGGTGGGGGAACTAAGGTTTTAGGAAGCCTGGGCACTCTGGTACTCAGTACATGGTATTGAGTCTTGCTGACAGGCGAAACTGTGAGTGGAGCCTCCCACATGCAGAGCATAAGATCCTGTAGGATACAATGCATTGGTACTGTAGTTGCCTCTTTGGGCATGGGAGGGTATTTGAGTAAGAGTAGTTACTCAACTGTAACAGGTGTTCTCCAGGAGCAGCAGGAATCAGTCCTCATATGGGTGACATCGGCGCCGACGGAGCCCCCGTGCGAAGCATTTCCCCAGCTTTCAAAGAAAGTCTTTGGGAATGCAGCTCACCTGCGCGGTCCCCTTCCCGCCCAAAGATGCCATCTTGCTCAGTCTAATGAGATAGCTAAAAGACAGCAAAAAACAAAATAAAGTATATGACTGCAACGCCAGGGGAGGAGGGGGGGTCATGAGGACTGATTCTTGCTGCTCCTGGAGAACACCTTTACAGGTGAGTAACTACTCTTTCTCCAGGACCAAGCAGGAAGTCAGTCCTCACATGTGGGACTCCCCAGTTCTAGGTTACCGGGAACCCAAAGCTGAAAAAATGGCTCCCTCTCAAGAGCCTCAGCATCTGTGATAAGAACATCCTCTGAGAACGCCCCCGTACGGTAGCCCAACACAAGGGCTGGAGGGTAGGAGTTGCCTAAACCTCAAAGAGATTACGGAGTACCGCCTGTCCGAAAGCACTGTCCCTTCGGGACTCTCTCTCGAGGCAGTAGTGGGCTGCAAAAGTCTGGCTTGAAGACCAAGTAGCGACCCGGCAGATGTCTGCCAATGGAACAGAGCGGAGATGAGCTACTGACGCGGCTTTCGCTCTGACAAGGTGGGCCGTGACTCGACCCTGCAAAGGAAGGTCAGCTGCCTTTTATGCCGAGGCGATACAATCTGCTACCCAAGTGGACAACGTACGCTTGGAGACAGGTAACCCCAATTTATTAGGGTCAAAGGAGACGAAGAGCTGAGTAGCTCTTCGATGCTCCCGCGTACGTTCAATGTAAAAGGACAACGCCCTCTTACAGTCCAGAGTATGCAAGACTGTCTCAGCCTGGCAGGTATGCGGCCTGGGAAAGAATGTTGGAAGAACCACCTCCTGGTTGAGGTGGAAAAAGGAGACAACTTTTGGAAGGAACTTCGGATGAGTCCGAAGGACCATCCTCTTCCTATAGAACCGTGTGTACGGTCTATCAGAAACCAGAGCTTGTAGTTCACTCACACGTCTGGCTGAGGTAAGAGCTACCAGGAAGAGCGCCTTCCAAGAAAGGAAGCGCAAATGGAAAGTAGCCATCGGCTCAAACGGTGGGCGAGTAAGTTGTTGCAAGACCATGTTCAAGTCCCACTCAGTGGCAGGTGGACGAATCAGAGGCTTGAGCAAAAGCAGGCCTCTGAGGAACCAGGACACCAAGGGGTGAACAGACAGCGACTGTCCCTCCACCGGTGAGTGGTGTGCTGAAAGAGCACTGAGGTGGACCCGAACAGAGTTGGACTTAAGGCCTAGGTCTGACAGGTGAAGTAGGTATTGTAGCACCACTGGCACCAGGCAGGAGAAAGGATCTTCATTGTGCTGAGCACACCACACTGAGAACCTGCGCCACTTGAGTGCATAGGACTTTCTGGTGGATTGCCTCCTCGAGGCAAAGACCACCTCCTCAAGTTCCCTAGGTAGAAGCAAGGGAGCTAGCACTATCCTTTCAGCAGGCAGGCCATCAGATTGAGGGATCTGAGAATGGGGTGCAGAAGGGAACCCTGATCGTGAGAAAGGAGATTGGGTTACAACCCCAGAGGGAATGGAGTTTCCACTGCCAACTGCAGAAGAAGTGGAAACCACGGTTGCCTCGGCCAACTGGGGGCTACCAGAATCACCGAGGCCTTGTCCCGTAGAATCTTAAACAGAGTTCGGGCCACCAGGGGCATGGGAGGAAACACATACAGGAGGCCCGTAGACCAAGAGATCAGAAACGCATCTGCTGACACTCTCAGGGGATGCGGCTGTCTGGAGCAAAACCTGGGCAGCTGATGGATTCAACTGCCATTCGTGAGGCTGGAGAATCCTGCTTAGTTTGTCTGCCAAAAGGTTCTCCTGACCAGGTAGATAAACTGCTTTGAGAAACATGCCTTGTTTGACTGCAAAGAAGCAAAGGGCCTGCGCCTCCTGACATAGGAGTCTGGACCCTGTGCCCCCTTGCTTGTTCACATAGAGCATTGCTACCTGATTGTCTGTCTGAACTAAGACAGACTGGTGAGAGAGGGCATGAGAAAAAGTCTGCAGAGCCAAGCGAATTGCTCGCAACTCCAAAAGACTGATCTGCTGTGTGGCCTCCTGAGGAGACTAGAGGCCTTGAGTGCACGTGCCCTGGCAATGTGCACCCCAGCCCTTTAAGAAAGCATCGGTCGTCAGCACCCTGGTGTGTGCTGGGGCTTGAAAGGGTACCCCCTGAGAAGGTTTGGGAGATGTAGCCACCAATGCAAGGAGTCCAAGAGTGGTTTGGACACCTTTACTCTGTCTCGGAGGTCGCCTGTGGCTTGCGCCCACTCAGTTCTGAGGCATCACTGAGCCGTCCGCATGTGCGGACGGGCATTCGGGGTCACATGTACCGTGGATGCCATGTGGCCCAGGAGCCGCAGGAAGTGTCTGGCGGAGAACTGAGAATTGCTTTGGAACTGGTTGGCCAAGTCCATCAGTCTGTGGGCCCTGTCCTCAGGCAAATAAGCTCTTGCCTGCAGGGTGTCTAATATTGCCCCTATAAACTCTAGGTTCTGTGAGGGGAGCAAAGTGGACTTTGCATAGTTTATGACAAAGCCCAGGTGCTGAAGAAGACAGACAGTGCGAAGAGTGGCTTGTCTGGCCTCCTGGAGAGACTGACCTCTGATGAGCCAGTCATCCAGGTATGGGAAGACAAAAATTCCCTGATTTCTGAGATAGGCTGCCACCACCGCCAGGCATTTGGTGAAAACCCTGGGGGCGGAAGTTAGGCCAAAGGGAAGTACTCTGTACTGGAAATGGTTTCCTCCCACCACAAATCTGAGATATTGTCTGTGGTCTGGATGAATGAGGATGTGAGTATAAGCATCCTTTAGGTCTAAGGAGCATAGCCAGTCTCCCTGCTGGAGGTAGGGCAGCAGTATCCCAAGGGTAAGCATCTTGAACTTTTCCCTCTCCAGAAACTTGTTTAGGTTTCGCAAGTCTAGGATAGGCCGGAGGCCTTCTGTCCTTTTTGGTACCAGAAAGTACCTGGAGTAGAAGCCTTGCCCTTTCAGGTGGTGAGGCACCGGTTCCACCGCCTGTTCCTTTAGAAGACTTGCCAACTCCTGAAGGAGGAGGTTTCTGTGCAGAGGGAGTCTTGGAGGCTCCCCTGGAAAGTAGGAGGGGGGTATCTGGTGGAAGTGGAGCATGTAGCCCTTTTGGACTATGCTGAGGACCCAGGTATCCCCTGTGATGGCTGGCCACCTGTAGGCGTACAGGGTCAGCCGACCTCCTGTGCTGAGTGGAGCCAGTTGTGGAGAAGAGGCTATGCTGTGGGAGTCAAAACCCTGCTCCCTGCTGTGCAGGAGCCGGAGTTGGCGACTTGGGGGTCTTCTGCCTACGGAACCCATGTGGCTGCCCCTTGGTCTGCTGGCCCTGTTGGGGAGCTGGAGAGGCCTGATATTGAGGATAGGATTTGTAGGCAGCACCCTTCCTCGGGAAAAAGGGCTTCTTCCCCTAGCCCTTCTTTTTCTAAGAAGGGGCAAAAGTCTTCCTGGACAGCCTTGTCCTGGTGAGAGTCTCAATCTCGATTTCTGCAGCCTTTTCAGTCATGGGCTTATCAAAGAGGTTTTCACCTCGGCAAGGGACATCGACCAACTTGCCATGCACCCATGGCTCCAGGTCTGATGACTGTAGCCAGGCCTGACGGCGTGCACAGATGCCGGCCGCGGCTACCCGGGCCGAAGCCTCAAAGCCATCATAGGCTGCTCGAGAGATAAACTTCGAGCACTCTCAAATCCCTGTTGACAAAGCCTTGAACCTCTGCAAAGGTTCCTCGGAGAGGCCAGCTGAGAACCTGGCAATCTCCTTTGCCAGGTCTCGTAGGTACATGCCCATGTACAGCTGGTAGGTCTGGACACGGCAAGACAGCATAGAGCCCTGGAAGCACTTTCTACCGAGGGCATCCAGGTTCCGGGCCTCCCGGCCGGGGAGCACCAAGGAGTGCATCTTCTGACTCTTCAGACGGTGCATGGCCGATTCCACAACCATGGAGTGGTGCAGTAGCTGCGCCTTTTGGAACCCAGGGATCTTATGGACTCAATAAATGGAATCGACCCATTTGCTAAGAAACGGCGTAGAGGCCGGTGCTTCCCACATACGGAAGAGCAGCCATTCCAGCATCGGAGGAA
This sequence comes from Ichthyophis bannanicus, assembly GCA_033557465.1. Taxonomy (NCBI): domain Eukaryota; kingdom Metazoa; phylum Chordata; class Amphibia; order Gymnophiona; family Ichthyophiidae; genus Ichthyophis; species Ichthyophis bannanicus. Next base: position 134,483,406 of record CM066037.1, read on the forward strand.
CCGGTACAGTAAAGGCTTCCTTCGGAGAAAAATCATACTGGTGGGCATCGAGCTCCTCAGCTCGAGGCTCCTCCTTGGCGTCCGCGGGGAAGGCCAAGGCCTTGGCCATGCCCCTCATGAAGTCCGAGAACTGGGTATCCTCTGGGGGGGACCATCTCCAAGGCTCGGACTCCGGTGAGTCCGAAGGGACACACTAGGTCCGGAAGGTGTCCGGGGACTCCTCGTCCTCCATCTCCCACTCCAACTCCTCCGAGGAGGAATCGAGCGGCTCTGGCCGTGTGGGCCTCGGTGCCACCCGCCCCGACACCAAGGGTATCGTCATCGACAACCTCGGCCCCGCACGGGAGGTCGAGGGGGACCTTGACCGAGAATCGACGAGACTTCATAGACTCGAGGATCGGCTCAGTCTCCGGGGTCGACTTAGACGACGAGGTCCCGGTGGTCGGGGAAGATGCACCAGTCAGACCGGCGATCAACACCTGCTACTGTTCCACGAAGGCAACCAAGCTGCTCTCCAAGGCCGTCAACCTGAGTCCAAGCTCAGGAGACTCAGCAGCCCCCGACTCGGGGCCCGACGGACGTCGGCTCCCCCGGAGGAGAGTCTACGAGGACAACTGCACTTAAGTGACTCGGGGACTCTGGCTCCACATGAGGTAGCTTGTAAGGCCTCTCTGACTCCGAGAGCCCGGGGCAGCAGTCAGGGCTATGCAACCTGGCCCTCGAGGAACCAGGAGCCTCCACCGACGCCGCCCTTGCGAGCTTTTTCTTCCTTCGAGGTTTCCGGGAGGGAGACTCCCTTTCAGAGGAACCCCAACGGCGCTCGGGGTCGGACTCCCAAGATGTCGAGGCCTCTGACGAAGTCCGGGCCTGGCCGGACGCGGAGTCAGAAAAAATTCTCTCACGTTGATGCTGACGGCTCCGAAGCGCCTTGGACGACATTTTGCCGCACGGGCCACAGGTCATCGGGTCATGGTCGGGCACGAGGCATCGGAGACAGCAGTTATGTGTGTCGATGATAGACATAAGCTTCTTACACCAATCACATGTTTTGAACCCGCTGGCAGCCATTGGGGGAAAAAGGGCCCCTGCAAGGTCAAAAGACCGGACTGCCAGTGAAAACACAAAAAGAGCGCGAACGCTAGTCACGAAGGACAAAAATCGAAAATCACAAGTCCGGACTCAATACCGGTGTACTGAGCCCAGGCAGGAAGGGGAACGGGCATCGAACCAGATAAGACAATGCGAAAATCGCAGAAAAAAAATGAACTTTTCCCAGGTGACACAAACTCACGTCCGTCGGGCACCACGGTAAAAGAAAGACTGAGCAAGATGGCTCCCTTGGGCGGGAAGGGGACCACGCAGGTGTGCTGCATTCCCAAAGGCTTTCTTTGAAAGCTGGGGAAATGCTCCGCACGGGGGCTCCGTCGGCGCCGACGTCACCCATATGTGAGGACTGACTCCCTGCTTGGTCCTGGAGAATCTCCAATTCCTCTGCCCTTGGTTCCTTTTCCGAGGCCACTGTGATGGTGAGTCCTGCTGCCATGTCATGTATGAAGTCCTGAAAGGACATAGTCTTCTGGTGGAGACAGACGCCACTCCTGAGACAGCAAAGGGTCCAAAGGGATGTCTGGAAGTTCTCAGGAATCGAGTGACCCACCATCAGATTCTGAAGAACTGGAATCAGAGTCTGGGAAAAAATCAAAGTATCGGCAGTCTTGGATTCGACCTCGATGCTTCATGGACGTCGAAGGTCGATGCAGATACTGATACTCAAAGGTATCGGAACTGAGAGCCATAGTGGTTTGAATCTGTTGTATACCAGGGGTATCGATCAATTCCAATGAAGGTTGACCTCAGGGGTTCTGACAATGTCCGTTTGAGGGTCGGCATCGGGTCCGATACACCTGGCTGTAGGCTTGGTGCCAAAGCCTGCTCTCCTAAAGCTCTCAATATTATTGTTATGAGGCTGCCAGGAGTGCTGCCAAACTCCTCTCGAGAGCCAGCATGCGCTGGTTTAGGGAACTGGCCAATGTCTGGGTAGAATCACCTACAGGGCTCTGAGCCACCATCCCAGAACATGGAACCGGTAGCTCTCCAGAGGTCGATGCCTCGGGAGCATCCTGGAGTCCCACTTGTGCTTTGGAGGACAGATCCTCCCACCGGGGCTGTTTGGCTGGCGGGTCTACATCAGATGCACTTCTAGAGGAGTCTCAATGCTTATGCTGGGACTTCTCTCTGGCCTTGGTATTGGTCTTCGATGCAGATGCAGATGCTGAGGATTTGGGAGCGGCCAGAGACTTTGACTTACTTTTGTGTTTCGACTTTGAAGAAACCTGAGACCCATGAGAGGAAGTCTATGCCCTCAATGAGGTGGAAGCCACTGAAACAGAGTCCGAGATGAACGATGATCCATACTGTCTGGCTTGGTTCTTGAGGCCCCTCTTTATCATTTGCTGGGCAAAGGACAAGAATTGGGTTGATGTTCAGGATCCAAACATTTTAGACACCAGTCATGTTTATTAGTGACTGATATAGTATCGGCACACTTGGTACATTTTTTTTTAAAACCACTAGTTGGCTTTTCCATGCCTTAAAAAGGTTGTAGAGAAGGCTATGGAGGCCTAGTTTGATGGTGAAAACCGCAATGAAAATCAAAGTAAAGAAAATTTGAAAAAAAAAAAAAAAGATTTATCAGGACCGGTGTCAGATTCAATGGAACCGGTATCAACGGGAAGGCAGAAGCATGATGCCACACAAAAAAGATTGATGTGTCCTGTTGGCTCCGCAGAAAATGAAGAACTGAGGAGATGAGTTGGGAAGACAGGCATGCAGGCGCAGTGGAGTGCTCCCAAAGGCGTTCACCCATATGTGAAGACTGCATTCCTGCTTGTTCCTGGAGAATACTGGCTTCTCTCAGAGATCCGGCAGTGAATCAGCATGGCCGGACACAGGCTGGGCGCCGGCAGGCCAGGGGTTAACCTTGGCGGTGGGCGGGGGGAGGGGAGGGGGGTGGGTGGCGGGGCGGGTGGCTATACAAGTGCCGGTCGCGCCGCGGCTCGCCCTCTTTCCCTCCTCCTGACGGGCCGGCAAGAACAAGCAATCAGGGGTATTGAAGCATTTTTGTGTGCAAGGGGCTATGTTCTACGATTCTTTGATTCTCTGCCGCATCTCTGGGGGTTTACAGGGTGCTCAGGCAGGATAGGATGCAGGTGCTGCCATCTAGTGGCCTTAGGTATATACCTTGCTATAGCTTTGCTATCTGAAGTATTAGCTCATGGGTATTCAGTGTGAAGATGGAATTCAAAAAAAAAAAAAAAACCACAAGGGGCGGGGGTAATAAAATTAAAAAAAAAAATATATATATATAAATATGTATATATATGAATAAATAAAGGAAGGGATCAACAAGGGGAGAAAACTAAAGCATCATGGTGACAAGGCTAAGCTTATGAGTCCCAAGACAATGAGGGATAACCACAGGCAAAGGCTCATATGCACATTATGTCTCCCCATTTGCATAGCATTTATTCTCGCAGGATAATATGCCGCGAAAGGCTACACAGAGCGGAGAAATGGAACGCAGGAGACAGTCACGCTCAGAGAGAACAGGGAGCATGCAGAGTACCGCGGGCAGAGCGACACGCGGTGCTGCAAAACGGGCACCGGTAGCATCGACGAAGAGGAAGGCAAAGAAAGGGGGCACATCGCGCAACACAGCATCGGGCGAAGCTACGCGGCGGAGTAGGAGGACCCCTGCACAACAACAAGCTCAACCACCCCCGCCAGCAACATCTAGTCAGGGGCTAGACGAACTGTTTCGTGATATTCGTGAGCAGGTGAATCGACAAGGCCTGAGCGCTTTCAGACAACGGCTGGAGGCAGCTAATATAGGTCTGGAAGGAACGCAACCGACGACCCGCAGCACGGCAAGCACCAGTTCAGCGACCGGTGAGTTAATGGGAGGAAAGGGGGCAATGGGGGTGTTATCTTCGTCATCTGATGAATCTTCCTCTGATACAGAGGGTGACATGTCCTTAGCAGCCGCAATACAAAACATGTTGAAATCTTTTAAAAGAAAAAAAAGATAAATCACGTAAGGATCAACAGTTAGCAAGGGTCTGGACGGGGCGCAGTGAGGTACCCCCATCGAGAGCGGGCTCTGGGGAACCGGCGCAAGGGGGACTGCAACAACGGTGTCGGCAGTGCTAACAAGCCCAGCGGTGGTTAGCGGAGACCCGCGTTGCGGTGTGAGCTCTCTGGCCAGCGCGGTGCCTAGGAAGTTAAAAAAACGAATTTGGAGGAGGGAATATATCGATATTTTCTCCCTGCTTATCAGGGACCAGGACTTGGAAACCAAAGAGACCAAAGACAGGGATAAGAAATGGGAAAAAAAGTCTAAAATTGTGAAATCCATAAACAATTGGGTATCGGCTTTCCATATTTTTATGAGTGTGGTGCTAGAGCGAGAGCCGGAACTGAGTCAGTATTTAATCAAATATTTGGACACCATAACACAGGCACATAAACGTTTGGGCGGGTGGGCTTGGCTGAACTACGATGTCAAGTTCAGACAAAGCATGGCAGAGGACCCAACCATGACCTGGCAGCACAGGATCGTGGACCTGTTGCTGGAAGAAATGTCCCCCAACAGACCATGGAGTCAGGAAGGGACCACGCAGTCCTTTCAGGCACCACAATGGTGGCAAACCTCCCAGCTGGCTGGCAGGCGGGCGTGCCAGCAGTACAACACAGGGAGCTGCACTTGGCGGCCGTGCAAATTTTGGCACGTCTGTTCCAGCTGCGGGGGCGCTCACCCTGTCTCGGTGTGCCGAGCCAGCAGAGAATATAAGCCATTTAGGCCAAATCACCAGCGGGGAAATGATGGTCCTGGCCCCAACCCAGGCTTGACCGCATGCGTGTGTGGCTGCGAGCCTACCCGCTACAGGACAAAGCTCTCAATATTGAGAACGGCTTTGCATATGGTTTCCGAATTCCAGCATCAGTCCCCTCCACGGGGCAAGTAAGCCCGCCAGGGTGCTCAAGCTAACTTTGGAGGCAGCAGGTTGGGAGGCGTGCTTTTACGGCACTCATTCCTTCCGTATCGGGGCTGCTTCAACGGCGGCCAGCATAGGAATGACAAGGGAACAGATTATGCGCATTAGGAGATGGCGCTCTGATAGGTATAAGTCTGATGTTTTCTTGTTCTATGTAAACCGCGCTGATTATAAATAGTGCGGTATATAAAAGATGTTAAATAAATAAATATGTACGCCCGGTTTGACGCCGTGGGTCACATTCAATTTAGTTAAGTAGATATAAAAAATAAAAAAAAAGGAGGTGCTGTTCCCATAAATGAAGTTGTTGCGAGTGCTCATACTAGTTAAAAGGTTGCTGTTCGTAAAAATGTACATCGTAGGATCTTACGGTTTGTAAAAAAAAAAAAAAAAAAAAAGTGTACAGCATAGGATCAATATATTCTGGGCCTCATAGTTCTTCATCCCAGAGATCATCTTAACAAACTGTATTTTCTCTTTTCCTAATAATAATCATTACATAGGTGCCAGCCCCCTCGTGAGGCATGGATTTGCGGCCATTCGATCGTTCACTGGGCAGAAAAGAAGACAAGAACCAGACCGCAAGGACTTAACCTGGGCCTACCCAAGGGAAAAGTGGCGGTGAAGTGGATGGGTCGTCGGGGTATGGTGTGGGACCAGCTGTTGCCACTACTCCTGCAGTTGAGGAGAACAAGTGGTGCGCCTTGGGCGATAGTGGTTCACCTCGGAGGTAATGACCTGACGGGTACGCGCAGTGTCAAGCTCACTAAGAAAATGCAGAAGGACATGCTGACACTGATGACTGCCTTTCCAAGAAAATTGCTGGTCTGGTCACACATCATACCGCGACGAGTCTGGAGGGGCGAATGGTCGCATCAAGCAGTGGAAAGAACGAGGCGGAAAGTGAATAAGTGTATGGCCCAATTCATGGAGTCCATTGGAGGATATGGCATCGTGCACGACCTCATAGAAGAAAACTGCCCCGGCTTGTATCGTGCAGATGGGATACATCTGTCTGAAATTGGGATGGATGTGTACCTCTGTGCAATACAAGACACGCTCGAACGGCTGTGGCAAAAACATATGTTGGCCACAGCAGCGGAGAAGTGTGGGGACCCTCACGGCAAGCGAGGAGTCGCTGCCGGGAGGGATTGGCTGGAGAGATAGGGACCACCCTTACGAGAGAGTGCACAGCCCAGACATGGAAAAGGGGGAGCGGGCCCTATAGGAAATGACGTGTCCCCCATTAGTACACAGAGTGGAAGTAGGAACAGTGTCTAGAGGGCCTCCCGACGTTTTCGCGGCAGGAGAGACGAGCATGGAGAGTCAGCAACGTAGCACTGCTCATGCCTTTGACGGGACGTGGGCAGAGGTAGATCCGGACACTGCTGCTAAGAGGAACAGGGCATTAAAGGGCCTGTTGTTACGGCAGTGCCCCTTAATGATGTGATGCTAATTCGGACTGAGGGCAGTGGGGAAAAGGCTTTGACGGCAAATTTTCCAAAATATCCCTGCCGGGCATCAAGGCCTGATTAGAGAGTGGGCTGTGTCTCTTGAGAAGGGATGACATTAAAGGAATGTATAATGGTTGTTTGGTTGTGATGATATGTCCAATGCACTTGTGTTATAAGGTTTGTTTTTGGATTATGCTGTGGCCAACAGTTGCGATACTGTATTTCCAGGTTTTAATAACCCAAAATAAAGAGGTTTTCTTGTGTAAATCTGGATATAGTATGGTTATTCGGGTGGGGGGGGGAGGGGCAGGGAGGGCGGGGAGGGGGGAATAGCGACCCCAAGGCCGACGTGCCGGTCGCCTGGCTGTGCTGCACCAGCATATATATGATTGAAAGATATTTTGGTCTGCCTCCACCTGCTGGCTGAGGAGCATGACTCACTCATCTGGACAAATCCAGCAGGATAAGCAACAACTTATTTTCATAACCTAATTCATTTGAAGTAGCCAACAAAATAAATAACTATTGAACTTATTAACCAATCTGCCATAACATGCAGCATGTAATACATGTTAAATATGGAATTTTGAGCAGAAGCATATCCCAATCATTCCTGGTGATCAGTGCTGTCATGATGGCAGGGCAGATGCAACTGGGAAGCGTGCCTGCCCAGAAAACGCTGCAGCCGCCCTGCAGTAAAGGTGTAGAAAGGTGATCTGGGACAGTCTTTTTATAAAGAGGTGACAAGGTTTCAGAATGTGAGCAAGGTTAAATGTTTACTCTCCGTTTGAGGATGGAATTTAGGGGCAGGAGGAAGAGGATGCACTGGAAGCTGCTTTTCTTTCTTTCTTTCTTTTTTTTTTTTTGCCAAAACTAGCCTTGAAGGAGGCTTGGGGAAACTTCAGAGGGACCTACAGGGGGGCATATTCAGTGGTGGCAGCCAGCACAAGTAAAGCAGCTGGCCATCGCCACTTTAAATAAGAACCGGATATTCAATGCCAGGGCCATATCCATAAGAAAATAAGATATGCCATACTGGGTCAGACCAAGGTCCATCAAGCCCAGTATCCTGTTTCCAGATCCTGCTAGATGTCACAGGTACCTAGCAGTTTCCTCAAAAGACACAGGTTCCACAATGCTTGTAGTGGGGCAAGCAGTAGATATCCAGCCAATGGCATTGAATATCCGGGTTAGCTGGACAGCATTTAACTATCCGGTAAGCAGCGATATTCTGCCACTGGACGCATAGCAAAACCGGTGATGTTAGGCCAGCATTTTTAGTCTAACTTTAGCCAGTTAGGGTTAACCAGCTAGCGACTGAATATCACCACTGACTGGCTAACCCAGTGTCGCCACTGCTCTACCCCTGGAATGCTCTGACACTAAGCGATTAGTGTTAGGGCGTTCAGCTGTACTAGGAGGTGATATTCAGTGGCATAAACCAGCTATGTGCCACTGAATATCTTGCTCAGCAGGATTAACATGGTTAGTAGGTCTTATCCCCCTCCCTTGCACTCTCTTCCTACCTTCCTTTTGGTCTTCAGGTGGCAGGGCCTGGCCTCTATGTCACCCTGTGGCTTCACAAGTTATACTGCTTCTGCTTCCTTCACTGTTCAGGTGTCAGGGCTTGGCCTCCCTAACCTCTATAGCTCCCTCTTCAGACTTTAACCTAATGCAGATATTTGTTTGCTCATGTATAAACATATGTGTACAGATGGATAGACAGACAGAAGGAAGCGGACATTCAAAAAACATTCTTGCTTTTGTACGAAATGCACCTACAATTATCTTTTATTAGAAAGCAATTCAAACGTTTTCACAAGGGAATGAGTGAGTTCTCAAACAATAGTTCTCTCTTATTCGATGTTGAAAACAGTCTGAATACAATTCACCAAGCTCCAGTTTACCTGGGAAAGATCTTCAGCTGCAGTTGGCTTTGTAGTTACTGGGTGCAGCTCCAGCTCCCCAATGCTCATTGGACCATGACTAGCATCTGACTCTCCAAAGCCAGCTCCTGGAAATGTAAGATTGGTAACAATCAAGCAAAGAAAACTGTAAGACAGAAACTAGCATATAAACTGAAATATTGTGTTCTACTCAGATTTACTTGTTAAATGTGCATCTAAAATTAGCAAAGGATCATCATGTTCACCCCACCCTAAAAATATGATTCATTAAAAGAAAACCAAAGTAGTTAAGTAAAGATGTTACCACTATAAGCCCAACACAAATAAAGCTACTCATCATTTATTAGAACATAATTCAATCATCTATAGAAGCACACTTAAGTCCCTGTCTATGGCTTCTGTCAGGGCCAACAGTGTGCAAATTTGTATGTCCACTGATGCGAGCACCCATGTGGTTCGAAGTATTTGGTGTGGTTGAGTGGGCATACTAGATAAGCTGTGCAATCTTTATCTACCAACATGTCCTAAGTTTCTGTGGTGAGAAGACAAGGAAGAGGTCAACAGATCCAGCAGTTGCTCAGGCTGGAAGAAGACTCATACATAGCCTCTCACCTGAATGGTACGATGTCCCAATGAGCAAATGAGGTCAACAGCTCTTTAAAGACACCAGCTTTCAGGACTCCTATGCGATACTGCCTTGGCAATGGATTTCAACAGTCATGAAAGCTGGTATCTCTGAAAATATGTTAGTCTCATAGTGATGATTTTCTCTGTCCACATACTTTATTGGCTCTCTCATAATATATTTTATCTTTAGTAGGTAAGCCTGTGCTCACTTCCAACTATGTGGCTCAGGAAGGAGCCAGCCTTTCTGGCGTCTCGCCCCCTCCCCCCCCCAGCTCATATGTAGACAGGGCTGGTACAATATACAGTTGCGCTCATGGTAGCTTTTGGCATCCTCCAAATGTCGGTGGCCCCTTGGCATGTTTACCATGCTTACTGCATTGCGCGCGCCCTGCCCAATGCTAACTCTTGCTTGTTCAGATTCTGTACATCAGCCTCCAAACGCCACAGAACACTTGCTCTTTGTAACTATCCTCATAGAGAGCTTCTCTTCATTTTGACACAAGTTACTGTGTAATTGCAAATTCTTATTTTCTGCCTTATGTTCTGCAATATCTGTGGGGAGCTTAGGGAATGTCCCCAATTTTGTTACATTGTTGTCCTCATTATTTATATGTTGACACAGCGCTTCATTTCTTTATCCCTCCCACATTTTAGTGAAGGCTCACCTTGCACGCAGGCAGTGAGAAAGTCACAGAAGCTATGGTTATTTTGGAATAATTTCACTCAGAGTAAATTATAAAGGATTCTGTTATCAGTGGTACTTTTGAATTCCCTCAAGTGCATAACAAGTTCTTCTTAATGAATTACTCAGTTTTGTGTTTGTTGCCTTTTCACATTTAAAACTGGACAATTTGGAAGTGACATTTCCAAATCATCCTGCTAGACCAGTCCAGACCAGTGGGTTGTGCTCACCTTCCAGCATATGATGGAGAGAAACAACTAGAAGCTTCCAGTGGCATCATCACTGGTACTAGTGCTGGTGCAGCTAGAGGCACCCCTTCAGTATTTCTCTATCTCCAGCAGATGGTGGCTGCTGGTCTGGTGCAGCTCTGCTTTTGGGACTGATCTTTGCAGCTGCCTTCCCAATGCAGCTCAGTGAGTAGATGGCTCCAGGGTGTATCTTTGAATACCCTGCTGGAGTTCCTCGCATGGAGAAGGGAAAGGCCCTGCTCCCCATCAGTGGTTCTGACCAGTTGATATGTGGGCCTGTGGCTTGTCGGTGCACTCTCTTTGGCCAACACCAAGCACTGCCTCTATTACCACTTTATATCATCTTTTTCATCTTCTCTCTTCTGCTCCTCACCCCACTGTGCTCTTTAGGGTTAAATACTCCTTAAAAAAAAAAAAAAGAAAGGAAGCAAAGTAAGCTACTTCAAGAGCAAGTGAGAGTGTAGGCTCTGTGGCACAATAGCGGTAGCTGAGGGAAGACCTTGCTGCTGAACCCCCATTAGGTGAATCTCCCAGTCGGAGCCTCTGTTCCACGCTTGCCGCTGTAGGCAGCAGTGAGGTTATGCAGCTGCTATTTCCCCACTCTTTCTGTGAAAGGATTTCTGCCGAGGGCGGAGGACCTGGGAGTCAACAGCAGCTTTGAGACGTCTTTTTTGCCACTTTGTTTTTCAGGCAGCTGCAGTATTCCTGAACAATTCGGGAGCCCTTTCATTTTCATGGCTGTATGTTCAAACTTTACTGTAGCCTCACAGCTGGTTTCCTGGCTTAGCCGCACATCAAGGAAAATGCATGCCCAACCGCAGGCATCTTTGCCTAGCTAGAAGCAAGAGTCGGGCTACTGAAATGGAGCTCCTGTGCCATGGCTGCGCAGCAGATCAGGGTAGACCTTCAGAGGAACTGCCAGAGAGACCTCCCACAGCTACCTCACCCTTGGAGCAGACCGGGCACAATTCTCCTCAGAATGCTATGGTGCTGAAGAAGTTGTGAATGCCCATGATTTTGTCTCATCAGATTGGTCAGGCTGACTCCAGTCCATGCCTTAACCCTCCCCCTTCCACACCTTCTGCTTAAGGGAGGGACAGGCAGAGGGTATTGTCCAGTAGCTTGCATGGAAGAGGGTCCCAGAGGGACTCTTCCTCTTTCCAGGACAGTTTCCTTGGAGTTCTTGCATCTTATGAACCATGCTTTGTGCTTCTGGCAGGAGGGGCTCCATTCCTGTGCAAAGTTCCTCAAAATGGATTCAGAATGTGCCCTCCTCTTGGTCGGGAAAGTCCTTGGTCACCACAGACCCTGCAGAGAGTGGAGCTCTGCCATTCAAGAACTCTCAGGTGTGGATTGTGGAGGGGGGCCCGGCAGATAGCAAGAACTCTCACTCAGTCTCTATGGAAGCCTTCAGCCATTCCCTCCCAGCCCTGCCAGATGATCAGGACAAGGATTATCTTCAATGATAGCTGAGTGTGCATCCAGCCTGAAAAGAGGACAAATTGTCTCAGAGGAGGAAAAGGATGATTCCCTTGTCATGCACCTTTTCTGGTGGGAGAAGCTCTCAACCTTGATAGCACAGATTTCTTCATCATTCCAGATAAGTGAGGTGTTGCCTGACGCCAAAGACAAGTTCGAGGGGGATCTGATTCTGAAGAGCTTTTTCGTAGACCTTCCAGGGTCTTTTTGTATGACCATCGCTTTGGCACATAGTCCAGGCAGAATGGGAGTCTCCCCTACACCTCCTTATGGGGGAGGTCAAAGTCTTGAGCAAACTCTATGCCCCCACTAACAGATGTAGATGGTTTACATTTCCCTAAAGTGGGCACGACCATTGCAGTGGTCACTAAGCGCACTACCATCACAGTGGAAGGTGGTACTGCTCTCAGGAATCAGCAGGACCACAAGGTGGAGGCGCTTTTGAAGACACTCTTTTCAGCCTTCTTCCTCCGTCTCCAGGTGGCAGTTTGTGATGGCACATGCGCTCTTGCATTAGGTATAACAGCTATCAGAAGACTCTCCTTCCACCACGTTGAAATTGGTTGCAGTGTATCTGGCTGACACCTTGTATGATCTCGGCCAACAGATGACAAAGAAGATAGCAACAGCCATTGTGGCCTATCACTGGCTCCAGCTCAGACAATGGGCAGCTGACACAGCATCTAGGACCAGATTGTCCAAGTTTCCCTTTAAAAGGGAGGCTGCTGTTTGGGGAGGACCTAGAAAATCTGGTGAAGGACTTGGGCAAAACCAAGCAGCAGTGTCTGCCAGAGGATAAGCCAAAGGCTGTGGCTAGGCAGTCCTCTTCCAATGCCTTGCAACCTTCCTTCAGGGACTCTCATCATTATCACTCAGGTAAGCAGTTGGCACTGTTACTAAGTCCAAGAACAAATCTCAGCCCTTTCCACAGGCCTCACAACTCCTCCTCTAGAGTTGGAGCCTCCTACCCTGCCCAGTAGATCCATTCTTGAGTGCCTCCAGTGGGCAGCAGGCTCTGCTTGTTTCACCAGGAGTGGGTCCGGGTTACTACTGATCAGTGAGAACCATGCCAAGTGATGTCAAGTAATGTCCTCGAATGTGAAGAACTTATCCTGGATGCATTTGCAGTCTTTCTGTGAGGATCTGTGAAAAAAAGGCTACCATCAGAGCACCCAAGAGGCTTTTTCACCTCAAGGCTATTATTCCTGGTCCTTCCCTACAGATAGGAAGAGGGAGGTACTCCATCTACTTTGTGGTGCCCAAAGAAGGCGGCTCTTTCAAGCCTATTATGGATTTGGAGTCATTGCTTACCTCCAAGTATCTTGGTTTTGATTGGAAGCTCTGAGATCAGTCATTATAGTGGTCTGGAGGGGAGAGAAGAGTTTCTTACTCTCCATGGATCTGGCTGGCTGAGGCCTACTTACACACTGTCATTTAGGAAGATCAGCAAATGCTTCCTATGGTTCGCCATTCTTGAAGTGCACTATGAGTTCTGCACCCTGCCCTTCAGCCTAGCAATAGCACCAAGGACCTTTTCCAAGGTTATGGTGGTCATTACAACTTCCCTTTGTCAGGAGGGCATCTGTGTGCACCCGTATCTGGATAACTGGTTCATTTGGGCCAAGTCACCTTCCGAGGCCTCACAGCTTATGACTCGAGGTGTCCAATTTCTGGAGTGGCTGGCCTGAGTGGTGAATTGCAGCAAGAGTAACCTCATACCCTTCTCAACTTCTGGAGTATTTCGGTTTATTCTTCAACACCTATGCAGGTTAGATCTTTTTGATGGCCAAAAGGCACTCAAAGCTCTTGTCTCAACTGGCTGCCTTTCAATGACAATAGTCTCCCAGGGCTTGGGATTATCTACAGCTGCTGGGAATGATGGCAGCTACAACTGAGCTAGTGCCCAAGACTCAAGTGTACATGCATCCTTTCCAGAAAGCATTCCTATCTCAGTGGTCCCCCCTTTTACAAGGCTACAAAACCCAGCTTCCCCTTTGACCAGCAGTGCCTCACAGTTTGCTCTGGTGGCCCTGCCCCTCCATTTTAATGAGAGGCATAACACTAGAGAGTCTGCAATGGCTACGGTTGACATCAGATGCCAGCCTGTCGGCATGCGGAGATCACTGTATGGGGCAAATGGCTGAAGGGCTTTGGGCCATTTGCTTAGCCCTCCTGCAGTTTCATCACTTAGTCTGGAATTGGGCAGTTAGAGTGCTGTCGAACAATGCCACAGCGGGGGCAAATGTCAACAGGCAGGAGGGAACCAAGAGCTTAGTAGTGACTCTCAAGATGGGCCTCCTGTTCCCTTGGAAGAAGAGTGCTATCTTCTGGCTGTCTTGGCATAGCACATGGCAGGTGTTGAAAATGTCAAAACTGATTATCTCAGTCACCATACTCTTGACCAAGGCGAGTGGGGATTGGCGTTCTGGTGCATTTTGGACTTTGGGGGTGTCCCTACATGGAAATGATGATGAACCGGGGAAATGCCAAAGTGAAAAAGTTTTCATTCGCCCAAAGAAGACAGACTCCATGGGGGTCAATGCCCTGGTGCAACTTTGGCATGGAAGCCCCTTCTCTAAGTCTTTCCACTGTGGCCACCGATAGGCTGCGTGATCTGGAGAACAGAGGATCATCCAGGGTTGGTGATTCTAGTGGCTCCAAATTGGTCACAGAGCCCCCGGTATGCTGACTTGTCAAGCTTCTAGAGGGCCAGCCCTTCTCCCTCCAGCAGGAGAGGGGCCTATTATGCCAGGGGCCCATCCAGATGGACAACTCGCATACTGCTTGGCCCTTGAGAAGCGGTGCCTCAAAAGTAAGAGTTACTCTTCTGCTGTGATCTCCATGCTTTTGAACGTGTGCCAAAGTGCCACCTGTCTGGCTTTCAACCAGGTCTGGTGTCTTTTTCAGGCAGGGTGTTGGTGACAAAGCCTGTTGCCTTGGTGAGCAGAGTTGCCTTCCTTGTTACTGTTTCTCCACGAGGGGTTTGACAAGGGTCTTGTCCTAAGCTCTATGAAGGTTCAGGTAGCAACTCTGGCTTGTTTTCAGGGGTCAGTGGCCAGCCATCCTCTGGCCTCTCACCTGGATGTTTCCTGTTTGCTTTGTGGAATGAGTCACTTACGCCCTTCTGTGTGGCCTATTGTTCCACCATAAGACTTGGTCCTCATCCTTTGGGCCTTGATAAAGACACCCTTTGAGCCACTGAGGCTAGCCAGGCTTAAGTATCTTTCTCTCAAGACTATGTTCTATGTCACGATTTGTTTGGCGTGCTACATCTCAGAATTGCAGGCCCTTTCCTGCAGAGACCGATACTTGTCCTTTTCAGAGGGAACGGTCTCCGTGCGCCCAGTTCTTTCCCTTTTGCCCAAGGTGGTTTTGGCCTTCCACATTAATCAGATGTTCTGCCTCCCGTCCTTTTTTATCCCAAGTAGTGTACTGGGTGAGACAAAGATCTCCACCTAGTGGATGTGTGCAAGGTGATTCTCTGGTACCTGAAGGTGACTAACCCATTCTGCTGAATGGATAGACTGTTTGTCCTATCTCCCCCGTATGTGGGACTGTTTGTCCCACATACGGGGGAGATAGCGGCTTCCAAATCCACTTTAGGGCATTGAGATCAAGAATGCAGTGGTCTCAGTTTACATCTTTTAAAATAGGCCTGTTCTGGAGAGACTGCGGTCTCATTCCATCTGGGTGCAGGCCTCTTCCTGGGCAGAGGCTAGTTTTATCATTCCAGTCAACATTTGATGGGTGATGACTTAGTCTTCCCTTTCTATCTTTGTCAAGCATTACCAATTAGATCTTCATGCCACGTTGGATGTGGCATTTGGTGCTGAGGTCCTGAAGGCATCCATGTCTTCTTCCTATCTGGTAGACCAGTAGTTTGGGTACTTCCCCCAGGTCTGGACTGCTCTAGCAGGACAACCCAGGAGGTCAAATTTTACTTATCTGATAATTTATTTTCCTGGAGTCCTGCTAGACCAGTCCAGGACCCAACCCCCTGTGGGTTACTCTGCTATAAATTCTGTGATGAATCTTGTGCAGAATTAATTCCCTTCTGTGGAGAAAAAAAAGAACTTGGAGGAAACAGAAAAAGTTCAGAGAGCAGAGAAATATCTGAACAATAGTTTGGATTTTCCCTTTAAGAGTTTGTGGGTTTTTGTTTTTCTGGAGATTGCACTTGTTTCCAGAAAGGCCTCCTTATTCCTTGACTGTTGGTTATTTCAGGGTTTCACATGCGTGGTTAGGGAAATACTGAAGGGTACCTCTAGCTGCACCGGCACTAGTATCAGTGATGTCATCGGAAGCTTCTAGTTGTTTCTCTGTCTCCATCATTTTGCTGATAGATTAACATAACCCACTGGTCTGGACTAGTCCAGCAAGGCTCCAGGAAAGGAAATTATCAGGCAAGTAAAATTTCACCTTTAAAAGTTGCTCACTGAAAGAGGATCTTAAAATAGTTTTGGAAACTGAATGCCCAATATTCAGCCCATGGAGATCAGCACTTGCAAAGAGCCCGACTCTCACAGGCAAAAACGAACCCGGATATTCAGCACCAGATGTCGATCCACTGGCACTAAATATATGGTTTTGCTACCAGCCTCCATTACTGTCCAGTCAGCAGCGATATTCAGCCGCAAAACCGCATAAAGTTAAGACAGCCATTGACCTGTCTTAACTTTATTTTTGTTGTTAAGTGCCGTCAAGTTGGTGACAACTCATGGTGACCCTCTGGATAGTTGTCCTAAACTGACTTCAGTCAGGCAACTTGTTGATAGAGCAGCATCCATAGCTGCTGTTACTGTATTGATCCATCTCATTGCTGGCCTTCCTCTTTTGTGTTGACCTTCAATCTTACCAAGCATGATGTCTCTTTCTAATGATCTCTCTCTTTGCATGATGTGTCCAAAGTATGAAAGTCAGTGTCTTGTCAACTGAGCTTCTAAATAAAGCTTAGATTTGGTCTCTGCTAGTACTGACTGTTTTTCTTCAGGCAGTCCATAGAATACAAAGTATTCCTTGTCAACACCATAATTCAAAGGCATCAATTTTCTTCCTATCTTTTTCACTGTCCAGCTTTCACATCCGTATGACATTATTGAAAATACCAAGCCTTGGACAAGTCCAATCTTTGTATGGAAAGAGACATCTCTGCTCCTGAGAATCTTGTCTAGGTCCTTCATAGCCATTATGCCAAGAGCAATGAGTCATCAAATTTCTTGATTGCTTGTCGTTTCTTTATTGATTATTGATCCAAGCATGTTTTTTAAAAATTATTATTTATCACCTTATATGATTCACTTCAATATACAGTCAAGTGAGGAAATTTAGAAATGAATAAATAAAAAAATTTACAGCAAAGCCTCAAGTATATAACCATAAACCTCTTCAGACCACAAATAAAGAAATTAGAGATTTAAGAAAGAAAACATTTTCATAAGAAACAATAAAAAAATTGCAAGGTCTAACATCTCCCTCAAAGGACCACCTCCAACAAGACAGTGTGCCACTGAGGTACAACCTACACATTAGCTCCCTCCCTTGCGACATGAAAATTATTAAGTTGTCTCGGTTCATAAAACACAAACGTTTTATCCTCACATATAACCACACAGATACAAGGAAATCGTAAAGCAAAAGTAAGATCAAAGGCAAAAAACTCTTGGTCGAAGCATCAGGAAATCCTGTCTCTTCTGCAGAGACCTAGACAAATCAGGAAAAATATGTATCTTTCTATTGAAGACCAGCTTATTAATATTGCAAAAATATAAACGTAGAACAGAATTGCGGTCAAACTCTAGCGCAAAAGTGGCAACCTCTAGAGAGGGCTCAAAAACGTCCATGAGGTTTAAGCCCTCAGGACTCCCAACTCCACCAGGAGGAAAAGACCCCCCCCTAGTGAAAGATACTGGGCCCTCACCAGAGATGGAAGCACCTCACCAGACATCCCCAAAACTTCAGTCAAGTATCTTTTAACCATATCCACTGGGGTAACCAAGGGAGACCTAGGGAAGCTCAGAAAACAAAGGTTATTCTTTCTTACTCGATTGTCCAAATATTTCAACCTCCAATGGAACGTCTGTCCTTCACCAACAATTCTCCCAACACTTAAACTTCCTTGAATTTCAACTCCAGAACATCACACCTTTTAGCCAGATTTTCCAGCACCAGAGACTGATCCACCACACACTGGGACACAATAACCAAGTCACCCACAAAACGTGCAGAAAAAGCTTGCAGAGAAGAACTAAGTCCTTGCATGGCAACCCATAGAGACTCCATAGTCACCACACTTGCCTGAGCACCATGAATTTATTTATTTATAGTTTTTCTATACCGCGCGCTTTAAAATCAGTATGGTTTACAAGTAACATTTATATGTACCATGCAAGAGTTAACCTGCATTGTACTTACATTGAACAGGTATTGTAACTTGGAATATAACTGGGGTAACTATATACAGGCTAAGCAATGTGTCGCTGAGTTGTTATAGCGACATGGCGTGCTCTAATAACTATATACAAGATTTTCAATTATTTACAATTAGACTATATACAGGATTGTCGATTATTTACAATTAGACAGTTGGGCTGATGATTGTGGTTGCCTCAGCACTATTAGAGCATGCTGTTGCTGTTGTCAAGGTGGGTGGGGGTATGGTGGGTGGTGTTGTATCGCCTGAATGCGAGTAGTGTTGAAGAAAAAGATGGTGCTTTAGCGCTTTCCTGAATTGGGTGAGGTCAGTGATTGCTCGGATAGTGGTTGGAAGGTCATTCCAGCATGTAGGTTGTGACGTAGAAGCCTCAGGATGCCATGGAAACAGATGGTGATCCGGTGGAGAGAACCGGTACTGCAGGAGAATGCAGGATTTTCTCTTCAGAGAGAAAAAAACACATGGCTATTCAGGAAACACAGCTCACCTCAGGGGAGGAGAGAAGCAAAGTCCCTGATTGGGCATGCCCAAGCAGGAGGCGGGCAGTGCAAGGCACGAGGAGCTTGTTAAGCACTCAGAAACAGAGAGAGTTAGAAGGAGAAGGAGACGACGAGCAGGAAGACTTGGAGAGAGACCCACTAAGCAGCTGTGATTCACTAAGGAAGGATTTTGACTCAGGAAGCAGGTACCTGGGAGACTCAGGGACAGAAAGAATCTTCTGTGACCAGAAGGATTACAGAGCACTGAGAGACCCAAGGTTACAGCCCAGGCTTCTGGAGGACCAAGCAGAGCCGTGGAACAGAAGGCAGAGGGGCAAAGCATTCTCATGGAGGAAGCCTCAGCACAAGGTACACGGTGGGGTTGATACAGCTAGCAAGTTTTACAGTGTGAAGCCAGACAGAGTGAAAGCTGATTTTAAAAGCCAGGACAAAGTCAGTCAATATGATGGCAGTTGGGTTCAACATGAAAATTGTCTAAGCAGTCCCAGCTATTCTCACAAGCCAGCTGAAACGTTTAGCAGAGAAGCTAATAGGAAGAAAACAGCTGAGTCATATTGCAGAGAAGTGAGCCAGGAGAAGCCTGACGGTTCTACTTTTGAAGCACTCTTTAGACACTCTCCAAGCACAGCTGAAGTTGTAACCCCGGCACTTACGTTCAGAGACAAGTGGGGGAGGGATACTTCCAGCACGCTGAATTGTTCTCCTAGTAGATACAGCATTACTAATTATCCTGAGATAAGGAACTCAAACAAATGTTTACCTGAAGAAGAAGCAGTTTATCAGCTTAGCCCAGAAAAGACGCAGGCTGAATTACTTCTTAAAGACTTCAGAGAATTTCTTGAGAGCAGAGCAAGTCCTAGCTATAAGTTAGCACAGCCTGAAAACAGCTGTGAAGTGGAAATGCCACTAGTTTGTTCTCAGCCATCCACAGAGCAAGACCAGCCCATGGATTGCTCAACCTGTCTCATTGAGAAAGTTATTTAAGGCAAAAGCTTGAATGGTTATATGAAGAAATATAACAGAAGTGACCTGAATGTTTGCATTGCTGAAAAGCTTATGAAAAGTGAATAAGTTAAAGCATATTTGTTTGTATCTCAGGAGCACTGTTGTTTTGCCAGAATTTGTTTAGTAAAGCAAAGGTCACATGCCTAATGAATGTGAACCCCTGAAGATAATGGACATTTAGCCCAGCACTGAAAAGCCTTGTTTTTCCTCACTCTTGTTTTGGCAATTTTTATCTTTTTTTATCGCAAACGTCTGCTGCATTTCCACCGTGGAGCGGGAGAAATAAAACCTCATCAAATAAATTTTCTTTGCCTGCCTTACTGCTTGAGCACATACACAACTACAACCTCAACCCTGAAGGGCACTGTGGGCCTGGTTTTCCCACAAAAGTTCCTCAAATATCACCAATATTTCCAATTGCCTGGGCACATGGGAGTCATGCACCAGAAAATAAAAAGAACTCAGATCACAATTATTTGTCAGTAAAAATAACTCTTATTTGGCATAAGCAAAAGCTGTAAGCACAGATACACAAGTGTCTATCTGAGGGATCTGAGTACAGGCAGCGTTCCCTATCTCCACAGTGATGAGACAGAGAAGGCCGCCCTGAGCTCTGTAATTGCATCCTTATATACTCTATACCAGGGGTCTCAAACTCAAATTGCTTTGAGGGCCAAATGAGGACTTGTAGAGTAACCCGGGGGCCGCACAAGACGCAGGCCTCATTTGCATAAGGGCATCATTTGCATAAGGGCATATTTGCATAAATATTTGCATAATGTTACCATACACTAACTTTTAGTAAACATGCCTCTTAATGAGTGTATGGATAAAGAAAGACTAAAAGATTTCTACATTACTATAAACCAGTGCCAACCACCAGGCACATTAGGAACTACTAGAAACACTGCTCATTTAGAACCCATAGCAAACCTGCCGTGTCCTAACAGCACTACCAGGACTCACAAAGCACCATACCCTAACTATCAAAAGGCAACACTGCAAATATTAAATCAACACATTTCAGAGAATAACAATACATGACCTACTCGGGAAAGAGAACAAGTGGCAATGTCAAATAGGAATTACATAAACAGAATACCTCAGCTCAGTTACACATGCAGAACATACACCATCACCAAACAAGGAATCACAATTTAGAAACAGGAAGACACTTAAACTGGGAACCCCAAAAGCCAAACTTAGAATGTACAACACTGTAGAAATAAAACTATACATTGATTTCCTCTAGTATTAAATAAAGTGCAGACGTTAAAGATGCACATTTCCAAGAGCTGACATATTTCAGTTAATAAAGTCAAATAAAGAGATATTTTTTCTACCTTTTTGTGCATTTTTTTTTTCAGTTGCAATTGTTCCAGCCACTTTCTTCTGGTTTCTTCGTGTCTTCTGCTAACTCTCCATCGTCTGCTGTCCATTTGTCCTTTCTTCTTTCCTAGTTTTTTTTCCATTCTCTCTACATCTGCTTTAACATACTAATCATTCTCCTTTGCTCTTTCCTCATTCCTATTTCATCCACTCAAATTTTACCCCTCCATCCTCAATCCCCACTTACTCTCCCAATAACCCGGCCAATTTGTAGATTTTCTTCCCTCCCACACTAAATATATTTCCCCTCTCCATTTCACTCTCCCAGCCTCATCCCATTCTAATCGTCCCCCCAACATCAACTCCCTTCTAGCTCCTGCCCCACCCAGCATCCGCTCCATTCTAGTCCCCCGCATCATCAGCCCATTTCCAGTCCTAGCCCCCTCCCCACCCAGCCCATTTCCTTTCCACGCCCCCTTCCACTCTGCCCATTACCCTTCCAAGACCCTGTCCCCATCAGCTATTTGCAGTTCAAGCTCCCCCTTCTACTCGGCCCATTTCCAGTCATAGCACCCCCCCCCAGTCCATTACCAGTTCTAGCCCCCCCCCCCCATAGAGCCCATTATCGGTCCTAAGCCCCCCAACCAGCCCACTTCCAGGCCTAACCCTTCCATCGCCCCATCTTCATTCTTAGCCCCCCCATAACACCATTTTCAGTCTTAGCCCCCCCAATCAGACCACCTCCAGTCCTATAACCCCCATCACCCCATTTCCAGTCCTACCCCCCCCCAGCAGCCACATCAAGTCCTGCTCCCCCCCCCCAGCAGCCCACATCAGTCCTGCTCCCCCCCCCCCCCCCAGCAGCCCACATCAAGTCCTGCTCCCCCCCCCCCCAGCAGCCCACATCAAGTCCTGCTCCCCCCCAGCAGCCCACATCAAGTCCTACTCCTCCCTCCCTCCCTCCCCCCGGCAGATCCCTTCCTGCTTGCCTGCCTGCCTTGCTTGTGAGTTCTTCTCTGCTTCGGCTTTCAGAGCCGCGAAGGGGAGCTTCTCCCTCGCGACTCTTTAAGCTCGCCGGGGCAGATGGGAAATTTCCCATCTGCCCCGCGAGCTTAACAGAGTCGCGAAGCAGAGAAGAACTCACAAGCAAGGCAAGCAGGAAGGGATGGGGGCGGGACTTGCGATATTGCTGCTACCGCCGCGGCAGCAGCCAGCTTTTTTGTAAAGTTTAATTTTCCCGCGGCGGCAGCAGCAGCAGAAGCCGGTTTTTTTTTTTCCTGGGCATCGCGGGCCGAAGCCGTTTTTTTTTTTCATGGGCATCGCGGGCCGCACAAAGGTCTCTCGCGGGCCGCATGCGGCCCGCGGGCTGCGTGTTTGAGACCCCTGCTCTATACCCTCTGTAGCAACTCATACACAAGAGTTTTGTTCCGTGTGCAAAAGTTGCTATACTGTCTGTAAAAGGTTGTAGGGCCTGTAGAGGCCTCCTTCCTTTGGGACAAAGGAGGGCCGTGTGCAAAAAGTCTGCAGAGGCCTCTTTCCTTTGGGATCCACCCTTATTAGCATATTAATGGCTTTTATTCTTGCTAGTGTTGAGTCATTCTGGCTACACCCTGCCATTCCTTTTGTTTCATTAATCACTGTAGCTTTCAGCACTGTAGTCTTCAGGGCTTATGAATACTTTGTATCACCAGCTTTGTTTGGCCTGTTTAACTTGTCCAGGCTTGCCCAACTTGCTCAGGCCTGTTCAATCTGTTCAGGCCTGACTTAGCTTTTCTTAGCCGGGTCCATTTTCTGTGCACTTCTGTTCAGAGTATGGTTCCCTGGCTTTACCCTTGTTGTGCTGGGCTCTGGGTACTCATTTTCTCAGCCCACGTGTTTTTTTGTGCCATCATGATGTATTACAGCCTCAGGCAAGGATGTAGCCATACTAGACATACCTATCAGCCAATTTCCCTTCATTCTCCAATTTTTCTTTTTCTTTTCTTGTGAATGGGGTAAAGGTAATCCCACTAAGGGCAATGAACAACAACCATTTGAGACAAAGAGGGGTCATCAAAAGGCAGCTTCTGCTGGGTGGTTGCCAGGGTTGATCAACGGGGATCAGACGGGGTTCATTCAGGGGAGACAGGCCGCGGATAATATCAAACGGGCAATAGGGGTAGTATGGGAGGCCAGTCAAGGGGGGGAGGAGCTGCTCTTGATGTCTATCGACGCCGAGAAAGCCTTTGACAGGGTGCATTGGGGATTTATGATGGAGGTCCTGGAGAAAGTGGGGTGCGGGCAAAATTTTGTGCGGTGGATACGGGGCTTATATCAGGAGCCGCGCGCTAGGGTAAAAGTCAATGGCAGATATTCGGGGGACTTCCCGGTGGGGCGCGGGACCCGGCAAGGGTGCCCAATGTCCCCCTTGCTGTTTGCCTTGGTGGTTGAGCCTTTGGCGGAACGTATCAGGCGGAATACGCGGATTAGTGGGTTGGAGAGGGGAGGCATCTCTCATAAGATCTCTCTGTATGCGGATGACATCCTATTGTATCTATGCCGGCCCACGTTATCCTTGCCGGAGGTGCTTCGGGAGGTGGAGGCATTTGGGGGGGTGTCGGGGTTCAAAATGAACCTAGATAAGACAGAGGTGTTGAAAATACACCTAGTGGCAGAGCAGGAGGGGAAGCTAAGGGAGGCTTTTCCCTTGAGGTGGGTGCGTTCCTCGTTGGGATATTTGGGGGTTAGGCTGACCAGGCATTATGAGGAGCTGTATGCTGCTAATTACCCTAAACTTTGGGGAACTATTACTTCGGACCTTGAGGGGTGGATGGGCATGGAGACCTCTTGGTTGGGTAGGATTGCCGCTATTAAAATCAATATTCTCCCTCGCTTATTATATATGTTCCACGCGTTACCGGTGGCGATCCCGGAGGGCGCCATGAGGGGATTGCAACGCCGGGTTTTCCGTTACATCTGGCGTCGGCGACCGCCGAGAATTTCTCGGCGGATCCTGTGCATGGGCAAGGCCGAGGTGGGGTTAGGAGTTCCCAACCTCAAGGATTATTATAAGGCGGCGCAATTAAAGCATATTCTGGACTGGAGGAATGGGGGGGAGGGGCTCCTTGGGTTAGTTTGGATAGTACGCGGGTTCAGGGAGGGCGCTTGGATGCCTGGATTTGGTCCCAGGAGGGGGAGCGGAAACTACTAG
Source organism: Ichthyophis bannanicus (assembly GCA_033557465.1). Classification (NCBI taxonomy): domain Eukaryota; kingdom Metazoa; phylum Chordata; class Amphibia; order Gymnophiona; family Ichthyophiidae; genus Ichthyophis; species Ichthyophis bannanicus. The sequence goes on from CM066037.1 coordinate 134,507,311, forward strand.
GGGAGGGATCGCCCATTCTGTCTCAGGTGTCAAAAATCTGGGATGCAGTGCTGAAGCCGGAAGCTATACTGCGGAGGTCCTGGTTTTCAGTGATGACTCCCTGGAGGGGGTGGCGAGCCTTTCGGCCGGGATGGGAGGGGGGAAGGTTTGATGTTTGGAGCGGGAAAGGGCTCCAATGTGGCTTCCAACTGTTAGAGGATGGGGAAATTCGGGAGTTTGGGGAGGTACAGCGGGACTTTGACCTTGATGAGGGGGATCGCTTCGCGTATGTGCAGGCTAGCTCCTTTCTCAGACGGATCATGGGGCGAGAGGGGTTGGGGAGGGAGGTCTCGGACCTGGAGGCCCTTTGGTATGGGAAGCAGGGCTCGAAGGGGATGATCACGGCCCTATATAAGGGGGTGCAGGGACAAGGGGTGGGGAAAGTTAACTATATGCTGGAATGGGAGCGGGATTTGGAGCAAACCCTTAGCTCTGTGGCCTGGAAGTCCATCTGGGAAGTGATAAAGAAGGGGCCTAGTGCGAGCCAGTTACAAGAAAATAGTTATAAAGTGCTCATGCGGTGGTATCTCACACCAGTGAAATTACACAAATTTTATCCAGAGCTTTCCCTCTTATGCTGGAGGGGGTGTGGGGAGGAGGGGTCTTTTTGGCACATCTGGTGGGGGTGTACAAAGGTACAAGAGTATTGGGGGAGGATTCAGAACTGGATGTTAAATAGCAGAGCTGAGAGGGAGGAACCCTGCGGTACTCCTTGCTTCTGATGGAAAGGCTGAGATGTAGTGTTACCAATCCGTACCTGTTGCCAGCGGTCTTCCAGGTAAGATTTGCACCAATTCCATGCTGTTCCTTGAATCCCTTTTGCATGGAGATGGGCAAGAAGTTGGTCATGGTCAACAGAGTCAAAAGCTGCTGCTATGTCTAGGAAGATCATTGCAACTCCATTTCTGATGTTGTCTGTTGTATTGATGAGCATGTTCATTAAGGAAGTTAGGAGGGTTTCAACTCCATGGGCTTCCCTGAAACCATGCTGGTTTGGATCTAGTGGAGCTTCGGAGTCAATGTGTTGTTGGATTTGTCTCAATATGACTTTTTCCAGGATCTTGGCTAATAAAGGAATGCTTGAAATTGGGCGGCAGGAGTCTTCCTTTTTTGGATCCAGTTTATTGTTTTTCAGTAGGGGATGGATGGAGGTCTGCTTGAGGGCTGATGGAAATATCCTGGAGCTAAGAGACTGGTCAGCTAAGGCTGATATGTATGGGCTGAGTTCTGTTCTCAGTGATTTGATCCAGTGGGCTGGACATGGATCGTTAGGGGCGGTGGTGGCGTTGATGGATGTTATAATTTCTTCAATTGTCTTTGGAGTTGGAGATGAGAAATTATTGAGTATGAATTGGACGTTGGAAGGTTGTGTGGTTACATTTGTGGTTGATGTTGTGATCTTGATCGCCTTGGATTGGATGTAGTCAGCGTATAGTTGTGGGTATATATGTTCCTGTTGTGGTGAAGGCGGCTCATTGGTTAGGGATTTCACTAGTTGGAAGAGATCTCTCGGTTTATTAAGAGAACGGCTAAGGAGTCTTGCATGGTGTTCCTTTCTCTTATCCCAGGTTAGCTGCCGATGGGATTTCAAGTAATCTAAGTAAATGGATTGGTCATAAGGATTTAGGGAGTGTCTCCATTTCTTCTCTAGTCTCCTCAGTTGTTTTAAGGATGTTCGTAGTTCAGAGGAGAACCATGGTGCGTTCTTTTTCTTGGGAAAAGGAGAGTTGGTAGAAGTTTTGTCACCTGTGATGGTAGGCTGGGCTGATAGTCCAAGGGCGCTGTTCCAGTATGATACAATCTCATCGATGTCGTCTGGTATTATAGAGAGTTTCGGGATGGTTTGGGAAGTAATTGTGTCTATGTTGAATGGTTTGAATTGTGCTGGTTTTGATGGTGGATAAACATCTGGTGGTTTGTTTGGAGATTCCACAGATGGTATGATGAATGTAATAAGGTTATGATCAGACCAGGGGATGGGGGTTGCTAGGGGCTCAGATTGATTTAGCAGTTTCAAGGATGATGATGGGGCAAAGATGAGATCAAGAAGATTTCCTCGTTTATGGGTGGGGATTTTTACGATTTGACAATAGTGTAAGTTGGTCATGGCATCAAGGAAGGAGTTGGATACTGAAGGCAGTGTGGAAGCAAGGTTAAAGTCTCCGAGGATCCAGTTGGGTTTGTTGATATCTAACGGGTTGATGGCAAGATCAGTTATGGTTGAGAGATCATCAGCTGGAGCATTTGGGGCTCTGTAGATGAGGTTTATGGTATTGGTGTTATTGGAGATGGATAGAGTATTTGTATGGTTTGTTGCATTTGTAGAGATGACGTGGTATTTCAGATCAGTTCTTGCTATTATGCATACTCCTCCTCCTTTTCTGTTTTCTCTGTTACAGGTGTAGATGGAGTAGTTAGGTGGGGTAAGTTGGTTCATTAGGACGTTATCAGTATTAGAAAAGCATGTTTCTGTGACCAGAAGGATGTCTAGTGTAAGGTTTGATATAAGGTCAATGATGGCAGGCCATTTGTTGCGGGCTGAGCGTGCGTTAATGAGAGCGCACTTGAGATTCTGTGGAGTAGTTTTTAGATTAGATCTCTTGTTGTTTGTTGCCTCAAGAGGTACATAAAGAAGGTTATCATCTTGGCTAGTAGGTGGATGCTTGAGATTGGTCGATAGGATCCACCTTCTGGGAGTCCAGTTGAAGTTGAAACAAGCCCGGAGTAATTTCACTCCCTCCCCGTGTGATTTCACTCACGGTCTGCTGCAAGGGTTCCACACCACAGGCTGAACCCATTTCCAAGAGGGGGGAGGAAACTGCCACAGGAGAGCCTCCAGGTAGAAGGACTCCACCATCCCCTTCAGTATGAGAGCACTCCTGCTCCCCCGCTGGCCAATTACATCCGGGTCTGGGCGGCGGCGTGCATGCAATCGAGCTCAGAAAATCTCCGTCATGACTGCTCATGCTGAACTGTGGGCTGACAAAAGGCGGGGATCTCTGAAGAACCAGCAGGCACCCGAAAGCCCTCCAACATCGTCTGTCGCAGAGGCTGGGTCTGGGAACCGTCCAGGAGAATAGTTTTACCTTTCCCTTTGCGTTTGCCCATCACACAGGCAAAGCTAACTGCCACCGACGAGATGAGAGGCAATAGCGTTCTGCTGGTACAGCTAGGCCAGCACCATTTGGATCTCTCTTCTAACATGTTAAAAGTTGTCCACTATTTCAATTTCTTCTCCAACAACAAACGTATTCATTTTGCCAGTTGTCAGGATCTTTGTCTTCTTTACATTAAAGTGCAGGCTCATTTTAAGATTATGTTCTTTGATCTTGACAAGCAAATGTTTCAGATCGTCTTCACTTTCAATCAGTAATGTGGTATCATAAGCATAGCTAAGGTTGTAGATGAGTCTTCCACCAATCTTCACACCTTGGTTGTCTTCATACAGCCCTACTTCTCTGATGATTTGTTCTGCATAAAATTAAACAGGTAGGAGGAAAGTATGCAGCCTTGTAGTATACCCAGGGCCGGCCCAACCACTAGGCAAACTAAGCATTCGCCTAAAGCAGCAACTTCCAGAGGACAGCGAAAGCAGGGCATTCAAAGCTAAATAACAGATTTTGACAGTGAGAGGGGATGTAAAGCTTGAGGTTTGCCTAGGGCACCAACACTTTCAAGCAACTCTAGGGTTGGCCCTGCATACACCTTTGCTGATTTTAAACCATTCTGTTTCTCCTTGTTCCGTTTGAACCATTACTACTTGATCAATGTAAAGGTTGTGCAAGAGAACTATCAGATGTTTTGATGTACTCATGATTCTTAATGAGGCCCAGAGTTTCTCATGGTTTACACTGTCAAAAGCCTTGCTGTAGTCAATAAAACATATCTAGATATCCTTTTGGTATTCTTTTGTCTTTTCAATGATTCATCTCACATCCACGATGATGCCCTTTCCTGAACCCTGTTTGCACTTCAGGCAGTTCTCGTTCCAGGTATGGTTATAGTCTCTGCTGAATGATCTTGAGTAGAATCTTGCTGGCATGTGGGATCAGAACAATTGTGTGAATTTCCACAGTCAGTCAGATCACCTTTCTTCAGTATTGGTATAAACACAGATCTTTGCCAGTCAATTGGCCATGTTGTTGTCTTCCAAATTTCCTAGCAGAGCTTTGTAAGTATGGTAAAAGTTGCATCTGATTGCTGTAATATTTCAATGGGAATGCCATCAATGCCCAGTGCTTTGTTTTTTGATAATGCTTTCAATGCTGCTTTGACTTCTTCCTTCATCACCAAAGGTTCCTGATCATAAGTTACAGGTTGAAGCATCTGTTGGTCCACTTGATCTTTATGTGTAATGACTCTATATTCTTCCCAACCTTTCTTGATCTTCTCAGCATCATTCAACATGGATCCTTGAGCAGCTTATAACATTCCAATTCGAGACTAGAATTTTCTCTTTAACTCTCATAGCTTTAGGAAAGCCAATCTTGTTCTTCCTATAATAGTTTCTGATTCTATTTCCTTGCATGCATCATTGTCGTAATTCTCCTTGTCTTGACTTGCTGCACGTTGGAAATCTCTGTTGAGTTCTGTGATTGCCTCTCTTCCTCCTCCGGCTTGAGCTTCTCTGCATTTCTGGATAATTTTCAGAGTTTCTTCGGTCATTCGTTTTAGCTCCTTTTGCTTTTTCACATTTTTGTAGAGACTTCTTATGTTCTTTGAGCACAACTTTCTTGATGTCATCCCATAACTGGTGTAAATCATACCTTGAAGACCGTTGGCAACAAGTCCGCATTAACACTAACACCTCTGAACCTTTCTGGCAAAAACAAGGAGTTCCCCAGGGCTCCTCCCTCTCCGCACTGCTTTTTAATATATACATGCAACCAATTTGTGAAATCACCCGTGCTTTCGAGCTATCCTGCCTTATCTATGCAGACAATGTGCTCATCTTTACCCCGATCAATATCACAAATCCCAACTACACAACTTTAATCAACTGCTTCAAAAGGATAACGGACTGGCTCCTTAACCAGAATCTGAGGATAAACTTCAAAAAGACTGAAGTCCTAATCATCACAAGAAACAAACGTTTCATACCTCCTCCATGTCTCAAAGTAAGAGATGCCGATCTTCCAGTAAAGTCGTCCATACGCTACCTTGGTGTTACAATTGATCATCAACTAGACTTCAAGGAACACATAAAAACACAGTAAAAGCCATTTATCACAAGATCAAAACACTTCGACTCCTAAGACCCATGCTGAATCCCGAGGACTTCCGCACAATTTTCCAAGCATTAGTCACCCCCCATTTTGACTACGCGAATATCATACTACACGGTCTACCCAAGAATACCCTACACCCCCTTCAATTGGCTATGAATACTGCAGCCCGCATTCTCTCTGGAACATCAAGTAGAGACCACATTACACCAATATTAATGGAACTTCACTGGCTTCCGATAAGCGGCAGGATCACTTATAAAGCCCTTCTTAACACTTTTAAAGCCATAAATAACTTATCCTCACCCTCAATTTCTAATTTACTCACAAAAACCCCGAACAATAGACTTAGGAGGTCAACAGCTGAAAATACACTAGTTATCCCTAGTGAATCAACAAAATGGTCTCAAACAACAAATAACAGAGCATTTTCATCATACGCCCCAAGATGCTGGAATCAACTCCCTCCCAACATCAGATCTATCATAGATCTCATGCAATTCAGAAAAGCCATAAAACACCACCTGTTCACTATGTACTTCACTGAACTCATCAACGAATCACTGCCTACCCCAACACCTCAAGATCTCACATTGACAAACCAATCACACTTCCCAATGAACAGTTAATGCAATCCATATAGTCTACGCATGTGTTACCATAATGTAAATAGAATCTGCAATCATGTTTTCTGTTGGATTGTACATAGTTTACCCCCAGTTGGTAAGCCCATGTTACGTTCCCTGTTATTTGTAAACTCAAGACATGTCCTAAATGTCTGAGTAAAACTCTGTTTTATGTAAACCGCACTGATAACAAATAGCGCAGTATATAAGAACTGTTAAATAAATAAAATAAAATAAATAACTCTTTTGGTGCTCTGTCATTTGTATCCAAAGCAGCATATTGATTTTGCAGGTAGTCTTTAAATTCCGGTGATATATTCTCAAGGTCATATTTTGCTAAATTTATGAATTGCTTGCTCTGTTTCAACTTTAGCTTGAGTTTGTATACTAGTAGTTGGTGATCTGTACCACAGTCAGCTCCATGTTTTGTCTTTGTTGATATTATTGAGCTTTTCCATCACTGACTTCCACAGATGAAGTACAATCCATTGGGTGAAGTCCATGTGTACAGTCATTGTTTGTATTACTGAAAAAAGGTGTTTGCGATAGATTGTTAGTCTTGCAGAATTCTATTAGTCTTTTTCCAGCTTCATTTCTGTTGCCAAGTCCATATTTTCTAACCACTTTGCCGCCTTCTTTGTTGCCAACCTTTGTGTTCCAGTCACCCATGACTATCAGGATATCCTGTTTGCATGTTCTGTCAATTTCAGCTTGTACTTGTTCATAGAACTCATCAAGTTCTTCCTCTTCTGCAGCTGTTGTTGGGGCATATACCTGAATAATAGTTGTGTTGACATAGACAAACAGAAATTAAGCCTTCACCGACTGCACTGTATTTCATTATTTCATTATTTATTTATTTAATATCTCTTCTATACCATGCTCTTTAAAAATCAGCGCGGTTTACAGGTAACAGATTTGTGCAGTGCAGGCAGGCAGGCAGGCCTACACTGGACTTACAATAAACAGGGGATTATATACAGGGTTAACAGGGTAACTATGTACAAGATAACTTGCTGTCATATGTTATGAGGACAGCTCGACACTATTTACACATTGGCTCAGCTATATACATGGTGACAAGGCAGGGGAGTATACCTCTACCCGTCGAGGGGATGGGGGTCTAGCGGGCTGGGCTGCAGACTCGTGGAGTGGCTGCGTGGGGGGTGTCAACCTGGGCCCAGAGTGTGATTGACTGCGGGTTATCCTCATGTTCGATGTAGTGCTGGAGGAATAGATACTGCTTCAATGCCTTCCTAAACTGGACGAGGTCATTGATAGCCTGGATGGCAGGAGGCAGGACGTTCCAGCAAGTGTGTGCATTTAGGGCGAAAGCTCTGTTTCTAGTTGCCTGCGAGCATTTTGTGATCGCCCTCGGGAGTTTCAGAGTATTGACGGCGGCTGATCTCCTTACTCTGTTGAGGGGAGTGGTCTGTATGAGATCTGTGAGGGAGGTGGAGGAGCACTTGTTGATGGCTTTATAGGTCATCATTAGAGTCTTAAAGGAGATCCTACAGTAGACCGGGAGACTTATCCTTTTTATTAGTTTGAGTGTGTTTTCTCTATGTTTTTAATTATTTATGATATTTATACTTTTAACATATTTATGTATGACTTTACGACTAAGGTTGAGTTATCTGTTCTTATACAATGTTTTATCACTATGTTTTTATTTCATTTTTATGTTTTTATGTTTTAGTATTCTATCTGATCAACCCCTGACGAAGGTTTACGAAACACGGCCTGTGTCGGGTTGGCTGTAGGTTTGTTTGAATACAGTGTTTTTCCACCTCATCACGTCTTTGGACTGTGTGATCTGTCGAGATAGGCATGTATAGTAACACGTCATTGGCGTAGATTAGGCAATTGATATTGAAAGAGCGGATGAGGTTGCAAATGGGCTGCATGTAGACGTTGAATAGTAGGGCTGAGAGCGAGGATCCCTGTGGCCACTGTTCCCTCTAAGCTGTGCGCGTGTGCGCGCGCACACACCTCGCTGAGCGAGCATACATACTTTACAACAGAGCGCACAAAAATTACAGCTCCAATTCTGATAGAAAACAACACAGATGTCTTAAAATTTAAAAGTTATGATTGTAATTACTAGAAATTTCCCGCTTCATTTAGTAATCGTCTATTTTCATTTAATTTGATTAAAATCAATGTGGTGTACATACTGTATTCTGACGTGTAGTCAAATTTTAAAGTATATAACGCCGAGTGTCGTTATGTGGCGCACAAAAATTTAACCTTCCTTCAAAAGCTGCACGCAGCTGATATTTTATGCGCACACAGCCTACAGAAAATTAGAGGGAGCATTGCCTGTGGCATGCCTTTCTTTTGTGGAAAAGGTGAGGAGGTGGAGGGGCCAGCGCGAACATGCTACCATCTGTCTGTTAAGTACGATGCACACCAGGTTAGCGCAGTGCCCTGGATGCCCTTCTCCCTGAGATGTGTCAGGAGTATTTCATGGCACACAGTGTCAAAGGCTGCTGCGATGTCCAAGAAGATCAGGGCAAACCCTTGTCTGATGTTGTCCAACCCGATGGCTGATGTGCTGAATAATGTGGTCAACAGCGTTTCCACACATGCTCTGTCCAGGATTTCCTCCTTGCTGAATGGCCGGAAGCGTTTTGGTGACGCTGTGGTGGATTCGCTTGAGGCCTGGGTACTATTTTTGTTGGGGTGCGATGGCATCTGGAACCTTATCAGGCTATGGTCGGACCATGGTACTGGGCTGATGGATAGATCCAGCTTGTGCATGGGGTCGAGGACAGCTGTGGATCAGGTCCAGTTTGTTTCCTTTTACATGAGTAGGGGCGCTGACCAACTGAGTATATCCTAACTCTTTAAGGGCTTCGATGAAGGCCTTGGAGTGAGTGTCTTGGAGAGCTGGGAGGTTGAAATCGCCCAGCACACAGTTTGAGACATGAGGGTTCTTGGGGTTGCAGGCAAGGTCTATAATTGTGGATAAGTCCTCTGGGGAAGGGGATGGAGCCCTGTAGAACAAGTTGATAGTGCTGTGTTTATTTGATATGGTGATGGAGTCGAGAAATTAGCTGGAATTGTAGTTCCGTTTTAGTCAGGATGAGTGCTCCTCCACCTCTTCGGTCAGCCCTGTGGCAGGAGTGGATGGCGAAGTTGGGGGGGGGGGACAAGTTGATGCAGGATGACAGCATCTGAGGTAGACAACCATGTAGGGATTACAGTTCTTGCAGGCTGCTTCTTAATTATAAATGCAACATCATTTCTTTTTTTGTCTTTCACTTCCAGCACAGTAGACCATGTGATCATCAGATACAAAGTGCCCAATGCCAGACCATTTCAGTTCACTGACACCCAACAGATCAAGTTGCACATAGTCCATTTCATTCTTGACCACCTTCAGATTCCCTTGGTTCATGATTCATATGGTCTATGTCCCAATATATAAGACATCTTTGCAGCGTCTGACTCATTTCATGCATAGCTACATCAGCAGTCAGACGTCCGGAGGGCTTTGATCCAACCACATCATAAATGCCGGCTTTACTCTGAAAAGTCTTCAGCTCATCCCCAGCAGTCAGTTGAGTGCCTTCCGACCTGGGAGTCTCATCTTCCAGCAGTATAGTGCAATTTGTTTTGTTGCAAGATACAGAAGTAGATTGCCAGGACTTTCTTCCACGCCAGTAATGCTATTGTTGTTGCCATTGTCACAGAAATGTGATCCTCTGCCGCCAACACCGTCCCATTCTGCTTCTGCCCATATGGGTGGTTTGTCTTGGTCTGGCACCTCAGCTGAGACTTGTCCATCTTGGGAGACCCTGCCAGTAGTTGAGTTATCAATAGCTTAGCTCTCAGCATCACTGATGCACACAAGCCCTCACAGCACGACAAGCTGCAAACCAAGTGAGGAACCAATGGTACTTTAAGCTACTTGTTGACAAACAGGTGAATGCACACACACATAAAAGCATGAGCTATTCCAAGGAATTACTTGAGAAGACATGAAGATGACAATTATATTTGTAATTTCAGTTTCTCCTGAAAGGGACATTACAGATAAAATTGATACACGTGATCTCCCTGGAACAATTTCTAACCTATCTGGTTAGTGAGCAGAAAATCACCGCTGACCAGATAGATGGCAGGATTATGCCTACCCCATCCATGGGCTGCCTCAGCACTACCTGGATTGTAGCAAGGTGGTCTGTAGGGATACACAGCAGCACTGGCCAGTTAGTGCCGCTGAATATCGGGCTCAGCGGGCTTATGCTTTAACCGCCTATACCCTTTTAAATATTGAGCCCTGAATTTTTAAATACTCTATTGCTTGGTTAGTTTCTTTTAGCTAGCTTTAACTAAACAAACTATCTCATGGTTATGCTGAAGTATTTCAAAATAAGCACTTTGGATTTAAGTAAAAATAAAAAATAAAATTGTACTTCATACTCTACAATACCGAATTAAAGATGTAACACTTTCCGATTTACAAAGTATGGAAGTGCAGTGCATTCCAGCTGCTACAATGAGCACAGTTTATCTAAACAAGAAATCAGCTACTCCACTACAGACACAGAAACCAAGGTCTGTCTGTTTAAAACTCATACCAAAAGTCAAAAGACAAACGGCCAGCCTTAACAGTTTCCCTACTTAATGCCTTACATACCAATCAACCCTCAATATATCTCAAGCTGCCATTACATTTTAACAGTGGTTTTGTTCTAATTTTTATGAAAATCAAAACTAAATTATACACATGTAATAATGCTAAGCTCTTAAGATAATAAAATTAAATATTTGTCAAAATTTACATCCTAATTTGGAACTCTACTAACAGAGTTCTTATATGAAGATAAATGGCTACTTTAAACAAGAGTGATTCATTTGATACTGTATATCCTTCGACGCATATAACACTGCAAAGGAGCACCATCTGACTTCAGAGTTGTGCATATATTCAAAGCTTCAAAGTGAAATATAACCTTTCACCTCCAGGTGAGGTAATGGTTACTTCAGTCTGTTAGCTGCAACTTCCCCAGACTAAGTAGGCACTTACATTAAAAGACAGATGGTACTTTAAGCTACTTGTTGACAGACAAGTGAATGTACACACTCACATAAAAGCATTAACTATACCAAGGAATTACTTCAGAAGACATGAAGATGATGACAATTACATTTGTAATTTCAGTTTCTCCTGAAAGGGACACTACAGATGAAATTGATACAAGTAATCTACCTGGAACAATTTCTAAACCTAGGAAGTAAGGCAAACTCACATTAAAATAATCAACCTTGTCCTCATTTCCTGTCCATTATCAATCCGGGTTTGAAAGCCTTTAAGGAACATGGAGCACAAGCAACATTTTGGCTTATTTCAACCTTTACTCGATTACTCAAATTCAGATCCCCAACACTTAGATTTATAAATGTCCATTTTCTGCCATTTAAACTACTCTCTCTTAATTGTGGTTTGTTACCTGGAATAAGCCAGGTTCAGGTACACCAGTGAAGCAAACAGAAGTGCTGCATGCTTTAAAGCAGGGGTCTCAAACTCAAATTGCTTTGAGGGCCAAATGAGGACTTGTAAAGTAACCCTGGGGCCGCACAAAACGCGGGCCTAATTTGCATAAGGGACCTCATTTGCATAAATATTTGCATAATGTTACCATAAACTAACTTTTAGTAAACATGCCTCTTAATGAGTGTATGGATAAAGAAAGACTAAAAGATTTCTACATTACTATAATCCAGTGCCAACCGCCAGGCACATTAGGAACTACTACAAACACTACCCATTTAGAACCCATAGCAAACCCACCGTATCGTAACAGCACTACCAGGACTCACAAAGCACCATACCCTAACTATCAAAATGCAACACTGCAAATATTAAACCAATACATTTCATAGAATAACAATACATGACCTGCTGGGGAAAGAGAACAAGTGGCAATGTCAAATAGGAATTACATAAACAGAATACCTCAGCTCAGTTACACATGCAGAACATACACCATCACCAAACAAGGAATCACAATTTAGAAACAGGAAGACAATAATTAAACTGGGAACCCCAAAAGCCAAACTTGGAATGTACAACAACACTGTAGAAATAAAACTATAAATTAATTTCCTCTTGTATTAAATAAAGCACAGGACGTTAATGATGCACATTTCCCAGAGCTGACATATTCCAGTTAATCAAAATAAAGAGATATTTTTCTACCTTTTGTGCATTTTTTTTCAGTTGCAATTGTGCAGCCACTTTCTTCTGGTTTCTTGGTGTCTTCTGCTAACTCTCCATGGTCTGCTGTCCATTTGTCCTTTCTTCTCTCTTCTAGTTTTTTTTTCCTTTCTCTCTCTACATCTGCTTTAACATACTAATCTTTTTCCTTTTGCTCTTTCCTCATTCCTATTTCATCCACTCAAATTTTACCCCTCCATCCTCAATCCACACTTACTCACCCAGTACCTGGCCATTGTAGATTTTTCTTCCCTCCACACAAAATATTTTTCCCCTCTCCATTTTACTCTCCCAGCCCTCCCCCAACATCAGCTCCCTTGTAGGTTTCAGCCCCACCCAGCATCCGCTCCCTTCTAGTCGCCGCATCATCAGCCCATTCCAGTCCTATTATAGCCCCACCATCAGCCCATTTCCTGTCCTTGCTCCACCCAACTAAGCCCATTTCCAGTCCTAGCTCCCTCCCCTCACAGCCCATTTCCTTTCCAAGCCCCCTCCCCATCAGCCCATTTCCATTCCAAGCCCCCCTCCCCATCAGCCCATTTCCATTCCAAAAACCCCGTCCCCATCAGTTATTTGCAGTTCAAGCCCCCCTTCTACTCAGCCATTTCCAGTCCCTAGCAACCCCCCAGTCCATTACCAGTTCTAGCCCCCCCCATAGACCATTACCAGTCCTAAGCCCCCCCACAGCCCACTACCAGTCCTAATCCTTCCATCACCCCCTGTTCATTCTTAGCCCCCCCATAACCCCATTTTCATTCTTAGCCCCCCCCAATAAGACCACCTCCAGTCCTAACCCCATCTGCCCATTTCCAGTCCTAGCCCCCATAGCCCATTACCATTCCTAAGCCCCACAACCGCCCACTTCCAGTCCTAACCCTCCCATCACCCCATTTTCATTCTTAGCCCCCCCATCCCCATCCATAACCCATTTTCAGTCTTAGCCCCCCAATCAGACCTCCTCCAGTCCTAAAACCCCATCTGCCCATTTCCAGTCCTAGCCCCCCCCCATAGCCCATTACCATTCCTAAGCCCCCAACAGCCCACTTCCAGTCCTAACCCTCCCATCACCCCATTTTCATTATTAGCCCCCCCATCCCCATCCCTAACCCCATTTTCCGTCTTAGCCCCCCCCAATCAGACCACCTCCAGTCCTAACCCCCATCTGCCCATTTCCATTCCTAAACTCCCCCCCCCCCCCAATCAGGCCAAGTAAATAAAATAAAAACAAAACCCTGGCTTCTGCTGCTGCTGCTGTGGTAGCAGCAGAAACAGCTGTCCCGCGGCCCCTTCTCCTCTGCCCGGAAGAGCCCCGAGCCTGCTCCTTTAGCGGTGGGCTTTTCAAGCTGCGAAGAGAGTATTTCCTCTCGCGCGGCTTGACAAGTGAATAGGTTTAAGCCGCGCGAGAGGGAAATATTCTCTTCGCAGCTTGAAAAGCCCGCCGCTTAAAGGAGCAGACTCAGGGCTCTTCCGGGCAGAGGAGAAGGGGCCGCGGGACAGCTGATTCTGCTGCTACCACAGCAGCAGCAGCAGAAGCCAGGGTTTGTGGGGTTTTTTTCCTCCGTCGCGGGCCGCGTGTTTGAGACCCCGGCTCTAGGTCGTACCTGGCTGTAGAGGTGATAGATGGTGAATCCCATGCACTCCGTGAAGAGCTCCCAGTCATCGCTCAGCGCCGGCTCCTCAGCCCCCCAAGGCTTCTTGTAACTGCGGCTCGGAGAACCTCACCTCCAGGTCACGGGACCCGCACCACCCCGCTCGCCCTACGGCGGCAGCAGCAGAAGCCAGGGTTTTGTGGGGGGGGTTTTCCTGCCATCGCGGGCCGCACAAAGTTCTCTTGCGGGCCGCATGCGGCCCGCGGGCCGCGTGTTTGAGACCCCGGCTTTAAAGAGACAAGGCACTCGGATGGCAATGTTGCAAAAAAATCATTTGAACAATGCAGAACATGCTAAACTGAGGAGAGACTGGGCAACGGAAGTAGCAAGGCTGATGTGGCTATTTTGATAAGCAAAGGCATACCTTCTGATAACCTTCAGGTCAAACGAGATCCACATGGTCGCTACATTTCTGTGAACACCAAATCTATAATGATATAGGGCCCAATATTCAAAGGTTGCTAAGCGTGATATTCAGTGGCACTAACAGTTAGTACCACTAATATCCATGGGTACGACTGCTACATGCCCCAGTGCTAACCAGTTAACATTCGGGCGTTCCCGCGGCGGCACTCAGGGATAACCGGTTAGTGGCGATATTTAGCCGCTGACTGGTTATCCCTCAGCAGCAAAAGCTAGGCACAGAAAAGGCTGCCGAAGCTGGGCAGCAGCCCATATATGGCCCCAGCACTGAATATCTGGGTTTAGTGTTCAGCGGGGGTGGCAGCAGCTGTAATTGTGTTAGCCTCCACCACTGAATTACGGACTCATAGCATACCTAGGTAATATATATGCCCCAAGTGATTATGACCATATATTTTTTAAAACAATTAGTTGCCATATTTTGCAAGAAAGACCAAGTACCAAATGCTTTTGACATATGATTTTAATTGCACTTATGATTCAGAGCAGGATAAGTCTTCTATGGGAGAGAGGAAGATGACTATGGGTAAAGATATACCTTATCTTTATCAAGTGGGGGCCCTAGCAGATATCTGGTGCACACTGCACCCTGGGAATGGGATGACACACAGCTTTCCAAAGCCCATGCAACCTGGTCCAGATTGGCCTATATGTTAATCTCAGTGCACACAACTGGTCGGGTCCTAGCAGAAGAAAAAGGCCCTCTGGCAATATCTGACTATGTCATGGTTAGATTGGGATCTGTGTATTATGCACCAGCAGATATGGCTTTTCCTGGCCTATCTTGCAGACATTCAGGAATTTCAGGTCTGTCTTCACACACAATGGGATGAATGTGAACAGCATAACAGGGAACATAAAGACCTAACAATTTTATTCTTGGAAACAGGGAGGGTGGTTCTCAGGGGACCATGATAGCCTATACCGCCAAGAGCAAGAAGCAATTGGACCAGGGTATTTTAAATTTACAGCACCAGCTTCAGACTCAGAAAATTAAAATGCTCTAGCGGCCAGGCCCCATGATTAGCAAGGCATTGCTAGTTACACGGGCATCTTTGAACACTTTAATTTGCAGTAGCATTCAATGCTATCAGCATCGATTCTTTTGTTATGGCAATAAGGCTGCCTATTGGCAAAGGTGGCGATGACTTGAGTAGGCTCCAAGTTTGTAGCAGCACTCCAGGATGCGGCAGGTGGGATTCATAACAATAGCAAAACCATCAATAAGATGTTATGGTTCTGCTATGAATTGTTGTATACAGAACAGAAGGATCATAGAGACTTAAGTCAGGCTTTCCTTGATCAAGTAGACATACTGACTCTCAAACAAGAGCACTTGGTGACAATGAACTCTCGGACATTATTAAGATTACTGGACTGCATTAAGAAGTGTAAAACTCAAAGCATCTGAGCTTGATGGGTATAGTTCTGAATTTTTACACTTCAAATGTAAGTGGTACCTGCTTTGGAATCAGCACTCAGGAAAAGGATCTGGAAGTCATTGTAGAAAATATGTGAAAACCCTCTGCCCAGTGTGCAGCAACAGCCAAGAAAGCAAATAGAATGCCAAGAAGGAAAGGCATGGAGAATAAAACCAAGGATATTATAATGCTTCTGTATCACGTCAAATACTGTGTGCAATTCTGATCGCTACATCTTAAAAAGGATATAATGGAAATAGAAAAAGTACAGAGAAGAGTGACCAAAAGAATAAAGGGGATGAAAGGGACACTCCTACAAAGAAAGATTAAAAAGATTAGGGCTCTAAAGCTTGGAAAAGAGATGACTGAGGGGAGATATGTTAGAGTTTTATAACATAATGAGTGGAGTGGAACGGGTAAACATAGATTGGTTATTTACCCCTTCAAGAAGTAGAAAGACTAGAAAACATGCAATGAAGCCACAATGTAGCACATTTAAGACTAATTGGAGAAAGGTGACATTTTACTTACCAGATAATGTCCTTTCCTTGAGTCCTGCTATGTCAGTCCAGAGAAGCAGGTTGTGTTTCCCTACAAGCAGACTGAAGGAGATAAAGAATGAATGAAAAGCCCTGGTTTCAATGACATTACACCTGTGCCTCTATCTGCCTCAGCCACCAAAGGTCCCTTCGGTATTCATCCCAAAGCAAATGGGAGATGCAGAGCAAACCTCACACAATCTCAAAGTGGACATCAGTGAGTAAACAACAGTAGAAAACTATGTACATGAAGGTAGAAATTAAAGGCTGTCAGTAGAAGATGAGCCTGCAGAGCCAAATACAGAATCATAGCAGACCCAAGGGTATGCAGCAGTAGAATAGACCAAATACAGTTTCAGAGATGGATCCTGGACTGGTCTAATAGGACTCAAGGAAAGGACATTATCTGGTAAGTAAAAAGTCACCTTCCATATCGTCCTGCTAGACCAGTCCAGACAAGTGGGCTGTACCAAAGCTACACCATTGGGCGAGAAGAAGACACAGCAGTTCGCAACTCTTGAGCCGAAGGCCAAGTCCACTCACTCGTGGACATCCACATGATAATGCTTGACAAAAGTGGAAAGCGATGCCCATGTTGCTGCCTGACAAATGTCTGCAGGGGCTACTGAGCTCCGCTCTGCCCACGAGGATGCATGTTACCCATGACTGAAGTGGTATTTAAAGGTGCGGAAGAATTGAAGGAAATATCGATACATCGGGAAGATGTATTACAACTATTAGATAAACTGAAGAGTAGCAAATCACCTGGGCCGGATGGTACACATCCAAGGGTGTTCAAAGAACTGAAATATGAGATTGCAGACCTGCTATTAGTAATCTGTGAACTATCATTAAAATCATCTCTAATACCTGAAGATTGGAGGATTGCCAATGTAACACCAATTTTTAAAAAGGGTTCGAGGGGTGATCCGGGAAACTACAGACCAGTGAGCCTCACGTCAGTACCGGGAAAAATGGTAGAAACCATCATAAAGAATAAAATTACTCAGCATGTAGATAGTCATGGCCTAATGGGAGATAGCCAACATGGCTTTAGACAAGGAAGATCTTGTCTTACTAATCTGTTATGTTTTTTTGAAAGTGTGAATAAACAGGTGGACAAAGGTGAGTCGGTTGATACACTATATCTGGACGTTCAGAAAGCCTTTGACAAGGTCCCTCATCAGAGACTTTTGGCAAAACTAAAGAGTCATGGGATAGGAGGCAGTGTACTACTGTGGATCAGGAACTGGTTAAAAGTTAGAAAGCAGAGGGTTGGGCTAAATGACCAATTTTCCCAATGGAGAAAGGTGAATAGTGGTGTACCTCAGGGATCTGTGCTGGGTCCGCTGCTTTTTGACATATTCATAAATGACCTGGAAAGTGGAATAACGAGTGAGGTTATCAAATTTGCAGATGACACAAAACTATTTAAAGTTGTTAAAACCCAAGAGGATCTTGATAAATTGCAAGAGGATCTTGATAAATTGGAAGACTGGGCATCAAAATGGCAGGTGAAATTTAATGTGGACAAGTGCAAAGTTATGCACCTAGGGAAGAACAACCCAAACTATGGTTACACGATGCAAGGTTCCACATTAGGAACCACCACTCAGGAAAAAGATTTAGGCGTCATTGTGGATAACATGTTAAAACCCTCGGCCCAGTGTGCAGCGGCAGCCAAGAGAGCAAATAGAATGCTAGGTATCATAAGGAAAGGAATGGAAAATAAAACAAAAGATATTATAATGCCTCTATAACCTTTCCATGGTGAGACCGCACCTTGAATTTTGTGTGCAATTCTGGTCGCCGTATCTTAAAAAGGATATAGCGTTATTAGAAAAGGTTCAGAGAAGAGCCACCAAAATGGTAAAGGGGATGGAAGGATACTCCTATGAAGAAAGGCTAAAAAGGTTAGGGCTCTTTAACCTGGAAAAGAGACAGCTGAGGGGAGATATGATAGAAGTCTATAAATTAATGAACGGAGTGGAACGGGTAAATGTAGATCGACTGTTTACGTTATCAGAATATAGAAAGACTAGGGGACATGCAATGAAGCTACAGGATTTAAGACTAATAAAAGAAAATATTTTTTCACTCAACGTGTAATAAAACTCTGGAATTTGTTGCCGGAGGATGTAGTAAAGGCTGTTAGTGTAGCTGGGTTTAAAAAAGGTTTGGACAACTTCCTGGAGGAAAGGTCCATAAACCATTATTAAGAAGGGACCCAGGATATCAATGCTTGACCTAGTACAAGCATTGCAGAACCTGTGTCTTTTGGGGAAACTGCTAGGTATGTATGACCTAGATTGGCCACTGTTGGAAACAGGATACTGGGCTTGATGGACCTTGGTCTGACCCAGTATGGCATATCTTATGTTCTTATGTAGAATGGGCACGCAGACCCTTGGGAACTGGCCAGTTCCATAACTGATATGCTGAGGCAATAACCTCCTTAATCCTGCGCACCAAAGCAGACTTTGCTGCTGCTTCACTCTTGTGCAGGCCAGCAAATGGCACAAAAAGATGGTCTGACTTACGAAAGGAATTCATAACTTCCAAGTGCCAGAGAAGCACCTTCCAGACATCCACAAGGCAAAGGATCTTTATCTTTCCCCAACACTGATCCTTAGGAGAAGGAGGGCAGGCAAACCACCTGGTTCACGTGAAAGTGAGACAGCACTTTAGGCAGAAGGAAGGCACAGGCTAAATGGAAATGGCCTCAGTTGAAAAGGACAGATAAGGGTACCGGCAAGATAGAGCCTGCAGCTCAGAGATCCATTTCCAAAACAAATTGCAACCAAGAAAAGTCTTGAGCGCCAAATCCTTCAAGGTAGCAAGCTTCAATGGCTCAAAAGGGTCAGCCATCAGTGCCCTAAACATCAGAGACAGATCCCAGGAAGGGATCACAGACTGAAGGGGAGGATGCAGACATCGAACCCCTTGGAAAAAACGTGAGACGTCTGGGTGCAAGGACAAGGACTTGCTCACCACCGGACCACAGAAACAGGCCAAAGCTGCCACCTGAACCTTCAGGGAGTTAAATGAGAGGCCCTTCTCTAGGCCATCCTGCAGAAAGGTTAATAGGGAGGACACCTTGGCCGTCTCAGGAGCCAAGTGCCGCATGCTGCACCAGCACTCAAAGAGGTGCCAAATCTGTACATATGCTTGCTTGGTACACCTCCTCTGGTTACCAAGTATGGTAGAGAATACTGCTGGAGAGTAGCCCTTACGCACTACTCAAGAGCCATGCCATAAGCGAGAAGGGAGCCGGGTCCTACAGGACGATTGGTCCATGCTGCCCTCAAGATGGAGGTAGTCGGAGAGGAGGCACTTGAAGGAGCCGCATCAAGTCTCCAAACCATGCTTCCATGGCCAATTCAGTACTACCAGAAGAATCCTGTCCAGGAGGCGTTCTAAATGCCAAATAACATTGCCTCCAAGGAGCCATGGAGGAAACATGTACAGTAGCCACTGACTGGGCCAAGGCAGGGTCAGGGCATCAAAGTTCTCAGACCCTATCTCCATGTGGTGACTGAAACAGCAGCACACTTTGGCATTGGAAAGGGTCACCATCAGATCCATTTTGGGGCCACCCCAGCAGCACAGAATCAATTGAAATGTCTCTCAACAAACCCCACTCACCAGGGTTCAAAGAGTGCTGGCTGAGAAAGTCTGCTTCAACATTGTCCACTCCAGCAATGTGCTGAGCCGACAAGGCTAGGGAGGTGCCACCCTGCTGATTGATATAAGCCACCACCATGGCATTGTCTGAAAACATTCAAGCCACCTGGTCCTCGACCAGGGGCTGGAAACGCAGAAGAGCCAATCTGATGGCCATCTCCTTAAGGTGGTTGATGGACCACACCACTTCCCTGAAGTTCCAAAGTCCCTGAACCGCATGGTCTCAGCAATGGGCTCCCAGCCCGAGAGACTGGAATCCGTTGTCAGCAGGATCCAGAAGAAATCGTCCAGTGGTACACCCTTCCTCAGATGACAAGGTTGCCACTACCACTACAGGCTGGACTTCACCCTTCATGTGAGCGGAAGCCTGCGCTCGAACTCCTGAGAACTCAGGGATCATCGAGTCAACAAGGACCACTGGAGCAGCCATATGTGAGAACACATCCACAGCACTATCTCTATGGTCGCCGCCATCAACCCAAAGGAGCTGAAGATAATCCAGACTCTGGGGGCCTGATGTGCACATTACATCACCAGGCAATTCAACAGTCTTTTGACTTTCTCCTCTGGCAGGAAAACTCTGCCCACTTGAGTGTCAAAATGTTCTCCCAGAAACTTCAAGGATTGAGAAGGTAAAAACTGGCTCTTTTCCTGATTGATCACCCAGCCAAGATGCTTCCGACAGGTAAAGGGCTTAGATGAGCCAGTTGTTTAGATAGGGATGGACACAGATCACTTGGCGCCGCAATTCCCACCACCATGACCTTTGAGAACATCCTTGGGGCAGTGGAGAGCCCAAAAGGAAGGGCAGCAAACTCAAAGTGAGAGCCAAGCATGGCAAAACTCAGATAACTTCTGCTGATCCGCCTGGATCAGGATATGAAAATATGCCTCAGCCAAGAATTCCCCTCGGTGCACTGTTTGAATCCTAGAGCATGAGGTTTCCATTCGAAAGCACAGGACACGCAAGAATGGGCCAGAATAGGCCAGAGGAACAGTCCTACTTTGGCACCATGAAGTAGATAGAATATATGCCCTTGCCTCGTTCTACGGGGGGTGGGGCACTACCACCTTTAGGCAAAGCAACTTGTCCAAGGTGGCCTCAGAGCGGCACGTTTGATCACAGACCCATAAGGAGAAACTATGAAGGCATCGGGAATCGGCTCCATGCATTACAGGACATAGCCAAATTGAATAATGTCTAGCTCCCAGCAATACTTGGTAACCTGGGCCCATTCAGGAAAGAAGAGGCGAAGCCTGACACCCAATGGAGGCACCAGGGAATGGGCCTCCAAACCTCCATTGCATGGCCCGGGAGGATCCTCCTTTGGATGGGGCCAAGTCCCTCGGTCCACGTAAGGACTGAGAACAAGTTGGAGGCCCTGAAGCAGAGAGGAAGAAAGGTTTTCCAGGGCGGTAGTGATGATAGTCCTGAGACCCCTGGGAATCCAGCCAGCACGCTCCTGGTGGTCGGGCGGAGGCTGACGAGAAAGGGGCACTGGCCCTGTCTTCTAGGAGACAGTAAGATTTTGTCTTGCCTAGGTCCTTCACCAGTTTCTCCAAATCAGTTCAAACTAGGAACTTCCCCCTTAAAGGCCAGCTGAGCCAAACAGGTTTTGGAGGATGTATCCACTGCCCAGTGACGAAGCCAAATCCAACACTGTGACACCATCATCAGGGCACCATCCCTGTCCTCCAAGTGTACCAGGTCATACATGGCATCAGAAAGAAAGGCCATAGTCAACTCCAAGAGAGAAGTAGTATCATCATGCAGAAGAGACTGAATCCAGCAGAGCAGAACTCGAGTCGTCAAGCTTGTACATAATGACCCCCAGCTGTAGTATAGCTGCTGCCATGGAGAACATCTGTCATGTCCCGGGGCAGGCTAAGTTCCAAGAGAACTACCTGCTCAGCATCCAAGCCATGAGGGCCAGGAACCATACATTTGGGTGTAACAAGGTCGGTCCTCCTGAGAAATGAGGTTTGAGACACAGCCCAGATGGAGAGGCTCCTGCTGAGAGAGATGAAGCAGCAGGGCAAGCCAAGGCTATCTGGGCCAGTATGGGGTGATGAGGATCATCGTCCCCCCTAGTCTGTCTGGAGTTTCAGCAACATCTTCGCCACGAGCAGGATCGGAGTGTATGTGTACAGCAGCCCCACTCCCCAGTACAGGAGGAAGGCATCAAAGGCCAGCCATCCGCCAGCCTGGAATAGAACCAATCCACCTAGGCACTGTGCAGCGTGGCAAATAGGTCCATTCCTGAAAGAGTCGGTCCACCCTCCTGTTGAGGGTCTATTCGTGAGGCTGGAAGACCCTGCTGAGGTGGTCCACCAGGACATTGAGCTCTCCAGGCAAATAGGTTGCCCTCAGCTCCATTCCATGGACCATGGAGAACTTCCATAAGGGCATCTCCCAGCTCAGGAAATACGATCCCATGCCCCCCTGCTTGTTGATGTAAAACATCACCATCTGGTTGTCCATCTGAATCAGGACCAACTGGTTGGTCAAGTGCATCCGGAATGCACAGAGCATTCGCAAGAGCCCGAAACACCAGGAAGTTTATCTGGTGCAGGATCTCCTGCTCCGACCACAAGATCCGAGTGCTCAGGCCGTCCAGGTGAGTCCCCCCAGCCCAGCTTGGATGAGTCTGTGGTGAGCATCCATTAGAGCGCTGACTGGAAAGGGAGATATCGGAGCAGGTTCTGCAGCTCTAGCCACCAGTGAAGGGATTACACAAGAGGTGCGGTAACTGCCACCCGGTCCCGGAAGCGGTCTGTGACTTGCTTCCATTTGGTGCTCAGAGTCCACTGAGACTGCTACATGCACAGACAGGTCAATGGGGTGATATGCACTGTCAAGGCCATGTGGCCGAGCACCTTCAGCATCTCTCGATCTGACATGTGGCACTTCCATCGGATGTCGCCGACTGCCTCTGTGAACCACTGCATGCGGTAGATCAGGAGAAAAGCTTGGGCCTGAGTTGTATCAAGGAGGGCCCTGATGAACTCCAACTGCTGAGAAGGGAGTAGTTCACAACAAACCCCAGTTGCTCGAGTATCTGAATGGTTAAGTGGGCCAAAAGCCGAATGCCATCTGGTGTGGAGCTCTTTATGAGTCAGTTATCTAAGTAAGGGAAGACGAATACCCCCAGAGTCATGAGATAAGCCGCTCCCACCACGAGACACTTCGTGAAGACCCTGAGAGCCGATGTGAGACCAAAGGGAAGCACTCTGTACTGGTAGTGCTGACCTGCTAGCATGAAGCGGAGGTACTTTTCTGTGAGAAGGATAGATCAAGATGCGAGTATATGCATCCATTAGATCCAGGGAGCATAGCCAATCCTCATTGAGGAGGTAAGGGAGTAACATCCCCAGCAAGACCATCTTGAACTTCTTCCGCAACAGGAAGCGGTTGAGATTCCGCAGATCCAGGATGGGCTGGAACACCCCCCCCCCCCATCTTCTTGGGAAACAGGAAGTACTGGGAGTAGAAGTCCTGCTCAACCCAAGATGGGGGCATTGGCTCGATAGCGAACTCAGTCAGAAGGATGGTGATCTCCTGGAAAAGACTACGATGTAGTGGGTCAAGGAGCTCCCCAGGAAATAAGTGGGACGGCAACTGGGCATATACCTGCTGTGGACGATCTCGAGGACCCAGCCATCCCCCCACCTGAGGTGGTAGCCTATTGGCGACTAAGAACTCCGCTCTTCTAGCAAACTACTTCTATCTGTGCCCTTCTCTTCTACTGCTAACTCCAGACTTCGCTCCTTTCACCTTGCTGCACCTTACACCTGGAACAAACTACCTGTGTCTTTACGCCAGGCACCCTCTCTAACCCTCTTCAAATCCAGATTGAAAACTCACCTCTTCGCTGCTGCTTTTCAATCTTGACTCACCTGATCTCCTTTTCTTTCCCCTAGTTTTATCCCTGTTTACACCTTCTGTGTTTTGTCTTGACTAGACTGTAAGCTCTGATGAGCAGGGACTGTCTCTTACATGTCTGTACAGAGCTGTGTACGACTAGTAGTGCTATATAAATGCTCAGTAGTAGTAGTATGCTACTGAGAAACCAGTCAGAAAACTGCTAGCACAGGGCCTGTACTTTCGGATCAGCACCATGCGGGTTCTGATAGTACTGGCACTTGCACTGGTAGAAGGACTGCTGCCATGTGTACCTCGAGGGCCTGAAGGCGCTCCCCTCTAGCATCGCTCTCTCCAAGATCATCAGCCACTGACTCCGGCACTCATCTTGGGGACTCCATGATGGTCAGTGCATCGGAAGACTGACAGTGGCCCTCCTGGGCCTTGGGAATTGACTCCTCCCACCGGAGCAGCTTGGCAGGTCGCTTCTGGCCATCGCCCTTGATGTCGCATCGGAGAGGGTTCCAGGGCCGATGCTCGTGGCACTACAGGCATCAGTTATGTGCATTTAGTGCATTTTTAAAACCGGGAAAACAAAGTGAGATCAAATGTCTCAATGTTGCCAGCCAGAAAAACCACAGAGGAGAGAAAAAGACTAGAAAAAAGTGAATAACACAGAAAAAACGGCATCGGCAGGAGGCCAATGTAACCAATGACAGACACTACTAAAGAAAAGGGACCCACGAGGGGTAAAAATTATCAATCTTTTTCCAGCAACAGCAGGAACACGTCCTAGGGGCTCCACAGAAAAAGACGACTTGAGATAAGATGCTGCTGCGGCAGGTGGAAGACAGGCGCATATGCATGATGGAGCCTCCCAAAAGCTTCCAATGGAAGCTGGGGAGCATTCCTGTGCAGGGCTCCATCGGGGATGTCACCCATATGTGAGAACTTACTCCGTGCTTGTTCACGGAGGACAGGCGGATCATGCCGGCCTCTGCATGGTCTTCTGAAGGTGAGAGTAGGTCAACTAAGCATCCTTAGTGCCATCCTGCACCTCCTGCCTCAAAAGCAGGCCCTCCAGGGGTGAGACAGAAGCTGCCATACAGGAAAGGCAGAGTCCAGAATCCAAGGATGAAGCTCCTCGCCTGCCACAGATAAAGCAATATTTCCTGGAAGAAAACAGAGAGTTAGGGTAGGTATCACAAGAGTGCGCGCTAAGGCTGCACTGGTCCGCAAGCATGTGTTAACTGCACTTTTATATAATGCATGTTAAAGGTGCTAGGAAAGAGTGTGCATTGGGGCTGCTTGGGCAGAACGTCACTAAAGCATGCAGAAAATGTTGGGAAACCCCCATACAGTGCCAATGGTCGCTAGCAGTCCACCTCGAATTGTGTCCCTCAGAGTCGCAACCGGGAGCAACAAGGACAATTACAAGGTCAAGCCTTGATACTTGCCCCCTGAAAGCCCCAGGCATAGGATCCATGCCGGGCTCTCCTATATTCCCCTGAAACTGCTTCACTATTTAACAGCATTGTGTAAACGGTGGCTGGCTGGCTGGCTGGCAGGCAGATCCCTCTGACAGCCTTCTGCAATCTTCGGAAGAGAGCAGGAGGGAATGGAGGAGGAGGGAGGCGGCCTCCAATTTGTGGCTGCTCAGCAGGCCCTTATCATGATGAGGGCGTGGAACTGAACCAATTTTCCCTCTCCCATGGCTATCAAAAAGACTGCAGTCTAGTGGAGCCTCCCCTGCAAGGCTTAGGGTGGTCATTCACGAGAATTTAATAAATCTCTCTTTCCCCCAATCTTCATATTTTCTATAGAGAAGAGAAAAACCATCCATGATCTGCTGGAGACAAAGAAATATCGAAGGGACCTCTGGTAGCTGAGGCCGATGGAGGCACAGGAGTGATGTCATTGAAATTTGGGCTTTTCATTGGTTTTTGGTCTCCACCAATCTGCTGATAGGGGGAACACAACCCACTTGTCTGGACTGGTCTAGAAGGACAATATGGAATATTGTTTGTATATAATTGTTTTGGCATATGTTATGTTGTGAGTTGCTTAGACTTTTAGATTTACAGGATACAAATATTTTTAAATAAACTAGAGTGTGGCATGTGTGGTGAAAAAAGTATGCAGAGCAGGCCTCGTGAAATTAATTCCAATCCCTGTGTGTGCACTGTATGTGTTGGCTCTGTGTGTGTCTGTGACAGAGAAAAGAAGAGGGAAGAAGTCACTGTATGAAAGCTGCTATGTTGCACAAATTGGAGCTGCCTCTCCCACAGAAAGCGTAGTTACTCACCTGTAACAGGTGTTCTCCAAGGACTGCAGCAATCAGTTCTCACCTATTGGTGACGTCAGCGCCAACAGAGCCCTCGTGGAAGCATCTTCCCATCTTTCAAAGAAAGCCTTTGGAAGATGCCACCATACATGCGTCCCCTTCTTGCCCAAGGGTACCATCTTGCTCAGTCAGATGACATAGCTAAAGCCAACAAAAGAAGATGGCAAAATACAACAACTCCATGGGGAGGAGGGAGGGTTGTGAGGACCGATGCTTGCTGTCCCTGGAGAATACCTGTTATAGGTGGGTAACTACGCTTTCTCCAGGAATAAGCAGGAAGTCAGTCCTCAAAAATGGGACTCCCTAGCTACAGGCTACCGTGAACCTGTAGAAAACCATGGTCAAGCTGTGAGCAGCAGTACATTGAGTCCGAAGGGCAAACTCTGACAGGACCCCAATGTCCAGGGAGAACCATCACTCCAGCAGCCTGAACAAAAAGGATCTGAGGGTAGGAGATGCCTAGACCCCAAAGAGATTATGGAGTAGGCCTGGTTGAAGGCGCTGTCCCATCGGGACACCCTCTTCAGGCATTAGTGAGCTGCAAAGGTGTGAACTGAGGACCAGGTGGCAGCCCAGCAGATGTCTGCCATAGGGACAGAGCATAGACTTGCAACTGAGTTTGCCACAGCCCTTACGCTATGTGCCATAACCTGGCACTCCAGCGGGAGCCCTGCCTCTTCATAGGCAAGGGCAATGCAGTCCGTCACCCAGGTGGACAGGGTCCACTTAGTTCCTGCCTCCCCCAGCTGACTAGGGTCATAGGAGACAAAAAGCTGAGAGGCTTTGCGTTGGCCCAGGGTACGCTACAAGTAGAAGGACAGGACCCTCTTACAATCCAAGATATGGAGGACGGTCGCCACCCTTTCGGCATGAGGTCATGGAAAGAAAGTGGGGAGCACCATTTCCTGACTGAGGTGGAACAAGACACCACCTTCGGAAGGAATTTAGGGTGTGTGCAAGGCAAGACCCTGTTCTTATAGAACCTGGTGTAGGGTGGCTCTGCCACCAAGGCTTGAAGCTTGTTGACTCTGTGAGTGTATGTGAGTGCCACCAGGAAGATAACCTTCCAGGAGAGGTACCATAAGTGGCAAGAAGCCAGGGACTCTAATGGCAGCCCAGTAAGCTGTGACAATACCACATTAAGGTCACATTCCGCCAGAGGTGGGCAGATGGGGGCTTCATGAGCAGGAAGCCCCATAAGAACTGGGTGGGGAGGGGTTTCCCTTGATAAGGTGGTGGTGCGCTGAAAGAGTACTAAGATGCACCCTAACAGAATTGGACTTGAGTCCAGCCTACGAGAGATGAAGCAGGTACTGCAGCACCGTCTCTAGTGGGCAGAAGAAAGGGTTGACATGCCGCTCCACACACCACACCAAGAATCTGCACCATTTGAAGGCATAGGCCCGCCTTGCGGAGGCCTTATGAGAAGCTCGGAGGACCTCCTCCACCTCCCTCGAAAGGGTTGAAGTGGAGAAGGGAGCCATCCTCCTGAGTCAGTACTCCCATGGCCTTCCCCAGAGGGACTTTGAGTTCTGCTGATAGATGGAGCAGCAGCAGGAAGCAAGGCTGCCTGGGTCACCTCGGGATCACCAGGATCAGCGATGCCTTGTCCCGGAGGACCTTGAAAAGGCAACCAGTGGCGTGGATGGAAAGGCGTACAAGAGGCCTGTCAACCACGGGATGAGGAAGGCATCCACTGCCACTCAGGACGGGTGAGGCTGACGAGAACAGAAGCAGGACAGCTGAGTATTGGCCGGGCTGGCAAAGAGGTCCACTAGTGGGGTGCCCCAGAGGTAAAAGAGCCATTGGGATGCTCTGGGGTCAAGCTGCCATTCGTGTGGCTATAGGATACTGCTCAGTCTGTCCGCCAGGGCATTGTCCTGACCCGGCAGGTACACTGCCCTCAAGAGCATTCCTTGACTGATCACATACCAGCAGAGGGCTACTGCCTCCTGGCAGAGGGTGTAAGAACTTGTGCTTCCCTGTTTATTCAAGTAGAACATTGCGACCCGATTATCCATCTGGACCAGTACCGACTGGTGCTGTAGACAGAGGCAGAAAGCCTTGAGTGCCAGGAACATGGCCCTGAGCTCTAGCAGGTTGATCTGCTGCTGGCTGTCTGCTCTGGACCAGTTGCCCTGGGTGCAGAGGCTCCCTCAATGGACTCCCCACCCCAATAAAGAGGCATCTATGGTGAGGACAAGCTGGGGCACTGGATTCTGGAAAGGTATACCTGTCTGTAGGTGCTGTGTGGCTTTCCACCAGCTGAGTGACTCCACCAGCAGGCAGGTCACATCCACTCTGTCCCAAAGCCGGCCTATAGCCTGAATCCACTGGGAGCAGAGGCCCACCGGGCTACCCTCATATGAAGGCAAGCATTGGGGACAACATGGACTGTCGATGCTATGCGGCCAAGTAGACAGAGCAGGGAGCGAGCTGACACAGAGCAGTGGGCCAAAGCCACAGGGCGACTTGCAGAAGGAAGGCCTTGGCCTGGAGAGTGTCCAGTTGAGCCCCTATGAACTCCAGATCCTGGGTAGGGGTCAGGTGAGACATGAGGTAGTTTATCACGAACCCCAGGTGTTGTAGGACACTGTTGGTGCAGGCCATGGCTGCTGCACCTCTGCGGCCATGTCCCCTTTTATGAGACAATCATTCACAGAGGGGAAGACAAAGGCACCCTTGAGACGGAGGAAGGCTGTCACCACTGCTAGGAATTTGGTGAAGACTCTGGGTGTGGAGGCGAGACCGAAGGATAGTACCCTGTACTGGTAGTGGCTGCCCCCGACCATGAATCTGAGGTACCTCCTGTGGCTGGGATGAATAAAGATGTGGGTATGCATCCTTTAGATCCAAGGAGCATAGTCAGTCTCCCTGCTGGAGGTATGGCAGCAATATTCCAAGGGAGAGCATCTTGAACTTCTCTCGCACCAGGAATGTGTTTAGGTTTCGCAGAACTAGGATGGGCTTTAGGCCTCCGGTTTGTTTTGGGACTAGGAAGTACCACGAGCAGAACCCCTTGACCCTTAGGTGATGGGGTACTGGTTCCATAGCTTTGTCTGTGAGAAGACTGTCCTGGGAAGAATGGGGGAGGCGTCTGGTCTAGGAGGAGAAAATAGCCTTCTCTGATCTGGAGTGCCCACGCGTCGGTGGTGATGGCAGACTACTGGTGGGCAAAGTGGACCAAATGTCCCCCTGTGTGTAGCTGACCTCCTGAATGTGGAGAGGCTATGCCCCGGGAGTCAAAAGCTCCCCCCAGGCTTTGCTGGAGCTGGCACTGAGAGCTTGGGGCCCTTCTGCTTGCGGGGGCCCTGACCTGCTCCTTTGACATGGTAGTCCTGCTGAGGAGCTGGAAGAGCCTGATACTGCAGGTATCCCCCGTACGCCTGATCGTTACTCGAATATAGAGGCTTTTTCCCCAGGGATTTCCTCCTGGGGAGGGTAGCAGTCTTCTTGGAGTCAAGTCCTCGTTAGGAGCTTGGACTCTCTGCTGCTCTCTCTGCCATGGGTTCGCCAAAGAGATTCTCTCCTTGGCATGGGATATCAATGAGCTTGTCCTGCACCTGTTGCTCCAGATCAGATGACTGCAGCCATGACAGGCAACTGGCACCGATGGCTGCGACAGCTATCCTCATGGTTGCAAGCACTTGCCAGTGAGGATCTCATTCCCGAGGAGCGGGACCGTGATCAAGACCTCTGCCGAGGATTGACTCCAGGCAGTAGGCTCACGAGGATCAGCTCGGCAACTGGGGAAGTCCTCGATGTCGAGGCAGATGGAGATGAGAATCAGCGCCTGCTGTGTGGCGAGGAAGGCAGACAAACTGCACTCCAAGGCCACCATCCTGGTTTCCCACTCAGGAGGCGTCGCAGCCTTCAAACCATACGCCGGGGTTACTGTGTCCGGTGTCAGCAAGGAGAGGGAGTCCTCGATGAGGATGGCCTCGGGTGTCCAATGCCGATCACTGGAGGCCTCTGAATCCTTCCGGGGGACCTTGGTGGTCGAACCTGCTCAGACTCCTCGGGTTCTCTACTCGGGTTTGCCTGCCTTGTCCGAGTCCCAAGAGTTACTCAAGAACGTTTTCTTCTTCTTCTTCTGTTCACAGTCCAGGGAACCCCTGTCGGAGACCCCGCAGCCCCGATCGGTGGCGGAGGGGTCACTGCGCAACTCACATGATTCGGATGGGGTCCTGGAGCGTGGAGTCACTGTGGACTCAAGGGCAGACTCTGACCTTTTGAAGATCTCGTCATAATTCTGCTGACAGAGTTTGATGGCTTTAGTGGACATCTTTCTGCAAAGGCTGCAGGTCTCCGGTTCGTGGTCAGCTCCTAGACAGTGGAGGCAGCAATCGTGTGTGTCAGTGAGGGACATATTTTTTGTGCACCGATCACACTTTTTAAAACCACTGGCCATCGGGGAAAAAAGTACTCCGGCGAGGTCGAAGACCCGAGGAACGGCCAGGGGAAAAAAGGCACGAACCCATGCCGAGGGAAAAACTACAAAAACGGATCCAAGCCGCGATGCCAGAGTAAGCAAGCTCAGAGGCAGGAAAGGAACCGGTCACAACTGGAGAAAAAAGGGAACACTTTACTGAGAATTTAATCAACTTTTTCTGGGGAAATCAGACACATGTCTGGTGGGCTCCATGGAAAAAAGGAGACTGAGCAAGATGGCACCCTTGAGCAGGAAAGGGACCACGCATGTATGGTGGCTTCTCCCAAAGGCTTTCTTTGAAAACTGGGGAGATGCTTCTGCGAGAGCTCCATTGGCACCAACATTACCCATATGTGAGGACTGACATCCTGCTTGTTCCTGGCGAAATACACTAGACCATTTTTTGCAGGGTGGAGGGGGGCAAACTTACTCCTCTGGAAGCTCCAGTCAGATTTGGCCCATATTTTGAAGTTCATGTGTCTCTTGTTTTCTTTTCCCCCCTCACAGCAAATTTGGTCCCAATTCTATTAGTTTTTAGAGAGTTATTTTGCCCCAAGATGGATAGATGTTCTCAATCTTTTCTGTACAATTTCTTTCCAATGTCCACTGGAAAGAATACAAATACAGAGTCTAATCTTGTGCACACAAACCAATGCTTGTGTGGCTTACAGAAACAATTCAAAGAAGACTATGGCAGACTTATATAAGGTAAATAGTTACCAGTTAAGGTGGTATGTACTATTATCCAAGATACCTGTGTATGCAGTATTATACCTGTGAGCCTGTCAAATTGCCCTGGGGAGGTCAAATGCCTGTTTCTGGGCTGAGCGGGATTGGGTTCATCCATATAGAGAGAATGTCCCACTAAGATACTTTCTGCTGCAGTGGTCAGTCGAGGTCTCTGTCCTTCACTCAGCTCTCCGATACTTTTGTCATCCTCAGAGCTCTAGAAAGACAAAAGGGCAGTGTCAAGAAAAAAATAAAACAAAGCTAAGGGCCAGAATTAAAGACAGGACAAAGATATGCAAAAAACAGATTGGCTGCCTTCCAGATCCACTTCCTGGTTACGTATAGCAATTCTGTGGAGCCTGTGTGAGTTCTCAGACTCACCTCCCATAGTACTTGTATAAGAGAGGTAGAATGGTACAACAGAATCAAAATGTAACCTCCTTTCCAGTTCTATTTCTTGCTCCCTCCTCTGGCCAATTAGTTGAAACCTCAATTCTGGCATCTGCCTTAAGACAGGATAAGGAGCTGGGAGCAAAGCTGGCCCCTGGGCTGGTGCAAGGCAGTGGATATCCTAGGCAAACATTCAGCCTTATACCCCCCTCTCAGAGATTTTGATGATTAAACTCAATCATGATCGTCTGAATACTACCCTTCCAACAGCAATCTCTAAAAATGCATCATGCTTTTAAATATTAAATTCTGCTTTTTATATATGTGTGTCTTCTCTTCCTGCAAGTAAGAGAATATGCTGATGACTCTTTTATTTGGTGTGGCTATCAGAATCAATTTTTCTGCTTTGAATGCTAGTGCTACTTGCTGCTTCCCAAAAGCTGTTGCCCTAGGTGACTGCCAGGTCTTGTCTAATTATTGAGTCGGCTCTGGGTGGGAACGGAGCTTCCTGTTTGAATACGATTTTGGTGTCTCTTTCTTCCAGATATGGATGAGGTCAAGTGGGGATATGGATGAGGGCGTGGGGAGATGGGGGAAGGTGTAGAGGATGAGGAGTGCAATGGCCTGTGGGCTAAGGGAGTGGGGAAATGTGTGCAGTGGGATAGATTCTAAAGGGAGGGAAAGAGGAAAAACACCAGGATTAGATCTACGATTATGATGATAAATGAATAGCAGTGTCCAGGCTATTACCACTTGACTGCTGATAGTTGTGATACTCTAGTATAGTGTATGTATGTAATGTACTTATGATTTTGTTTAAGTAGCTTATGTATGTTCATTTGTGATCTGCCTAGTTGACAGAGAGGAATATAAACTCTTTAAAAGATAAAGATAATAATAGAGATAAAAAGGCAGACAGTAGAGAAGGAGAAAAATGGAAGGATAATAGAGACAAGAAGTATGGATAGATGAAAGGGAGACATTATAGTAATGAAAAATGATGTGAAGATGAACAAACAGGAGGAGGAAAAGAAAATAGAAACAATGAAAAGGAAGGGATGGAGGAAAATGGC
Source organism: Ichthyophis bannanicus (assembly GCA_033557465.1). Lineage (NCBI taxonomy): Eukaryota > Metazoa > Chordata > Amphibia > Gymnophiona > Ichthyophiidae > Ichthyophis > Ichthyophis bannanicus. The sequence goes on from CM066037.1 coordinate 134,539,976, forward strand.
GTGGTAGAGTAGGTGAGGAAAATGGAAAACTTGAGAAATGCTATGAAAAGAACGGACAATGAAGGGAAGAGAAAACAGAAAGATGGAGAGAATGAGGGAGAAAAGAAGAAAAAGAGAGCTGCAGTCACTGGTGGCAACAGCAAGTATATGCTGGGCTATGGTAAAAAGAGCATGTGGGGAGAGGAATAGACAAAATACAGTACAAACAGCACTCAACAGGGATCACCCCATGAGCAGGGGGTGCATGTAGAAATGGCATACACCTCTTGCCGTTTACAGCCAAAACAATGTGCTCAGCACTGGAGTACATTTGCGCACACTCACAAGAGAGCTAGAAAAAATGTTGTTAAGCTACAACAAAAAGTAGCTAGATAATGGAGAACAGAAAAAGCAGGAGCAAGATAAGGGAGAACTGGGACAGCTACTTTTAGAGTATCTCAACTGCTCTGCAATTGACGCCAATCTTTAGAAGCTTTTTTAAGAAGCAAAGGCATTTTCTGTTTTTAAAGCCAGAGTGTTCACACACAGAAGTGTATTCCCCATCTGTAAGCGTCTAGTGCAGTGCTTTCCAAAGTTTAACACATATGACCTCATTTTAGCAACTGAAAAGTCACCTGACCCCAGATGATGATGAAATCAAAATGGCAGGTTTCCAGCCTCCTTCCCTCCCTCCACTAATCTAAAGCAGAAAGCAGTGGCAGCCACCACAGGGTCCCTTGTGTCAGTGTGCAGTATGAGCTTACAGACCCCAGCACTCAGCATGGGTTTTCAGGCTAACAGGAAGCTTATCCAGGCGGGGGCAAGGGCCTATGAATACTCACTAGCTCACAGGCTATATGCTGAGTGCCACTGCTTGGCATAGATCACAGGAAAGAAAGGTGAAATAGCCATGTTTCTGTGACCCCATCCACTGATAATGTGACCCCCATTTGGGGTCCCAACTCCAAGTTTGGGAACCACTGGTCTAGAGGTCAGGCACAGAGGAGATGAAAGATCAGAGTTTCTCTACCACTGTGAATAAACCTCCATAAACAAGGATTACATTTTTGTGGTATTCATATCTTGAATCTTCTCTGCGATGTACAAATACTTCCTCCTTTCTAGATTTGCCCAAGAGCTTACTGCTCAAATCCTGCTTTAATTTTTTTTTCTTAGAGAATTTAAAAGAAATTATGGAAACAGATGCACTTGAATACCTCAGAATGGCACACCACTTCTTGTGCTGCAAATGGACCTTGCTTTAGTTGGACCAAGAGAGAAAGAACTGGGTCTCGGTGGTATCCTTTAGAAGGCCTCCTTACGACTTGTCCTTCACTGGGAGGATCTAAGTCCTAATGTAGAATAAAAAGGAGTTTGAAAGACAATTTTGCTGTAAAAAGACAGCTATATAAAATATTACTTCATACCCACTTTGGCACAAATTAATTTTAACAGAACAAAAATCAAAAATTCAGTATAGTACAGAATTTTAATTCTAACAGGTAAATACAATGACCACTGCTATACAAACTATATAAAACAGCTTCTTGTTTAAGCAGGTAATTTTCAAAGCCATTTAACCAGTTATTTACCTGTAGCAGGTTCCTTCATGAACAGCAGGACAAGTCCTCACAACACAGGCACTGATGAAGCCTGATGGAGAAACAGCTCTCCAGCTTAAGATCTATCTCAAAGCTTTTGAGAAGTTTACCATACCTCTATGCCACTTCCCGCCTGCCACTTTTGTATAGGACCACCTTGTCTAATACTATAGCCTTTTAGCCTTTCTTCATAGGAGTATCCTTCCATCCCCTTTACCATTTTGGTGGCTCTTCTCTGAACCTTTTCTAATATCGCTATATCCTTTTTAAGATACGGTGACCAGAATTGCACACAATATTCAAGGTGCGGTCTCACCATGGAACGATATAGAGGCATTATAATATCTTTTGTTTTATTTTCCATTCCTTTCCTTATGATACCTAGCATTCTATTTGCTCTCTTGGCCGCCACTGCACACTGGGCCGAGGGTTTTAACATGTTATCCACAATGATGCCTAAATCTTTTTCCTGGGTGGTGGTTCGTAATGTGGAACCTTGCATCGTGTAACCATAGTTTGGGTTGTTCTTCCCTAGGTGCATAACTTTGCAGTTGTCCACATTAAATTTCATCTGCCATTTTGATGCCCAGTCTTCCAATTTATCAAGATCCTCTTGCAATTTTCCACAATCCTCTTGGGTTTTAACAACTTTAAATAGTTTTGTGTCATCTGCAAATTTGATAACCTCACTCGTTCCACTTTCCAGGTCATTTATGAATATGTCAAAAAGCAGCGGACCCAGCACAGATCCCTCGGGTACACCACTATTCACCTTTCTTCATTGGGAAAATTGGCCATTTAGCCCTACCCTCTGCTTTCTATCTTTTAACCAGTTCCTGATCCACAGTAGTACACTGCCTCCTATCCCATGACTCTTTAGTTTTGCCAAAAGTCTCTGATGAGGGACCTTGTCAAAGGCTTTCTGAAAGTCCAGATACACTATATCAACTGACTCACCTTTGTACACCTGTTTATTCACACCTTCAAAAAAACATAACAGATTAGTAATACAAGATCTTCCTTGTCTAAAGCCATGTTGGCTATCTCTCATTAGGCCATGACTATCTACATGCTGAGTAATTTTATTCTTTATGATGGTTTCTACCATTTTTCCCGGTACTGACGTCAGGCTCACCGATCTGTAGTTTCCCGGATCACCCCTGGAATGTATTCGGATGTATTTCCGAATACATGCTAAGCCTGTTCTTCACTTTTGGAGTCTTATTGTTATCCTTTTCTTTTTGAGGGATGGCAGGCGAGTATGACTGCATACCCCTGCTGTATACGGAAAACCCACGTTACAGGTAAGCAACTATGCTTTGTCCGTATGCAAGCAGAGGGATGTAGACATACTCCATAATTAGTCCAGAGCTGAGGGCTGACAAAGTCTGAGCATATTTGCAGCCCGGTTAAAAGATGGACAGTGGAAGAATTTTAAGCAAAGAAGTTTCGCAGAACGGCCCTGCCCAAAGGTGAGGTCAGAGGCTGAAGAGAGATCCAGGCTGTATTGCTTTGCGAAAGTGTGTAAAGATGACCATATGACTGCTTTGCAGATATCTTGAGGAGGAATAGCAGCTAAATTGGTAACAGTAGCTGCTGTAGCTAAGAGATAAAGAAAGAAAAATAAAGATAGAGCTCGGTTAATAGCAACTAGCAAGATGGTTTTCCAAGTGAGGTGTTTTAATGAAGCCAACCCCAGGGAATCAAAAGGGGGCTTCATGAGCTCAGAGCGAACAACATTAAGATCCCATGCAGGAACAGACGGCTTCAGTGGCAGCTTAGTATTCATGAGGCCTTTCATGAAGTGCGCAACCCGTGGATGCGTGGAAATGGGTTTGCCATCCTCCTGACGATGAAATGCTGCTATGGGAAAGAGATGGTAATGAAAGGACGAAGTCTGAAGTCCAGAGTCAGATAGGTGAAGGAGATAAGAGAGGATGTGACTGAGGAAGCAGGAAATGGGATCCAGATCCCCTAGTGCAGCTCAATGAGTGAAACAAGTCCATTTACAATGATAGGAACACTGTGTAGAAGGTCGGCAAGACGTTTGGAGAATAGCTTGAACAAAGGTTGGCATAGGGTGGATAGCTTCTGTCAGCCACTGAGCTTCCAAGCTTCCAGGGATAGTGACTAAGTTGGGGTGCAGGAGGTGCCCCTCTTTTGCATAAAGAGGAACAGATGATGCAGTGGCGGCCAGGGTCCGTGTTGCACCAAGTTGAGGACATGTGGGTACCAGATCTGCCTTGGCCACTGTGAAGCAATGAGGGTAATTCATGCCTTGAGGAGTGCCCGAGGAATGAACGGAAATGGAGGAAATGCGTAGAGAAGGAAGTTCACCCAGGAGATGAGGAAGGCATCCACTGCCATCTGCCCAGGCTGGGACGAAGGGAACAATAGAGTGCACATTTAGCATTGTCTGCTGCAAAAAGATCCATTTCTGGTGTCCCCTAGACATGGAAGATGGGACTGTAGGATCTAGAGACCATTAATGCGGGTCGAGATGATGACTGAGGGAGTCCGCTAATTGTTTCTGGGTACCTGGTAGATAGACTGCCTGGAGGTAGACTCTGATGGACTGCACATACAGCCATAGGCGAGCAGTCTTGTGGCAGAGTCGAAAGGATCCTGAACCGCCCTGCTTGTTGATAGAACATTGTAACTTGATTCTCGGTCTGCAGCAGGAATGATTTGTTGTGGACCCACAGATGGAAGGCACGTAAAGCATAGAGAACTGCGCACATCTCCAGCAGGTTGATGTGCAGAGCTGTTTCTCTGCTGGTCCAATGTCCCTGAGTTGTACGATGTAAGGGATGGGCTCCCCAGCCCATATGGGAGACATTGGTAGTTAGAGTAAGCTGATGCAGCTGATCCAGGAAGGGCCGGCCACCGGTGAGGCTGGATGGGAGAATCCACCAGTGAAGAAACTGATGCAACATGTGAACTTGGGGCTGGAGAGGGACACATGTCATTAAAAGGATGGATTATGCCGATTCCAGTTGAGCTTGAGATGTCACTGGAGCAGCCGCATGTAAAGATATGCCAACAGAACCATGTGTACTGAGGCTGCCATGTGACCTAAGAGGCGTAAGATGATGCAAGATGAAGCACTTTGGAGACTGAGCAGTTGGGAACTAATCTCCTGGAGGATGGTTACTCTTTTGGTGTCAAGAAGGCTCAGGTTACTGAGGTGTCTAAGCAAGCCCCGATGTAACTCAAAACTTGACAAGGTATGCACTCTGATTTCTGGAAGTTGATGATGAAGCTGAGCTATTGCAGGAGTAAGGAGGTCTTGTGGATTGACGCCCGAGTTGATGTCTTGTCTGGCCCAGAGATGAGCCAATTGTCCAGATAGGGATAAATGCACAGGCCTTGTTTGGGCAGGTGCGTGAATACCTGTGGGGCTGAGGACAGCCCGAACAGGAGTACTCTGTATTGGTAGTGCTCTGTCTTGAAGCAAAAGCAAAGGTATTTCCAATGGCGAGGTGCATTGGGATATGGGTGTAGGCGTCCTTGAGATCCAGAGAGGCGAGCTAGTCTGCCTGCTTCAGAAGTGGTGGCCAGAGAAGTCATTTTGAACTTTACTCTCTTTATTTAGATTGAGTTTGCGGAAGTCTAGGATCAGCTGGAGGCCTCCTGTCTTTTTGGGAATAAGGAAGAACCTGGAATAGAAACCTGGTCACGTTCTTGTTCCAGTACAGGCTCGATTGCACAGCTGCAGAGTAGGGCTACAACTTCCTCTGCCAGGAGCGGAATATGAAGAGCAGCAGCATTGCCAGGCAGAAACAAATATTTGAGGGCGGGCAACCATGAAATTAAGTTTGTAACCTGATGCAATGACACTGAGGACCCAGCAATCCATGGTGATGGACTGCCAGGCCTTCTGGAAGTACTGGATGCAGCCATCTACTGGTGGATAGTCAAAAGCTGGGGGCTACCTTAGGCAACTGCACTGAAGCGGTAACAGGTTGTTTCCTGTGCCTTTGCCTGGAACACTGACCATAAGCAGGTGCCGGATGACGATGTGGTGGAGGACAAGAATAGGGCTGAAAAAGCAGATGAGGGTAAAATGGTTGGAAGTATTGGTATTGGTATGTCCTTCAGTATTGTGGTCATTGGGGGGCGGTGTGACTAGTGGGCTGGCTCTTGAGGTTGAGCTGAAAGTTCCTGTACTGTAGAAAAATGGTCTTTGACTTCTGAAATGGCCTCTTGCACCTTAGGTCCGAAAAGACCATCTCCTTGGCAGGGAGCATCCACGAGGCGGTCCTGAAAATCTTCTCGGAGACCAGAGACTCGGAGCCTAGCAATGCGGAAGGCAAAAATGGAAGTAGTCGTGGACCAGGCAACTGAGACAAAGGCATCATACATAGCCCGAATGATGTGACAGGACTCCTCCTGTAAATTATCTTGAAGAGAATGTGCCTCCAGCACTGGAAGAGTGGTGGGGTCAGGCATCTGTGAAAGGAGGTCATGATGTGTTATAGTAGTTGTAGTTGGTGGGCTAGGATTTTCATAGCTAGTACTCCTCTCTGAAAGGTTTTCTTGCCAACTGAATCCAATGTCCGCTGATTTTTTCCTGGCAGTGTCTGGACATGGGACTTGGGCTTTTTAAGTACCTCCTCAGACACTACCAACTGATGATAAAGTTGCTGAAGTTGGAACCCACGCGCAGGCAGCACTTTATACTTAAGGTCAAGATGACAAGGTATGGCATGGACTGATGCTGGCATCTTCCAAACCAACACAAGATGATCTTGCAAGATCTGGGGAGGTCCAGTTGGAGGTGATATCTGGGCTGTTGTCCTCAGTGAGGTGATCCGGATCCAGCTGCAGAGGGGACTTGCAGTCTCTGGGGTCCCATGAAACTGTCATAGCTGAACGGGTTCCATCCCCTGAGGCACAGGCCTCCAAAGGGTGCTTCCGGGAGGATGACAGTTTGTTGGTGGGGGGAACTGAGACACCCATGCTGGAGCAGGCGAGCTTCTCCAAAAGTCCCAGGCCTTCTTAAAAAGGGCCATGAACTGGTCGGAATCAGGATCAGAGGAGTTCTGGGAAGAGATCTTCACCCCAAACTTTGAGTTAAGAGGCACGGGGGGCGGGGGAGGGGAGGAGGAGAAACAGGCCTACCCCGGGGCCGCGACCATGGTGGCAGGAGGAGAGGAGCAGTACGAATGAAGATTCGCCTGTGCACTGCTCTCCTGGGTCTGCGAACAGTGTGCTGAGCAGGAGGCTTCACCCAGATGAGAAGAGCATGCAGCACAAATCTGGTCAGTCAAATGCCAGCATTTGCGACCACATGCCAAACAACATGGTTGTGAGGCAGGCATTGTAGCCGATGTGTAGTCCGCGATGGAGCACTGCACAGGCCTGGACGTGTGGATCATGAAGGCTTGTACAGAGTCATGGAAGGCCCGGCAAAATTCGTGCAGGCTAACTCAGCAAAAAGAACCCCTGGAGACTGTCCCTGCTGCAAAATGGCTACTGCTTGTAAATGACGCGATGATGCACAAGATGTCCACTACAAGAAAACTGGCGGGAAGGGCCAGTAGAAGCAGCAGCTGGATTCCAAAGGGCAGAACTCTGCAGGTAAATCGCCAGATAATTCCCCGAGACCCAAACAGTGCTTCTGCAGAAAGGCAAGGGTGGGGGAGGGAGAAAGCAGGTATCCACTGAGAGCCTGGAGGCCGTCCAAAGAGTTCTGGCTATTGACAAGTAAAGGCTGAAGACAGCTGACGTTGTTCCGTGTGCTCACTTTTATTCTTTAGGTTGAGAGTACCAAGCCTAGCCAGATGCACTGAAGGCTGCGCTCCTGCAATACAGACTGCACCAGTCCTCCTGACTAAAAGTCTGTCCCCCCTGTAACTGGTGAGCAACACTGATCCTCATAATCAGGAGCTACACCGAAAAATCCAGGAAAATGTGTAGGCAATTCCACAGGGGGCACACCTCCTGTGCACCCTGGAGACTTCCATCAAGAGAAAATCAAATCCTGGCCAACACTTTCAAAGTGATGTGCCAGGAGCCAGAAAAGAGACATCCACCATTATGCTGGTGACAGAGAAATCCTGAAGGTGACACCTAGGGGAAGCACATAGGTGCCAGGGCTAGATCTCTGAAGCTCCTGGTACTTTCCATCTCCAACATCTGCTGGCAGGAGGATAGAACCCACTTGTCTGGACTGGTCTAGCAGATGATTGGAAGTATGTTTTTTTTTTAAATATGGGAGACTACATAAAGAGTTTATAGCTAGCAATTGAATCAAGCAAAATTATAAAATGCCTTATAGATGGTACCTAACTCCCCTACATTTGGAGAAATCCCAAGTCTCGGGGAGTGCTGGAGGAAGTTCGGGAGGCTGGGATCTTTCATGCATATGTGGTGGGAATACCTAAACGTTAAGGGGTACTGGAAGGAGATCTTTGACTTTTTGAGCACTCTGGTGGAAGTGGGCCTAGTGCCCCATAAAGAAGTGGTGCTGTTAAATGGTAAAGCAGAGCAGGTAACCACCAAGGGTAATCAATTTATTAAGATGGACTGTGCAGCGACCAAGCTAGAAATAGCTCAATCCTGGAAGCAAAGCTCACAGCTGAAGGAGGAAATGAAAAGTAAACTGGGGAAATGTATACCTGATGGCAGTGCTAAGCGCTGAAATGACTGGATTAGGTTCAGAGGTTTGGAAAGGGATTAATGCTACTCCTGTCCAAGGTAGATTGTCCCCGGGGAGAGCTGCACCCCAATAATGACAATGAAAAAATAGCTGCTCATGATATGTTATGGTGCTTTATATGTTACCTATGTGCATTTAATGCCTGTTCTAGGTGTTTATATTAATGTGTTGACGGAGTACCTGGGGAGGGACTGGGAGGAGGGTATTTGTAATGTGGTGTTTTGGGAGTTACTGTACATGATTACTGTAAAATGAGGCTGTACCTGAAGTGAATTTTTGAACTCAATAAAACGATTAAAAATAAAAAATAAAGGAAAAGGTTATAGACCCCCAAGCACTAAGCCCCCCAGGGGCAAGGGCCTCTGGGAACAAAACCAAAAGGGGACCATGATTGATACTACCTTGTAAAATGACGGCTGTTCCAGCCATTGCAGGACACGCAAGGAAAGGCAAACCATGAACCACCCCCCACATGCTGGGGTGGGGGACAGATAGCTTCTGCACATGTTGATCCAACATTTCCCCTGGGTCAGCAACGCAGAATGCACACATGCTGTCCAAAAGAAACTGCCAATGCTTGCCACAGGCAGTGCTGTATATAGCTCGGCATCGGGCCATGACACTCACGTCCACAGCCACATGAACCGCAGCCTTGACCATACTGATTCTGGTCTCCCATGCCTCTTTGGGTCATGAGCATCTCTACCGCAACCACGGTAACCGTTAACCACTGCTAGCTGAATGGGCCATAGAATGAGTCTGAACACAAAGGGCCCCTCTGCGGTGAGAGAAACGCAGGGCCAAAAACAAAAGACCTCCATGGCAAAACAAGCTTGACCTGGCCTGAATGCTCACTACCCCTATAATCACAACTAACGAGCTACCTCACAGTTTCTCTGTAGTCGCTCAGTCTGTAACAGAAAAAAGCCAAGTAGAACTGCATCTCACAGGAATGATGAAGGCGGAGAAACTATCTCCTTTCTTTTGTCAGTCTGGTTTTTTTAAAAAAGGCTTGGCTATGAGAGGGAGAGGACCTCAAGCCACAGGAATAGGCCGTCCACGTCTCAAGTAGTCAGATCTGGCAGGGAGATGCCCCCCCCCCCCCCCCCACTATGAGCGGGGAAACTCCAGAGAGGTATTCAAGATTATGCCCTGGAGACCTCTACTGAATGGGCTCATCTGGAAGGCGCCCCGATGGACAACTGCCCAGAAGCCTACAAATTCAGCTGCAACAGTCTAGCAATCACCATCTGCTGGAGAAAGAGAAATATTGGAGGGTATCCCTAGCTGCACCAGTCTTAATATCAATGATGTCATCACTGGAACCTTATATCTTTCTCAGTCTTCATCATCTGCTGGCAGGGGGACATCACCCACTTATCTGGAATGGTCTAGCAGGATGATCTGGAAATTAAATTACTATGGTATCTACAAATGTTCATATCTGTAGAATCAACAGATTATTTATTCTGGGCAACCATTAAAACTTTAAGCTACTTGGGCTTTCTTACCATTTCATGGGTATCCTGCAGAGTGCTAGATAAACTATCGCGAAGCTGATCAAAAGTCAGTCCTTCTTCTGCCAAAGCTGAAAAAGAAAAAATAAAGCCACATATGTAAAAGGTTCCCTAAAAGCCCTATGCCCAGGAGTGGATTGCAGGAAAATATCAATCCTAGAGATTGTTTTCAAACCAACCCATGGAGTATCAAATTACACAGAAGTACTATAACCCCACAGGCCCCGCTTATCCCCAATCAATACAACAATACATGCTCTCCCATTTTATCCTTGGATGAGACGTACTGATGTCAGAAGTCCTGAATATAGAAAAGCACAATAAGATAGGGCCCGATATTCGGCAACGGCGACTAGTGCTGCTAATGCAGCGATCTACCAGCACTGAAAGTTAAACCAGGATATTTACTGTCAGGGTCATATCCAGCCCCGGCACGGAATATCCAGATTCGCTGAATTTGCCACTTGCTAAACAGGCAGCAGCGATATTGAGCCAGGACTGACTCGAAGGCACACATTGCATTTTTGCCTGGTTACTGATACATGGTGAAAGTTAGGCCAGAGTTTCCTGCGCCTGGCCTTCACCATATATTGCTAACTGGGCACCAGCTCAATATCGCCACAGGCTGTTTAGGGTTAAGTTTATTCTGATTTTATCCTGACCCCTTTACAGCAACAGGATAAAATCAAAATAAACTTAACTATCTAATTTCTCAACAAAAAGGGGTGTCCTACACAGAGCGGTGGGTTCACCCCTAAACAAAGACAAGGGGAGGGGTGGCCTGCACAGAGCGGCAGGTGCACCTACTCTCGCCAACTTACTGGGCAGACTAGATGGACCATACTGGTCTTTATCTGCCGTCATTTACTATGTTACTATGTTAGTGAGTGGTATTGCCTCCACTCTGCTCCAACCCGGAACGTCTTGACATGTAGACACGGCAGCTACAGATATTCAGCAGCATTTGGAGTGGAGGAGGAGCCCAATGGTTAGAGTACTGGCTTGGGAACCAGGAGACCAGTGTTCAACTCCCACTAGCACCCCTTGTGGCCTTGGGCAAGTCACTTAACCCTCCATTGCCTCAGAAAATTCCAAGTTATCAATGTACATTACCAAGTTTAAGTTACAATGTAAACCGCTTTGATTGAAATAATGAAGTGGAATAAAAGACCTGTTAAATAAATAAAATTAACTGTGTTAATACCACTAAATATCCATCAGCACACCTCCTATCAGAAAAACAGAACAGGTCAAACTGCAAGAGATTCCTACACAGAAAATACAGAGTAACAGAATCCCTCAACCACACACACAAAACAGACAGACAGACCCTGGCTCTATACAGAATAAGAAATCATGCATTTGAAATGTGCTGATAAAAACTGAAATGAGAACTCCAAGAATCTAGACTCTGCATGCAATGCAAAGCTGAACAAACAGATACAGAAATGAATTTTCTCCCGTACTGAGCAAAATACAAAGATAAAAGTGATGCATATTGTCAAAACTGATATATTCCAAATTTAAAATAAAAAGAAGCTTTTTTCTACATTTGTTATCTGGACATTTTATTTTTCTAATCACACTGATCTCTTGTTTCCTTTATCAGTTTTTTAAATTTGTTTTCCAGGATCTACGGTCTATTTTTCATAGTAACATAGTATATGACAGCAGATAAAGACCAGCATGGTCCATCTAGTCTGCCCAGCAAGGTGGCAAGAGTAGGTGCACCTGCCGCTCCGTGCAGGTCACCCCTCCCCATGACTTTGTTTAAGGGTGTATCCACTTCTCCATAGGTCATCCCTATTTGTTGAGATACAAGAGATAATTAAGTCCATTTTGATTTTATCCTTTCCTATCAAGGGATTTACTGTGTCTGTCCCATGCCATTTTGAATTCTGTCACTGTATTTGTCCCCATCACTTCCATCAGGAGGGCATTCCAAGCATCTACCATCCTTTCAGTGAAAAAATATTTCCTGATGTTGCTTTTCAGTTTACTGACTTGCAGCTTTATGTTATGCCCTCTAGTTTTACAGCTTCCCCGTCTTTGAAAAAAGTTTTTATTCATTAAGTATTTAAAGGTCTGTATCATATCTCCCCGGCCCTCTTTTCCTCTGGTGTATACATACTTAGATCTTCAAGTCTCTTCTCATACGTCTTCTGGCACAGGGTCCAAATCATTTTGGTAGTCTTCCTCTGAACCGTTTCCAGTCTTTTTATATCCTTTGTGAGATATGTTCTCCAGAACTGAACACAATATTTCAAGTGAGGCCTTACCAGCAACTTGTACAGTGGCATTAGTACCTCCACCTTTCTGCTGGTAATTCCTCGCTGTATGCAACCCAGCATCCTTCTGGCTTTCGCCACCGCCTTGTCACACTGTTTCACCACCTTGAGATCCTCAGAAATTGTTTCACTCCGAGGTCAGTCTCCTAGTCCATGCACAGCAACCTCTCGCCCCCTATCGCATACAATTCCCTTGGATTTCTGCATCCCAAATGCATGACACTGCACTTCTTTACATTAAATCTTAACTGCCAAGCATTAGACCGTTCTTCCAGCTTTTGTAGATCTTTCTTCATGTTTACACTCCCTCAGGGGAGTCCACTCTGTTGCAAAGTTTCATGTCATCTGCAAAAAGACAGACTTCTATTTAGTCCTTCAACAATATCACTCACAAATACATTGAACAATACAGGTCCCAGGACAGATGCCTGAGGCACACCACTATTCACCTTCCTTTCATCCAAGTGAGTTCCATTTACCATCACCTTCTGTCATCTGTCAGTCAACCAATTTCTGATCCAGTTCACCACTTTGGGACCCATCCCCAGGCTGTTCAGTTTATTGATAAGCCTCCTATGCAGAACAGTATCAAAGGCTTTGCTGAAATCTAGGTAGATCACATCCATCGCATGCCCTTGATCTAGTTCTATGGTCACCCAGTCAAAGAACTCAATCAGATTTGTTTGGCATGATCGTCCTTTGGTAATACCATGTTGCCTCGAATCATTCAACCTATTGGTTTCAAGAAAGTCCACTATTCTCTCTTTCAGGAGCACCTCCATTACCTTTCCCGCCACCGAGGTAAGGCTTACTGGCCTGTAGTTTGTCACTTCTTTCCTATTACCACTTTTGTGAAGAGGTACCACATCAGCCCTTCTCCAGTACTGTAGAACTCCTGTCTCCAGGAATCTATTAAAAACATCCTTTAAAGGCCCTGCCAGAACATCTTTGAGCTCTTTCAGTATCCTGGGATGTATCCCATCTGGTCCCACGGCCTCGTCCAATTTCAGTTTTGCAAGCTGTTCAAACACATCATCTTCTGTGACTGGAGTAGTATCTTCTCCATTCCCATTTGTATATTTGTCAATCACAGGTGGTCCTTCTCCAGGATTTTCTTTAGTAAAAACAGAACCGAAGTATTTGTTTAGCATTTTTGCTTTTTCAATGTCACTTTCCACGAATCCATACTTGGCACTTTCCACCTGTGATCTTCCTCTTCTTCTGAATATACCTGAAAAAAAGTTTTGTCATCACGCTATAGAGTAGTTACTCACCTGTAACAGGTGTTCTCCAGGAGCAGCAGGAATCAGTCCTCACATATGGGTTTCATCGGCGCCGATGAAGCCCCAGCGGAGCATTTCCCCAGCTTTCTATGAAAGCCTTTGGGAATGCAGGCACGCATGCGCGGTTCCCTTCCCGTCTAAAGGTGCCATCTTACCTCAGTCAAATGACATAGCTAAGAACAGCACACAAAAATGAAAAAATAAACTATGTACAACTGCAACTCCAAGGGGAGGAGGGAGGGTTGTGAGGACTGAATCCTGCTGCTCCTGGAGAACACCTGTTACAGGTGAGTAACTACTCTTTCTCCAGGACCAAGCAGGAAGTGAGTCCTCACATATGGGTGACTCCCTAGCTCTGGGCTACTGAGGAACCCAGGCTGAACAAGAGAACTCCCTCTAGTCTCAGCAGCAAAGAAAGGCTTTTCAAGGACACAACCTCCACCGGTAGCCCAACAGAGGGCAGGAGTTGCCTAAACCTCAAAGAGATTCCGGAGTACTGCCTGGCCAAAAGCACTGCCCCTACGGGACTCCCTCTCCAGACAGTAGTGGGCCGCAAAAGTCTGGCTTGAAGACCAAGTTGCAGCCCTGCAGATGTCTACCAAGGGCACAGAGCGGAGATGAGCCACTGAGGCAGCCATTGCCCTGACACGATGGGCCGTGACCTGACCCTGCAAAGGAAGGTCAGCCGCCTTGTAAGCCCAGGTGATACAGTCAGCCACCCAGATGGACAAGGTACGCTTGGACACAGCCAACCCCAACTTTAGGGTCAAAGGATACGAAGAGCTGAGTAGCCCTCCTATGCCCCTGCGTACGGTCAAGGTAGAAGGATAAGGCCCTCCTACAGTCCAGGGTATGCAGGACTGTTTCAGCCTGGCTTGCATGAGGCCTAGGGAAGAATGTTGGAAGAACCACCTCCTGATTGAGGTGGGAAGAGACGACAAACTTTGGGAGGAACTTTGGATGAGTCCTGAGGACTACCCTGTTCCTATAAATCCTGGTGTAAGGCCTATCACAGACCAGGGCCTGAAGCTCACTCACTCGCATAGCCGAGGAAGGGCTATCAGGAAGAGTATCTTCCAGGATAGGAAGCGCAGTGGACAAGTAGCCATCGGCTCAAAAGGTGGGCGAGTCAGTTGCTGCAAGACCACATTCGACTCCCACTCAGGGGCAGGGGGACGGATTGGAGGCTTCAGCAAAAGCAAGCCCCTGAGAAAGCAGGACACCAAGGGGTGACCCGACAGAGAATGTCCCTCCACCAGTGAGTGGTGAGCTGCTAGAGCTGAGAGGTGGACCCGAACAGAATTGGACTTAAGTCCCTGATTTGATAAGTGCAGTAAGTACTGAAGCACTACTGGCACAGTACAGGAGAAAGGATCCGCTGTATGTAGCTGACACCACACAGAAAACCTTTTCCATTTGAGAGCATAGGTTTTCCTAGTGGACTGTTTCCTAGAGGCTAGGACAACCTCCTCAACTTCCTGAGGTAGGCCCCAGGGAGCCAAAACTACCCTTGCAGCCTCCAGGCCATCAAATTGAGAGCTTTGAGATTGGGGTGCAGAAGGGAACCCTGCTCCTGTGAGAGAAGGTCAGGTTGCAACCCCAGAGGCAGTGGGGGATCCACCGCCAGTTGAAGTAGAAGTGGAAACCAAGGCTGTCACGGCCACCTGGGAGCCACCAGCAGGACCGAGGCCTTGTCTTGAAGAATTTTGAAGAGAGTTCGGGCCACCAAGGGCGTGGGAGGAAACGCATACAGGAGGCCCTGAGACCATGGAATCAGAAAAGCATCTGCTGCTATTCGCAGAGGATGCGGTTGCCTGGAGCAGAACTTTGGCAGTTGCTTGTTTAGTGGGCTGGCAAAGAGATCTACCAAAGGGAGACCCCATTTCAGGAAGATCTTCTGAACTACTGAAGGATGCAGCTGCCACTTGTGAGGCTGCAGAATTCTGCTTAATCTGTCGGCCAGGTAGTTGTCCTGGCCTGGAAGGTACACAGCCTTGTTGCATGTTGTGCTTGAGGGCAAATGAACAAAGGTCCTGAGCCTCTCGACAAAGGATTCTGGACCCAGTCCCGCCCTGTTTGTTCACATAAAACATGGCTACTTGGTTGTCTGTCTGAACCAGGACAGATTGATGAGCCAGGGTAGGAGAGAAAGCTTTGAGTGCTAATCGAATAGCTCTGAGTTCGAGGAGATTGACCTGCTGTGCAGCTTCCCAAGGAGCCCACAGGCCCTGGGTGCACTTGCCTAGACAATGAGCTCCCCAGCCCTGCAGGAAGGCGTCTGTGGTCAGTACCACCGTGTACTCAGGAATCTGAAAAGGCACACCCTTTAGTAGATTGGGTGGGTGCAGCCACCAGTTGAGGGAGTTCAGAAATTGTCTGGACACCCTTATCCTGTCTCTCAGGCTGCCTGTGGCCTGTGACCACTGAGTCCGAAGGCACCACTGTGCAGGCCTCATATGGAGCCTGGCATTGGGGGTCACATGCCCTGTCGAAGCCATGTGGCCAAGCAGCCTCAGGCAGAGTCTGGCGGAGACCAGTGACCTGCTGAGAAACTGGTTTGCTACGTTTATCAGTCTTTGGGCTCTGTCTGCTGGCAAGAAAGCCTTTGCCAGCAGTGAGTCCAGCCTTGCTCCTATGAACTCCAAGTTTTGGGAGGGGAGCAAAGTGGACTTTGCGAAGTTTATTACAAACCCCAGGCTTTGAAGAAGAGCAATAGTTCTGAGGGTGGCTTGTCTGTCCTCCTGGCACGTCTGTCCCCTGATGAGCCAGTCGTCCAGATAGGGGAAGACAAAGATTCTCTGATTTCTCAGGTAGGCCGCTACCACTGCCAGGCATTTGGTAAAGACCCTGGGAGCGGAGGTGAGGCCGAAAGGCAGTACTCTACTGATAATGGTTTCCTCCCACAATGAACCTGAGGTACTTTCTGTGGTCTGGATGAATGAGGATGTGGGTATACGCATCCTTTAGATCTAAGGAGCATAGCCAATCTCCCTGCTGGAGGTAGGGCAGAAGTGTTCCAAGAGTAAGCATCTTGAACTTTTCTTTCTCTAGGAACTTGTTGAGGTTCCTGAGGTCCAGAATGGGTCGAAGGCCACCGGTTCTTTTGGGCACCAGGAAATACCTGGAGTAGAATCCGTGACCTTGCAAGTGGGGAGGCACAGGCTCCACCGCCCTGTCCACCAACAGACCTTGAAGCTCTTGAAGGAGAAGGTCTGTGTGCAGGGGAGGCCTTGGAGGCTCCCCTGGAAAGTATGGAGGAGGCAGTTGGTGAAAATGCAGTGCATAGCCCCTGTGGACTATGTACAACACCCAACTGTCCCCGGTGATGAGGGGCCACTGATGGGCAAAGGGGGCGAGGCGACCTCCTGTGCAGGGTTGGGATAGCAGGGATGGAGAGGCTACGCTCAAGGAGTCAAAAACCGCCACCCTGCTGAGTGGGAGCAGGGGCCGGAGGCTTGGGGGTCCTCTGCCTACGGGGCCCATTACCCTGCCCCTTGGCTTGCTGACCCTGGGGTGCAGCTTGGGTAGCCTGATATTGAGGGTACTGTTTGTAGGCAGTGCCCTTCCTCGGGTAAAAGGGCTTTTTACCCGGGACCTTCTTTTTATGAGAAGGGGCAGAGGTCTTCCTAGACAGCCTTGTCCGTGTAAGGTGCTCTGTTTCGAGCTGGGCGGCCTTCTCGGTCATGGGCTTGCCAAAAAGGTTTTCACCTCGGCAAGGGACATCGACCAACTTGTCCTGAACCCATGGCTCGAGGTCCGATGACTGCAGCCATGCCTGGCGTCGAGCCGCAATGCCGGCTGCCGCAACTCGGGCCGAAGCCTCAAAGCCATCGTAGGCGGCGCGGGACATGAACTTCGAGCAGTCCTGAATCCCCGAGGACAAGGACTTGAATATCTGCAAGGGTTCCCCGGAGAGTCCAGCAGAGAACCCGGCCAACTCCTTGGCCAAGTCCCACAAGTACATGCCCATGTACAGCTGGTAAGACTGGACACAGCAAGCAAGCATCGAGCCCTGAAAGCACTTTCTACCGACGCCATCAAGGTTCCGGACCTCCCTGCCGGGGGGCACCGCAGAGTGCATCTTCTGGCTCTTCAGACGATGCATGGCCGATTCCACAACCATGGAATGGTGTGGTAGCTGTGCCTTTTGAAAGCCAGGACTCTTCCTGAGTCAATAGATCGAGTCGACTCGCTTGCTTAGAACCGGCGCCGAGGCCGGTGCCTCCCACATCCTGAAGAGGAGCCATTCCAGCATCGGAGGAACCGGGACAGTAAAGGCCTCCTTCAGAGGAGAGTCATACTGCAGGGCCTCGAGCTCGAGGCTCGAGGCTCTTCCTCACGGTCTGCCGGAATAGCCAAGGCAGTGGCCATATCCCAGACGAACTCCGAGAACTGCGTATCCTCCGGAGGGGATCTACTCCGGGGCTCAGACTGTGGTGAGTCTGACGGGACGCACCGAGTCTTGAACATATCGGGGGACTCCTCATCCTCCGTCTCCCAGGCGGACTCGTCCGACGAGGAGTCAGGGTCCGACCCCACGGGGCCCTGGAGCACCCGCCCCGACGCCAGAGGCACCGGCATCGACGCCCCCGGTCCCGAGCGGGAGGTCAAGGGAGACCGCGACCGAGGTCGACTTCGAGCCATGATGGACTCGAGTATCGGCTCGGTCTCCGGGGTCGACTTCGAAGTCGATGTCCCGGTGGTCAGGGCAGATGTGCCAGACAGGTTGGCCATCAGTGCCCGCTGCTGCTCCATGAAGACAGACAATCTGCTCTCCAAGGCTGTCATCCTGAGACTCAGCTCGGGAGACGCAGCAGCCACCGACTTGGGCCCCGACGTCGGCTCTCTGGGAGGAGAGTCCTCAAGGACTATGGGGCTTACGTGTCCAGCAGACTCCGGCTCCACACGAGGAACTTTGGCAGGCTTCTGTTGTTCCACGGGCCCGGGGCGACGGTCGGGGGTCTTAGACCTGGCCCTCGAGGAGCCAAGGACCTCCTCCTCCGACGCCCTCGCGAGACGCTTCTTCCTCTTGCGCTCCCGGTCGGGGGACCCCCTGTCCGAGGAGCTCCGACGGCGCTCGGGATCCGAATTCCGAGATGTCGAGGCCTCAGACGAGGTCCGGGCCTGGCCGGAGGCTGAGTCCAAGAAAAGCCTCTCTTTCTGCTGCTGGCGACTTCGGAGTGCCTTGGAAGACATCTTCCCACATGGTCCACACGACTTGGGGTCGTGATCAGGACCAAGGCACCGAAGGCAGCAGTCGTGTGTGTCGGTGAGAGACATTAATTTCTTACACCGATCATACTTCTTGAAACCGCTGGAAGCCATCGGGGAAAAAAAGAGTCCCCGCGAGGTCAAAGGATCGGCCTTCCAGGGAAAAAGCAAAAAAGGGCGCGAACGCCAGCCACGAAGGGCAAAAACCGAAAAGAAGGATAGGACTCGATACCGGTGTACCGAACCCGGCGGGTGGGGAACCGGCGTCGAACCGGGAGAAAAAACAGCGAGGATCGCCGAAGAAAAATCAATTTTTTTCCGGGATGACAGGACACACGTCCGGTGGGCTTCTCAGAAAAAAAGAGACTGAGGTAAGATGGCACCTTTAGGCGGGAAGGGAACCGCGCATGCGTGCCTGCATTCCCAAAGGTTTTCATAGAAAGCTGGGGAAATGCTCCGCTGGGGCTTCATCGGCGCCGATGACACCCATATGTGAGGAATGACTTCCTGCTTGGTCCTGGAGAAAGATCTTTAGCCATCTTTTCCTCCGCCTTTCATTTTGCTATGCTTATTTCTCTCTTTTTGTCTCTTTTAGCTTTATCCTGTATTATTTTCTGTGTTCCTCCGTTTGCCAACTTCTGAATTTTGTGAAAGCTGTGTTTTTTGCCTTTATTTGTGCAGCCACTTCTTTGGAGAACCAAATAGGTTTCCCTTTCCTCTTGTTTTCATATACGTTTCTTACATATGTATCTGTTGCCCCTTTTATTGCCTCCTTTAGTTTAGCCCACTGCATTTCACTTCCCTTATCCCCTAAAACCCTGCCAACTCCTCCTTCAGGCACTTGGCCATTTTACTGAAGTTAGCATTTTGAATCTAGGACTTTGAGCTTGCTATGATTGGATTCTACCTTTGTTTTTATCTCAAACCACACTGTGTGATGATCACTACTGCTCACATGGGCACCCACCCAGACATTCAACATGCTATCTCCTTTGATGAGTACTAAATCCAGCATCAAACTTTCCCTGGTTGGTTCCATCACCATTTGTCTAACAATGCATCTCGGAAAGCATCCACAATTTCTTTACTTCTTTCCAGATTTGCAGAAGGAATACTCCAATCCACATCAGGTAAGGTCACCAAATACGATCACTTCACCCTTCATTGCTACCTTTGCAATATCAGTAATCAAGACTCTATCCATTTCTTTGGCTTGAGTTGGAGGCCTGTGGACTACACCAGTATGGATGATAGTGCCATCTCTTCTTTCCAACACAATCCACAGTGCTGTGTCTTTTCCCCATGTCCCCTGCATTTTAGCATCTTTAATATTGCTTTTGACATACAGGGCTTTTCTGCCTTCTCTCTCTTCTAAATAAATTATAGCCAGCTATGGCTATATCCCATTCATGCGATTCGTTAAACCATGTTTTTGTAATGGCCACAGTATCCAAGTCCATTTCCACCATTAGGTCTTCCAGATCAGAAACTCGGGCAACTGCTAAGCCCATCGACGTGGCATGCTGCTGATGCTCCCCAGTCTCGACTCCTAGCACTGCCGCCATGGCCCACCCGAGTATGCCTGAATGCACAATGGGACACTCCACTCCTGCTGACATCTATGACTAAATCTGTCTAAACAAGCTAAATACACATTTATCAGGCACTAAATGCCAGCTTTTCCTCACATAGCCATTGTCATGAAATTGATAAAATCATAGCTAAAGAACACAAATGCCTTCTCAGGAAATAGTACCTCTTGCAGCCACCATCTGTCCATAGCTGTACAAGACCTCCCCTTCTGAGATGGGTTTGTCGACTGTCTCTGTTTCAGTGACTGTGTCCATTGAGCTGCTGCTCTCTATCGATGAGCTGGAGCTTGGGGAAGGCACAGGTGCAGGCGATGGGGTCCGCACAGGCGAAAGAGAAACTGGGGATTTCTCTAATTCAGGAGAGGTTCGAGAGATTAAGCTCTCTAATTCTTCTTCCTTTGCCACTGACATCACACTGAAATGGAAAAAGAAAACACATATTAGCCAAATACACTACACACAAATTCTGTTGCTGACAGATTTAACGTCTGCACTACAAGCCAAGTTGGCATGTGAAAGAGAAATAAACTTCCCAAAGCCTGCCCAACTATCTGGGAAAAGAAAGTACAGGAGAGAGATAGTAGTATTAAACTAGCAAACAAAAGAACTGCTGGAAGCAAAGTTCAAGTCTCAAATTCCACAGTGAAATTAGACCTTACCTGCTAATTTTCTTTCCTTGAGTCTCTCTAGTCCAGTCCAGAAACATGGGTTTATGTTCAACCAACAGCAGAAAGAGACAGAGAACACTGGTTTGATGATGTCATACTATAAGGGAACTGTGCATCTCTCCTCACACCAGTATTTCTGTAACAAAGCAGACTCCACCAAAAACTGCCATTAGTAAACTCATTAATTCAGTACTAATAACTATATACGTGGCCCAAACCAAAACCTGACGGCTCTTGTTCCAGAAAAGGTCCAGAACTACAAAAAACAGCTTATTGCTGGGTCCTTTCCATCAAACATCAAGGGAATCCAAGAATAGTGCGCAAGAACAGGTACAGAACAGACACGCAGGCGCAACAGCATCCAGTATGAAATCTGCAAAATGGCCTAGGCTTAAAATGAATAATACAGACAAGGCGGGTTCTGAACTGGACTGGACGGACTCAAGAAAAGAAAATTAGCAAGTAAGGTCTAATTTCACCTTCCTCATTATCCCTCCAGTCCAGTCAAGTCCAAACACATGGGATGTATCAGAGCAGTACCTAAGAAAGGGGGGGGGAGGGGGGAAACAAGCGAGCCTGGCCTACAACACCCACGTGCAAAAAGCACATCACTCCTCACTTGAACATCCAGCTGGTAGTGACACATAAAATAATGCAGAGAAGACAACATTGCTGCTTTGCAAATGCCCAACAGTGGGACAAACCTGTACTCAGCCCAAGAAGTTGCTTACTTTCTGGTCAAGTGGGCCCGAAGTCTTGCTAGAACCGGGTGACCTCTGAGCAAATATGCGGAAGCAATTGCCTCCTTCAGCCAATGAGCAATGGAAGCTTTAGAAGCCGTCTCTCTCTTATGCGGTCCTCCAAAAAAGGACAAAGAGTTGATCCGAATGCCAAAAAACCTCCGCTTTTTTTCAAGTATCGACGAAGCACCCAGCAAATGTCCAACTTGTGCAATGTTTGAGACTCCGAGCTCTCAATTTGAATGGAAAATATGGGAAGAGTTGATGGTAAATTTAGACAAAACATCAAAACTACTTAAGGTAGAAACGACTGCATCGGACGGAGAGCCACCTTCTCTTTGGAAATCAGGAGAAAGAGTTCCCTGCATGACAAGGCTTGGAGTTCAGAAATGCGACACAAACTGCTACCAAGAAGAGATCCTTCAGCGTAAGATCCTTCAAGGAATACTGCCTGATTGGCTCAAACAGAGCTTCCGTGAGGATGGACAGGACCAAATTAAGGTCCCATGTGAGAACCTGTGGACAACAGGGACGATGGACATCTTTGACCCCCATCAAAAAATGCACCACATCTGGATTGGAAGCTAAGGACATTCCTTGGATCTTGCCTCGAAAACAGGCCAATGCTGCTACTTGAACATGCAAGGATTTTAGAGTGAGATCTTTATCCAACCCCACCTGTTAAAGTGAATACATCAGGCAGAGTTGCCACCAGGGAATGCAAGCCCTTCTCCTTGCACCAATGCCACACACATATGTAGGCCAAAGAGGTATAACACTTTGGCAACACTTGAGAAGAATAACCCTGCTTTCTCAACCTAGGTCTCTAAAGAGCCAAGCCATAAATGAGAATCAACCCACATCTGGTATCAACATTGGCCCCTGAGACAGGAGACTGCCTCTCACTGGAAACAGCCAAGGATTCTCCACAGTCAACAACATCAGATCTGCATACCATGGCCTTCGGGGCCAATTTGGTGCCACCAGGATCAGCACACCTCAATGAGCCTCTATCCTCTGAAGCACCCAGCCTATCAATGGCCATAGAGGAAAAACAAAGAATGTCACTTTCTAGTCACCTTTAGGCTAGAGCTCTCTTGCAGTTGAAGAACCTGGAGTACTTGGAATAGTCTACCGATGCCTTCAGGTCCATGACAGGCACCCCCACAATGGCTCACAATTTGCTGTAACAGAGTCCAGCAACAACCACTCTCCTGGATTCAAAATATTTCACCTGAGATAATCTGCTTGAAGATTTTCTCTTCCGGTTACGTGAGCCACTGTCAAGGCCAAGAGATGGGCCTCTGCCCACCAAAGCAGAGGGGCTACTTTCTGCGACATCACCACACTCCAGGTTCCTCCTTGATGATTGATGTAAGCCACCAAGGTTGCACTGTCCGAGAAGACTTTCACTGCTTTGTGCTGCAATATCGGGGCAAAATGCTGCAGTGCCAGATAGACCGCCCACATCTCAAGATGATTGATGAACCAGGGACCTCTCCTCCAGAGACCACTGGCCTTGCGCCACCTGAAATTGATCGTGAACTCCCCAGCCCTTCAGACTGGTATCCATGGTTACTATTACCCAATCAGGCGGTTCTAAGGGAACCTCAACTGCCAACTTGGAGGGGTTCATCCACCATCTGAAAGTCTTCCTGGTCACCTGTGGTAATGGCAACCTCCTTCATGTGAATGCTTCTGAGACGACCAGCAGGACAATAAGGCCCTCTGAAGGGGATGCATATAGGCCCTTGCCCAAGGTACTAAATCTTACATGGCCACCATGGAGCCCAGAAGTTGCAGGTAGTGCCAAGCATGAGGGGACTTCTGCCCCAGGAATTCTTGAATCTGTAAGAGCATCTTCCAAATCTGGTCCTGCAGACCCATCCTGGTGTCAAAAATGAGCCCCTAGGTAGTCCAGGGACTAAATAAGATCCAACCTGCTTTTGGCAAAGTTGATGACCCATCTCAGCTGCTGGAGAAAAGTAACCACCTAGCTTCTCCTGCGTTAATTTCGCTCTGATGAGTCAGTCATCCAAGTAGGGATGAACTAGCATTCCCTCCCGACGTAAGGCCACCGCCATGGTGTGATCAAAGGGAAGAGCATGGAACTGAAAATGACCTATAGGTATGGCAAAATGCAGATACCGCTGATGATCCAGCCATATTGGAATGTGTAATCATGCTTCTGAAAGTTCCAGTGATGCAAAGAATTCGCCCTGCTGAACTGCCACTATTACTGATTGCAATGTCTCCATGCGAAAATGTGCACCTTCGGGGCTAGATTCACGTGCTTCAAAATCAAGATGGGCCACCAAGAGCCCTCTTTCTTGGGAACTATGAAATAGATGGAACAGCGACCTTGCCCCCTCTCTTCTGGGAGAACCTCGACTACGGCATTGAGCTGTTGCAATCTCTTGAGAGTCTCCACTGCCACCCTGGCTTTGCTTGGAACCCAGCAGAGTGACAAAATAAAGGCATCTGAGAGAGGTCAAGCCAGCTCAAGGGCATAGTCTTCCTGAATGAGCTGTAAAACCCACCAATTGGAAGTTATTTGGGTCCAAACGGAGAAAAAGGCTTGTAGCAGACTTCCAACTGGCATCAACACTGCCTAAACCCGTAAACCCTCATTGGGACTTTTCAAGTCCTCCTGGGGCTCCAGAGAAACTTTCTCTACCTCCACCTTGACCTCCCCAAAAGGAATTGCTTCGAGGAAAATACCTTGACCACTGGGAAGAGCCACAGTGGTCGAGGCGAAAACGGCAGAAGTCATGAAAATGATCACACAAAGGAGCTGAAGATAATGTCCTCTGGCAGCCTTGAGACCTTTGACTCTCCTTTCACCAATTTCTCCAATGCTTCGCCAAGAGAAGCTTTCCCTTAAAGTGGTGGTTCTCAACCTTTTTTGTACCGTGACCCCTTTTACCATTGGTCAACTTGTGATGACCCCAATGATAAAATCAAATGCATCTCTCTTCCTTTACCGTTAACGCATTGTCGCTGTAATCATTTGTAATATATTATAGGCCTTTGCAATATGTTTTTATTTATAAAATTTACTTATTTAAACCACAATAATTATTCACAATAACAAGTAACAATATTTGATTTTAAAATTATGATTTTATAGTCAAAATCACTAATATGAAATAAAATTATTTTTTCTACCTTTGTTATCTGACCAATTTATTCTCTGATCATGCTGGTCCCGATCTGAGGCTTCTGCTTTCCTGTCTTCTCTTAGCTCTCTTTCTGTGGTCTATGGTCCATCTGCCATTTCTTATCTCTTCGTTTTCTTCAATCCTTTCCATCAGCCTATTTCCAGTCCCAGTAACCCTCCCCAGTATCAGCCCCTTTCCAGTCCTCCCTCCCAGTACCTTCCAATGTCAACTTGCATTCCCCTGACTGCCACTGGTGTCCATTCCCTTCCAGTCCCCCTCCTTCCCCACTGTCCAGCTCCTTCTAGTCCAAATACCATGGCAGCCCCTGTCAGCATCCATTCCCTTCCAGTCCCTTCTCCCATCCCCTCGCATCAGCCCATTTGTAGCCCTAGCCCCAAGCCCCCAGTTTTCTTCCAAGGCCAGCAGCTCTATCCTCCCCTCCATCAGCCCATTTCCAGTTGAAGCCCCCCCGATCAGTTCACTTCCAGTGCTAGTCCCCCCTCAACCCCATTACCAGTGCTAGGCTCCCCTAATCAGCCAATTACCAGTCCTACCCCCCCCCCATCAGCCCATTACCAGTCCTAACCTCCCCGATCAGCTCATTTCCAATGCTAGCCCCCCTCAGTCCATTACCAGTCCTACCCCCCCATCAGCCCATTATCAGTGCTAGCCTCCCCTAATCAGCCCATTACTAGTCCTACCCCCCCATCAGTCCCTTACCAGTCCTAGCCTCCTCTAATCGGCCCATTTCCAGTCCTAACCTCCCCGATCAGCTCATTTCCAATGCTAGCCCCCCATGAGTCCATTAACAGTCCTACCCCCTATCAGCCCATTACCAGTCCCAAACCCCCCTTGATCAGCCCATTCCCAGTCTTAGCCTTCCCTAATCAACCCATTACCAGTGCTAGCCCCCCCATCAGCCCATTATAATCGTAACCCGCAATGTCTCTCCCCTCTGTCCAGCATTTTTCCCCCATCTGTCCAGTATGTCCCCCTCTCTCCCCTTTGTCCATGTCAACCCCCCTCCATCCATCCATGTCAGCCCCCCTCTCCCATGTCAGCCCTGTTGCAAGTTCCCTGCCCCCTCCTCCCCACTCCCTATGTCTGCCTGTTGCTGCCCTGTTCTTCTGCAGCTGCAGTTCCCTGTCTCTTAGGGAACCGTGGCTGTGCCTGTGAAGCCGTTGCGGAGCCTGTCTCTCGACGGGCTCTTTGCACCATTGTCCCGCCTCCAAAGGGCGTTGTTTACCACTTCCTTTGGAGGCGAGACAATGCTGCACGGAGCCCGTCGAGAAAGGCTCCGCAACAGTTTCACAGGCACAGCCGCGGTTCCCTAAGAAGCAGGGAGCTGCGGCTGCAGAAGAACGGAGGCGGTGAGTTTGCCGCTGCCGAGAAGCAGACTCTGCAGCGGCAGCAACTTGTGCGCTTTTTTATTTTTATTAACTTGAAGTCGGAGTGAGGCGGCATATCCCAGGATTTGTCAGGCGACCCCTGGTAAATCCTGAGGCGACCCCCGTGGGGGTTGCGACCCACAGGTTGAGAACCGCTGCCTTAAAGGGTAGTTTACTTAGCAGAGTCTTGGATGCCACATCCACTGACCAATTATGCAGCTATAACAAACATCACACCATCACCACCAAGGACATGTTCTTGGCCAAAGCCCTAACTAAATCATAAAATGCATATACCAAATACGCTGATCCGGACTCCAGCCTAGCTGCATCTGACAAGGAATCGGAGACACCTGGAGACACCTCGGGCAACTGCTAAGCCCATCTCATGCATGCACAAGCAACATAGGCACCGCAAATAGACACCTGCAGGGCCAATGCAGACACTTCAAAGGACCGCTTCAACACAGTCTCCAACTTGCAATCCTGTGAATCTTTTAATGCTGCCCCACCTTCCACCAGAATGGCTGTCTTCTTGGTCACTGCCGACATCACCTTGGAAGGCCTAACAATTCTTTCTCCTGTGGAGGAATGGGATATAGGCATTTCATGGAGCAAATGACCCTTAATCCAGCCTTCCGAAACTCCCACTACACCAAAATCATATCTTTAATAGCCCTATGCAAGGGAAAAGATTTATGAAGCTTTCAAATACTAACAAGGGATCCTCAGCCCACTCTAGGTCTCTAAAATATTAAGAGTTGCCAAGGACTGAGAAATAAGGACCGCCAGTTCTTCCCGGTAAAACACTCTGAAAAAGCATAGTTACTCACCTGCAACACGTGATCTCCGGAAACAGCAGGATGAGTCTTCACATATGGGTATCGTCGGCAAGGATGGAGCCCGCGCGGGAATGCTCCGCAGCGTCCAAAAGGAAAGCTTTTGGGAGCATTCCATTGCACCTGCGCCACTACCTTCCCGCCTTTCCAACTCTCCCTCTTCAGTTGAGTTTATAGCTGAGACAAAGAAGAGGACAGAAAGAAAGGGAGATAGAGATACAACTCCTAGGGGAGGTGGGTGGGTTGTGAAGACTCAATTCCTGTTACAGGTAATTACGCTATCTCCAGGAACAAGCAGGAATGTAGTCTTCACATATGGAGACTCCACAGTTGCGAGATGCCAGGGAGATGACCCCAGAAAGCTGCGAAACACAGGATGAAATGGGTCATGCTTCCTCCCATGGATCTCTGGCATCGAAACCCAGGACGGCGGGTAGAAGTTGTTCTAAGTCTGAAAGAGATGTTGGAAAACAGCCTGGCCAAACGAGGCATCCCGACGGGAGTCCTTGTCTAAGCAGTAGTGGGCTGCAAAGGTGGGTACCGAAGCCCAAGTGGCTGCTCTGCAAATGTCGTCAATGGACACTGAGCAAAGGTTAGCCATAGAGGCTACCATTGCTCTCACATTGTGAGCTATGACATTACCTTCAAAAGAAAGTCCCTTGCTCTCATAGGCAAAGGATATGCAATCTGCAATCCAGTTAGAAAGAGTTCACTTGGAAACTGGCAATCCAAGATGACTGGAGTCAAAGGCAACAAAAACCTGAGAAGCCTTTCTATGTTGCTTAGTTCTCTGAAGGTAAAAAGCTAAAGCTCTTTTACAATCCAGAGTATGAAGATTCCTTTCTGCATTAGATGCGTGAGGCCTAGGGAAGAATACAGGAAGGTAAACCGACTGGTTTAAATGAAAAGGCGAAACCACCTTTGGCATAAAGTGAGAGTGAGTCCTAAGAACTACTTTATCATGGTGGAACCTTGTATAAGGAGGATCAGCCACTAAAGCTTGTAACTCACTTATGCATCTTGCAGAAGTGAGAGCAATTAGGAAGATTACCTTCCAAGAAAGAAACTTCAGAGATGTAGTGGCTAAGGGTTCGAAGGGCAGTTTCATAAGCTGCCCAAGGACAAGATTCAAATCCCATGCCACGGGTGGTGGCTTAATGGGAGGTTTAGTTAAGAGTAGACCTCTCATAAACCGCGCTACAAGCGGTTGAGAGGAGACAGGTTGTCCATCCATGGGCTTGTGGAAAGCCGCAATGGCACTAAGGTGGACCCTTACTGAATTGGTCTTAAGACCAGAGGATGATAAATGGAGGAGATACTCCAGTAATGCCTCCACTGGAACTGAAAAGGGATTAAGTTTCTTTTTTGAACACCTGATAGAGAACCTTCTCCACTTAAAGGCATAGGCCCGCCTTGTGGAAGGTTTTCTTGAAGCCAAAAGGATATCCTTAACCTGTTGAGAAAGGTTGATATCCTGGAATTCTAGGCTCTCAACAGCCATGCCCTGAGGTGCAGAGACTGAGGATTCGGATGCAATAGCGTCCTGTTCTCCTGGGAAAGAAGATCTGGAGCACATCCCAACTCCAGAGGTTTGGCTTGAGAGAGACATAGAAGCAGTGGATACCACGTCTGTCATGGCCAGCGTGGGGCTATGAGGATCATATGGCCCCTGTCTCTCTGAAGCTTGAATAGAGTTTTGGGAATGAGGGAAATGGGTGGGTAGGCATAGAGGAAGTCCTGACCCCAATGGAGATGGAAGGCATCCCTTGCCTGATAGTTCTGAGCCGGAATTCCGGAATAGAACTGGAGAAGTTTGGCATTCTGGGGACTTGCAAATAGGTCTATATCTGGAGTTCCCCAGATTTGAACGATTCAAGTAATTTGCTCTGGATGAAGAGACCACTCGTGTGGTAGCAGTACTCGACTGAGTTTGTCTGCCAAGGGATTTTGTGTGCCTGGAAGATACACCGCTAGTAGGTGGATTTGAAGATCTCTGGCAAAAGCCCAGAGGCGTAGAGCTTCGTTACACAGACCCTGAGAACCTGTCCCACCCTGCTTGTTCACATAGAATATGGCCACTTGATTGTCGGTCTGGACAAGAACTGTCTTGTAGCTCAGGCAGTCCTGAAATACTTGAAGAGCATAGAAGATGGCTCTGAGTTCCAGGAGGTTTATGTGAAGACAAGCCTCCTGCTCGGTCCAAAGACCCTGAGTGGAGAGATTGTCCAAGTGAGCCCCCCAACCTAACTTGAACGCATCTGTCATCAAGGTGGCTTGGTGTAGTGCAGCGGTTCTCAACCTGGGGATCGCCACAGGATTTAGCGGGGGTCGCCTCACTCCGCCTAAAAAAAAAAAAAAAAGCACACGAGTTGCTGCCGCTGCCGAGCCTGCTTCTCGGCAGCAGCAAACTCACCCCCTCCCTTCTGATGCAGCCGCGGCTCCCTGCCTCTTAAGGAACCACGGCTGTGCCTGTAAAACCATTGCGGAGCCCTTCCTGTCTCTCGACGGGCTCCGTGCAGCATTGTCCCGCCTCCAAAGGAAGTTGTTTACCACTTCCTTTGGAGGCGGGACAATGGAGGGAGGGAGGGAGGGCTGACATGGACGGGGGGGCTGACGGAGGGATGGAGGGAGGGAGGGGGGCTGACATGGACAGAGGGGGGCTGACATGGAGGGAGGGAGGGGGGTTGACATGGACAAAGGGAAGAGACAGGGGGACATACTGGACAGACGGGGATAACTGCTGGACAGAGGGGAGATTCAGTGTGGGTTAGAATTATAATGGGCAGATGGGGGGCTAGGACTGATAATGGGTTGATTAGGGAAGGCTAGGACTGGAAATGGACTGATCAAGGGGGGTTGGGACTGGTAATGGACTGATGGGGGGGGGGCTAGCATTGGAAATGAGCTGATCGGGGAGATTAGGACTGGAAAATGGGCTGATTAGAGGAGGCTATAAACCATTATTAAGAAGGGACCC
The DNA here is from genome assembly GCA_033557465.1 of Ichthyophis bannanicus. Classification (NCBI taxonomy): domain Eukaryota; kingdom Metazoa; phylum Chordata; class Amphibia; order Gymnophiona; family Ichthyophiidae; genus Ichthyophis; species Ichthyophis bannanicus. The sequence goes on from CM066037.1 coordinate 134,569,884, forward strand.
AGGATATCAATGCTTGACCCAGTACAAGCACTGCGGAACCTGTGTCTTTTGGGGAAACTGCTAGGTACGTATGACTTAGATTGGCCACTGTTGGAAACAGGATACTGGGCTTGATGGACCTTGGTCTGACCCAGTATGGCATATCTTATATGTTCTTATGCTAGGACTGGTAATGGGCTGATGGAGGGGTAGGACTGGTAATGGGCTGATTAGGGGAGCATAGCACTGGTAATGGAGTTGAGGAGGGACTAGCACTGGAAATGAGCTGATTAGGAGAGGCTAGCACTGGTAATGGGGTTGAGGAGGGACTAGCACTGGAAATGAGCTGATTAGGGGAGGCTAGGACTGGTAATGAGCTGATGGGGGGGTAGGACTGGTATTGGGCTGATTAGGGGAGGTTAGCACTGGTAATGGGGTTGAGGGGGGACTAGCACTGGAAGCAAGCTGAGTGGGGGGCTTCGACTGGGAATGGGCTGATTGTGGGGAGGGGAGGACAGAGCTGCTGGCCCTGGGAGAAAACTGGGGGCTAAGGCTACAAATGGGCTGATACGAGGGGATGGGAGAATGGAACTGGAAGGGAGTGGATCTGAGAGGGGCTGCCATGGTATTTGTACTAGAAGGGACTGGTCAGTGGGGAAGGAGGGGGACTGGAAGGGAATGGACACCAGTGGCAGTCATGGGAATGCAAGTTGACATTGGAAGGTACTGGGAGTGAGGACTGGAAAGGGGCTGATAGTGGGGAGGGTTACTGGGACTGGAAATAGGCTGATGGAAAGAAGTGAAGAAAACAAAAGAAGAGATAAGAAATGGCAGATGGACCATAGACCACACAAAGAGAGCCAAGAGAAGACAGGAAAGCAGAAGCCTCAGATCAGGACTAGCATGATCAGAGAATAAATTGGTCAGACAACAAAGGAAGAAAAAATAATTTTATTTCATATTAGTGATTTGACTACAAAATCATCATAATTTTGAAATCAAATATTGTTACTTGTTGTTGTGATTAATTATTGTGGTTTAAATAAGTAAATTTTATAAATAAAAACATATTGCAAAGGCCTATAATATATTAATAATTCAACAAATGATAACAGCGACTGTGTTAATGGTAAAGGAAGAGAGACGCATTTGATTTTATCATTGGGGGTCACCACAAGTTGACCAATGGTAAAAGGGGTTACGGTACAAAAAAGGTTGAGAACCACTGGTGTATTGGCTGCTGAAAAGGAGACCCTACGAGAAGGTTTTTCAGCAATTGCCACTACTGTAGGGACAAAATGAGGGGTGTCGATTTTCTGATTTTGTCCCCCATGTGACCCGACTCCTGTATCCACTGGTAGGGACCACTGGGCTGCTCGCACGTGTAGGCGAGCATAGGGAACCACATGGACAGTGGATGCTATATGCCCCAGCAGCTGAAGCATTTCTTGAGCAGTTAGAAAAGTTTTCATAGCTGCTTGAGAGGCCAGCTGGAGTATTCAAACACAACGTGGTTGTGGCAGGAAAGCCCTTGACTGCCTTGTGTCTTATGAACTCTAGGGACTGAGAAGGGGTGAGGTGAGATTTTGGGAGGTTTATGACCAGTCCTAGGTACTGCAGGATTTCCACTGTACAGGAGAGAGCAGAGATGGCTTCTGGAAATGTTGATGCTCGGATGAGCCAGTCGTTTAAGTAGGGGAAGATGAATATGTTTATGTTTATGTTTATTGTGTCTTGATAAAATCGCCCTTCTCCAAAAATCAGAGCGATGTACAATTAAAAATCAACATTAAAATGGCCAAGGCCATAGAAAGGAAAAAGAAAAGAAGTTACAATTTCTTTATAAAAACATAGTACAGATAGAAGAGATAGAAAAAAAAAAGGATAGAAAAAAGGACAATTACAATTTCTTCATAAAAACCATAGTCTAAACAGAAGAAACAGAAAGGGAGAGGAAAGGGGACAAAGAGGAGGGTAGGGGGTAGGGAAAGGAACAAAGGGAGGGTAGGGGCAAGGGGAGTGGAGGTCATACAAAAGGGGAGGGCACATCATAAGCAAGGGAAAAAAGGTGGGTTTTCAAGTGTTTTTTGAAAGTGGGATGGTGAGGTTCTAAGCGGAGGGAGGAGGGTAGAGAATTCCAAAGGGCCGGACCAATAAAGAAGAAAGCAGAGGAGCGTGTGGATTGAAGGTGGGCACGGGAGGGGGAAGGAAGAGTGAGACGATTGAGGTGAATAGAGCGAGGAGTTGTACCGGGGAGAGTGAAAGGAAAGAAGATCAGCAAGATATTGAGGGGTGCCAGTGTGGAGAGCCTTGTGAACCAAAGTGAGCAGCTTGAATTGAGAGCGGTAAGGAAAGGGTAACCAGTGAAGATGAAAAAGCAAATGTGTGACGTGATCCCGAAGAGAGGCATGACAGACGAGCGGCAGTGTTCTGTATCCGTTGGAGTTGAGATAATCGGTACTTGGGGAGTCCGATGAGAGAAGAGTTGGTGAAATCTACACGAGACATAACTAGGGACATTAACAAAGTGGAGAGAGCTGAGGGGGACAGAAAAGGACGCACCGCAAAGATTTGACGAAGGAAGAAGAAAGATGATTTAGTAATGTGAGAAAGGTGTGACTGAAAGGAGAGATCCGAATCAAAGTGAACACCGAGGTAACGAAAAGAAGAGACTAGGGGAACAGCAGAGCCAGAAAATGAGGGAGCCAACTGAGGGGGTGAACAACCATGAGAAAACCAAATAGCCACAGTCTTAGTGAGATTGAGGTGAAGGCAGTGATGAGTCAACCAATTAGCTACGTCAGAGAGACAGGAATTGAGTGCAGAAAGGTCAGGACAGGAAGGGGAAGTGTGATGCAATAGAACAATATCGTCGGCATAGAGAAAAGCAGAAACTCCAGACTGTTGAATTAAGAGAGCAAGAGGAGACAGAAACAGGTTGAAAAGAAGAGGTGCTAAAACAGAGCCCTGGGGGACTCCACAAGAGAGAGGGAAAGGGTCAGGGGGGGGGGGGGAAGAAGGATAAGGGGAAAGAACCGCACAAGAACGAGAAGAGAGGAAAGAATGAAACCAGTGATAAACAGTACTACATAGACCAGCTTCCCGTAGACGTTGGAGAAGAAGAGAGTGGTCAACAAGATCGAAAGCTGCAGAAAGATCAAGAGCAACCGCCACCGAAATATCCCCACGATCGTGTGCCACATGCAGTGCATTAGTGAAAGCAAGTAGAATAGTGTCAACACTGTGACCCTGACGAAATCCAGACTGACGAGGGTGAATAAAGTTAATAGAATCTAGATAGTGGGAGAGTTGTGCAAAAACAAATTTTTCGAGAAGTTTAGAGAGGAAAGGAAGGTTAGAGACAGGACGGTAGTGAGCAGGAACCAATGGATCGAGTGAAGAATTCTTTAGGATAGGGTGGATTAGGGCATGTTTCCAAGTAGAGGGAAAAGTACCTGTGGACAAGCTGGAATTAAACATAGTAAAGATGTGAGGTAAGAGTGCCAAAGAGGGATCTAGAAGCCAAGAGGAGGGAATGGGATCAAGGGGGCAAGTTGTCTTCCTGGAGGAAGAGATAAGGTGATGAAGTTCCGGGGACGTGATTAAAGAGAAAGAGGCCCAAGAGTGAGAGAGACAGGCCAATGGAGGGGGAGAGGCGACCGGAGGAGGGGAAAGTATTGGGGCAGGACAGGAGGGTGGCGATGTTCTTAGGGTGGAAATCTTGTTGCTAAAGTAAGAAGCTAAGAGAGAGGGGGACGGAGTGGGGTGAATGTGAACAGCTGACGCTGAGGGTTGAAGAGAAGTTAAGGATCGCAAGGTGGAGTAGAGGTGTCGGGTCTGGTTTGGAGCATTCAGAATTGCATTAGAGAAATATGAGCGTTTGGCCTGATGAACGCTAGAGCGGTAATGAGAATAATTAGACTTAAAGATAGCTAGGGTAGATGGTGTAGGGTCCTTACGCCATTGACGTTCGGATTTACGAAGCTGAGTGCGCAGGAGCCGCAAACCTTGATGGTACCAGGGGTGAAGGGGCCGATGGCGGGGTTTCCGAGGACGTAAAGGGGCGACACGATCAAGAGCAGCCGTGAGGGATGATGACCAGAGCGCGGCTTGGGAGTTGGGAGAGAGCAGGGAAAAGTCCGGAGGAAAGAGCTCGGTGGCAGTGGGAAATTGCTGACGGGTAAAGGATGTGATAGCACGTAAGAGACATGGGGGGGGGGATACTGTAGGGGATATGAAAGGAGAGGAGAGTTCTCAGGAATGCTGCTACTACTGCCATGCATTTTGTGAAGACTCTTGGGGCAGAAGCCAGTCCAAAGGGTAGAACCCTGTACTGGTAACGTCTTCCTTGAAAGAGGAAACGAAGAACCTCCTGTGATCTGTATGAATGAGGATATGTTTATATGCATCCTTTAGATCAGTGGTTCTGAACCAGTCCTCCTTGAACCCCTAGGCCAGTCGGGTGTTCAGGATAGCCCTAATGAATATGCATGAGATATATATGCATTAGAGATATCCTGCCAACCTGACTGGTTTGTGGCCCTCTAGGGCTGGATTTGGAGACCCCTGCCTTACACCTCTGTCTTTTAAGATTTTGAGTGGGCAAGGTGCGGATCTCGAGACATCAAAAAGGTTAGACAGAATTTGTCACATGCCTCCTCAATTCTCACCACCACAAAAAAGTTGTCTAATAGACAATATTTTGGTGGTGGTGAGAAGCAAAGAGGCAAGAGACAAATTTTATCTAACCTTTTTGATGTCTCAGAGATCCGCACCTTGCCCACTCACAATCTTAAATGACAGAGGTGAAAGGCAGGGGTCTCCGAATCCAGCCCTAGAGGGCCACAAACCAGTCAGGTTGGCAGGATATCTCTAATGCATATATATCTCATGCATATTCATTAGGGCTATCCTGAACACCCGACTGGCCTAGGGGTTCAAGGAGGACTGGTTCAGAACCACTGCTTTAGATCTAGAGAACATAGCCAATCCTGACTCTGAATGTAAGGAAGAAGTGTTCCGAGAGAGATCATCTTGATTTTTTTCTCGGAACAAATACTTGTTCAACTCTCTGAGGTCCAGTATAGGCCTGTATGCCCCTGTCTTCTTTGGAAAGAGGAATAGGGGGAGTAGAAACCCATGCCCTGTTGGGACATAGGTACCTCTTCTATTGCTCCTTGAGCAAGTAGTGAGGTGACCTCTTGACACAAGAGAGTGGTGAAGGGGCCCTGAGAATTGAAATGTCTTGTGATGGTGGGAGGGGGCATACTGTGGAAGTGGAGTTTGTACCCCACTGTTACAATGGAGAGAGTCCACTGCTCTGTTATCTGTTGCCAACTTTCGGCAAAATGACAGAGTCTGCCTGGAATGGTGAGAGGCTCTGGACCCTTTAGGGGTAGGATGACTAAGTTCTCTAGAAAGGAGTCAAAGCCCCTGAGGAGACTGCTGAGCTGGTTGAGCTCTGGGGACTTGGGCCTTCCTCTGTTGTTTGGGTTGCTGCTGCCCCTTTTGGGGAGCATGAACTGGGCAGTGGACAGCCTGGGTGTAAGATGGATTGAATTTCTTTTTCTTGTTGAAAAAGGGTTTCTTAGCTGTCTTTTTCTTAGCTGGGTTGGCTGTGGTCCTTGATAGTCTATTCAAGGTGGTGTTTTCGGACTCAAGCTGATTAGCTTTGTCCTGCCAATCCTTGCCAAAGAGGTTTTCTCCTGTGCAAGGAATATTTCCCAGCTTGTCTTGCACCCATTGTACTAAATCAGATGCTTGTAACCAGGCAATGCGACGTGCACCGATGGAGATAGCAGAGATTCTGCTAATGCACTCAAAGCAATCAAAGGTTGCACTTAGAAACGTTCTGGGCATGTTTGACCAGAGTGAGGAAGTCGGCCCTTTTGTTATAGGGAAGAAGTGGAGCCATGAGTTCCAAATCTCTTGTAACCTCCCGAAGAAACATACCCATATAAAGTATGTAAGAGCTTATTCTAGCCGATAGCATCGAGGACTGAAAGCATCGACGCCCAAAGGCATCAAGCGTTCTTGATTCACGACCGGGAGGGTTGGATGAATGCGTCGTAGCACTCTTGATTCTATGCATTGCCGATTCCACCACCATGGAATGGTGTGATAATTGTGTTTTTTGGAACCTGGGACATTGCAGTACCTGGTACATTGTATCGAGTCTCTGAGAATGTGGAGACACCGTTAAAGTTGTTTCCCACATCCTAAGCATGATATCATGCAAAATTCAGTGAATGGGAAGGGTAGCAGCCTCCTTTTGAGCTGCAGATACTGGTTCCTTCTCAGGGGTCACGGTGATCGAGAGTCCCCATGCTACATCACGTATAAAGTCCTGAAAGGACATGTCCTGCAAAAGAGACATCCGACACTGTGGTGAAGAGGGATCCTCCATAAGAACCACTCTGGTACCGACAGAGTCCTCAGAATCATCGGAATCGGAGGATTCAAAGTATTGTCGGGCCGGATGCTCTCGTATTGCTTGTTGGGGGTATCGATCGAAGTCGGCATCGAAATGCCTCGATACCGGATCCTCAATGCCGGAGACCGATTCCAGGGCCGGCATAGGAGGAAGCATGGAGAGAGGCACATCGGTCAATGCAGGTACATTTGGTACCGATATCGGTACGGACAACTGCGTCGATTGTAGCGGTTTTAGCGGTACCGAGGCTGCTAATAAAGCTGCAAGACTGTGCTCAATGGCCAGGATATGTTGATCCATGGAACCTGCCGATGTCTGGATGTCGGTACCGGCGGAGCAGGCCATGACACCAGAACATGGCACCAAGAGTTCTCCAGAGGTGGAAGCTTTGGGAACATCCTGGAACCACACTAATGCTTTGGAGGCAGGGGCCTCCCACTGGGGCTGTTTGGCCAGGTGTTTTCCTCGAGGGCAACGCTAGTAGCATCTCGATGCTTAGAAGGAGATCTAACCTTTGAGGACCGGCCGGTCTTGGAAGACCTGGGTTTAATTACCTGAGACCTATGGGAGGAAGATGAAGCCCTGGACGATGTCGGTGCACTGGACATTGCATCCGAGGCAAAGAGGGTTCCGAGTTCTGCAGCGCTGCTCTGCAGGCCTCTCTTGGTCTTCTTTCTACAAAGGAGACACTCCGATGGCATATGGTCAGGACCTAAACACTTAAGACACCAATCATGGGTGTCGGTAGCAGAAATGGTACCGCTACATTTTGAACATTTTTTGAAACCAATAGATGGTTTCTCCATTTTGGAAGAAAAGAGGGTCTAGTACCCAAAATGGCGCCTGGCACCAAGAGGGGACAGACCCTCAAAAAAGAAGTTTGTTTGTTTGTTTTTTTAAAGAAGAAAAGAAATAAGAAAACAAAGGTGGTACCGATATAGGGATGGGAAGGCAGATGCAACCACAAAAAAGATGATTTTCTGCAGTGACAGGGTTTGCTGCCTGTCAGCTCCATGGAAAACGAAAAACTGAAGAGGGAGAGTTGGAAAGGCGGAAAGGCAGTGGTGCAGGCGCAGTGGGATGCTACCAAAAGCTTTCCTATTGGATGCTGGGGCGTGTTCCCGCGCGCGCTCCGTCGGTGCCAACGATACCCATATGTGAAGACTACATTCCTGCTTTTTCCTAGAGATCAGAGGATTCCTCTCCTGATGGGATCTCACCCGCTTCAAGTTCCTCCTCAAGGGATTATCCCAGTGACCAGATGGCCCTCCAGAGGATCCTCCAACCCCCCCCCCCCAAAGAGCTGAAGCATGATCCCCCCCAATTATCCTCATGGTCACAATGCCGCCGTTTGGACACCGGCTCAGCCAGCTCTCCAGCCTCTGCATCAAGCTCATGACACCTTCTAACAGAAGGCATGAGCTAAGAAGAACTCTGCATGTGGCTCTGCTTTAAGCAAAAGATCTGGAGCAGCAGTAACACTAACATGGGGGAGAAAGCGTAGTTACTCACCTGTAACAGGTGTTCTCCAGGGATAGCAGGAATCAGTCCTCACATATTGGTGACGTCGGTGCTGACGGAGCTTACGTGGAGCATTTTCCCAGCTTTCAAAGAAAGCCTTTGGGAATGCTACCACGCATGCGTGGTCCCCTTCCCGCCCAAGGGTGCCATCTTGCTCAGTCAGATAACATAGCTAAGACAGCAGTCAGGCAAAAACAAAAAGATGGAAACTCCAAGGGGAGGAGGGCGGGTTGAGGACTGATTCCTGCTGTTCCTGGAGAACACCTGTTATAGGTGAGTAAAGCACAGTTACTTACCTGTAACAGGTGATCTCTGGGAACAGCAGGAATTAGTCATCACATATGGGTACGTCGGTACCGACGGAGCCCGCGCGGGAAAGCTCCCCAGCTTTTCAGATTAAAAGCTTTTGGGGCCTCCCACTGCACATGCGCGCTGCCTTCCCGCCTTCCTGACCAGCTCTCGTCAGTTCGAGTTTAAAGCTGAGACAATAGAGAGAGAGGACAGGAAGATAGATAGATAGAGATACAACACCTAGGGGAGGTGGGTGGGTTGTGATGACTAATTCCTGCTGTTCCCAGAGATCACCTGTTACAGGTAAGTAACTGTGCTATCTCCAGGAACAAGCAGGAATACGTCATCACATATGGGGACTCCCTAGCTAAGATGACTGGGAGATCCCCCTCCAAGGGTAAACCATCTTCGCATGGATCTCAGGCATCCATCCAGGGAAGGTGGGCAGGAGTTGTTTAAGTATGGAACAGGTGTTTGAGGACAGCCTGACCAAACAAGGCATCCGGCGGGAGTCCTTGTCCAAGCAGTAATGGGCTGTGAAGGTATGAACCGAGGCCCAAGTGGCTGCTCGACAGATCTGATCTATGGACACAGAGTGAAGATGAGCCATAGAAGTGGCCATGGCCCTCACATTGTGAGCTGTGACATGGCCCTCCATAGAAATGTTCTTACTCTGGTAAGCAAAAGAAATACACTGAGCGATCCAATTGGAAAGTGTACGCTTGGTGACTGGAAGTCCCAAATGAGAAGGATCAAAAGCCACGAAAAGTTGGGAAGACTTTCGATGTGGTTGAGTCCTGTTGAGGTAAAAGGCAAGAGCTCTTTTACAATCCAGAGTATGAAGGTTCCTCTCTGCACTGGATGCATGAGGAGCCGGGAAAGAGACAGGTAGATATACCTCTTGATTAAGATGAAAAGGCGAGACCACTTTGGGCATAAAGTGGGGATTCGTCCTAAGGACCACCTTATCATGATGAAACCTAGTATAAGGTGGATGAGCCACTAAAGCCTGCAGTTCACTGATGCGGCGAGCCGAAGTGACTGCAATAAGGAAAACAACCTTCCAGGAAAGAAATTTGAAGGAGGTAGAGTCCAAAGGCTCAAAAGGTGGCTTCATAAGCTGACCTAGAACTAGGTTCAAATCCCATGCTACCGGAGGAGGTCGGATGGGAGGTTTAGTTAGAGTCAGGCCTCTCATGAAACGTGAAACAAGAGGATGAGAGGAGACAGGTTGTCCATTTATAGGTTTTAAGGATGCTGCAATAGCACTCAAATGGACCCTTACTGAATTCGTCTTAAGGCCTGCATTTGAAAGATGCAGGAGATAGTCCAAGAGGGAATTCAAAGGAAGTGCTAGAGGGTCAAGACCCTGCTGAGCACACCAAATGGAAAAACGTTTCCATTTGAAAGCATAAGAACGCCTCGTGGAAGGTTTCCTAGAGGCATGAAGGATATCTGTCACAGGTTGAGAAAGATTAAAGTCTTGAAGACTTAGGCCTTCAGTAACCAAGCTCTGAGATGTAGGGATTTGGGGTTTGGGTGCCACAAAGTCCCCTCCTCCTGAGACAGAAGGTCTGGCGCAGCTCCCAGGTCCAGGGAGGATCCCTGGGAGAGATGCAGAAGTAGAGGGAACCACACCTGGCGTGGCCAGCGGGGAGCTATGAGGATCATAGTCCCGTGATCCCTCTGGAGCTTGAACAGAGTCTTGGATATTAGAGGAATGGGTGGAAAGGCATAGAGGAATTCCTGACCCCAATGCAGGAGGAAGGCATCGTGGGCCTGAGCTCCCTGACACTGAGTTCTGGAACAGAACCGGGGAAGTTTGGCATTCCACGGACTTGCAAAGAGGTCTATGTCCGGGGTCCCCCATTCCTGAAAGATTCTGCGTATCTGGTCCATATGTAGGGACCATTCGTGTGGAAGCAGAACTCGACTGAGTCTGTCTGCACGAGAGTTTTGAACTCCTGGAAGATACACTGCAAGAAGGTGAATTTGATGCTCTCTGGCGAAGGCCCATATTCTGAGAGCTTCGTTGCAAAGCGACAGAGAGCCTGTCCCTCCTTGTTTGTTTATATAGAACATGGCTACCTGATTGTCTGTCTGAACTAGGACAGTCAGGTTGACAAGGAGGGTATAGAAGACCTTGAGGGCAAGGTAAATTGCTCGCAGTTCCAGGAGGTTGATATGAAGGGTGGCCTCCTGTGGAGACCAAGTGCCCTGAGTGGAGAGGTTCTGAAGATGAGCTCCCCACCCTGTCTGGGAGGCATCTGTTGTGAGGGTTGCTTGGGACAACAAAGGTTGGAAGGGGGCCCCCAACAACAGATTCTTGGTGGATGTCCACCATTGCAGGGACCAAAATAGACGGCTTGAGGTGAGTATTTGGTCGGAGAGCGCTCCAGATGCTTGAGTCCACTGGGTGGCTAAGGTCCATTGAGCTGCTCTCATATGCAGACGAGCGTAGGGCACCACATGTACCGTGGAGGCCATGTGGCCCAGAAGTCGCAGCATTTCCCGGGCTGTCAAATGACTGCTGGACTGAGCTTGGGAGGCCAAACTCAGCAGGCGTTGGGCCCTGACCTGAGGCAGGTAGGCCCTTGCAGTGATGGTGTCTAACTGGGCCCCTATGAACTCGAGAGACTGAGTAGGGATTAGTTGAGACTTGGGAAGGTTTACTACCAGTCCTAGATACTGCAGAAGACGCCTTGTGCGGTCCAGGGAAATTTGGGCCTGGGACTGAGAGGGAGCTCGGATGAGCCAGTCGTCCAGGTATGGGAATATGAAAATTCCCAGGCCTCTTAGAAAGGCAGCTACGACTGCCATGCATTTGGTGAACACTCTTGGAGCAGAGGCTAGACCGAAGGGGAGTACTCTGTACTGGAAATGTTTTCCCTGAAACAGAAATCGAAGGTATTTTCTGTGGGATGGGTGGATGAGTATGTGTGTATACGCATCCTTTAGATCTAGAGAACAAAGCCAATCCTGACTCTGAAGGTATGGAAGGAGAATGCCCAGAGAAAGCATTTTGAATTTCTCCTTGAAAAGAAATTTGTTCAATTCTCTCAGATCCAGAATTGGTCTGAAGCCCTCTGTCTTCTTTGGTATTAGAAAATAAGGGGAGTAGAATCCCGTCCCCTGTTGAAGAAGAGGGACCTCCTCTATTGCCCCCTGGGCAAGGAGGGAGGAGACTTCCTGACCCAAGAGGGCCAGGAGAGATGGGGGAAGAATTGAACTGCCTCACCATAGTATAAGGAGGAAGGTCGGAAAAATGGATTTTGTAACCCTCTCTGATGATAGAGAGGGTCCATTGCTCTGATGTAATTTGCTCCCATCTGGGAGCAAAGTGAGCTAACCTTCCGGGTATGGTGAGGGGCTCTGGTTGTTCTAGAGCCAGAAAAGTTAAGTTCTCTAGGGGCAAGTCAAAACCCCTGAGGGGGTGGAGCCTGCTGAGGCGTAGCAGACGCCGCAGGCTTTGACCTTGCCTGTTTAGGTTGCTGACGTTTAGCAGCAAAACGAGGCTGATAGGATTGTTGGCCAGTATTTGTAGAAAATCTGGACTTCTTGTAATAAGGCCTCTTAAAAGACTTCTTCTTGGCAGGAGTGGAGGTAGACTTAGAAAGTCTATCTAAGGTGGCATTTTCTGCATCCATTTGAGTGGCCTTAATTTGCCACTCCTCACCAAATAAGTTCTCACCTGTACAGGGCAGATTTCGTAAGCCATCTAGGACCCAAGGTTCTAGATCAGAAGCCTGGAGCCAAGCAAGACGTCGGGCTGCTATAGCAATGCCCGAAGCCCTACCAGCACCCTCAAAGGAATCAAAAGCTGCCCTGTTGGAGAACTTTGAAATATCCAAAAGGTGTTTCACAAAGGAAATGAACTGCTCCCTCTTATCCTCAGGGAGAAAGGGGGCAAAATGCCGAACTTTTAGAGCGATTTCACTGAGAAACATGCCCATGTAAAGACTATAGGAATTAATCCTGGCTATAAGCATAGTAGCCTGGAAAACTTTCCTGCCAAAAGAGTCTAGAGTCTTACATTCTCGCCCTGGAGGAGTAGAAGAGTGCCTTTTGGTACTCTTTATCTTCTTCATTGCAGACTTCACCACAATAGAATGGTGAGGCAACTGGGTTTTTTGGAAACCAGGAGAAGGGGGGACACAGTACATGGTGTCCAACCCGCGAGAAGAAGGAGACAATGTTAGAGGAGCCTCCCATAAGTCCATCAAGTGTTCTTGAAGGATTTCATGGATAGGCAGGGTGACTGCCTCTTTAGGAGACTTAGAGTATCCTAAAATATCCAGTTTCTTTGATCTGGGTTCCTTTTCAGAGGATGAAGCAATAGAAAGACCTTTAGCCATTTCTATGATGAAGTCCTGAAAGGACAAATCCTCTGGTGGAGACATTCTCCTGTTAGGAGAAGAAGGCTCCTCAGGAAGATCAAGGGAGAACTCATCAGAATCATCAGAGGAGTTAAAATCCTCTGAAGAAGCAGAGTATCCTCTATGTGCTTCCAACGCACGATACGCATACCGTTCGGTATCGACATCGGGCGTACCGGGTATGGGATCGGTACCGGGCAAAAGCCCGGATCTGGCATGCGGAACCGATCTGCGTTTGGAAGACGATGGCCTCGGTTCCGGTATGGAAGCCATTACCGGAACCGGACCCGGTACCGCTGGCTGCGGTACCGAGGGCGTAGCAGCATTAATAAAAGCCAGAATGGCCTGCTGCATGACTTGGACAGTATTGCCCATAGACGCCACTCCTGCCTGGATGTCGGTACCGGTATGGGCCGGTACCCCAGAGCAGTACAACAGGTGATCTGTCGAGGCCGTGCCATCGATGTCAACCTGTGACCCCATGATTGCTTTGGAGGCCGGAGCCTCCCGCCGGGGTTTTTTGGCCTGGGCAGAATCCTCGAACTCAGAATTGAGAGCCTCTCGATCTTTAGAAAGAGATTTGCTTTTAGAGGATTTGCCCACTGGAGTTTTGGTTACCTGAGATCCATCCGGAGAGGAAGACCTGGATGACTGTGATGCTTCTGAAGGAAACAGCACATGGAACTTGTTGGCCCGGTTCTGCAATCCACGTTTCGACATCTGGGAGCAGGATGGGCAGTCCGGTATGGAATGGTCAGGTCCTAAACATTTAAGACACCATTCATGGGTGTCTGTAAGAGGAATGACAGCACTGCACTTGGTACACTTTTTAAAACCAGGAACTGGCTTCTCCATGAGGAGAATTTGTGTAGGCCTGAAGGCCTAACAAAGTACCAAGCTGTGCTGAAGAAAAGAAAAATTTTTTTTTTTTTTTTTTTTTTAAAAGAAAGAAAGAGAGACCGGCAGTACCGGTTTCAGAATGGGGAAGGCAGGTACGCGGTCTAAAGAAAACAATAAAATTAACAATTTCTTCAGCGGTGACAGGAACACGACCTGCTGGCTCCGCGGAAAAAAAGAAACTGACGAGAGCTGGTCAGGAAGGCGGGAAGGCAGCGCGCATGTGCAGTGGGAGGCCCCAAAAGCTTTTAGTCTGAAAAGCTGGGGAGCTTTCCCGCGCGGGCTCCGTCGGTACCGACGTACCCATATGTGATGACGTATTCCTGCTTGTTCCTGGAGATCTATGCTTTCTCCAGGAACAAACAGGAAGTCAGTCCTCACATATGGGATTCCCTAGCTCCAGGCTACTAGGGATCGAACCACAACAGTACCAACGGAAACCGGTCAGGTGGCCGTGAGTTGCAGAAAGTGAGTCTCCGCTGAGAGACTCTGCAAGACCCTAGCGTCCAGAAACACTATCACTCCAGTAACCTGAATATAGAGGGTCGGAGGGCAAGAATTGCCTACACTCTAAGAATATTACGCAGCACTGCCTGACCAAAGGCACTGTCTCTACGGGATTCACTTTCCAGGCAGTACGAGTAGTGTACTGCAAACATATAAATGGGTGACCAAGTGGCGGTTCTGCAAATTTCTTTCACCAACACAGAATGGAGGTGAGCCACTGATGTGGCCATCACCCTCAACCGATGCGCTGTGATCCGGTGCTCGAGAGAGAGGCCCACCCGCTCACAGGCAAGGGCAATGCAGTCCGCCACACAAGAGGACAGGATATGCTTGGTACAGGGAGCCACAGTCTGCGGGATCATAGGGCACAAAAAACTGAGGTGCCTTGCGGTGGCCCTGGGTCCTCTGCAGATAAGAGGACAGGGCCTGTTTATAGTCCAGTGTGGAGTATGTACGCCTCCCCGCTGGCATGAGGCCGTGGGTAGAAGGTGGGGAGCACCACCTCCTGGTTGAGATGAAAAGGGGACACCACTTTTGGGAGGAACTTAGGGTGAGTGCGGAGCACTACCCTGTTCTTGAAGAGCCTGGTGTACGGGGGGCCCGACACTAGCGCTTGAAGCTCACTGATTCTGCGAGCTGAGGTCAGGGTTACCAGGAAGGCTACCTTCCAGGATAGGTATCTGAGTTGACTGGTAGCCAATGGCTCAAAAGGTGGCCTAGTGAGCTGGAAGAGCACCATGTTGAGGTCCAATTCTGATGCCAGAGGGCAGACAGGGAGCTTGGAAAGTAGAAGGCCCCATAGGAAATGGAAAACCAGAGGCTGGCTAGATAAGGGCTTTCCCACCACTGGGTGGTAGTGAACGGCTATGGCACTCAGATGCACCCGGACTGAGTTAGATTTCAGCCCTGTGCGCGACAGATGCACTAGGTACTGGAGTACCAGCTGGACGTGGCAGGAGAACGGATTCTTCTTCCTATCTAAAGCAGCTTCACTGGCTCCCCATTCAAGCCAGGATCAGTTTCAAGATCTTAGTGATGACATTCAAGGCCATCAAGGGGCTCTCCTCCTCTTCACTAAGTGACATCATCCATCCACCCACACCCAACAGACTAAGGAGATCCTCAGCAGCCAACATCCTAGTTATACCAAAAGACATGACAAAATGCACCAAAGCAACATCGAATAGAGCCTTCAGACTATGCGCCCCAAGTCTCTGGAACTCCCTACCACCATACATCAGAGCAATCCCCAACTTGAGCCAGTTCAGGAAGGCCTTGAAACACTTTCTCTTTATCAAACACCTCACCGACTCCCCTGAACCCCAGCCATCATTATTAGGGCACCCCCAAGTAATGACCTATACCTAATAATTTCATTTGTACTTGTATATAATTTACCTTACTCAAGGTATCGCATATGTATATAGTTTACCCTGTTGTCCAAGTTACTTGTTCCTGTTCAATGTAATGACCTGACTTTTGCATATTGTCGGATACTGTTTGTTCTATGTAAACCGCGCTGATCGCAAATAGTGCGGTATATAAGAAACGCAAATAAATAAATAAATAAATACCTGCGCATCACAGAGCAAACCTGCGCCATTTAAAGACATAAGCCCTCTTCGTGGAGGGCTTCCTGGAGGTTCAGCAGCCAGGCCATTAGAGTCAATGACCCTACATTGGGGTGCAGAAGGGAACCCTCCTCCTGCGTCAGGATGTCCGGGGCTTGGCCCAGGAGTACGGGAGTGTCGCCGCCAGTGAGAGCAGTAGTGGGAACCAGGGTTGCCTGGGCCACCTGGGGATGATCAGCATCACCAATGCCCTCTCGTTCTGAATTTTGAATAGTCTTGGTGACTAGGGGAGTATGTAGGAATACATACAGAAGTCCCTTGGAACATGAGATCAGGAACACGTCTGTGGTACAGCTGCCTGGAGCAGAAGCAAGCCAGCTGTGCATTGTTGGGAGAGGCGAAGAGGACAATCTCAGGCCAGCCCCAAAGGCTGAAGAACTTCTTCACCACTGCAGGATCAAGATGCCACAGGTGAGGGCGGAAAACTGCCAGGTAGTTGTCCTAGCCGGGAGGTAGACCGCTTGCAGGAGCATGCCATTGTGTACTGCAAAGCTGAGGGCTACAGCCTCCTGGCAGAGGGAGAACAAACCCGTACCCCCCTGCTTATTTATACAGAACATTGTGACCTGGTTGTCCATCTGGACCAGCACAGGTTTGTTCCTCAAGAGGGAGCGGAATGCATGTAGGATGAGGACTACCACCTGGAGTTACAGGAGGTTGATATGTAGTAGTGATTCCTCCCTGGACCAGCAACCCTGAGTGTGGTGAACTCTGCAGTGTGCTCCCCAGCCTCGGAGAAAGGTATCTGTGGTCAGGGTACACTGTGGTGAGGGCGCCTGGAAGGGCATCCCTGCCTGAAGGAGGCTCTGGTTCTGCCACCAGTCAAGGGATTTGGCAAGCTAGCGGGAGACTCTGACCCTGTCCCAAAGTCGACCCATGGCATGGATCCACTGAGAACGCAGGCATCACTGGGCTGTCCGTATGTGCAGGCAGGCTAGGGATGTGACATGGATCGTGGAGGCCATGTGTCCCAGCAGGCAGAGGAGAAGGCGAACCGGAACCGTCTTGCGGTGCTGGACCTCCCCTGCCAGCTGTTTGAGGAATTCTGCCCTGTCCTGAGGAAGGACAGCTCTGGCCCACACCGTGTCCAGCTGAGCACTGCTTAGGTCTTGCACTGGAGAGAAATGTGATTTTGGGTAGCTGATGACAAACCCCAGGTGCTGCAAGAGGAGGATGGTAAGTTCTGTGCCCTGACTGGCCTCTGCAGCTGTGCCGTCCTTGATATGCCAGTTGTCCAAACAGGGGAAGACGAACACCCCTTGCAAGCACAGATGGGCGGCTACCACTGCTAGGCACTTTGTGAACACTCTTGGTGAGGAGGCCAGGCTGATATCCTGTCTCTTCCTACCATGAATCTCAGGTATTGCCGGTGAGATGGGTGGACTAGGATGTGTGTGTAGACATCCTTTAGGTCCAAGGAGCAAAGCCTGTCTCCCTGGTGGAGGTAGAGCAGCAGTGTCCCAAGGGAGAGCATTTTGAACTTCTCCCTCACCAGGAACTTGTTCAGGTCTCAGAATAACCAGGATGGGCCTGAGACCCTTGGTGTTCTTGGGGTCAAGAAAGTAGCTTGAGTAGAAGCCCTTGCCCCAAAGGTGCTGGGGAACAGGCTCTACCGCCCTGTCCCTTAGTAGACCTGCTAGCTCTGAGATCAAGAGGGCCTAGTGAAGGAGAGGTCACACTGGCTCTCCTGGAAAATGCTCCGGAGGTGGTAGTTGGAAGCGGAGGCGATAACCCTCCTTCACCACCTGGAGCACCCACTGGTCCGAGGTGACCTCAGGCCACCTGTGGGCAAAGAGTGCCAAGCAGCTGCCTATGGGCTGGTGAGGATCTCCCAAGGGGAGGGAGGCCTCATCATGGGAATCAAAAGCTCCCGTAAGGTTGAGCCGGAGCTGGTGTCTGAGGCTTGGGAGCCTTTGGCTTCCTGAGTCTGTGTCCCTGGTCCTTGGGCTGGGGTCTCTAGTGCTGCTGGCTTGGAAAGACCTATTAGTGGTGACTCTGATGGAAAGGGCCCTTCTTCCTCGAGAAAGTTGGCCTCTTCCCCGAGGCTTTCTTATGGGGAAGGGTAAAGGTCTTCTTTGACAGCCTCTGCCTGGTCATCACCTCCACCTCGGCCTCAATCTTGGCCACCTTGTCAGCCATAGGTTTTCCAAATAGATTCTCCCTGGTGCAAGGGACATCCAGCAGTTTTTCCTGGACCCATTGCTCGAGGTCAGAGGACTGCAGCCAGGCCTGGTGCAGAGCACAGATGCCTGCGGCTGCTACCTGGGCTGCAGCCTCGAGCCCATGTATTTGTGAGTGATATTGCTGAAGGACTGAATGGAAAAGTCTGTCTTTTTGCAGATGACACGAAAATTTGCAACAGAGTGGACTCCCCTGAGGGAGTGGAGAACATGAGGAAAGATCTACAAAAGCTGGAAGAATGGTCTAATGTTTAGCAGTTAAGATTTACTGTGAAGTAGTACAGTGTCATGCACTTAGGAAGTAGAAATCCAAGGGAATTGTATGTGATAAGGGGCAAGAGGTTGGTGTGCATTGGCCAGGAGGAGGACCTAGGAGTGATTGTTTCTGAGGATCTTAAGGTGGCAAAACAGTGCGACAAGGCGATGGCAAAAGCCAGAAGGATGCTGGGTTGCATACAAAGAGGAATTACCAGCAGAAAGGAAGAGGTACTAATGCCACAGCACAAGTCGCAGGTGAGGCCTCACTTGGAATATTGTGTTCAGTTTTGGAGACCATATCTCGCAAAGGATATAAAAAGACTGGAAACTGCTCAGAGGAAAGGGACCAAAATGATTTGGAGCCTGCATCAAAAGACTTATGAGAAGAGACTTGAAGACCTAAATATGTATACTCTGGACGAGAGGAGGGACAGGGGAGATATGATTTAGACCTTTAAATACTTAAGAGTATTAATAAACAAACAAACCTCTTCCAAAGACGGGGAAGCTGTAAAACTAGAGGGCATAACATGAAGCTACAAGGGGATAAATTGAAGGGCAATGTCAGGAAATACTTTTTCACTGAAAGGATAGTGGATGATTGGAATACCCTCCCGATGAAAGTGGTGGGGCCAAATACAGTGACAGAATTCAAAATGGCAAGGGACAGACAGTGGATCCCTTTATAGCAACAGGATAAAATCAAAATAAACATAACTATCTCTTATATCTGAACAAATAGGGGTGGGCCTACACAGACCGGTGGGTACACCCCTAAACAAAGGCATGGGGAGCGGCGACATGCACGGAGCGGCAGGTGCACCTACTCTTGCCGCCTTTCTGGGCAGACTAGATGGACCATGCTGGTCTTTATCTGACGTCATATACTATTTTACTATGTAGGCGGCCCGGGATAGGAACTTGGAGCAGTCCGAGATGGTGGCTGCCAAGGTCTGGAACCGCTGCATAGGTTCCTCGGCAAGCCCTGCTGAAAAGCCAGTGAGTTCCTGGATTAGGCTCTTAAGATACATCCCTACGTAGAGCTCAGTTTCTATCCAGCAGCCCAGCATGGACCCTTGGAAATACTTACGCCCTAGGGCGTCAAGGGCCCTGGCCTCTCTGCCTGGGGGTACAGAAAAATAAGCCTTCTGGCTCTTGAGCTTTTGCATCAAGGACTCCACCATCATGGAACTGTGTGGAAGATGGGCCTTCTGGAAGCCTGGACTCCTCTTGACACAGTAGATAGCGTCGAGGCGTCGGCTGACCACCGGCACCGAGGCTGGATTCTCCCACATCCGTAGAATTAGCCGTTCGAGGAAGGGCTGCACCGGCACCAATAGAGCCTCCTTTGGGGAAACTCATATTGGAGGATCTCCAGCTCTTTGGTGCACGGGTCCTCCTCGGATTTGGTGGCGACCGAGAGGGCTCGGGCCTGGAAGTCGTGGAATGCCACATCCTCGGGTGGGGAATGGTGTCGGAGTTCTGGGAGAGACAGCTCTGAGGGGATGACTCGGTGTCGAGAGGTCTCGGGAGAGGCTTCAACGTCGGTCTCCCAGTCTGACTCCGAGGACATCGAAGATGCTCGGAGCTCCCACAACTCGAGGCCTGCATCAGGGAAACAAGACCCCGCCCCCAACCAGTCTCGAGTCAGACTCCTAGAAACTAGCCAAGGAGGACCGGACACCTGAGAATCAAGACCAGGACCTCAATCGGTGCAGAGGGCTGACCAGAGGCCAACAGCACTGGGGGCCGGCTCGATGCCCGGGGACACCACTGCAGTTGGGGGCCCAGTTGTCAGGGCAGATGATGTGGACAAACCTGATATCGCCTGCTGCATGGTCACGATGGCAGAGATACTCTGCTCCAGGACCACCATTCTGGCCTTGATGCCAGAAGGCTCCGCAGCTTTCGGCACGGGCACCTGATTTCAGACCCGGTGCCGGTGCTCTGGCGAGCAAGTCCTCTGCGAGAACCATAGCTTCGGGGAGCCTCACACAGTCACCACCAGGATTCCTTCCTAGACCTTAGGAGGGCGCTGCTCAGAGTCACCCGTCCCGCCACAGGACCTTACCAGGTTTCCCTGTTGGAACCTCGACTGGCTTCGATGATTTTTTTTTTCTTTCCAGGGTCTGGTGTCTTTCCGGAGGAGCCGCTGCCATGGAACTCCGAAGATGCCCGGGCCTTACGGGAGGTGCTCAGCGTCAGGGAAGCCGGAGCAGAACCGGACCGTGGGAACATCTTCTCCTGCAACTCCGACTGTTTCTTGTTGGTCCAAGATGTCATGGCTTGACACAGGTCACAGGAGATACTGTTGTAGTCCAGGCCAAGGCAGTGCAAGCAGCAGTCATGAGTGTCTGTGACAGATATGATTTGACTGCAACGATTACACTTTTTGAAGCCACCGGGAGACATGGTGGATCACATCTGGACGGGGTCGAGGACCCCTGGGCGAAAAAGGGCACACATGCCAGTCGAGGCAAGTCTCAATGAAAAAAGAGAAAGGAGCCAAGAACAGCGCCGAGGACAGCGCTGGCTTGCAATGGGAAAAGGAACCGATACGCAAACCAGGAAAAACTCAGTAAGAGGATAATTTTTAAGGAATTTTTCCGGGGACACAGGACATGTATCCATTGGGCTCCGTGGAAAAAAGGAGACTGAGCAAGACTGGACCGTTGGGTGAGAAGGGGCCACGCATGCATGGTAGCATTCCCAAAGGATTTCTTTGAAAGCTGGGGAAATGCTCCTCGCAGGCTCCATCGGTGCCGACGTCACCCATATGCGAGTACTGACTTCCTGCTTGTTCCTGGAGAAAGGGGCATCCTGCTCCCCAGAGCCCCCCGAGACCACTGAACTTGATCGCTGTAACGCCAGGCTGTCTGACGGAGATATCAGGTCACCCAAAGGCTTCCCCAATAAAATAGCTGGCTCATCCAAAATAGTGGTGGTTCTTGCCAAAACCACAGGTTGCCACCACTGAGGAGATGTGGGCTAGATGTCACCCTAAGCTCCTCTTCTGCCACACAGACCTCCTGCTCACAGCCATGGCAGAACCTGGCTGCTGACAAAAGACTCTGATGGCTGCCGCAGGTTGCATGGCTCGCCGACATAGTTCAGAATCTGCTCTGCCCTCAGACAGGACTACTCCTCTCACCTGCTCCGCCGCTGCTCACTGGGAAATGTAACCACTAGCACCGTGCAGTAACTAACTATGCTACCTGCACAAAACTCCACGGCTTACCCTGAAGCTGTGAAGCTGTTTCTCAGTTTCTCCGGTCTTTTTTTTTATTTTTTAACTTCCAATTAAAAGGGCCAGGGTCGTGCCGCACAGTTCTTCCCTGGCCCCCTCCCAAAGGAAAGGAAATCCAAAAAGGTGAGGGGGACTTTAAATGGGGAGGGACCCGGCTTACCAGGTTCTGCACCCCAAGGCCTGACAGCTATAGTAACTGGGTTTCCCAGTGCTAGGCCCTTTGTGGAACTGAGCCAAATTCCTCCCTCTCTCTCTCTTTTTTTTTTTTAAATTTCCCTACAGTGGAATCCAGACTGCACAGGAGTTTCCTTCCATTTGCTGGAGACTAAGAAATACTGGTGTGAGGAGAGATGCACAGTTCCCTTATAGCATGACATCAACAAACCAGCGTTCTCAGCCTCCATCTGCTGGTGGTTTAACAAACCCACGTGTCTGGATTGGACTGGAGGGACGATGCGGAATGGTTAATCTTGGCCAAGCCTCTTTTTCTCCCTGTACACCATAGTATGTTTCTAAATCCAGATAACACCATTATATATCTCAAAAATGGCTACATGTACACTGTTGATATATTCACTTTTCAGTGCATGAAGATTCTGTTTAGATCTACTGATATGGCACATTCTCCAAAGTATTTTTTAATAGCACTGTGACTAAGGAATTATGAATATTTCTCTGCCTGAGACAACAGAACATGTTTTCACTACTTACACAGCTCTTGGGAGTAGAGCTTCTTCTTTACCGCAGTTGGGGTTTTCTTCCTCTAGTGGCAGTTCTGCATCTCCCCATGGGTTGAGATACTTTGGGCTTGGCATCTCAATTTTATCAGGGACATGCTCAGAGGTATGGGGGCTTGGGGTAGCTACTCGAGGAGGTGTTGCCACAGGAGTAGGTGTGGGTGTAACAACTGGACTTGTAGCTTCTGGAATCTTAGATCTTATGGCTTACAAACAGTAAAATAATAAGAATAGAAAAAAAAGATAACGTCAGTGTAATAGCAGTTATTTTGGTTTCACATCAAATTGCCATTAAATTTTAAAAAATGTTTCTTAAATGCTCAAAGTAATGGCAGCAAATAAGATGCATATTAACAGATTCGCCAGTATGAATTTTACATTATAAATGTACAGATTCCTGTAGTACTTACTAAAAGCTCAAGACAAGAGAGAGATATTTGCTAAACAGGCCTGTCCTGGATTCCAAACAAGTCACCTCTGGACCCTCCAGGTTACTGCACATGACATGTAATCCCTACAAATGGAGGGCTGAATAATCAAGGCAGAGTAGGAGAATGCCTGCTCAACAGGGCTTCAATGTTTCTCTCTCACAAATCATTAAAAGAACTCCTCCCTCTTCCACTAGAATAGTAATCAGAGAGGTCATAGCAGAGATCAGAGTACTGACTCTCAATATTCTTTCTATCCCTATGATGGGAGGGTAGAGCTTTCAGTGGTCTTGCTTCTTCTGAGATATCTGAAAGAAGTCTTCCCCTCTGCGAGGACCACACATTTAACTGCTTTGTGGAGGCGAACTCCCTAGGAGGTTTTCCAGTTCCTGAATGACTAAATGAATTATTTACTTTGGTCTTTACAGAGGAAGCTAAGAAGAAGCTACCCATGCCAAAAAGGCATTTGATGGGGATGAGTCAGAAGAGTTAAGTCAAATCTCAGTGAACCTGGAAGATATAGTAGAACAAATTGATACACTAAAGAGCAGCAAATCACCTGGACTGGATAGAATACACCCAAGAGCGCTGAGAGAATGCAAAGAAATGCAGAGCTCCTATTAGTTTATGTTTATACAATTTCTTGATATACCGCCCAGGCTTAAGGGCATCAGAGCAGTTTACAATCACTATTAGCAGGTACTGCATACATTCCCTCATCCCCAAAGGGCTCACAATCTAAGTGTACCTCTGAGGCAATGGAGGGTTAAGTGGCTTGCCCAAGGCCACAAGGACTGCCCATAGGACTAGAAACCCCAGTCCCTCCGGCCTGAGATTGCTGTCCCCAGATGGGAATTTAACCCCTGGCCCTCCGGCCTGAGGTACCTTGTCCTAACCACTAGGTCACTATCATTAAAATTATATGGTACCAGAAGATTGGAGGGTGGCCACCATATCGTCGATTTTTAAAAAGGGCTCTAGGAAACCATAGACCAGTGAGCCTAATATTGGTGCCAGGCAAAATGATGGAAACAAATTATAAAGAACAAAATTACTGAACACATGGATAAACAAGGCTTAAAGAGACAAAGTCAACATGGATTTAGCCAACTGAAGTCTTGCTTCACCAATCTGCTGCATTTTTTTGAAGGCTTGAATAAACATGTGGATAAAGGTGAGCCAGTTGCTTTAGTATATTTAGACTTTCAGAAAGCATTTGGCAAAGTTCTACATAACACACTCCTGAGGAAATAAAAAAGCCATGGTATAGGAGGCAATGATCTATTGTGGATTGGAAACTGGTTGAAAGATAGAAAAGAGAGAGTAGGAATAAATGGTCAATTTTTTCAGTGGAAGATGGTGAATAGTGTAGTCCCCTAGGGATCTGTACTGGGATCAGTGCTTTCTAACTTATTTATAAATGATCTCAAATTGGGAACGATGAGCAAGGCAATTCAATTTGCAAATGACACCAAAATATTCAATGTTGTTAAATCACATGCAGATTGTGATAAATTGCAGGACCACCTTGTGAGACTTAGGCATCCAAATGGCAGATGAGAATTAATGTGGACGTGCAAAATGATGCACAAAGGGAAGAATAACCTGACCTACAGATACATAATGCTAGGTTCCACATTAGGAGTAAACATCCAAGGAAAGGATCTAGGGGCCTGATAGTCAAAGGATTTATTCTCCTAACTTTAAGAGTTATGCTCCAAAAGTGATCTCTGAGTGACAAAATATTTTCTTAAAATTTCACTCAACTCCTAAATTTAGGTGCATAAAAAGTGGATTTCGGACAGGGAAAAGACGTTTGGAGCTTAGCACCGATTTTCAGCACCAGGCATCTAAATTAGGCTCATAAATCTAGGCAAATGAATAGCAGGCCTAAATTTAGGAACATAAATTTTAAGCTCCAAAATTGGGATAAATTTTCAACTGAAAACTTAGGCTCCTAAGTGTGGTTGAAAATAGGGCAGAAATTTAGGAGCTCAGCTTTTTGTTTTAAATATCGAGCCTAGGTGTCATCATAGACAATATACTGAAATCTTCTGTTCGGTGTGCAGCAGCAGCCAAAAAACTAAACTAAAATAAAATAAAAACCACCACAATCCTCTGTATTGCTCCATGGTGCAACCACACCTAGAGTAGTGTGTGCAATTCTGATCTCCGCATCTCAAAACAAGATATAGCAGTATTAGAAAGGATACAAAGAAGGGCAACAAAAATGATAAAGGGAATGGAAAAACTCTCCTATAAGGAAAGACTGAAGAGATTAGGGCTTTTTAACTTGCAGAAAAAACGGCTGAGGGGAGATATGATGGAGATCTATAAAATCCAAAGTAGAGTGGAACCAGTAAACACAAATCAATCATTTATTTTTTCTAAAACTAACAAGGACTAGGGGACACATCACGAAGCTACAAAAAGTATATGTACAATAAACAGAAAATATTTTTTCTTTAAACGTATAATTTAGCTTTGGAGCTTGTTTCCAGAGGATGTGGTAAAAGGTGGTGGTGTAGCTGGGCTTAAAAAAAACATTTGGACAAGATATTCCTGAAGGAAAAGTCCACAAACCATTAAGGTAAACCAAGAGAAAAACTGCTTATCCCTTGGGATTCTAAGGTGGTCTTCTCATCTGGCTTATTGCACAGAAGAAAGGCCTAGCAATCTACTTCCCATTGCATCTTGCCATGAAAACCCAGGGGATGGGTCACCAGGAGTCTATATCGACTCAATGGCACACAGAAACAATCCCTGGGGATAAGTAGAATGGAACTAGTTACTTTTAGGATATGCCAGGTACTTGTGATCTGGGTTGGCTACTGCTGCAAACAAGACTCTGGACTTGATGTACCTTTGATCTGACCCAGTATGATAGTTCTTATGTTCCAGAATGGGATCTTCCATTCAACCAAATCAGTCATTTGGGAAAAAAAGCATGATTTGGGAAATAGGTGCTTCAGGAAGAAAGAACTCCCCCTAAGCCAGGGGTAGCCAACACCAGTCCTAATGCACCACAATCCAGCCTGGTTTTCAGGATGTTGCAAATGAATATTCATGAGATATATTTGCATGCAATGGGAGGCAGGGGATGCAAATATACCTCATGAATATTCATTAGGGGCATCCTGCAAACCAGGCTGGATTGTGTTGCACTAGGACTGGAGTTGGCCACCCCTGACCTATGTATAGAAGAATCCTCTCCTAAGAACCGCTCTCTCTCCTGCAGGCTTCTCAGTGGAGGAGGGTGGAAATCAACTTCCAACTTCTCCATACCCCTCCCCAAGAATCCCAGCAATGGTCCAAGACACTGTGGATCCTTAGACTAATTTGATACCTCTTTGGACAGTTTTAGTCTCCTAGGAGTGGAGCCCCCTACAAGGAGTGAGGCTGGAGAAGAGACCAGCAAAAGAGTTTGGTAGTTGGTATGGAAGGGCAGACTAGATAGGCTGTCATGTTTCTATGCTTCTCCCCCTCCTTCAGCATTGTACAGAAGGTTTGGGCATGGCCTACATAAGATCAGTCAAAAAAGAGCTTTGAATAATACAAAGGAGGCTTCGCTGAGAAAGTTAGGGCACAGGGACAAGGGAGGAGGTGGTTCAGCCAAAATGGACATTAGCTCCACTGGACCATATGGGATGTTTAAGATCCTAACACTCCCCCCTGGCATGTGAATTGGTGTGGCAGTTGGTGCCATTAGCAGCCCTTCTCTGTAGGCTTTATGGGAAATCTAGGTTACTGCATACAAAAACGCACAATATAAACTTTACATCTGCAGCAACAAACCTGTGAGGGTGTCAGTTGAACCATTAGATCAGGGGTTCTCAACCCTGTCCTCGGGACCCACCTAGCCAGTCGGGTTTTCAGGATAACCA
This sequence comes from Ichthyophis bannanicus, assembly GCA_033557465.1. NCBI lineage: Eukaryota > Metazoa > Chordata > Amphibia > Gymnophiona > Ichthyophiidae > Ichthyophis > Ichthyophis bannanicus. The sequence continues at coordinate 134,596,253 of CM066037.1, forward strand.
CAATGGATATGTATGAGAGAGATTTGCATACACTGCCTCCATTATGTGCAAATCTCTCCCATGCATATTCATTGTGGTTATCCTGAAAACCTGACTGGCTAGGTGGGTCCCGAGGACAGGGTTGAGAACCCCTGCATTAGATGATAGCGGGATAAAAGGGGCACTAAGGGATGACAAGGCCATAACGGAGAGACAATGAATTCTTTGCTTTGGTCTTTACTGAAGATGTAGGGAAGTTACCCATGCCTGAAATGTTATTTAAAGGTGATGTATCAGAAGAAATGAAACAAATTTCAATAAAACAGGAAGATGTAATACAACTACCTGATAAATTAAAGAGAAGCAAAACACCCGGACACAAGGTGCTGAAAGAACTAAAATATGAGATTTCAGACTTACTATTAGTAATCTGTGAAGTATCATTAAAATCATCTGTAGTACCTGAAGACTAGAGAATGACCAAAGTAACACCAATTTTTAAAAAGCGTTTCAGAGGTGATCCAGGAGACTACAGACCGGTAAAGCTTGATGTCAGTACCAGGAAAAAATTAGAAACCATTATAAAGAATAAAATTACTGAGCGTGTAGTCATGGTTTAATGGGAGAAAGCCAACATGGATTTAAGCCAAGGAAGATCTTGTCTTACTAATCAGTTATATTTTTTTTGAAGGTGTGAATAAACAGATACAGTAATAAAGGTGAGCTGGTTGATATAGCATATCTGGATTTTCAGGAAGCATAGTTACTCACCTGTAACAGATGATCTCCGGGAACAGCAGGAATTAAGTCTTCACATATGGGTATCGTCGGTACCGACAGAGCCTACGCGGGAATGCTCCCCAGCCTCCAATAGGAAAGCTTTTGGGAGCATCCCACAGCACCTGCGTGCTGCCTTCCCACCTTTCCAACTCTCCTTCGTCAGTTGAGTTTATAGCTGAGACAAAAGGAGAGAAGGAGAGAGAGAGAGAGAACTCCTAGGGGAGGTGGGTGGGTTGTGAAGACTTAATTCCTGCTGTTCCCGGAGATCACCTGTTACAGGTGAGTAACTACTTTATCTCCAGGAACAAGCAGGAATGTAGTCTTCACATATGGGGACTCCCCAGCTGAGAGGTGCCAGGAGGATGACCGTAGCAAGCTGCGAACCTCTGGTGAGATTGGTCATTCTTCCTCCCATGGATCTCTGGCATCGAAACCTCGGGACGGTGGGTAGGAGTTGTACTAAGTCTGAAAGAGATGCTGTAGAACAGCCTGTCCAAACGAGGCATCCCGACGGGAGTCCTTGTCTAAACAATAATGGGCTGTAAAGGTGTGTACTGAAGCCCAGGTGGCTGCTCTACAGATGTCGTCAATAGACACAGAACGAAGATTAGCTATGGAAGTTGCCATTGCTCTCACATTGTGAGCTGTGATGTGGCCTTCGAGAGAAAGTCCCTTACTCTCGTATGCAAAGGATATACAATTTGCAATCCATTTAGAGAGAGTTCTTTTGGAAACTGGAAGTCCCAAATGACTAGAATCAAAAGCAACGAAAAGCTGTGAAGATTTTCTGTGTTGCTTAGTTCTTTGAAGGTAAAAAGCCAAGGCTCTTTTACAATCCAAGGTATGAAGGTTCCTTTCTGCACTAGAGGCATGAGGCCTAGGAAAGAATGCAGGAAGGTAAACCGATTGGTTTAAATGAAAAGGCGAAACTACCTTTGGCATGAAGTGAGGATGTCCTAAGTACTACCTTATCATGGTGAAATCTTGTATAAGGAGGATCAGCCACTAAGGTCTGCAACTCATTGATTCGTCTTGCAGAAGTGAGAGCAACTAGGAAGATGACTTTCCAGGAAAGAAACTTCAGGTCAATAGTGGCTAAGGGCTCAAAGGGCGGTTTGATAAGCTGCCCGAGAACAAGATTGAGATCCCATGCCACTGGCAATGGCTTAATGGGAGGTTTTGTTAAGCATAGACCTCTCATAAATCTTGCTACAAGTGGATGAGAGAAAGCAGATTGTCCATCCAAAGGCTTGCAAGAAGCTGCAATGGCACTAAGATGGACCCTTACTGAATTGGTTTTAAAACCAGAATTTGATAAATGGAGGAGATACTCCAGTAGTGATTCCAGAGGCACCGAAAGGGGGTGAAGCCCCCTTTGAGAATACCATACAGAGAACTTTTTCCACTTGAAGGCATATGATCGCCTTGTGGAGGGTTTTCTGGAGGCCACCAGGATATCCTTTATCTGTTGAGAAAGGTTGATATCTGGAAGCTCTAGGCTTTAAGCAACCAGGACCTGAGATGTAGGGACTGGGGATTTGGGTGCAATAGGTCCCATTCTCCTGGGAAAGAAGATCTGGAGCATATCCGAACTACAGTGGCGTGGCTTGAGAGAGACGTAGAAGCCGAGGATGCCACATTTGCCGTGGCCAACGTGGAGCTATGAGTATCATATGTCCTCTGTCTCTCTGAAGCTTGAATAGTGTCTTGGAATGAGAGGAATGGGTGGGAAGGTATAGAGGAAGTCCTGCCCCCAGTGGAGAAGGAAAGCATCTCTTGCCTGACAGTTTTGAGCCAGAATTATGGAACAGAACCGGGGAAGTTTAGCATTCTGTGGACTTGCAAAAAGGTCTATATCTGGGGTTCCCCAGATTCGAAACACTTGAGCAATCTGGTCTAAGTGAAGAGACCGTTCGTGTGGCAGCAGTATTCGACTGAGTTTGTCTGCCCAAAGGTTTTGAATGTCCAGAAGATATACCACTAGGAGGTGGACTTGAAGTTCTCTGGGAGGGCCCACAGTCGCAAAGCTTCATTGCATAATGACAGAGAGCCCGTTCCGCCCTGCTTGTTCACATACAACATGGCTACTTGATTGTCGGTCTCGACCCGAACTGTCTTGTAGCTGAGCTGGGCCTGGAATACTCGAAGAGCATGGAAAATGGCTCTGAGTTCTAGGAGGTTTATGTGAAGACAAGCCTCCTGTGTGGTCCAGAGACCCTGATTAGAGAGATCGTGCAAGTGAGCTCCCCAACCCAACTTGGACGCATCCGTTGTTAGAGTGGCCTGGAAAAGAGGCTGCTGGAAAGGAGAGCTTACTAGAAGTTTTTCCAGAGATTGCCACCATTGAAGGGACGAAATGAGACGTGTGGAGTTTCTGATTATGTCTGATAGGCGACCCGAGGCCTGTGTCCACTGAGAGGAGAGGGTCCACTGGGCTGCTCGCATGTGAAGGCGAGCATAGGGAACCACATGGACAGTGGATGCCATATGCCCCAGAAGCTGAAGCATTTCCCGAGCAGTCAGGAAGACTTTCATAGCTGTTTGGGATGCTAGCTGCACTATACGAAAACAGCGGGGCTGTGGTAGGAAAGCTCTTGACTGTCTGGTATCTAGACGAGCCCCTATAAACTCTAGGGACTGAGAAGGGGTGAGCTGAGATTTTGGGAGGTTTATGACAGTCCCAAGTATCGAAGGATTCGCATGGTGCGAGAAAGAGCGAAGCTGACTTCTGGAGCCGTTGATGCTCGAATGAGCCAGTCGTCTAAGTAGGGGAAGACTAATATTCCTAGAGTTCTCAGGAATGCTGCTACTACTGCCATGCATTTTGTGAACACTCTTGGGGCAGAAGCCAGCCCGAAGGGAAGAACCCTGTATTGGAAGTGTCTTCCCTGGAAAAGGAATCAAAGGAATTTCCTGGGATCTGTATGGATGAGAATGTGAGTATATGCATCCTTTAGATCTAGAGAACATAGCCAATCCTGACTCTGAAGGTATGGCAAAAGTGTTCCGAGGGAAATCATTTTGAATTTCTCGGAACAGATATTTGTTTAATTCTTTGAGGTCCAGAATAGGCCTGTATCCCCCTGTTTTCTTGGGAATGAGAAAATAGGGGGAGTAAAACCCCGCACCTTGTTGGGGTATGGGTACTTCTTCTATTGCTCCTTGAGCAAGAAGTGATGTGACCTCCTGACCCAAGAGACTGGTGACAGGGATCTGAGAATTGAATTGTTTTATGATTGTAGGAGGGGCAGACTGTGGAAGTGGAGTCTGTACCCCTCTCGTACAATGGACAAAGTCCAGTTTTCTGATGTTATTTGTTGCCATCTGCTGGCAAAATGGCATAAACTTCCTGGAATGGTGAGGGGTTCTGGACCTTTCAGGGGCAGAAAGACTAAGTTCTCTAGGAAGGAGTCAAAGCCCCTGAGGAGGCTGAACTTGCGGAGCCGATTGAGTTCTTGGAACTTGTGACTTCCTCTGCTGTCTGTTCTGTTGTTGCCCCTTTTAGGGAACATGACATGGACAGCGAGTATGACGGGCATAGGATGGGTAAAATTCTTTCTTATTGAAAAGGGTTTTTTTGGCTGACTTTTTCTTTGCTGGGTTGGCTGTAGACAGATAGTTTATTCAAGGTAGTATTTTCAGACTCAAGCTGATTTGACTTGTCCTGCCAATCCTTGCCAAAGAGATCTTCTCCTGTGCAAGGAATATTTCCCAGTTTCTTTTGCACCCATTGTTTTAAGTCCAATGCCTGGAGCCAGGTAATACGATGTACACCGATTGAAATAGTAGAATTTCTGCTAATACATTCAAAACAATCGAAAGATGCACAGTTCACAAATTTAGAAACATCCTGGGCATGTTTGACCAGAGTAAGAAAATCCCCTCTTTTGTCCTCAGGAAGAAGAGGGCTCATAAGCTCCAAGTCTCCTGTAATTTCCTTGAGGTACATTCCCATATAGAGAATGTAACAGCTGATACTGGCAGCCAACATGGAGGATTGGAAGCATCGACGCCCAAAGGCATTGAGAGTCCTCAACTCCTGGCCCGCAGGATTAGAGGAATGCGTCTTAGCACTCTTAATCCTGCGCATTGCCGATTCCACTACCATTGAATGGTGTGGTAACTGAGTCTTTTGAAAACCAGGAGAGCTTGGAACTCGGTACATAGTATCAAGTCGTAGAGAGTGTGGAGACACCGTTAAAGGGTTTTCCCACATTCTGAACATAAGATCTTGCAAGATCCTATGAATGGGCAGGGTAGCTGCCTCTTTAGGAGCTTTAGGGTATTTAAGAATTTCTAATTCTTCTGCCCTGGGTTCCTTCTCTGAAGTCACTGTGATTGCTAGACCTTGAGCTACATCACGCATAAATCCTGGAAGGACATGTCCTCTGGAGGAGACATTCTGCTTTGAGGAGAAGGAGATGGATCCTCCAGGAGGATTGCTCTAGTACCGGCAGAGTCATCAGAATCATCGGAATCGGAAGATTCAAAGTATCTCAGTGACCGGTATTCGTGCAACGCTCGGTACCGGTACCGCTCGAAGTCGGTATCGGGGTGTCTCGGTACCAGCCCCTCGATACCTGAGATAGACTCAAGGCTCGGCATGGGCGGAAGCATACCTGCCGAGGCAGGTGCACTCAGTACCAATACCTGTGGTACAGTCTGTAGCGGTCTTAGCAGTACCGAAGCTGCTAAGAGAGCCTCTAGACTGCGTTCGAGAGCAAGGAATCTCTGATCGATTGCTCCTGCCGATGCCTGGGAGTCGGTACCGGTGGAAGCGGCTACGACCCCAGAACATGGCACCAATAGTTCTGCAGAGGTTGAAGTCTCCGGAACATTCTGGAGCCCCGTTAATGCTGTGAAGACAGAGGTCTCCTGCCCGGGCTGTTTTGCCGGTGAACTATCCTCGAGGGCAACGCCAATGGCATCTCGATGCTTAGAAGGAGATCTACCCTTCGAGAACCGGCCAGTCTTAAAAGACTTAAGTGTAGTTACCTGAGATCCATGGGAGGAAGATGAAGCCCTGGAAGAAGTCGATGCAACGGACATCGTGTCAAAAGGGTGCCGAGTTTTGCAGCTCTATTCTGCAGGCCTCTTTTCGTCATCTTTCTGCAGGAGAGACACTCCGATGGAGAATGGTCAGGACCTAAACATTTAAGACACCATTCATGGGTGTCAGTGACCGATATGGTACCACCACATTTAGAACATTTTTTAAAACCACTAGCTGGTTTTTCCATGTCTGAGGAAAAATGGGCCTAGTGCCCAAAATAGCACCTAATCCCGAGAGGGGAAAGGCTCCTAAAGAAAAGAATTTAGAAGCTATTTTTTGTTTTGTTTTTTTAAAGAAAGAAAAGAGAACCGGCGGTACCGGTAGGCGTCGAATGAAGGCAGATGCGACCACAAAAAACAAAAAAAGTAAGAATAGATTTTCTGTGGTGACAGGGATACGTCCTGTCAGCTCCACGGAAAACGAAGAACTGACGAAGGAGAGTTGGAAAGGTGGGAAGGCAGCAAGCAGGCGCTGTGTGATGCTCCCAAAAGCTTTCCTATTGGACACTGAGGAGCGTTCCCGCGCAGGCTCAGTCGGTACCGACGATACCCATATGTGAAGACTCCTTTCCTGCTTGTTCCTGGAGATAGCCTTTAACAATATCCCTCATGAGAGTCTCTTGGTGAAATTAAAAAGCATGGGATAGGAGGCAGTGTACTATTGTGGATCAGGAACTGGTTAAAAGATAGAAAGCAAGGAGAGAGGAGAACCTTTCTGCAGCGGCAACTACTTTTACCTGCGGGCGCATTGGCGTTGATCTTGATGTCCTTTAAAGGACTCTAAGAACTTGGGCCTTGCCGCAGAACTCGGCCATGATTGCGTCCCTCAGGCGCTTGCCCGAAGGGGCAGGTCACGCCCCTTTGGCACACTTTGGAGCACTGAGGGAGTGTTGCTCATGATAATGGGGAAATGGAAAAAGAAGATCTTCCCTGCACTGGCTGCTATGAAGTCCTCTAAGATTGAAGGGCCCTTGGATAGACATCTGATTAAGCAAACAATGGAGGATGTTGGCTTTGTCTCCTCTGCCTCTAAGTATAAACTCTCCTTTGGATGTCTCTCCAGAGGGGGGCGAGGGGGATTAACCCTACCTCTCCTGCCACTGGTAGTGGGTTTGTTGGAAGTGGAAGGCTCCCCTGGTATGGGGCCTCCTAGCGGTCCGACATTTCGGTTGGACCAGCCTTTGCTCGGTAACCAGTCTGAGGTCTTGAAGGTTGTGATGCCTAAGATAGTCCAGATTCCATCCTTGTTGGGGGGAGGTTCTGGTGACAGATACTGCTGCTGCGGATATCTCCCTTAGGGACATATGGGCTGTCGTGACTTAGATTGAGGTGGCCTTAACAGGAACTTTGAGACAATTGGAAGAGTTTACCAAGGACTCAGTAGCTAAATTTGTGGATTATGATGTTCAGCTAAATGATGTGGGCCTAAGGTTGGGAAAATTGGAAGCACATGTGGGCACAGTTCAGTCTCTGTCCATGGTTTCCCTTAAAGACAGTTTGTACTGCCATCGTCAATTTGAATTGCTTGAGAACTGGTTTCGCTTTAGGATTTTAAGACACTTACATTTTCCTATAATGCATTATTTATCCCGATTAATTTTATTTTATAAGTATTTGATAGTGTTTTTGTTATTTGTGCAGCCTGACGATATTAAAGTTGCCAATATATATTATACTCCTAGAGGTAAAAAAGATAGTAAAGATGCTCCAGGAGAGCTTGACCAGTAAGATTCTCCAGATAGTCTTGATGTGTCGGAGATTTTAGAGTCATCCTCTGATAATATTTCAGCTAGAGCTATTTTAATGGTCATGTTTGTATCAGAGATTGATAAGAACCCTGTTCTAAAATAATATTTTCTTAAGAAAGATGTGATTTTTTTGTGGACAGAAGATCGCTATTTTCCCCGATGTGTCATGGTTTACCCAGTTACGCCATAAGGCTTTTCTGGAGTTAAAATCTCATACGCTTGTGCTGGGAGCTACTTTTTTTCTGAAGTTCCCGTGCAAGTATCTGGTGGCACATCGGGGGAAAAATTCTTCTTTTCTTGATCCACTTCACTTAGAAGACTTCCTTAAAAGTCATAGTCCTTGATCCTAGGTGTGGTGATATGTATATTAGAGTTTGAATGTGATATTGATTTTTCTGCTGCTGCTAGTTTTTTTCTTTTTTTGTATGATGTTTTCTTAAATTTTCTTTAGGTTGTTTCTCTTCTCCCATAAAAGTGAACTAGATACCTATTATTGTGATTACTGTTTAATATAGGGGAAAGCTTTATTTCCTCTTATTGTTTCCTGCATATTGTATTATGTTGCTTTTGGTTGTAACATGTTAAAAAGTAATAAATGACATCTCCAGATGGGTCCAAGAAAACAATTTCACAATCAACCTCAAGAAAACAGACGCATTATTTGTCACAAAGGATCAAACCTTCACCCCACCAACCCACCTCACTCTGGCAGCATAATTCAAATAAGAGTACAAGCACAAATAAAATACCTAGGAGTCATACTCGCCCAAACTCTCTCACTCAAGCAACAGATAGCAAAAATCACAAGAACGATATTCACTGCTAGACCCCCGGACTTCAGATCAGTACTACAAGCAATGACACTTCCCCACCTCAATTACTGTAATGCGATATATCAAGGACTCCCGCTCTCTGCTCTCCACTCTCTATGGACAGTTCGTAACAGAGCCGCCAGGATCATACAAAGGGCAAGGAAATATGACCACATCACTCCAATACTGAAGCACCTCCACATCTTCCACTGGAATCTCAGATCAAGTACAAATCCTTACTACTAATTCACAAAGCACTAAACCAACAACAAACATCAGATCTACACACCCTCCTACCACAACCAACCTCTGGAAGATCTAAAAGGCAGACCACTAACAATGTTCTGACCGTACCTCATGCAAGGACAAAACACAATCATCAAACATGTGCCCGTGCATGTGACCTCTGCGTCCCATCCCTACGGAGCTCTCTCCCAACCAAATACAGAACAAGGACCTCCCCTCCTTTTGGAAACAAATAAAGACCCACTTATTCAGAGAACACTTTGGCGCAGAATCGAGCAACACCCAATGACCATCGGATTACGTTGTACACGAGATAAATTAGTGACCAAGCCATGAAGAGGAATTGTAAATAAGTTAAGAATTCCTGATGTTTACCCAATCAGGATTGTAAATAAGTTGAGACCATGTTGATTGTACAACCTCCCCACCTTCCCCAACACCTGCTATCAAACTGTACATATGTTATGACCTGTTCGATGTACAACTTCTTGTTTAATGGAAACCGCTTTGACCGAGTGAAAAGCGGCATATAAGCATGCATGCATGCATGCATAAATTTATTTATTTATTTATTTAGCATTTCTTTTATACCGCGCTATTATCATCAGTGCGGTGTACATCAAAATGGAACATATGCATTCAGGGTTACTGAAAATGCATTTACATTTGAACAGGGATTGAACTTGGATAACAGGGTAATTAACAACAGTTATACAATATAATATCTACAATTATATACATGGTGAGTGTAATTCCCTATCGGGGCTACACCGGAAAGTATCTGGTGAATAAGTGGTGTTTTAGGGCCTTCCTGAGTTGTGTTAGGTCTGTGATAGCTCTGATGTCAGGGGGGAGGGCATTCCAGGCTTTGGGGGCATAGAAGCAGAAGGCTCTGTTAGTTGTTGCCTTCTTGCATCTTGTTGATTCTTTTGGGACTGTCAAAGTGTTTACTGCTACAGATCTTCTACTTCTATTGGGAGGTGAGGTGTGTATCAGTTTGGTGATGGCTACGGGGGACTGATTGTTTGGGGCTTATGAATAAATGAGTAAATAAATAGATACATACATAAACAAACAAATAAATGAAAATATTTCTTCATCAAAGGGGTAGTGGATGCATGGAGTGATCCGTCAGAGGAGGCAGTGTAAGCAAAACAGTGATGTGATTCAAGAAAGTCTGAAAAGAAGTGAAAGGAAAGTCAGAGATCAACTGAGACCTATAGCACCGCATCAAGTATTAAACTGAACAGCCTAGCTTTATGCCCTTCTCTACATATCATATATCATACCACTGGCACTTCTTGCGGCCCTGGGCAAACCACTTAACCCCCCCCCCCCTCCAATGCCTCAGGTACAAACTTAGATTGTGAGTCCTTTGGTGACAAGGAAATGCATACTGTACCTGAATGTAACCCATCTGATCTCCCCCTGGAAAGGCATGAACTAAATACTATAGATAAATAAATATCCTACCTTTCTTTCTATGTAATTAGAAAGTTGGAAAGAGACTCCATTTGTCTCTGTGGAAAGTGTTTTACATTTTTGCCGCAAAAAAGCTAGGTCTGGCACAACTAAGCATTATAGTCACATAAGGGCCTAGAAAACCACTAGAATTTGGGAAAACAAATGAAACAAGAAAGCAGCTTTTAGAAAGTACTGCAAGAAAATCAAAGATTGGAAGACAAACCCATTATAATTTCCTCTTCCATTTAAAAAACGCAGCATTTACACAACCAACAGAAATTATGAGAAAATTCCTCAGTTACATACTGCTATCCAGAATACTCAGTGAGATCACACAGCTATAATATTGTTTTAAGTAAAAATTGAAAGTTAGGTGGCAGGTTCTTTTGCCACAGAAAAAGTTCTTTGATCAGAAGAGCATCAACTACATGTGACTTCGTTCTACATTTTGAAATATTTCCTTTTTAAACTCTATAATGTACAATGGCCTTTTGTATAAATCCTCAAGGTTGTTACCTGGGGAGATTCGCTGTGACCCCTCAGATTCTGCCTCTGAACTCTGGGGAGATAGCACTGGAGTTTTTATTAGGGTAGGCTCTTTCAAAGAAGGTGGGGGAGAGTGAGGAGGCGTGGACTGTGGGGTAGCCAGTGGAGTATGGACAACAGTAACCTGAAAAAACAAAGCAAAATAAGCCAAGTTGAAATCGCATACCTGATGCTAGACTCTGAAAAATTATGCCTTCAAAAATATGCTCATCATACAGTTATTTGTTCTTAAACACACAGAAACAGAGAAAATGATGGTAGATAAAGATCATACAGCCTTCTGGTCTGCCTATCCATACCAACAACTAACCTCTACAATCCTTTCCTCTCCCTTAGAGACTCTGTGCTTAGATTTAATATACCTCTTTTCCTAAAAAGATTTAAGGTGGATTATAAAACTTACAACAGAAAATACAAATATATAAAACTAAATTAAATTAAATGAACTTAAGGAGAAAAGGCAAAAACCTCCCCTCATACTAAGACTAAATAATAATTTCTATGGTTATAAAATATTAAAGGATGCTGTAATCTAGTTTTAATAAAAAGCACCGTATAAAGTAAAATCATTTTGTTTTGAATTAGATGATGATCCCAGAGTGTGTAGTCAAATGGTAAAGCACAGCAAAACTCTTCTCTGGATTACCCACCCCATTACCTGCGTGTCTGGTATACTTTCAGGAACTCCTGGTGTGGGAGCTCCCTTCTGTGTCTCCCTCTCACCCAGCAGGATTGCAATAGTCTCAGCAAGGGCTTCATTCACATATCGACGAATCAAGTCTGAATCCACAGGTACACCAGCAGTGACAAACAACTGGAACCCTCCTCCACCTGCTGCTTCTACTGGAAAGGACGGCAGACTGCACTGAGTACATGAAGCAGTAACCCTCCAAACCACTCACATGCTCCATTCAACATTTTATTTATTTTTGTTTGTATTTAGCTCACATTTGTCCAGTACCTGAGTAGTAGGTTGGCACCTCACTTTGCACTTACCAATGTCTGAAACTGCGCTTTCCTCACTTTCCGATGTGTCTCCACTGGGCCGCGTCTCTGGCTGGATAGGGTACATCTTACTGATGATTTGTGCCATTATCTCTTGTTCTACCCTAAAAGAAAAAAAATATTATGACCAAATTTCTCTTTCAAGATTTTAATTCATTTGTTTTTCCTTTATGTTATAGTTGCTTTAAACAACTTAGATACTATGGTGGTCATTTTAGAAGCTCTACATGTGCTTTGGACATCCAAATCATGAAGACGGCTCCTGAGCCATTTCACAAATGTCTAAAGATGTCCCCAGCGTGGGACATCCAAATAGGCAAGGGGTATGGCAGAGGCAATTCCAGGGTGATGCGAAAGACCTAGAGGTCCCCGCTCAATTTCAGAAATGTCAGGGACATCTGCAACTTCGCCCCAGTTTAGATCTGCTCCAGGCACAGACAGACATTGGGAAATGCTTGTTTGGGCCACAAAAAATCTGGAGGGTGTAGATAAGTTGGCAGTCCACCATCCCTTATGCTCTCCACAATCACACAGATATTGGGTAACTGGGAAACTTGTTTTCTGTTTGAACCACCGCTGAATGTCTGAGATGTCCAGACTCTGGGATACTGTTCCAGGGATGTCTATGTAAATCATGACCTAACTTGAATGTGCCTGCATTTTTTGTGATGCCTTGGCATGGACGTCCCAGATAGCATTTAGACATCATTTCTAAAAGGTGCCTTTTTGTTTGTAATATAGGAGCTACTCAGCCAGTAGGCCAAATGAAGGGGGGCTCCAACTAAAAAAAACATAAAACATCATAAATAAAGTTAAAGTGTAGTTACTCACAGCTGCAATGAGCAGCAATAGGGCTGTGTCCTCTGAAGGTACAAGAACAGGGCCCTGCAATCCAGAATTGTAAGGAGGCCTCCACCCAGGAAGCGTGAAGCCTGGAAAAAAGGGTGGGCAGGACAACCTCCTGGTTCATGTGGAAAGCGGACACCACCTTAGGCAGGAATTTGAGGTGAGTCCAGAGAACTACTCTATTTCTGTGGAACCTGGTGTAGGGGGCGTGTGCCACCAACACTTGCAACTCACTGACCTGCCTGGCCGAATCAGTGCAACCAGAAAAAAAACTTTCCATGACAAATACTTTAGATGGCACATAGCCAGAGGCTCAAAGGGGAGAGCCATCAGTTTCCCCAGAATGACATTCAGATCCCAATGCCACCGGTAGCAGTCGAACAGGGAGCTGTTAGAGGAGAAGCCCCCTCATTAAGCGGCCCACCAGCAGGTACACTGAGACAGGCTGGCCATCGATAGCATGATGATGCGCCACTATAGTGTCGAGGTGCACCCTAACCCAGTTCGGGAGAGGTGCAGGAGATATTTCAGGATGTCCTGCACTGAAGAGAAGGGGTTGAGAGTCTTGTCTGCATACCAGACAGAGAAGCAGCGTCACTTGAAGGCATACGCCTGACATATAGAGTCCTTGCAGGATGCCAGCAGGACATCCATCTCCTTAGAGAGGTGGAAGTGCGCGATGGCTAGCCTCTCAGCAGCCATGCAGTCAGAGCAAAGGGCTGGAGATTGGGAAAGAAAAGGGTCCCTTTCTCCTGTGAGAGCAGGTCTGGGTCCTAGCCCAGGGGTACTGGGTCCACTGGGGATAGCTGCAGGAGCAGGGGGAACCACTGCTGGTGGGGCCACCGAGGGGCAATGAGGATCACTGAGGCCTTGTCTGACTGAACTTTGAGCAAGGTCTTGGGGACCAGGGGTGTAGGCAGGTATGCATACAGGAGGCTCCCGGACCAGTGTAAGAAAAAGGCATCTGCCACCACCCAGCCCAAAGCCGTCCTCTGTGAGCAAAACCAGAGCAGCTGCATATTCTCGGCGCTGACTAAGAGGGGTCCAATGTCAGGGTCCCCCAACGTTGGAAGACCGAGTCAGCTACCTCCAGGTTGAGTCACCACTCGTGAGGTTGCAGCACTCTGCTGAGCCGATCTGCAAGTAGGTTGTCTTGATCCGGCAGGTAGACCACCTGGAGGGGCATGCCATTCTCCATGGTGAAATTCTAGAGGTGAACTGCTTCCAGGCAGAAGAGATACAAGCCCATTTCCCCCTGCTTGTTGATGTAGAACATAGCTACTTGGTTGTCTGTTTGGACTAGCACCACCTGACCCATCAGGTGAGCATGGAACACTTGAAGGGCATTGGTCACCACCCGGAGTTCCAGGAGGTTGGTCAGGAGGGCACTCTCCTCCCGTGTCCATGCACCCCACAACTGCAGGCCATCACAGTGGGCTCCCCAGCCAAGCTTGGAAGCATCCGTAGTGAGGACACGGTGCGCTGGAGGGGCCTGGAAGGGCAAGGCCAGACTTGAGGTTCTGCCACCAGACCAGTGAGATTGCCAAAGGTTGAGATTGCCAAACTCGATCCTTCAGATGGCCCGTGGCCTGAGTCCACTGAGAGCTCAGACCTGCTACATCTGGAAGTGGCCTGTGGGGTCACATGGACTGTCGAGGCCATGTGCCCCAAAATGCACAGCATGAGCCGGGTGGACACTATTGAGTGGGACTGTATCTCCACTGCTAGTGATGCCAGGCACTGTGCCCTGTCCAGAAAGAGGAAGGTTCTGATCTGCGTTGAGTCCAGGAAGGCTCCAATGAACTCCAGGTGCTGACCCGGGGCAGATGCGACTGGGAAGTTGACAACGAACCCCAAAGTCTGCAACACCCTGATAGTGTGGCGAGTCACATGGCAGGCTTCCTCTGGTGAACTGGCCTTTATGGGTCAGTCATTCAGGTAGGGGAATATGAAGACTCCTAGCAACTCGGCAACTCGAGGTGAGCGGCGATGACTACCGGGCAGTTGGTGAATACTCTGGGGGCAGAAGAAAGGCCGAAGAGGAAAACCCTGTACTGGTAGTGGCAACCTCCGATGATGAAGTGGAGGTACTGACAGTGCCAGGGGTGGATCAGGATAGGGGTATAGGCATCCTTGAGATCCAACGAGCATAACCAGTCTTTTCGGATGAGGTAGGACAGCAACATTCCAAGGGAGAGCATTCTGAACCTCTCTAACCAGAAAGCGGTTTAGATCCCGCAGATCCAGGATGGTCTGATAGCTGTCTGTCTTTTTTGGGACGAGGAAATATCAGGAGTAGAACCCCTGGCCCTGGAGGGGCTGAGGCACCAGCTCCACAGCCCTGTCCTCTTGTTCCTTCTGCAGGAGTTCTCGGTGTAAAGAGGTCATGGAAAGTTCCCCTGGAAAGTATGGAGGAGGCATCTGGTGGAAGTGCCGGAGATAATCTTCTCACACTACCCAGGTATCGGTGGTGATTCCAGGCCAGAGGTGGGTAAAATGAAGCAGACCTCCTCTGGTGTGCCTTGGGCCTAGGCCTGGGCCTGCTGAGTGAAGAAAGGCTATGCCCAAGGAGTCAAAAAGTCCCCCCAGGTTGCGGTTGGGGCGCTGTCTGGGACTTGGGAGCTTTCTGCTTACAGAGCCATGCCCCTGGCCAATGGCCTGCCGAGCCTGGTAGGTCTGGAACTGGAGGTATTTCCCATAAGCCTTTTTCCCCTCGGGTGGAAGGTCTTTTTCCCCGAAGCCTTAAATGGTAAGAGTCAGACGTCTTCCTGGACCATCCTAGTCCTGGTCAAGAACTCTTGTCTCCAGCTCGGTCGCCTTGTCCATCATGAGTTTGCTGAAGAGGTTCTCTCCCTGGCATGGAACATCGGCCAGCTTGTCCTGTACCCACTGCTACAAGTCTGAGGACTGTAGCTAGGCCAGACAGTGGACATTAATGCACATCGCAGCCACACATGCTACAGACCTGAAGCCATCGAAGGCTGCCTTAGTCTGAAACTTGGAGCAATCCTTGACCAGGTCTCGGAGATACATGCCCACGTACCACTGGTAAGCCTGGATCCGGGCAGTGAGCATGGAGCCCTGGTAGCATCTCCTGCCAAAAGCATCCATAGTGCGGGCCTCTCTGCCAGGGGGCACCAAGGAGTGCATCTTCTGGCTCTTGATTCGACACATGGCCGACTGCACCACCGTGAGGACGTTATGCTTTCTGGAACCCAGGGCTCTTGCTGACTCGATACTGGGAATCAAGTCGGCGGCTAAGGGCACCATCACCGGACTCTCCCACATCCTGAACAATAAGTGTTCGAAGATGGGAAGAATCGGCACCATCTGTGCCTCCTTCAGAGGGGTCTCTCATGCTAGAGGATCTCCAAGTCCTCAGCATGAGGCTCGCCCTTCCGCTAAGCCAAGAAGGACAGGGCCCTTGCCATCCCCATGGATGAAGCCCAGGAATGCAAAGTCCTTGGGCGTGGACCGCTGGGGCTCCTGCAGGAGAGACTCCAATGCACTTGGGAGCAAATCATGCCTTGGGTGCAAGGCAAATTGCCGCGACTCTGAGTTAGAGAAGCGCTCCAGGACCAGCTAGATCTCCTTCGGAGAGGTTCAAGCCAGGCTGCATTCCAGGGCCGCCATCCTGTCATCAAGGCCAGTAGGCTCTGCAGCCAACGGGCTCAGGTCTCAACGACATCAAGCCCAAAGCCAGGTCCCTCAGAGGGGAATCACCTATGGTGATCATGCCAGGGACTGAGCCCGATCCCCCGATGTGGTGGGAGTCTCCTCCAGCTGTGTTGGGTCAAGGGCTCTGAACCCGGGTATTCAAGGACTTACCTCCGATGCTGGGGTCGGACTGCCTCTTCGACCTTGGCTAGGATGACAACTTAAGCATGTGGGGGATGATCCCGGTCTGAGGCTCTGCGACCTCGGGGCTCAGATCAAGCTCACCCTCGTGACGTAGAGGCATCTGACCCAGAGGGCAGCAAATCCATGCTCGAGGATGGCCCTGAACCGAGCCCTTCGAGGTAAACATGTCCTTACGCTGCTGATCCTGCTTCTTCTGGATCTTGACAGACAACCTGCAGACAAAGCAGGCAATGTCATCATCGTGGTCGGGGGCCCAAGCAGCGGAGACAGCAACTGTGGCGGTCAGTGATGGACAGTGTGGGAGCACTCGCCATGGTGCTTGAAACCACCGATTGGGGAACATGGTGCCTGCGAGGTTAAATTTGCATGTCTTGGTCAGGGAAGGCGTGAGGGAACTCCTACGCCCAGAAAAAGTAAAAAAAGAAACCCAAAAAAATGCCACTCCAAGGCGAGAACACAATCATCAAGGAACCAAACCGGCAAAAAACAGCGCAAAAAAACGCACAAGGAAGGAAGAGAAAAATCTACTTTTACCGCGGCAACAGATGGGAGGTCTGGAAGGTTCTGCA